>OX344812.1:12355659-13008159 GCA_947034925.1 Eudemis profundana
AACCTGCTGGATTAGATTTATCCAAACTATCACACATTGTTACTGCCCGATCCGAGAAATTTTCATAAGTCAGTCACTTCCTACAAAAAGCACATGTCTCGTCCGAGAGGAGAAAATTGACTAAGTTGTAGGCTTAGGTAGGCGCTAGATAACGAAATTGAAATTGTAATGCGGGCACCGCGTCAACACATCACTATGTATGAGCCGTGTTCGCCAATAGAGGAATATTGGAATACTTACAATGATAACGTTTTGATTTTCTTAGGAACGCCACTTTTAGGTGCTAAAAGATGCTTTATTCAAGGAACGTATTCTGGATATCGACGGCGAAATACCATGAACTCCTAACATTTTTTGAGTCATTTTGAGATTTTTATGTGGTTAGGCCCGAATTTTAATTTCGAAAAATCTTAAATAACTAAATATTTTTACAAAAAAAAACCCGACCGCAGTGCACTTTAAAAGTGCGTAAAATCCGCCATTTTGTTTATTTTAACGAACTTCATACCCGGTGACACTCGCGCCATCAAGACGAAACTAATGATGTATCATTTATCAAAATCGATTGTGCCGCTGAGTAGTTACGAGCGGACATAGGAAAGGACATACATACATACAAGTCAAACACATAACCTTCCTTTGGGCTTCGCCGCAGTCGGGTAAAAATGTAGTTAATGGTACTTCGCCGTCGATATATCGGTTAAAAATCATAATTTGACAGAGATACCCATTTTCTTAAATTGAAAGGTGTGATTAGTAATCAGAGTTAAAATAAATACAACTGTGGTGACCTAAATAAATCGGGCAGAATGGACAACAAATGTGTCATATCTCCAAGTGCACCACAGAAAAGACGCAAAAAGGTGGATGAACTGGAAGAAGATCTGAGCATAGGAAAACATCTTGGAGATGGAAGGATTGCGTTAGATTTCAAACCCACAAAAGGATGAAGAAATTAATGATGATGTAATTCGTATCGCCTGCACGTGAAAAGACTGCAATAAATGCCCTCAAACTTCTTCAATTACCAGTTAAACTATTGGCTATTTGACATTTTTTTTCTGTGATATGTTATAGAAAGACCTTTCAACGGCCAATGTTAAAATCACATTTATAGACTTTCCCAAAAACGTGCCAAAAACGCTCCATACTAAAGTGTACTGTAACATGACGTCACGATACATACATTGCTGGGGGAAATCAAGAACTGTTCTGCAACTACTTATCATACCTGAAAAATGTCATACTGGTTATAAATGTCAATGTCAAGCATAGTAAGTCGTGGCTACACTAACGTTAATCGTCCTTCATCGCGATAATTACGGCGTTAGGCTGTGGCTCCACTGAGGCGCAGACGAGCGGAGTGGAGAGGAGGCTAAGGGTCGACCAATCACATTAGTTCAGATCCACATCTCGTCTTCACTCCGCTTCAATGGAAACGGCGAACTCTGATGTGATTGGTTCATCCCTACACGTCTCCTCTCCGCTCTGCTCGGCTCCGCCTCAGTGGAGCCGCAACCTTACCCGTCAATGTGGCCCCAGCATGATAGGTACAAGATTAGGGTTGGCGGCACCAGTCGGCAGCACCTTCGTTGTGCACGTTCCCTAATAGTCAGTGTTGCGCTTACCGGGTGACTGCGGAGGCTGCGCAGGCGACGCCGCCGGCATGGTGGTAGCCCTGGCGCCTTGCTGTTGCAGCCACTGCACCTGAACCATAAATCAAATATTGTGACTAGTGAAAGGGATACAAGTTCAGAGACGCTCCGAAGTTCATATCCTTCCGTTTCGTTCACCCAAGTGTTCTATAAAGAATGTGGGAGAGAGACGGCATAACTAGCCAGAATCTAGTTGGTCACCCAATTAGCAGACCCACCCATGATGAATTAGTAAATTGAAGGTCTCAGTTAAGTTTCTCAAATGAAGACCAAGAACCAGAAGATGTAACATGGGACGATCTGGTTAAGGTCGCCAGAAATCGAAGGAGACATTTTTTTTGGCAGTGGATGTCTACGTGTTGATAATCAAGATGGGAGGAAAAAGGTATAATATAAGGTAAAACGTCTTAGTGTTTGACGCCCTGATGCCCAATAGTTGACACCCTGCTGTCACCTCTAATGCCAATGACACAACATTCAAGATGACAACAGTGTCAAGTCGGACGTCTACCTTAACACGAAATAAAGCAATGTTACCTGTTGTTGCCCGGGTGGCAGCTGCCCCCGAATGAATGTGATGCTCTGAGGCGCCCCGGCCTGCGGCGGCGCCCCCGGAGACCCCGCCACCACGCCGCCGGGCTGCTAAACACACAATATGTCATATTACGAGTTTTTGGAAAGAAAAACGATAATTCAGAAACGCACACAAAAACAGGAAAACCAAAAGGAATATAATAGGCAGATACATAGAACTCACAGATCGAGAACAATATAATATATGCGTTCAGTGTTACAGTAAGTCCAGCAATGTGTGTGATAATGAAAGGGCCTCGACTCGGCCGGCATTGTGTTACAGTTTGCAGGTGATGGAAGCCGTAACGCTGTTTTTCTGTCAGAGCCCTACTTTTTATTAATAATATCTAAGACTAACAACCTGGTAAGCTGGCTGTCGATGGAAATAAAAGCGACCGACCACTCGTTGCGGATGGAACCCTTTAGAACAGTAGTTCCCAACCTTTATTACCATATGACCCACATTCTCATCGAGATTTGCATTATTACCCATCCAAAAAATACGTATTATAAGCTTATAAGAAACTACTCAAATTAAAACGGCTTAATATTCTTGCATATTACCCCTGAGAAAGGGGTAATAGGGAATATGCATGAATTATGTTTATCCCATTTCTTAACAAAATATGAAAATACTAGGGATGTAACGATACCGATACCGATACCGATACCGATATATCGGCCGATATATCGGTATCACCGATATATCGGTATCGCCGATATTATAATATTGAGTGACAACAAGGAAGTATCTGCTACGGCAAGAACGAGTTTTCCAACTAAGGGCTATAATAAAGCACAAGAACGGCCGCGCAAAAAACTAGAGGTAAAAAGAGGCACAGCTGCGCCTGGTACTACGTGTGCTCTGGAAGCCTCAGAGAGGCAACGTCATATTCATTTATATTACGTTAAAACAGGTACTACAGATGAACAGGTGCGCAATCATTTAACAGCTATTTGTAAGGAGGACGTTTGCTCAGTCGAAACATTAAAGGCCAAAGGAAATTATGCGTCTTTCAAGTTGAGCGTCCCATGGAAATTTGCTGAACAAGTGTTGGACCCCGCTAACTGGGCAGAAAATATATGCGTGAAACCTTGGAAACAGAATTTTCGAAACTTTCGTAACAAAAGCTTATAGAGGGCAAAAGAAATATTCATTATGTGCCTACTATCAAAATGTTAGAGGGCTACGAAGTAAGTTGTTGGAATGGAGAACTAACCTAGAGCTGGCAATGGAAGAACTGCATTTGGTAGCTGTAACTGAGACTAATCTCAATGAATCGGTGGAAGACAGTGAGCTATGCGTCGGGGAGTGGAAGGTGCTGCGGCGCGACCGAGCCGACGGGCGGGGCGGTGGCGGCGTGCTACTGGCGGCACGCCCGCCTGTCATCTTAGAGCGTATGGCCCAATATGAAACACCCTCTGGTGAGGATTTATGGGCACGGTTTAAAGTTAACGGACAATACATTTACGTCTGTGTTGTGTATATACCTCCGAATATTCCTGACCATGTATATTCAGACTGGTTTGATAGTGTCGAAAGTGTCAGTGCGAAAGTGAGTAGTACAAAAATTTTAATTTTAGGCGATTTGAATTACCATAGTGCTAGTAGTAATGCTATGTTACTGTATGATTGTTTCTTGTGTAACTGTGATTTAAGTCAATACAATAAGGTGACAAACAAAAATGACAGAATCCTAGACGCAATTCTTACGAGTCCGGAGTTGAGCGAAGGGGTGCAAGTTCGTGGCGCGGACCCGGGAGAGGAGTTGTCAATTATCGATGGGCATCATCCGCCACTTTTTATTTACGTCACGTACGAGCTATCTAAGACAACGACAATTATTCCGCCATCAAATATCCAGAGAGATCACGACTGGGATTTTAGTAAGGGGGACTATGCGGCGTTGTATGATAGAATAAAAAATATAGATTGGGGTCAATTAAATTACTTAAAGGATCCAAATGAAGCCGTAAACCTATTCTATAAAAATATGTACGATACTTTTAATGCCTGTATTCCAAAAAAAATCCGAAAGGATGTATCGGCGAGGGTATATCCCGTTTACTATACAAAACAAATAATCTTGGACATAAAACAGAAATCGGAATTACATCGTAGGTGGAAAATTAATAACAATAATGAACTACGTGAACAATTTAAGAACTCGCGCACAAAGTTGAAAAAAGACATTAAAACTGCTCATGACTGCTATGTAAAAGATGTATCACATCGATTGTGTAGCAATCCAGCCAAATTCTGGGAATACATTAATAGTTTAAGATGTCGGGGAGGGATCGAGACCAAAATGAAATACGGTGATAAAGAATGCCAGGGAGTAGAAATGGCTGCTGCTTTTGCGGAACATTTTCAATCGGTATTTTTGTCTCATGCGCCGGTTCTCGACCCAACTATGGCAGATACCGCAAACGACGCTGACTCGAGGCACGTAGAAGTGCAAGCTTTTAGCTCTAATGAGATAAGACGAGCCGTAAAAAAACTGAGAGCGAACACCTCTGCGGGGCCTGATGTTGTACCTCCGTACATTATTAAGGGGTGTATAGACCATTTAATAAAACCCATTATGTACATATTTAATGTCATACTTTCAACTGGCGTATATCCAACTAGTTGGAAGCAATCTCGAGTTACTCCGATTCCTAAAGCGGGGTCAAAACTTCAAATAGAGAACTACAGGCCAGTAGCAATACTGTGTTCATTAGCCAAGGTATTCGAAATGTCGTTGCACGCTCGCATTTTGCCTCAGTGTTTACCGCATATAACAGCTGCACAACACGCATTCTTACCTAAACGTTCGGTTACCACAAATCTCGTCACACTCGTTAGTTTAATAGCAAAAGAAGTAGATAACAAAAAACAGGTCGACGTAATTTACTTGGATTTCCAAAAAGCCTTTGACAGGGTAGACAACGACGTCTTGCTAAAAAAGCTTGGTAGTATGGGATTTGTCCCCGGGCTGCTCACGATATTTTCCAGTTATCTAGCAGACAGAAGACAGTTTGTCAAATATGGACCATACCATTCTAAGTCATATACGACACTCTCAGGCATAAGTCAAGGTTCCAATCTAGGGCCATTACTGTTTAACATATTAATTAATGACCTCCCAAAACAAGTTCGAAACTCAAAGATAATGATGTTTGCAGATGACGTTAAGTTGGTAAAAGTAGTAGATACTGTGGATGACTGCAAAACTCTACAAGAGGATATTGATTCTTTGCATAGATGGAGCATGGAAAATAAATTGTATTTTAATATAAAAAAATGTGAAACGATGAGCTTCACTAGATCGTCTTTCCCACACCATCATCAGTATACTCTGGATGGTAATGCAATAGAGAGGGTATGTCAAGTTCGTGATCTAGGTATTTATTTTGATCCGCAGCTCACGTTTCGGGAGCATGCGAATAGAGTTGCGAAACGCGCAGCGCAGAAGCTAGGCTTTGTACTCCGGAACTCGCAACTTCTCACACCGAACGCTCTTCGAACTCTGTACGCGGCTTTGGTGAGGAGTGTGCTCGAGTCGAATGCTGCGGTTTGGAACCCTCACGAGGCTAAATATACTTTGATGCTTGAGAGGGTTCAAAAGAAGTTCTTAAGGAGTTTGTACAAGAAAATGTATACCTACTATCCTTACCTCTACCCGACGTCATTCCTGTTGGGGGTACTGGGATATGAATCGCTAGAGGTGCGGCGATACCTGGCAGTCATTAAGTTCGCTCTGGGTATAATTCGCAGCAAAATAGAGTGTACAGAATTGGTAGAGAAAGTGGTACGGCTATATGCACCGACGGCGCGCTCGCGCCTGCGCCACGCACCCCTACTGGCCGTGCCGAGTGCGCGCACCGCGCTACTGAAGCACGCGCCGATCACAAGCGCACTCTCCATCCTCAACTCCGTACTCAAGATAGCGCCACACTGCGATGTGTTTGTTACCAAATACGCATGCCTAATCTTAGAATGTAAGAAATTTCTTGAACAGACCTAAAATGTGTATATTGTTTGTTGTTTCGATTTTTCTACATAATGTGCATAATATTGTTATTTACAATGTCTCTTGTGTAGTAGAAATTTGTCATCTTTATTATTATTATTTTTTGTAGGTATATCTGTATTGTCTTAATTTTATTTTTATTTATTTTTTTCTTCTATTGATAGCATTATTATTAGCTACTGTAAGTTAAGATCTGTAACGCTTTGGCGATTAGCTGTAAGTTACGGATATGTAATTTAATAAATAAATAAATAAATTATACAACCGATATTTGAAGAATTTGCTGTATGAAAAAAATCTGCAAAAAATAATTTCAATTTCTGACTTAATTTATGTACTGGTCTATTCTATTACCTTGTGCAATGATAATTACTATGTTAATTAAATCTTTGGTTCTTAATAAAAAAAAAATGAATTTTGAGTTGACAATTTATTATTTTTACTTTACACTTTCAAGGTTGACTCTTTGGTAAATATAGCCAGTAGTCATTGCCATTAGTTATAATAAGGACATAAAAATATCTGAAGTTCATACTTCATTATTAAGCTAAGATATCGGTATCGGTATCGGTATCGCCGATATTAACTACTATATATCGGTATCGGTATCGTATCGGCAAAACTGTGTATCGTTACATCCCTAGAAAATACCATAAAAAAGATAACATAAAGTGAAAATTAAATTAAAATCGATCGAGAAATACGGAAGATACATGCATTTTAAAGCAGTAATTAGACAGCGATTAGACAGAGAGATCCGATATGGACTATGACGTCATAGTACACGGCCGCCATAAAAACTCCGTACTATATTCTGTTTTGCTAGAAAGAGACAGAAATACATCTTTGATGGCTTATATCTTAGTTATTTTTATAGTTATTCGAAAAACATTTTTTCCCTACTTTTTCTTATACGAATGAGCTTTTATTAAAGTTAACAAAAAATATCATGCATATTCCCTATTACCCCCAGGTTCGGAACCACTGCTTTAGAAAGACCTTTCAGCAGTGCATGTGGTTTAGGTAAATGCTAATGAGTTCCAATAATTGTTATTTTTCACGGTAAGATAGTACGACACTATATAGCTACCTGCTGGTGCTGCAACGCGGCGCGCTGCATGGAGAGCTGCTGGCGGCGCTTCTGCAGCTGCGCCACGAACATGGCGCGCTGCGTGGGGTCCATCTGCTGCAGCTGCGCGTGCGTCTGCGCGTCCAGGTGGATCAGCTGCCGCCCGCCGCCGCCCGCCGTCCATGACACCTACAACACATACATCATGATCTATATTATAGATTCTATAATAGCTGTAATTTGACTTCCTACAAAAGGTATATCGCGCGGCTTGGATGTGTGCGCGCCGTGAACGAACGCACTACAAGCAAAATTTACGAATGCGTAATAATGCGCCAGTACCGTTCGCAAGATCGAGGCGCATCTTGAATAGGCCGCAGGCCGAAGCGTGACTACTTGTCTGTCTTTATACTTTGTCTTGGGTCAGAGAGCTGAAATGTTGCTATAATATTTGTATGATTACGTGTAACAAAATTCAGGGGTGGCTAGTTAAAAAATCAATTCTTTTTTTCTCAACACATCTGTGAACCACCCTAATATAAGGACTAATTATAATAAGCACCTGAGACGGCAGTATAAAGATTGATGGATGCGTGGCGAAAATTATCACATTTGGTGGAATTTTAAACATTTTAGCCATAAGTATAAACATCGCCAATAGCCATGAAAATTCTTTAATAAAGAAATTGAATAGTGTTTCTCTTTTTCTGAGTAGGTGCCCATCAGTAGCGTGCCACCGTACATTCAGATTCCCATCGGTTTGCGTATTTAAGAAATTTGAATACCATATGTTATTAGTCTAGAAGAAAATGTAAATCTTAAAGTTTAAGTTTCTCACCCTTGGTGCAACAACAGCTCCCGGCTGACCCAGCTGCTGGCGTTGCTGCAAATACTGCTGTTGCTGTTGCCACGAGACATTCTGTCCTCCCTGCACAATCTGCTGCCCGCCCGGCGACACTATCTGCTGCCCACCGCTGTGCGTGATGATCTGCTGAATACCACCCCCCGCAGACAACTGTGATCCACCCTGCGGAGACTGCGGCACTTGTGACAACACTTGCTGGTTCTGACCCACAGTCTGCCCGATAATCTGTTGCCCGGATTGAGTAACAATCTGTTGCGAAGACTGAGCGATTACAACTTGATGCTGTTGTCCTTGCTGCGTGATCACATGTTGCCCTCCCTGCGACAGGACTTGCTGTGTGCCTTGCGTGATGATTTGCTGTCCGGCCTGATTCACGATTTGTCCGCCTTGATGGACAATTTGACTCTGCGACACTATCTGTTGCCCACTCTGTAAGGTCACTTGTTGGTTACCATGCACCAATATCTGCTGTTGCCCTGTATGTTGGTTTATCAACACTTGCTGTGGTGCCTGCACTATTTGCTGCTGGTTAGAACCATTCAATAACTGCTGTTTTTGAACCAATATTTGATGATGTGTTTGACCAAGACTTTGCCCTTGAGATCCAATAGTCTGCTGCAATATCTGCTGGTTAGTTTGCTGAATCGTATGTTGGGGACTGGACTGTGCTTGTTGCTGATTATTTATCAAAGCCTGCTGTTGTGTCTGCATTATTTGTTGCTGCAGTATGACTGGGTTCTGTGGATTGCGCTGTACAAGCGGACTCCTAATTATCTGATGCTGGCCCTGGACATTCTGTACCATTTGTATGTTCTGCTGTCTCCACGCGCTCTGTACTGGCAAATTGCCGCCCTGCTGGCTCTGAATACTTTGTTGAACTGATTGTATCTGTTGTCCTAATACTGTTTGTTGGCCGCTGTTCCCGACAAGCTGGTTTAGTTGCACTCCCTGGCCTCCTTGAGCTTGAGACGATGAGACCATCCCCTGTTGGTTGACAACACCCATATTCAAATTCTGCTGCTGATTTGTTAACGACTGGACAGTTTGCTGTTGAATCAAGTTTTGGTTTTGTTGCATTTGCTGCCCGGATCCCATAAGTTGCTGGTTAATAACTTGTCCCTGGTTCATGTTCTGGTTGAGTTTCTGCTGCAGGTTCTGAGTGGACTGAGCCAACTGCTGAGCAATGTTTTGTACAGCTTGGGAAGCAGTTTGCTGGCTCAAGCTCAAACTTTGCTTCATAGCCATATTCTGTTGATTTAGTTGCTGCTGCTGTAAATTATTGGCACTCTGACTCAACATCTGACTGATGTTTTCAATTTGTTGCTGAGCCGATGTCATATTACTGTTGGAAGATTGGCTCATGTTTTGGTTTTGCTGTATATGGTGCTGATTGCTCTGGATATGCTGCTGCATTTGGCTCGAAATATTCTGGTTCATTTGTGACACGGAAACATTGGACTGTGAGAATCCTTGCTGGTTTTGTTGGTTGGTCTTCTGTTGCAGCATCTGCATTTGAGCTGCCAGTTGGCGTTGTTGCAGTAACTTTTGTTGTTGAATCTGTATGGCAGTGAGGCCGTGCGGGGCCTGCTGCTGTTGCTGCTGCTGGGGTTGCTGCTGAGGCTGCTGCTGCTGCTGTTGCCCATACACCTGCTGCTGGAGTCCTACTTGACTGACATTCATATTGGCCTGTGATGCTATAAACTTCTGCATGAGTTGTGTATTAGCTTGACTGCCTTGAAGCTGCAGATTTTGCGTCACAATGCCTTGTGGGATTGACTTACTCATAATATTGCCTGGCTGCATTGTGTTGGAATAACCCATGGAGCTCACAGCAGATGTCTGAACAGTGGAAGTGTTAGCTGAAGATGGGGGATGGTTCCATGGCATCCTTTGCTTGAGTTTATCAAGTTTATCCAAAAGTGCTTGAGTGTTTTCATCCTTAATTTCTGCCATGTTTTGGGTTGGTACCTCATTCTTTGCTATTCCCTCTTCAAAGTCAAATCCTGTTATGGCACTTATCCGATCCATTGACTTAGGGGGTGGCTGAGGCACTATGAGCAACTTGGGGTGGAACACTTCAGTAACAGCCTGTATTCTGGCCCGCAGGCTCTCTAGAACCCAGTCAGGAGTCACAATCTTTAACCTGTTGTTGGGTAGAGTGAGTGCGGCACTGTACTTCTTGCCCGAAGCAACTCCGCAGATCAAATGTGTGCACTGGGAGTCTAAATTGAGCTTCACTCTGCCACCATGGTACGTAATCAAGGCAAACAGCGTTTTCAGATCCGTAGGGCTCACTTGGGATACACACGCAGTGACATTAGAAAAAATCTTATTTCTATTAGGGCTGTAGGGCTTGGGATTGGCAAGTCTCCGAAGCCTGATGCAAGCCAACACCCAGTACTCGGTCACAGCGGGGATCTGGTATATGTCTTGAGCGTCTTCGAGGTCGGTATCCGCCGCATTCTGACCACAGATTAAATGCGTGACATAGTCAGAAAAATACTTTGTGTTCTCGGCCCCACCGGACTGCAGAAGCAGCATAATCTGTAATTAAGCAGCGTACAATAAATATACACGGATTACTTACGACATAAACACATAAGAAACCATTAATGAATACACAAAAACAAACCCTGTCAGATACATCGCCAGAGAGGTAATACTTGACATCCTTGAAAATTGGCTCTTGCAAAGACAAAGAATCTAAATCGTCGGCAAGCGTTACCATTTTCTATCACGCCACAATTAAATAAAACTTAAGATTAATTGTTTAAAAACACATTTTTTATACTAAACGCCGCACTTAAACAACGACGTCCATGATTGATACTGACACAGATGTTGCCAGCTTAAAATAAAAAATATGTCCCGCAGTAATCTTTAAGGTCTCACCTCACGTGTTTTTAACTCTTTTCTTTCATGATTCGTTTACACTTCGTTTAAAAGTGTATTATTTTCTACTTGACTTAAAACTTAACAAATAGTTTTATAAATAAACAAATCACTCGTATTACATATTTTTATTTTGGGGCGAACGACCGTTATTACCGTTTTACCGTTATACACATTGAACGAAGAATAAAGTAAAGAATGTAATTGTACTAAAACATAATTAATTACTCAAAGATGATGTTCCTGTTTACGAGCTTATATTAATATGCAGTAATTAGAAAAACTTTAATCTCAGTACTAATGAACTTTACGACTACTTATTAATTTAAGCTAAGGAAATTTTTGTCATGTGCTCTTTTTCTATCTTAATCTCATCTTAATCTTAATAAACTGCTCCTAAAGTGGGTAAGAACTTACTTAATAGTAATTAGTAAACTGTTACAAAACCATAGTAGTATAGCGTCATTTGTGCTTAGTGAAATATTTAAAAAAAATATATAAATAAGCCAATTAAAATTAGAATAGCGCTTCGTAATTTAACTAAATATTAATTAGTACGTTAGACCCGTCTAGCATAATAACGTCAAATACTTAGGTAGATTAAAATGATAACAACATCTACAACAAAACAACTCGTATTATAATATGACTAAACTGGTTTATATAAAATCCCAGCCAAATATTCATATTCTTGGTATAATAACATCGGCTGTTTCTGACGTCATTTATTAAAATACCTACAAGGATGGCTGTGTTGACAAAGGTCTGTCATTAGAGAATAGTACATTATACAACTAGGGTGGTAAAACAAAGAAAGGCCGAGATCGCAGATGTTTACGGCCCGAGCTGCAAGCGAGGAAGCTTTATTAGGTACCTTCCGTGTTGTGTACATAATTTTATGTCTACACTTGGCCAGAAAGCGGCTTTTGCCGTACGCGTAGCATGCGGGAAAAGCCACTTTATGGTCAGGTGTGGCATAAATATATGTAGCGAAACATAAATTTGCCCTCGTGTTTACGGGTGCTTCATATGTCAAAGTACTCGTTTATGTAAATGTCCTCGTAATATTTCAAAATTATACTAATTTTTAAAAATGCGGGGGAATGCTTCTGGCAAAATTTTGAGCCAGGTAGGTATGGTGTGGGGCGGGGTGTTTTAAAGACGAGGGCCACCCTGGTGACGAATGTCGTTTGATCCATTTTAATTATTATTTACATTTTTTTTTCTTTTTTGTCGAGGTTTAGTTTAGTGTTATAGGTACGTAGTCTAGTTATTTTAGTTTAGGATAAATTGTGAGTCATTTTTAGTTTTGTATGATCTTTGTTATTCCTTGTATTGCTTATTAATAAACTTTCCTTTTTAAAAATTTATCAAAGCCAATTTTATCCCAACCAATCATAGAATTATGGTACAAAAGCGCATGGTCACAAAAAATAATATAGTCTTACTGCTAAAAATGTTTTGTAGCGTCATGTTCATAAGAATCTAATTATGAGCGTTAGGTAAATAGTATGGGAAATCCCGGGATGCCGGTATTGTCCATACAAAAAATTTCGGGATTAGAAGCCCTAGTATAATGTTGATTAGGCGGGCATAAAAACACAGAGTGAATAAACTTAAATTTCGCCTAGATACCTCCTTAGAGTTTTTTGTAAAGTAAGTTAATTCGATTGAACATACAACAAAAACTCCATGATAGTGATTCGAAGAAATATCTATTGAAATTTAATAAACTTTTTGCTGCGGTTCCAGTTCGACAATATGAGTAGGTAGCGGACACATAAAATAAAGTTACAAAAACAATGTAAGCACTTGGCAAGAATTCCAAAGTAAATGCATTCTCAGATACCTACTTATTCCTACTGATGTGCAAGTTGCAGAAACTTTAAAAAAAATTTTTTGATATAATTTAAAAACATCTAAAAAGTCTTATTAGACTTTTTTAAAGTTATAGCAAAAAAAATTGAAAGTTTCCGCAACTTGCACGTCAGTAATATTCCATTTAACATCTCTAAAAAACCCGCACTTTCACTCCCAAGAGCTTGCTGCGCGGGTGCACTAACTGACAAGTGCATTTTTTATGCGAATTGTATGTTTGATAATGTTTGGTACCCATTAAAAGTCCTGAAACGTTAATTAATACCTCATAACTCATAACAAAGAGTAAAACAAATGCACAATTAGAAGTTTCTCAATAAATACATTGTTGATTCATAGCTCGTTGAGCGCAACCAAGGCATGTTAAAGCTTTCACATTCAAGTATGTGAATTGTTTTGAGTTTAAGAGCCTATGCACACGGCGTCTTTTAAACGCGCCGTCGACGCGCGTTTCGTAGCGCCAGTAGCGCTGTCTCTATTTATTTTATTTTTAGGGTGTAGAGTAGAAGCGACAGCGCTACGAAACGCGCATCGACAGCGCGTTTGAAATACGCCTTGTGCATAAGCCCTAAAATGCAATGATTTCAAAAGTGGCCCATGCGTACAGTTCGGGTGGGTCGATTTTCGGCCCCGACATTTGTATGCAAAACTAAATGTATGGCATACAAATGTCGCGGACGAAAATCCACCCGGGTCTATATTCCCCGAAACAGTAAACGGAGCTCTGCCGCGTTGGTCCTAAAAATCTAAAAACGAGCGCGCAGACGGTTCCAACTTGGAACCGTCTGCGCGCTCGTTAGCTCTGTCCTTTATTTACGTCAATGCTAAAATGTTTGTGGGGATATCCCCAATCTTTCGTACAGCTTGCAGTTATAAAAACTTTCTCCATTACAATACCTACCAACAATAAGTTTAGTATTCAATGAAAATAAAATGTTATCTTTGTTGTACAGCCAACTGCAGATAAAAGTAACCTTGCCATACAACGAATGTATGACAGGGGGGCACCTTTTCTCTGCAGCTGACCGTTTAGTTCGATTCACACACTCACATAAGGACAGGTTGATCCGTTTCAACCTTCCCTCCTCACTTTGAGCAATCAGCGTAACTTCAAGGTGGCCCTGGCCTAGTGACCTGGTTCGACCCCAGGTGCTTTGGTCTCCACCTAGTCCGACCCTCCTTCTTAAGGGGCCCGGGACTAGCGACCTGGTTCAACCCCAGGCCCCCCCCCCCCACCAAGGTGGTCCGACCAGCGACCTGTTTCGACCCCAGGGTACGCCAAGGCCCCCACCTAGTTCAATTTTTGCTACGTCCAATAAGGATTGCAATGGATTGCAAGTTAGTCAGGCTTAAAAAAATGCAGCTGACCGTACCGTACGTTACAGTTAGGTATACATATAATTATAGTTACGGGGTTCTTACAAAAGCGGCTGATTTGATACATGTTCATTGTATAGTTAGGAGTTGTAATTTGCCCAGGTCAATTTACAACTCCTACTCCTAAATACATACAATTATAAGAAGTAAATTTATGGACCACGTGTGATTCACACCTGAGCCCAGAGACGACATCAACTAGCTCATGACGTGAGTGGTTACAAAATTCGAAACAGCTGTACTTATTTATAACGTCGTAAAAAAATACGCCGTTTTCCGACATTTAAATGCCATCAGCTGCGCGTGTCCGATATTTCCGAGCTCGGTAAATCCCCTTTCCTGTTCGAATTGTTGGAAAGTAAATCAGCGACCGAAGACCGAACTACCCACGACGAGTATGGACTACGGCATGCGGGTAAAAGTAATATGTGTAGTTACTTACTTGCGATATATGGGCGTATATACCGGTGATACTACAGTAACAATATTGTATGCTAGGACAGTATAATGACTGTAACTGTATGTAGGTATATATTGGATAGATTGCGAACTCGCTAGCATAAAATAATACTTTCTGTAATTTGTTTTATACCTGTAACTGTAACGACTTCTTATCACGCGACAAATATGTACTACCTACCAATTTCTTTCTATTCTATGTAGTGCGAAAGAGACAGGTTTATGTCGCATGACAAACGAACGAAGTCGCGGCCAGTCGTGCTATCTCAGCTGTTTGTACTTCCATCCAACTGCTCAACAAATTTATAGAGTACATGTGTATAAAGATAACATAATATAGTAATAAAACAAGTGAACTAGGTAGGTACTAGTAGATTTGTTATGAATGTTACTTTACTGTTTTTTTGCTTGAGCTTGTGGCACCTTGAAGACGTGCTAACTGGTTTTCCCAATCCGAGCCGTTCATTTTCCTTATTTAAAAGTCTACAATATTTAACTGTTCGTTTTCTTTTTAATGGGTAAATACTGACTTTTTTCTTGTAGCACGAACGAACGTATAATTATAATTCGAATTCGATTTTAGAATTCGAGTAGAATATTTTTCTTATTTAGAAAAAATGGATTGATTAAATTGTGTTATCCTTATTTTTTACGCTATTTTGTACTAAGCTCCGCCTAAATATTGGAATCAAAATGTCAGATTCGCAAAAAGCCAGATTCGCAAAAAGCCAGGTTCGCAAAAAGCCAGATTCGCAAAATGCCAGATTCGCAAAAAGCCAGATTAGCAGAATGCCAGATTTGATTTCACATTACACATCGCTCCTTGAAAATCATAACGTAATTAAACGAAAAACACGATTTTAGGGTACGGGGCTTGAAAGTTTCCGAAATATTAAAACGTCTAAAACTAGGTACGTTATTTGTTATAAAAGTATCATTTTTATACTGTGTTTTGTTAAATACGTGAAAATAATAATGTCACTATTCCATTAACTTTTGCTTAATGTCACTTTTCAAGCCTATGCTTTCCTAATCTTAATTTAGTTTAAGGAACAATGACACTATATCTGGTTATTTAATGGATCATTGTTTCGAGAAAAATCTCACCAACGTGATTCAGAATCGCCTTTTGTTGTGTATTTGATTTTTTATTTATCCACTCATCACGC
Organism: Eudemis profundana; assembly: GCA_947034925.1. Taxonomy (NCBI): domain Eukaryota; kingdom Metazoa; phylum Arthropoda; class Insecta; order Lepidoptera; family Tortricidae; genus Eudemis; species Eudemis profundana. The sequence continues at coordinate 12,371,613 of OX344812.1, forward strand.
CAAAACGGCTGGATAGGATAGATTTTAACCAGTTTTGGTTTAGGCATAGCCATGATTTATCCGAGTACGGTTAAAAAGTTTTACGCGAACGACGTCGCGGTCGCGGGCACCTTTTAGTGGGTATTATAAAAGTATACTTTTCAACACTTTATTTAATATATAAGAAAATTATATACATTTAAGAGGTATTTAGGCTATGACAGATATTACGTGGGTTTGCCTGGTGGCATATTAATGAAAATGAACCCACCGCCACTCACGGGTATTTCCTAATACAGAATTGTCGTGTGAGAGATCAAAATGGTATTCTGCTAATCTGGCATTATGCGAATCTGGCATTATGCGAATCTGACATTATGCGAATCTGGCATTTTGCGAATCTGGCATTATGCGAATCTGACATTATGCGAATCTGGCATTATGCGAATCTGACACTATGCGTATCTGACATTATGCGAATCTGGCACAAAGCGTCAGAAGGGATTTAGGACTAATCTAACTCGATATTCTCATCATACATTGAATTGAAACACACTTAAGAAAACATTGTTTGAATATGACAACTAAAATTACAATGAATGACTGTAAATTATCAAATACATACATATATCTAATTAGGCAGAGTTCAGTAAATAATTACCAAACCAATTAAACATCATAAAAATTCCACCCAAATTGAAAAGGATTCTTCGGAAGATAATTACGAAAGTGGCCCAATTCGTCACGGCAGTGATTTACCAGTAATTAACCCATTAAGCATGATACGTAGACGTGTTAAAACGATCGATTACTAGGAAATGTTTATTTTTGTAGGCGAGTCTAGGTTTATGATGCTACGTTTTGTCACGCGATAAATAAGCGATAAAGTGTCCGTCACTCTCACACACTATTTGTTATAACGTGACGGATGCTTTATCATTTATTTATCGCGCGACAGAGCGTAGCATCATAAGCCTACAGAACGACTATCAGTTTATTCGGACCATTGCGTTCGGACAGTGACCAACGTATTGATATACAGGCTGTAATCGTTAAGTGTAGCCAGGCGATTATTCTGTAAATATAACAGATACCTTAAAGAAACCTATAAGACTTTAAACTGATATCAAAATTACGTTACCCAATACGTAAAATCACATTAATAACTTTTTTAAATAGAAGTAGTAATTTGAAAAATATTAAGTTTAAACGCGCCCATACATTTAGTACAACGTTCTTTGAGGCTGTAAGTAGGGGCTGGATATTTCTTTATGTAGGCGATGATAGTCGGTCTGCTGTTACAATCACATTTATAATAAAGTTTTATCATGTACCTTTTCTCAATGAGGATAATGTGGATATGGATAACATAAAACAATTCATGAATCATTTTATAATGGTGAAATTACTAGGCCTTATGAACTAATCTTTCAACGAACGTACTAAATGTATGGGAGCGTTTTAAAATTAGGTACTCCTTTATTTAAAAAAAGTTATTAATGGAATTTTACGCATTAACGTACTTTTGATATCAGTTTAAAGTTTTCCAATTTCTGTTATATTTACAGAATAATCACCTGGCTACACTTAACGATTACACCCTGTATGCATCTCCTCGTTGATACGTCCACAATACTGGTCAGAGTCGAGCCAAGCCAGTGCCAATCCGCGGCGAGTCATGACCACACGCGTGACGTTTATGGTTTAAAAATGACTACCTTCAACGAACATTGACTAAGACTGTGATAATGAATCGGTTATTTTATAGTATTTTAGTGCTCTTAGGTTATTTAAATTGCTTGCCAGTAACTAGCCAATATGTGGAGTCCCCGTGCCCAGGGACGTTTGAGTACAAGAGTGACGGTGGTGGTGTTTACGGATTGATTCACCTGCAGCCCCATGGACCCATATCGTCCGTACACATTATGGTCAACTTTACGATAGCAGCCAGGGTAGCTTCGGTAAGTTGTGCTATATAAGTATTTCAATTCCAGGTACCTTCAGTAGTATTCCGTTTTTAATTGATTGTCCGAAAACTTTTGATAAAACTATTGAAAAATATGAATGAATGCAGTCACTGCTTGCATGAAAATGATTTTTAGGAGGATTTTTCGACTAAATAGCATTTTCAATACCGTAAAATAGGATGTGACAAGTATCTATAATTTATCGTTTTGTGAACTACCTTCGTAAAAACCATACGCCCATACGGCCATACGGAAATGGCTGCGCGAACGGAAAAAGCCGCTTTCTGGCCAAGTGTAGACATAAAATTATGTACACAACACGGGAGGTAATAAATAAAGCTCTCGATCGCATATTTACGTCCCTCGCATTCGCTTTGTATTACCACCCTAGTTGTGTAATGTACTATTACGCACTGCTATACAATGTATAAACATATTAAGTAAATAAAACAGCTATTATCGTATCACTGTTAATTTTTTTTATATTGAATGTGCTACTGCGATCTTACGCCATGGTCACCGAGAGCTTTTGATTTTAAATATCTCATAAATAAATAAAGCAGACAAGTGCGAGTCGCCCACCGAGGGTTCCGTACAAATTTGTAGGTACAGGTCAGATATTAAAGTAAGTACGCCATAGATATTGATTCCCTTAGTAAAGTTTTTTTTCTCATTATTTAATCTGCCATCGGCCATCTAGGCCATAATCAGATAGGAGGGATTAATTTTAATTTTCTTTGGGTGGGTTCCATTGAACGCCATCTCCAGTGTATGTGGGGCTTAGTGTCTTTGATCCAGCTCTAGTATATGCCATCTTTTTAGCCTTGGTAGGTATTCATTGTCTTGTAACAGGTCCCTGGCCAGTTCATTGGAGTGTTTTCGTAGCCGTTCTTGTAGTTAGTGCAGTATTCATTCACTTCTCGTTTTATAGTTGGTAGTTCAATATATTCGTGTAGCTCATTATTCCTTGCAAACCATGGAGCGCATGTGATTTGTCTCAGTATTTTATTTTGGAATCTTTGAAGTATTTCTAAGTTGGAGTTGCTGGCTGATCCCCACAACTGGATTCCGTATGTCCATACTGGTTTTATTATGGCTTTGTATACCAGTAGTTTGTTGTTGAGCGTTAGAGTGGACCTTCTTCCTATGAGCCATTGTAGATTCTTGCATCTGATATCCGCTTCCTTTCTTTTCATTTTTATATGCTTTGCCCACGTTAATCTTCTATCAAGATGGAGACCTAGGTACTTTACTCCCTTAGTAAAGTCAATTTTTTTAATGATTTAATTAAAAATGCATAGTTTTCAGATTGTTTCCCTATACTTAGTATAAGCCGGTATTACTTACCAAATTTCATAGTTCTAAGCCAACGGAAAGTATTTTTGTCCCTTTGAATTTTTGTTTCCTTGATAGTGTCGAAATTTACGTTTTTTGCGTCATAAACGGCCGCGGCCGTATCTTTTTTTCACGTTAACTTAGAAGTTTGATTTTTTTACAGCTTCAAGGGACTATCAATTTGAGTATATGGTTTTAATTTCAACTCGATACCTCTACGCTTTCCCGAGATCAAGGGTCTTGACAGACGGACAGACGGACAACAAAGTCATCCTATAAGGGTTCCGTTTTTTTCCTTTCCACCCTAAAAACGCACTCTGTGCGATCGGTACTTTATAAAACATTATTTTAAAGGAATTGCTTCTAAGGAATAAAACTTACATCGTTATGTCATCATAGCGATGCGTTTTAAGTAAAAAATGTAAAAAATTACACAATCAAATTCTACCCATGTCTGAATCTGCTTTATATTCTTAGAAAATTTACATACCAAACCTTACTCAGACAAAAACAAGAAGCATAAATAATATCGACATTAATACTCGTGACGCTTACGGCTTATTTTTGTTTCTTTTATGGTCTGGATGTCAAGCAGACGCACATATTTTTATAATTATTTGGCATAATTAATAATTTGGCAAATATTTGATCAATAATAATAATAATTTAAGAAAAAGTATTGGGGCAGTCACTGCGTGTTTTACAGTACATTTAGGACGCCGTAAATAAAACCAGCCTGTAAAAGGACTCGTTGAATAAAAATGTTTGGGAACCTCTTCTACCCTATACCCTACGTATATACCTAGGAGTTTTTTTGCTATTATCAGATGTATTCACTTCCTCATAATATATACCTCATCATATATATTCCTCATAACTCTGATAGTTAACACTTAAAAACAAGAAATTTTAAAACGAGAAATTTCTAGAGAAAATAATTCTCCCCGTTTTTCACGTTCACGTCAGCAAAACTTTTGAACTACCTCCAATTCTGGTTTGATTTTGATAAATTTATAATCACAAAAATAAGCAGATTATTTTAATACCAACCACTCCATAACTTCCGAGTTGTTGCCACAAACTTTAAACAAGATTATCTCAGAAACCGGTTTTGACTAGTACAACTTAAAACATTTTTCAAAATTAAAACAAAAAATAAAAACCGACCTCCAAAAACTTAAACTAAAAACCAAAAAATAATATGTTAATCACCCCAAAGAAATGGATAATCAACGATTCATATATACATATACAGATATTTATAGTTTTTAACCTGCTATTTTTGAAGTCGGTGCCTGCCACTGCCACGCAAAGCTTGCTATGCTGAGCTCCTTAGCTGGCACCGACTTCAAAAATAAGAGGTTAAAAACTATAAATATCTGTATATGTATATATGAATCGTTGATTATCCATTTCTTTGGGGTGATTAACATATTATTTTTTGGTTTTTAGTTTAAGTTTTTGGAAGTCGGTTTTTATTTTTTGTTTTAAAAATTTACTTTATTTTTTAATTTTTAGTGGCGCTGGAAAAATATTGTTTTGACCAAATAGACTTAAGTCTATTTAGTTAAAAGAAAAAAAATCCAAATCGGTCTAGCCGTTTTCAAGTAATCGGGGAACAAACCTACATAAAAATTGCTCTTTGTTTTGAAGTCGGTTAAAAACTTGTTGCTAATAAGAAATGGACGAGAAACTAAGAAAAATACCAAAATCGCTATATGTGTGCCTATGATATTCAAAGAGTTCCCTCGATTTCTTCAAGATCCCATCATCAGATTCTGATTTGGTTACAATGGGACCACCTCGGAGGTATACCCTTTAAAACAAAAAAAGAATTTTCCAAATAGGTTCAGCCATCTTCAAGTAGTCGGGGAAGAAACCTAGATACAAATTAACCCTTTGTTTTGAAGTCGGTTAACACTAAAAACTCGTTGCTAATAAGAAATGGACGATAAATTACGAAAAATACTGAAATCGCTATATGTGTGCCTATAATATTTGAAGAGTTCCCTCGATTTCTCCAAGATTCCATCATCAGATCCTGATTTGGTTACAATGGGACCACCTCGGAAGTCTACCCTTTCAAACAAAAAAAGAATTTTCCAAATCGGTCCAGCCGTCTTCAAGTAATCGGTGAACAAACACACAAAAAATAAATAAATAAATAAAATAAAAAAAAAACATACAGACGAATTGAGAACCGTCCTTCTTTTGGAAGTCGGTTAAAAAGCAATTGAACTTAGAGACTTGATTTCTTCGTCAATAGATAGCTTATATTGTGCAGTTTTAGGAACTGCTAATAACTCCATACCCCCAAAGTGGGCCTTTTTCCCTTGCATCGTCACAAATGTAATATTATGTAGTTAAATGTTACTGAACGTTAAATAAAAAAATATATAATAACATTTTAGTTTTCTTTATAACCAAGTTAAGAATGCTCAAAACTTGTTTATCCATACAAGGGAATAACATTTGCACTACAATTTTGTGTTCAGTAATTCTAACCTAACGAGACATTGAATGAATGTCATATCACACGAAAATAAATAAAAAATCAAAGAAACAGGTACACAAAATGAGATGATGTTTAGCCAAAGAATCAACTCATGACAGAGTTGGCAGACTGAACTGAAGATATGAATCATCACAAGAGTAAATCATAAAATCGTGCATCAATGTTTACAATGTGAGTACTTAGGTAAACAAGTTTGGCCCTGCACATGAACAGTTACTTGGTTGGTAGGTATTTAAGTACAATACGAACTACAATAGCCGCAATATCAGAAGAAACCCAGAATTCAAGATACACCTTTACACTATGGTCACTTTAAAAATGTATAGAGTGCGACTACGCTAATTTTGCAGAGGTCAAAAAAAAGGTTTTACTAAAAAAAACATATGGCAACATCACAAGAAAGAGGATTGATTAGTCTTGATACTGGGCAACTATCTTCCCGTTTAATAAGTATACCTACTGAAATAAATATTTAGGACAGTCCTGCACAAATCGATCTCGTCCCAACCAAACTAAGCAATGTTTGTATACATGTACATATTTAAATACATAAAAATTATCCAAGAACCTGGAATAAATCACTTTGGTTGGAATTGGAACCAGATCGATGTGTGCAATAGTATTTTTTAAAGTCATCGTACTCACCGTATGGTAACTATACCTACTGGCCGCGACTTTCATTGTCGTGGGACAGATTATGACTTGTTTATTCACACTACTTTAAATGAAAAGGTCCAAGTAGTATTATAATATAGTATTAGTCGCGCAACAATGAGCCACGCGTGACAGTTGTGCTAGGTTTTGGTTATTCAAAATAGAGTTGACAGAATAAGCACGGGGTTTGGTATTTACGTCGGAAGCATATTTAGGGGAAAATCCCTAACATATCCTTATCATAATCATAAATCATTAATTAATGATGATACCTAATTGTTGAGTATATCAAAAACCACAAGTTATTAATAACAGATTATTATCAGTTATAAGTTACCGTACATCTTGTGCTGGAATGTCGCGGAACTGGCTTTCTACGACGTTTTCCTTATTTATCACGTATGGCGTTAAAAACGTCCCACCTAGCACGACGTGGATAGCATGTAATTTTGGATGTACTAGCATAGAATATGAATAACTAGTATTAGTATCAAAAACATAAGTAATGTTTTTCTAATTGTTTATTGCATGTATCACTAAAAGTTAAGCATTAAGCATATTAAAGTAATATAACTTGGTAGAAAAATGGGTGCTCTGTTTTAGGAAATAGACTATATTAATTACATATTTGTTTGTATGAAGGACACGCCACTGACATAATATTCAACACAATACAAACATTCTGTATCCCTACCTATCGCTAAAAAGTGATCTCTTCCAGATAAGCTTTGGTTAGCGGAATTGACACAAAATAAACCAAAAAAAATTTTTTTTCTTTTAACGGCATGTCTTGACCTTAACGGTCTTGATAGATCTCACATCTCATGTTATAATTGCCGTTATCGTTTTAGAATTCATTTGTGGAGGTGTATCAGCACAGTCCATTCCGGAATTTCTAAATGGGTTAAACAGGCTAATGATATCTCTATATTCTTACAGAACTACGCGGGCCGCCTAGAGCCCATCAATCCTTCCCAGCTTCAGTTTAACCCTGACTCGCCCATAGACTACCGAGTGGATTTCCCTGTCTCTTCGCCCCTACCGCGGCTGACCTACCTCATCGTCAACAACAATGTGCTATGCTACGGCCCTGGAGGTAAAGATCTTCAAGACCTATACTGCGGTTATAATTTTTTTTTAACACTAAGGTTGTCTATAATATTCATTTTAATACTAAGTCGTTAAGTAATATTGACACGTTGTAACTGCAACTGGAAATTATTAGCAAAGTCTAATACAAGATATAAAAATTGTTTTAGTTTTAGTAATATTCACTTTATTGTATATTTTCTAGATGTGCCTCAGCCTAACGTATATGTAACCACAATCAGCCTGCAGCACATGCTCTATCTTCGAGGGGCCCGACCAGGTGTTAACAATGGATTCAACCAAGGATTCAATCAGGGATCCAATGAAGAATTTAACCAGGGATTCGATCAATTTAAGCCCACACCCAAGCCTCAAAAGCCGTCTTTCAACATTATCCCTTCGGCACCAGATGCGCAAGTGTTCACATTTAACTTGGATAATGACAGAACTGGCGCTTGGAATACGGGTAATAAACGAATTCAAGCTTAACTTATAGACCATAGGTTCCCAAACTTTTTTGACTTGCCGCCCACTTAGGCATGATAAAAACTTTCAGCGCCTCCGTCGACAAAAAGCAACCATATTATTGTGATTTTTTTTTGTACTGTAGCTGATATTGTGATTTAAGTTTTTTTTAAAGCGATAGCCCCCCCCCCCCCCCCCCCAAGCATCAACGCCCACATAGTAGTATTGTACTTGTATTGCTTTAATTTGCTTTATACTTCTTTGGTACCTATAAATCGATTCAAACCTGTAATTAATATACCGTGGCATATTCAGTGTGCGAGGATGCCCAAATCTATGAACACTACCTAGTTTTTCGTATCAATAATTAGTCATATGACCTAAAGTAACCAATTCGCTCAAGTACTTAACATTTAGTTCCAGCATACGAACGTCCACAGCAGCCACAAACTCAGCGGCCGCCTCCGCCACCACCCGTTGAGTATTATCCCGAATACACCACCACCACTAGACGCCCAGCACCTCCACCACAACGGCCCCGACCAAATTAGTAAGTTCATCTTTTCCACGATATAAGTTAACACTGTACAATCAGAAGGACTTGATTATATGAGCCTGAAAGGTTTTATAGTGTTAATTGTAAATTTAAATGTATGAAATGAATAGCATTTTTTTTATGGAAAACATGAAACCTTACCTACAGATATACCATACTGTAAAATGACGCCGCCTCATTCACTTACCTACGGTCGTAATGAAATCACAGACTACCATGACGTAAATAATGATTCATCGCGTATGCTGTTTCAATCCATCAATGCCCACGATGAGTTATTTGCATAAAAATAGAAAACATTAAAAATCTAAATTCTAATCTTATTTTATCTATCTTCCAGTCCATCCATGCCTTCTCGCCTACCATCTTTCTCAAGCTCGGAATGCGGCGTGGTATCTGGAGGGAACGAGCAAGTGCCCCTGATATTCCACGGCATGAGCTACCCGCGCGGGGACTGGCCGTGGCTGGTCGCCATTTACAGGCGGAAGGATGGCAGCCTCACGTTCGTCTGCTCTGGAACTTTGGTGTCAGATCGACACGTCGTGTCTGGTAACTATCCATTACCATAATTTCGTTGTTATTGGTTCCATACTCAAGGGGTGCCAATAGGTCTCTATTGCTAAACCTCCGCTGTCCGTCTGCCCGTCTGTCACAGGGCGGTATGTACCGTACAAGGTAGACACTTGAAATTTGCATACAACATGTATTACCGCTATGATCAAAATTTATAAAAACCATATAAAATTAAAAAAGCCCCCATACAAGAAACGTCCACGATTTAATATGCAATAGCAACAGGTAGCCGCTTGCTATATTCACAGATTGTGAATTCATATTGCCGCTGTAACTGTAACAGCAAATTTTAAAAACAAAATAAAAAATACCGGTCAAATCCGAGTCGGACTCGCGCTCGAGGGTTCCGTACAAACTCGTAAGTAGATACTTGAATTGAATAGTTCAAGAAAAACTGTATGGCGATTAGTTTAGTAGGAGCAAATAAGTATGTGTTATGATTTTTGCAAATTTTTAAAAAACCGTGCAGGTTAGGAAAACCGTTATATTTTTTCTGTAATATTTAGGATGATATTAATAATTAGTAATTATTACAGATTTTTCTACTCAGTAACTTCGAAGAAGGGGGGAATGGTATTTTTTTGAACTTTTTTCGTCCTAAATCAAAAAGTAATTGATTAAAAAAAAAATGGTTTTGGAATGTACAAATTAAGCCCTTTCATTTGACATCATAGCCCAACTTTAAAATTTCGACCTCCCATTTCGGACCTCTTAAAAAAAGCAAAAAAGTTATAAGATTTTTATTTTTCTCAATAGACTCGGGTTAACGATTTTTAAAACAATCCCAAATTTCAAATCGATAGCAGCAGTAGTTCTTGAGATATCTGGCTGTGACAGACGGACAGACAGATAGAGTCGCACCATAAGGGTTCTTTTTTTACCATTTTGGTATGGAACCCTAATGAAAGGGGGCTCCCATAACAGAAACATGTTTTTTCGCTCTACGGTGGTACCCTTCGTGTACAAACCCGACTCGCACTAAGCCGGTTTTTCTTTTAATGTTTGGGGTACAATCTTCAAATACGACACGACTGTCGTGACTGGTTTCGTTTTATCAGTTAATATTCTGTGTTTCCTCATGTGTTTCCCTAGTAAGTAGCGCTAACTAATGGACGTGACTCAGTGGCGGATTTACCAGCAGGCTGAGTAGGCTGGAGCCTAGGGCGGCAGATTTTTAGGGGCGGCAAATTTGAGGCCATAATTTTTTTTTCTTACAAAAATTAAATCGATTTATATAAATATACCGACTAGGCTAGTCTAGTACTAGCCTAGTGATTAATTCGATTGTAGCATCAGAAACAATAGTCATATTGTAATATATATATATAATTCAATTAGTCTTAACAAGTTAGACTTGATCGATCGAGACTCAGCTAAATTAGTTTGCGTGATAAAACATTTACGGACCACCCCGTCGAAAAATGTTCACAACAATGTGGTTGTTTTTTCGGCGTTGGTCCGAAAATGTTTTATCATGCCTAAGTGGGCGGCAAGCCAAAGATGTTTGGTTTCTCTACAATAAAATTCAATAGTTTCCTACTTTCTAGGGCTGGGGGCCTGGAGGAAGCAAATCTTTTTGTCAATATTCGGGAAAAACTGACCACTTTTGAAGGCTTATAGTTGGGTCCTTGTAGTATTTATAGAGACGCGGTTGGACTGGAATTATTGAGAAAGTCAATAAATAAAAAAAAATATATAAAGTTTTACTGTTAAGGCGAGGTAAGACGAGAATCGGGCGCGGAAGCCTAGTTTCCAAATCATTTTTAGAGCACTTATTTGACTCGTAGGTCACTGTAAAACATATATAATAATATTCAGAACTGTATCTAGGGCTTCCTCTCACCTAGAACACGATAGCGAATACTTCGCTCGATAGAAATGTAGCGCGAAAACACTATTAAATAAAGTATTTTTTCATTTTGTTCATTACCAGTTACCTTTTCTGACAAAATTAATACCTGACAATCATGATTTCACAGTCATGCAGGGCATCCTCTCATGTTTGGGTTGATAACGTATACTTTTATGTTAGAAATCGAAGATAATCTGCAATAATCTGCATTCCGCCCGACCCTAGTTGTATGTATGTGAAATGCGAGCCAGGTCCTACCGGGCCTTAAGAAATGGTACATAAAGCCTTTAGAGCAAAAAGTGAAAAATTTCGCATTTTTCCGCGACGCGCGCAGCGAACATATGTTTTTCGAAGTCGTAAATATGGATTCTTGTATTCCAATCCAAATAGGTACTAACCACTTTTGTCATAGTCTTCATTGAAAACATTTCAAGTTTATACGACACTAATAACTACCTCAGTACGCAGCGGTTAACTGGTAGAGAATGAAGAAACAAAAATGTTTCTTTCATATAAAGTGGTAAGAATGCCTTATGGCATTGAGTTCGCCGTTTGTACTTTCTTGTATTGTGCAATAAAGTCTTAATAAATAATAATAAGTCCGCATAAACAATTTTTCAACACTCTTGCTCATAAAAACGGGAAGCGGAACGCATCTTATAACACATAACACAAGTACTTTCTACTTTACATTACCGCACTAGTGCTGTAATTACCGCAAATCATCGAAATAATAATGTATGGAACGATAACGTCTTACAAAATTGACGTCGAAACTTGCCCCACAACGCCCACTTTTTAAAATCAACACGTCTTATGTATCAAGTGGTATTGATAACCAACTTAATGTTTACTATGTGACTAGGGTGGTAAAACAAAGAAAGGTCGAGATCGCAGATGTTTGCGGCCCGAGTTGCAAACGAGAGACGTAGTAAATATCCGATCGACGATTTTCTTTATTACCTCCCGTGTTGAGTACATAATTTTATGTCTATATACACATGGCCAGAAAGCGGCTTTTTCCGTACGCGTAGCGTGCTGTAAAAGCTACTTTATGGCCAAGTGTGGCATAAAATCATTTATGACATATATATGTATTAAGTTTGAAAGTCTTCATTTTTGGATTATTGTTCAAAAAACACAAATCTGTGATTGGTTACAAAGCTACTGACGTGAGAATTTCATTTGCCGCTACAGTTTTTTCTTCAGTACTAACTAAGTAGGTACCTACTAGCTTCGCGACGTTACCACTTATTCCGTGGGGTCGATTATGAGCTTCAGTTCAGTTACAGATCTTCAAATCTGCTAATAATATTGACGGAAACTGAAGTTAACGGTATTCAAAGTAGGTGGCCGCCACTTCTTTTTAGCACGCGAGGTAAATACACTTTTTTCTTCTACCTCGACATATTTCTGTGTTCTAAATTATAAGTTTAATTTTTTATTCGCAAGTGTGTTGAAAACTTGTTGAAAAACGTCGTATGACACTCGTGGGCATGGTCATTATAGTCGCGGCTCGGGCTGGTCAATACAGCCTCGACTGTAATAACCAATGTAGCCCACTCGTATCATAATGACTGTAACAAGTATTTTCCCGCATGGATTTTTTTTCATATTGGTGGTGTATAATTAGGACGATAATGCTCATATCATAAATCAAAACATAACTTCATGATTGGTTAGTCGGTAGGGGCGGCAAAATTTGAATAGCCTTCTGGCGGCAAATCTGTAAATCCGCCACTGACGTGACTAATCACAAAAGATATAAGCAGTCTATTATAATCGATTACGTAGATCAGGGAATCTTACAATTTACGTGGTTCTTGACCTCATAGATAACATACATGTATAAAAACAACTTTAGCCCACTAAATTTAATAGTTTTTCGTCAAATTAGTTCGTCGTCCTTACTTCTGTCCCATTCGCTCTCACTTATGAGAGTAGGCCTGTACCCAGCTGTGGGACGTACCCAGTTGATGATGGTGATGACGATTCTAACTCATTACCTATTGTTTACTTGTAAAGAAAACTATACTTTGCTTTTTTCTTAAGTATTAAAACATCCATTAATTCCAGCTGCCCACTGCATGCAGCAAAGGAACACGATTACGCCAATCAAGGATATTGTGGTAAAAGTTGGCGTATACAACCTAGAAGACTGGGGAGACGATATCACTGTCACCAGGACTTTAGAATCGGCTACTATCCACCAGTCGTACAATTCTTCCACTTATGCAAGTCAGTATTTCAAGATATTTTTTTTTTCCTTCATCCATAGTATATTAAATTTATATTTTTGACAGTAATATTTTGTTGGCGGTGATTGAACCAGTTTTTTATTGATAGTACAACCAGTAGTAGTTAACACTTGGTAATCAATTTTTTATGCATTTTACAGACGACATCCTTGTGTTTACATTTGAAAGAAGCGTGGAATTCAATGTCAACATCAGACCGGCTTGCCTCTGGACCGGGAATAATGATGTCAGTAGGATAGTCGGTGCTTCGGGAGTAGTAAGTGCGCTTTATCATAATATACTACCTGTCCCAACGAACTTCGTTGCGCCTCAGAATTTTTAATGTTTTACATGTTTTAATAGTTATCCGGGGCAGAGACTAATCCAAAAAAATCAAAGATCATTAATATCGATTCACCCGTTGGTGTAACTAAGCCGACTTTCTTTTATGTAAGTATACAGATTTAACATTTAGATGGATTGTGTATCCCCGCTTTGGCAGTACGATCTTTACAGTTTATATACCCGGGTTTGGGGCGCCTATGCGTGACAAACGTTTGCAATCTGCAACTCAGTGCATCTTGTAGGTATCAAGTTCTCTAGTCAGTAAAGTCAGTTGTATTTTTTTGCTCGTTACCTGAAAATTCTCACTTATGAATCGATTTGTAAAAAAATTTTAGTTGAAATTGTATAGTTCCAGATTGGTCCCACTTAAAAAAATAGCAATTTTAAAGTATCTCGTGAATTTATTATTGTCGTAGAATTAATGATTGACGTCGGCAATTTTTTTAGGAAAGTTACGTTTTCCTTTTTTTCTAAACTGTCGCATATTATTAATGTAATAATCCTTGTTCAGGTGGCTGGTTGGGGTTCATCTGAACTCGGTCAGGGCAGTAAAGGCGAGCCGCGCATGGTGCGCATACCTGTCGTCAGTACATCGACGTGCCGGGCCAGCAAACCTGACTTCCACTTGTTGACAAGTGACACTACGCTTTGCGCAGGTACTTTTCCTGAATGTGTAAGAATGAGAGGCCTTTGCCCTTTGCCCCGCAGTGTCACACTCTTAAGGTGGATTTAGATCAAACGAATTCTAACACATTCTAACCCCACTCTACCAAATTCTTTGTGTACACACAAATAATTTGGTAGAGTGGGGTTAGAATGTGTTAGAATTCGTTTGGTCTAAATCCACCTTTATAGGCTAACAACAATAAAAAAAATGACAGAAAGGTATAGTTATTCATGAAGCAACCTAAAATAAAACATTTCGTAAAAAAATTTAAGAGTTCTGTCATGTTCAATATGAAATTTATTTATTTTATAAAATGTTAAAAATATAATTGCAATCAAGTAACTTTACTTCTGGAAATCATATTAACACGTACTTATTTGACTTGCTTGGGATGTAAACGAGGCACAAACAATTACAAACATGCTCGTTGCATTGCAGGTGATCGTAATGGCGCTGGTCCTTGTTTGGGAGACTCTGGTGGAGGATTATATTTGCTGGAAGGAGGTCGCTGGCGACTCCGAGGTGTTGTTTCCTTGTCACTTCGCCCAGAAAATGGAGAATCTACATGCAACCTCAATGAATACATCATATTTACTGACACCGCAAAATTTTTGCAATGGATTAAAAACGCCATAAATAATTAATATTTAGATAGCGAGTTTTTAATTGACTATTAGTCATAGGAAATAATATAATATAAATTTAAAAAAATCTTTATTGGTTTAATTTCTTCCTATACGAATAAATCAATCACGAAATCAATTGAGTTGCTGAAGTAACACGTGGGTAGAGTACTTTAAAGTATTGCTAGTGTCATAAAATAGAACCGCTCAATTTCTGAACGCAGTACAAACGTCACTATGTAAAACGTCAAACGTGACATTAGTAATTTTACGCGCGGTCGTGTGGTCGTAGTAAATTAGTTCGGTTACAGTGATGTTTATTTATTATTTTTAAATGAAGTATACTATAAGTACACTGTGAATCGACTCTTCTTTTAGTCAACCATGTCTTGGAACAAAATACTCTGCAACCACCGAGAGGTTCAATTGATAGGCACTCTTAATGGCGGTCAAAGCTTCAGGTAAAAGCAACACGAAATTGTAATTTAATATTTTGCTGGAAAATTACCCTTTTTACTAATTATTTAATTGTAGGTGGACACATAATCAAAAAGCTGATGAATGGATCGGGACATTCGCGAAAACAGTTTGGAAATTGCGTCAAAAAGACGATTGCCTACAATACCAAGTCATAGGTTCTTTGTTAAATAAACCGATTAAAAATAAAACCAAGAAGAATAGTAATAAATCTGATGTAAATGGAGATGCGTTATTTACCAGTTTATTAGAAAAATATTTTCGCATGGAAGTAGATTTGGGTAGTTACTACAAGAAGTGGTCAGAAAGTGATGAGTTATTCAAGACTGCTGGCCAGCAGTTCTATGGCATCAGGATGTTGGCGCAGGAACCTGTGGAGAATCTGTTTTCGTTTATTTGCAGTCAGAATAATCATATTTCAAGGTAGGTAATTGTAATGGCTCAAGAGATTTGGTTGGTGTAGTAATTTGTTGCTGTTTTTTGTAATTTTGACTTAATAAAATTTATTCATCATGTAATCTTTAAACAAATTTGCGGGATAAAGCTTAATAAAACTTAATTAGCTTTCTTGATAAAACATGTTGTATTTAATTAAACTATTATGCAGTAATCATCATTATGCGTAAGTTACTAGAGACAGTTTAATTAACCTTTTAATTTTCTTTAAACTGAGGCATGCTGAGGCTATAGATTTTTGAGACTACTTGAAATATTGAATTACATTTGGATTATTCCTTTATAATATTTTCTTTTGAATATGTAATTTCAGGATATCTAGTATGGTTGAAAAATTATGCTCTAATTATGGAGAAGAAATCTGCACCCACGAGGACACCACATATTATGCTTTTCCTGAAGTTGAGAAGCTCTGTGAGTCACAGGTAAAGCTCATGTACTCTTGGTGATTGGTAGAATTGTCCCCTTTATCATGTACAAGCTAGTACAATGAATTTAAAATAAAATGCTTTAAATGCTAAGCAGATTGTAGGTGCCGTCATGGTTCGAACAAACTTCTATGCATGACCAGGGCCGTATTTAGAAATCCTGGGCCTCTAGGGACTTGTTATTGAGAAGGCAAGCCATGCTTTTGGGCTTGTATGAAGGGTCCACCGCTGGGGCCTCTCTAGGCTGGCCGGGCCCCTAGGCCAGATCCTTGTAGGCTTAGGTGGAAATCTGGTGCTGTGCATAATGTAGGCTATTTTTTATTCCAGAAAAATGATATTATTTTCAAAGGAAAAGGTGCAAAATGCCTTTTTTTTTAATTATCTGTGGCTGTGAAGCCTAGACCAGCCTGCATTCCTTTATTTCTCATTGAATAACTACTCATGTTAATGAAAACTGTTGTTATATCAAGGTGGAATCTCAACTCCGGGACCTTGGATTCGGCTACAGAGCCAAATTCATACAGAAGTCAGCATCACAGATTGTGGAGTGGGGCGGAGAAGACTGGTTCCAGTCTCTCCAGGAAATGAAGTACATGGACGCGAAGCAGGAGCTTATGAAGCTGCATGGAATTGGACCTAAGGTGTGTATATTTTGTGGTACAGGCAGGAGTGACTCACGCCGCGATTTCAGCGCGCGACCTTGAGGCCCTCCGAGGGGGTTTTAGTCGGTGACCAGAAAGAGCATGTGTTATGCGATAGAGACGGTCCGATCCGGTGCGTTCCAGTGGTCGGACCCGAATGACAATTTTCTTAAAGAGAGAGACTTCTGTACAAAGTACTACAGAAGAACCCGCTTACTACGATGTTTAATACAATTTCCCGTTTAAGACGCTTTTTTTTTTAGGTTACCTCAGGACAGGATCGTCTTAAGCGGGTTCTACTGTATTACTTATTCTGTGGTATAGGTTAAGGCGCAAGACACAACATTTGAGACTTGAAATATGATGGGGACGTTGTCTGCAGTCCTAATCCTGCATCACACTGACTGACCCAAGGCTTTAGTGAATATTAGAAGGTGCCTTCACCTTGATTGTCTAATCGTTGGAAAGTTGCACTGCTCACATGCCAAAGTAACATTGCACTGTTGAAGCATTCCACAACATCTACTTTTTGTCGCTTATTTAACGCTATCGTTGTTACCCTAAAAAAACTAATTAGCTGGTAAGAAACACTACCAATCTTAAAGCCAAGTTATGATATTACCGTGCCAATATTTAGCTTCCTAATTTTACATGTCAAAAGTATTAAAAAAGTAGTTTCGCTTAATTGATGTTTCCGTGGAATGCTCCTGTTAAGATTTTTCGTAAGCCTCGTATCGACTGCGCGCGGCAAACCATCGAACATTGGCTCGCGCGGCGGCCGCGCAATATGGGGACGGCTCCGCCGCGCGCGGCAACTCGAACATTGGCGCACTCGAACGTGCCGCGCGGCGAACCAGTTCGTGTCGGCTTTTGGTGGCGCGGCTAAGGAGCGTCAGTGTGTTGTGCGCGCACAATTGGGACGGACCTTTACTTGGAACTGTTCACGGTCGCCTGCCGCGCGCGGCTGCCGCGCTATAATATGAAAATGTGCGCTTAAAATTGGCTCGCGCACCAAAACGCAGGTTTGCCGCGGTCGAACATGGCTCGGGCGACAGCCGCGCGCAGTCGATACGCGGCTTTAGATTCATGGCCTGAGTTGTGTGAATATCATATTTTTACAATTTTATAACAATAAATACTAATACATTTATATGTATAAATAAGCACAAGAACAAAACTCGCTTGCTTGTAGACATGAAATGCGGTCCGCGGTTTAACCCTTCCCCCATTGCTTGGCTCCCAGCGACCGCACCCTGCCCCTTACGCCGTCACTGATGGTTTTGGGTTTTTAGTGTCTGCGAAGTCTGTGGAACGTATTGTATGGTGTTTTTCATTGCAGGTGGCAGACTGCATTTGCCTGATGTCGCTGCACCACTTGGAGGCGCTGCCGGTGGACACGCACGTGTACCAGATCGCGGCGCAGCACTACCTGCCACACCTGCGCGGCAGGAAGAGTGTCACGGACACCATTTATAAGGAGATCGGAGACCACTTTAGGAAGCTCTACGGGGATTTCGCTGGGTGGGCACATACTGTAAGTGTTGAACAAATATTATGGAGTAATGTTTTGTAACTAGTGAGTTACAATTCTACCTATAGCACCTCTGTGGCAGGAAGAGTGTTACAGACACCATTTATAAGGTGATCGGTGGCCACTTATGGCAGCTCTACAGGGAGCTCGCTGGGTGGGCACTGGGCACATACTGTAAGTCTCAAGCAAATGTTATGGTATAATGTTGTGTAACTAGGTTACATAACTTTGTTATTAATAAAACTGATAGGTTTCTTGCGGCGATTCTTATTTTCAAATGTGATATTTTTCGATGAGCTATCTATTAGATTCTGACTTGAAATTAGTGCTCTGTGGCAGCAGCATGCATCCTCTTTTTTAACAGCAGTATTCATAACTGCCGGATATACTATGTATCAAGTACAAACTAAGAAGAGTGCTTCAGACAGAGACAAAAAGGTGACGGTTTTATAAGTATTACTCTGTATATCATTTGTACTCTGGTAAGTACATTAGGCAGTTACTCTTGCTATGTAGTCAACATGTCAGGATATATAAATGACTGATTACGATTTTTATGTACGTTTCTGTACCTATCTTTTTTATATCGCTAATAAAATATTATTTAATTTAATTTCAGGTACTATTTTGTGCCGATCTCAAAAAGTTCCAACAAAATGGCGACGAGGGTGTTAAACCAAAAAAGAAGAGGAAAAAGTGATCTGTGATAATGAATAAAATTTGTTATAAAGTGATTAATACTTTTATTTAATACTTTCAGTATGGTGATTAGGATTACAATAAAATACAAAAGTATAAAACGATTTTTAACCTAAAATACATTGGTTTCTATATAGCTAAGTTACATTGAGTGCATATCAACAAGAGAAATAACTTTCAATGTTTATTTTAAATGCCGGGGCAATATCCATATGTTCAGACAAATTTTAAAAGAGCTTAACAACATTTTTATGTTTATTTTTTACGCCCTTTTTAAAATTTGATCTGAAGCACTTACTAGGTTTTGATATGGGTCAGCCGATGTGGTTGTAATCCCTATGTGCCGAAGCACTTACTAGGTTTTGATATGGGTCAGCCGATGTGGCTGTAATCCCTATGTGCCGCATAGCGCGATTTCGCTCGTGTCCGAAATACCGCATTCCCAAAATACCAGATTTTTCAAAAAACCAGATGTTCGATTCATGAGATTCCTGTCTTACCACATTCCCCTTACACTAGATTATAAAATCGTAAGTTACTCAAGGATCTAAATCAGTTTGTTGGGTGTGTTATTTTGGGAATCTTGTATACGGAGAATCCGGTGTATCGAGAATCCGGTATTTTAAAAATCTGGTATTTTAGGAATGCGGTATTTTGGGAATGAGTGCGCGATTTAAGGTCTTTTCTGGTTCGCACCGCTACCGATAGGAATTGGCTACTTGACAACGGGGCAATATCCATATGTTCAGACAAATTTTAAAAGAGCTTAACAACATTTTTATGTTTATTTTTTACGCCCTTTTTAAAATTTGATCTGAAGCACTTACTAGGTTTTGATATGGGTCAGCCGATGTGGTTGTAATCCCTATGTGCCGAAGCACTTACTAGGTTTTGATATGGGTCAGCCGATGTGGCTGTAATCCCTATGTGCCGCATAGCGCGATTTAAGGACTTTTCTGGTTCGCACCGCTACCGATAGGAATTGGCTACTTGACAACTTTTTTTCTGTCATATGTTATAGAAACACCTCTCAATAATAGAAATATTAGTGAAAAAACCACTTCAATATCATAAAAAGTCACCGAGATACTATAATGTTAAAATCACATTTTTAGACTTTCCCAAATACGTGCCGAAACGCTCCCTACTGAAGCCTGTTATACAGTGACGTCACTCATACGTTGTTTGGGGAAATCAATAACTTTGTTCTGGCAACTATGTTGAAACTTGCTTTTATCGTAACGGTTTCATTACAAAAGTTACTATAAATTTTATGGGTTATTTAATGGTATTAATAGTTTATAATAATTTTATACTTTTAAAATGAACTTTCCCACCCAACTTTGGACGCACATAAAAAAAGTTACACGTTAGGTATCAAACTCAAAACTTCCTTACTAAGCTTATTTTAACAGGATCTTATATAATTTTTACAAATTTCAGTTACAGTCAAGTACCCAATTCCCTTTTGGCGTTTGTTTCCGGTGACTTACGACCTGGAAGTTTTTAAGGCAAGAGTCAATAGCCATTTTTTAGGTGCGTGCTCCATTATAGACCTAGTGTCCACTTTGCATCAGGGGAGTGACTAGCTCAAATGCCAACCCATTTTTTAATTTTCATTTACATATCAAAATTGGTGTCACCTGAAGGTATGTACATACTCAATCATTTTCTTGCTAACATGCCAAATGCCAATAGAAAAGGTCCTCTAGATAAAACTGTTGTAGTATGAGAATAAGCGATAATCATCAATATTCACAAAAAGTACAGGTTAGCACATCAAAATCAACCTTATTTGTCCTAGCTTTAAGGTTTGCATTATTCGAAATAAGGATTGTTGGATATAAAAAAAATAGTAAGGTACTTAGTTCGTCATTTACACTTACACCTTCCATTATAGTACATTACACAACTAGGGTGGTAATACAAAGAAAGGCCGAGATGGCAGATGTTTGCGACCCGAGCTGCAAGCGAGGGACGTAAATATGCGATCGAGGGCTTTCTTTATTACCTCCCGTGTTGTGTACATCATTTTATGTCTACACTTGGCCAGAAAGCGACGTACGTACGTTTTTTCGTACGCGTAGGGCGCGGTAAAACCCACTTTATGGCAAGGTGTGGCATAAATGTATATTTCATAACTCTTCATAACTTTATTGTTAAACTCAAATGCATCTAAAATACTTACTTTATGCATGCTTTATCATTATCATAGCCTTTTAAAATTATTGGTCGTATTCGTTATTCTCATACGAGTCCGTATCTAAGAATTAATAGAACACAACCTGGAATGGTTATAATTTCACAAACGAACATCTTTTTGAAAGACCAATAGGGTAATATCACAATTATAATCAGGAAGCTATTATAGCTTAATTTCTAAGAGATTTTTACAATAGGAATACAATTGCACACATTTTGCCCACCATAATGTCAATTGGTGTTGGCCACTTTCAAAGTGGCCTTTGTCCAAAGTTAAATTCAAAAATAGACCTTAAATCTGTACCTAAAAAGTTTGGAAACAATAGGACTTACAGTGTTATGCTTTTCAGGTACGGAAATAAATATTATATCTGTTTTATAACGAACTTGAAATAAACATAAAACATTCCGTAGTTATATGTATACTCTATTTGCTCAAAACAGATCGAGCCGCATTCATGTAACGCAATGTTTTTTACTCTATAGTACAAAGTAGTATTCGTCTTTTGTTAACATGACCGCAGAAAAAGCTAAAAAACACATGACTATGAAATTGTAGGTATAATCAACTTCACTCTAACCTCTAACCAGTATATAGTAGATTCATCCTAAAAGTTTATATTTAATTTCATTTTGTATCTACTGCTCAGGGCGATAGAGTTGATTATCCAATGAACGATCATTCTGGTTTAGCCTTTTCTAGTATGAAGCAGCTTGCGGTCACGTCAACAAGAGGCGAACAATATCATTGTATTTGTACAAAGCGTTGTCCATACAATGGTATTGTTTTGACAAAGAACTATGGGCAGTGATAGTAAAAAAATAATTCAAAGTTATACCATCATACAACTAAGATAGTCACTTAATACGAAGGTATACATTAATTAAACTATTATTATATGAAAATTATTATAAAAGTGTGTTTATTTTATTGGATTATGCTATCTCTAACGATAGATCGGTGACGGCGGGGGGCGTGGCCACAAGCAATTGAAGAGCCCGTCTTGTTCACCTCGGCCATCTGGGAGACCCTGCTGAGTGACGTCACAGTGGTCAAAGTTCACTTGTTCTGGTAATAGATGGCGGGGCAGTAGTCGATGACGGCTTGAAGGGCGCGAATTTCGAACAATAGGTCCGTGAGGGCGGGGGGCGTGGCCACAAGCAATTGAAGAACCCATCTTGTTCACCTCGGCCATCTGGGAAACCCTGCTGAGTGATGTCACAGTGGTCAAAGTTCACTTGTTCTGGTAATAGATGGCGGGGCAGTAGTCGATGAGGGCTTGAAGGGCGCGAATCTCGAACAATAGGTCCGTGAGGGCGGGGGGCGTGGCCACAAGCAATTGAAGAACCCATCTTGTTCACCTCGGCCATCTGGGAAACCCTGCTGAGTGACGTCACAGTGGTCAAAGTTCACTTGTTCTGGTAATAGATGGCGGGACAGTAGTCGATGAGGGCTTGAAGGGCGCGAATCTCGAACGATAGGTCCGTGAGGGCGGGGGGCGTGGCCACAAGCAATTGAAGAACCCATCTTGTTCACCTCGGCCATCTGGGAAACCCTGCTGAGTGACGTCACAGTGGTCAAAGTTCACTTGTTCTGGTAATAGATGGCGGGGCAGTAGTCGATGAGGGCTTGAAGGGCGCGAATCTCGAACGATAGGTCGGTGATGGCGGGGGGCGTGGCTACTAGTGTCGGCGCCAGCACTGTGCTGAGGTTGTGGGAGCCCATTTTGTTCACCTCGGCCATCTGGGAGACCCTGCCGAGGGTAGTCACAGTATAATAGCAGTAATTTTTCTTTCTACAAAAGGTACAACGCGCCGCTTGTAGGTGTGCGCGCCGTGAACGAACGCATTAATAATAAATAAAATAGTACATTACACAACTAGGGTGGTAATACAAAGAAAGGCCGAGATCGCAGAAGTTTGCGGCCCGAGCTGCAAGCGAGGGACGTAAATATGCGATCGAGGGCTTTCTTTATTACCTCCCGTGTTGTGTACATCATTTTATGTCAACACTTGGCCAGAAAGTGGCTTTTTCCGTACGCGCAGCGTGCGGAAAAAGTCACTTTATGGCCAGGTGTGGCATAAATGTATTTATTCAGTAACACAAATTATTTTTACAGAAAGTGTTGGCGACTCTTTTTAAGTATCATGATACCTGTGTTAAGAGGCACCTTAGGTGGTAATTAACATGTATTATTGAATAGGTATTGTCAATATTTGAATAAAGTACATTACAAGCAAAGTTTTGAGAATGCGTAAGAATACGCGAGTACAGATCGCACCGTCTGCGCCTCGACCTTGAATAGGTATCGCGCGCTCCTAAGAGTGACTAGTTTGTCTTTATACTTTGTCACAGTAGTCAAGTATTCATATCACTTGGTATAAATAGGTATTATAAATACAATCATATTTCGTATCTACGTAAATGGTATCGTTATCACAATAATGAAAACTGCATTGCTGAAGAGTCTTTCCCAGAAAAAAGTTACCAATCGCAGCTTTTCAATTATGACGATTTTTTTTCACTTCTTTGTTCCAGTAACAGTAACCCATTAAAGTGGCTTTATGAAATTATGACCGGCGTAGCAATCGGCGGACTAGGCGGTGTCGTACACTGATACCCCTAAACTCAGGAATCCCTCAAACTGGTTCGCAATGAGCCTAATTAAAACTGAACTATCCCGTATCATACCTAATCAGTTTTGATTCGACCCCATTTTTTTTACACCACGGCTATGGCTTATCTGGCTACGCCACTGCTTATGACAGCAGGGTAGTACCTTTCGCTTGGCAACACCATTTGCCCAAGTCTGCAAGTTTTTTTAATCAATTGAAAACATTTTCGTGCCACCAATAATTTTAAAATGACAAAAACTGAAAATAAGGCACCATGTTGAGCATGACGTCACAAGTCAGTATTACAGTTTAGTAAAACTGCATACTTTCTGAGCGTTTTGACACTTCATAAAAAGAAGCTGGTTTGATTTGTCATCAAATAGCGTATTTCTCGAGAGTACTCACCTGTACAGATGTTGTACCATGTACTGCAAACAGTTATAATGAGCTTTTGGCAGAAGATCTAAGCATTCTCGTAGCATTGCCACTTGATCCGATGGGGTTTTCATTTCTGAAAACAGAATGTAAACTTAAATTCACTTACACCAGTAGACAAACCAAAGTGGAGCGATGTGTTACCTCCGAAGTCTATTATTTGTAAATCGATTTGGATTTTCTTATTATTGAAAGGGATTCAGAAAAACTTTTAGATTGGGAAATAACACAAATAGGAACCGGTATAGCAATTTCAGTATTGTTTAAAGTGTCTTGCGTAATTGCTAGTATAGATAGTATCTATCGACAGAACTTTCTTAAATTATTTATGTCTCTGCCAAATGCGGCTGGTAAACTGGCCATTCCCTGGTTCCACCAGAGGACCAGTGCCGGCTCTAGAGTTGGCATCATGCTGAGGTGGGACGTTTTTGTAGCGGCAAGATTTCTTTGTGTTTTCTTTTCTACTTACTCACTGTCTACCTTTTAGTGCTGTCATAAATAAATGTATTTTCTTTCTTTCTTCTTTCATTTTAAGTATAGGAAGATTGTGGTCACTCACGCGTGGCCCGCACGAACTTGGGGTGCACCTCGTAGGTGACGAGCGGCACGGGCAGCAGCCGCAGGTACAGCTTGAGCGTGCCGGCCACCACGTTGATGTTGCTGACCTGGCTCAGTAGTATGAAGGTAGGTAGATCGATCACTCACGCGTGGCCCGCACGAACTTGGGGTGCACCTCGTAGGTGACGAGCGGCACGGGCAGCAGCCGCAGGTACAGCTTGAGCGTGCCGGCCACCACGTTGATGTTGCTGACCTGGCTCAGTAGTATGAAGGTAGGTAGATCGATCACTCACGCGTGGCCCGCACGAACTTGGGGTGCACCTCGTAGGTGACGAGCGGCACGGGCAGCAGCCGCAGGTACAGCTTGAGCGTGCCGGCCACCACGTTGATGTTGCTGACCTGGCTCAGTAGTATGAAGGTAGGTAGATCGATCACTCACGCGTGGCCCGCACGAACTTGGGGTGCACCTCGTAGGTGACGAGCGGCACGGGCAGCAGCCGCAGGTACAGCTTGAGCGTGCCGGCCACCACGTTGATGTTGCTGACCTGGCTCAGTAGTATGAAGGTAGGTAGATCGATCACTCACGCGTGGCCCGCACGAACTTGGGGTGCACCTCGTAGGTGACGAGCGGCACGGGCAGCAGCCGCAGGTACAGCTTGAGCGTGCCGGCCACCACGTTGATGTTGCTGACCTGGCTCAGTAGTATGAAGGTAGGTAGATCGATCACTCACGCGTGGCCCGCACGAACTTGGGGTGCACCTCGTAGGTGACGAGCGGCACGGGCAGCAGCCGCAGGTACAGCTTGAGCGTGCCGGCCACCACGTTGATGTTGCTGACCTGGCTCAGTAGTATGAAGGTAGGTAGATCGATCACTCACGCGTGGCCCGCACGAACTTGGGGTGCACCTCGTAGGTGACGAGCGGCACGGGCAGCAGCCGCAGGTACAGCTTGAGCGTGCCGGCCACCACGTTGATGTTGCTGACCTGGCTCAGTAGTATGAAGGTAGGTAGATCGATCACTCACGCGTGGCCCGCACGAACTTGGGGTGCACCTCGTAGGTGACGAGCGGCACGGGCAGCAGCCGCAGGTACAGCTTGAGCGTGCCGGCCACCACGTTGATGTTGCTGACCTGGCTCAGTAGTATGAAGGTAGGTAGATCGATCACTCACGCGTGGCCCGCACGAACTTGGGGTGCACCTCGTAGGTGACGAGCGGCACGGGCAGCAGCCGCAGGTACAGCTTGAGCGTGCCGGCCACCACGTTGATGTTGCTGACCTGGCTCAGTAGTATGAAGGTAGGTAGATCGATCACTCACGCGTGGCCCGCACGAACTTGGGGTGCACCTCGTAGGTGACGAGCGGCACGGGCAGCAGCCGCAGGTACAGCTTGAGCGTGCCGGCCACCACGTTGATGTTGCTGACCTGGCTCAGTAGTATGAAGGTAGGTAGATCGATCACTCACGCGTGGCCCGCACGAACTTGGGGTGCACCTCGTAGGTGACGAGCGGCACGGGCAGCAGCCGCAGGTACAGCTTGAGCGTGCCGGCCACCACGTTGATGTTGCTGACCTGGCTCAGTAGTATGAAGGTAGGTAGATCGATCACTCACGCGTGGCCCGCACGAACTTGGGGTGCACCTCGTAGGTGACGAGCGGCACGGGCAGCAGCCGCAGGTACAGCTTGAGCGTGCCGGCCACCACGTTGATGTTGCTGACCTGGCTCAGTAGTATGAAGGTAGGTAGATCGATCACTCACGCGTGGCCCGCACGAACTTGGGGTGCACCTCGTAGGTGACGAGCGGCACGGGCAGCAGCCGCAGGTACAGCTTGAGCGTGCCAGCCACCACGTTGATGTTGCTGAACTGACTCAGGTCCGCCGCTTCGCCGTCTGAAACAATACCACTCAATAGTACTATTTATTGCCAGTGATCGGCACCAAGGCAACAAGGGGTAAATGACTTCAATCACAGATATATATCGAGATGTCAAGAGTGTAATTTAGTGATGAAAAACATAAATTTTCCATTTCATATGGTGGTATTTGACTATTTAAACAATTAATTATACCGTTATTATCAGATTTGAAAAATCTTATAATGTTGTTATAAACTGTAGTTGACGGCGAGCAAAGGTCCTTGGCCCTTCATTTTAACGCAAGGCCATACACTCTTTCTTCTATCTCGATATGCGACTAAAGACCTACCTTTATCGAAAGCCATCTTCAACGCTTCAATCTCGTCGGCGAAGCCCGATACTCTGTAGATGCCCTCGGAGTCCATGCCGCGCGCCTCGATCTCGTTGACGCACTTCCGCACGACAAACGGTAGCGTGCTCGAGTGAGCGTTGAGGAGAGTTGTCAGATCTATGCCGAACACTCCGCGGAGCTTCTTAAGGTCGGGTACGCAGTGGTTCGGGACGCGCTCTGAGCATTTTGAGTGGGCTATGAAGCCACAGTCTGGAATTATTTTACTAACCATAAAAGGCCTGAAAATTTGTCAGTGTAGGCACAAATAAAGTCTAACTCTGTTTTCTAAGGACTGGTTAAATCAGCATTTTGCAATAATAATAAATCTTTATTGACTATGTTAGTTTACAATGTGTTACAGTCCCCGGTGGTTGCCCATAAACATGAATAGTGAAGTGGAAAGAACAAGCAATAAAGTTTAAATAAATAAATTAGGTACTACAACCAAACCAGATGTCTCACTGTCATAGTGTTCTTTTACTAAAAGAGAAATGCCTGGGCTGTGAGCAAGTTAAAGGTTTCGAAGTAATAGTAGTATGATAGATAGTATTTCGTATATAGCAAAATGAAAATGAATGTTAAATACATTTATAATAACTTGTCTCCGAGTTGAATTGAGCAATAACAATAATTAAAAAGTGATTACCTTCACATTTGACACCCTGTGCTGTAAAACCCCACAGGAAATTCGCACACAGCTCACACCAATTGAGCCCTTTGAATGTATGGACTTTAAACGTATGGCTTTTTGAATATTTGCTGAGCAATGGGTTGTCCTCGAGCGAGGGTGTGAGATCCAATGCGGGCTTCTTGTCTAGTTCTAAAGTGCTAGTGTCGTCTGTGGTCGTGAATGGCAGCTGTCTGCTGACTCTGGAATAGAAAAAAATGTCTTTTGTTGGCAGTAATTTCTTAGAGCATAAATTGTACATGTGCGTCATATTCATGCTTTTCTACATACAGGTGCTGCTATCTGGTGCCGCTAATCCGAATCTTGTACTCTATCATGCTGGGCCACATTAACGGGAAACGCCGTCATTATCATTCAACAATAATGTGATAAGTTTCCTTTACTGTCCGCATAGTGATCCTGTTTGTCTACCACCTCTTATCTCATCACTCAACTGCTCAGAGGTTAACTGGGCGAGATCCCTTAAAGGGATAAGTTCGCCTTTGAACATATACCATTATTTTGTAACCCTGTGCCCTGGACCCTGTGTGTCTTATTTGTGCAATAAAGTGTTTACATACATACAGTGTCTCTTTTGTTGATTTAGTGCTGCCACCTATATTTCCTGCACGTTTCCTATATGCTCCTTTGGATTTAAGTGTAAATTCCTATAGAATATCCTTGTTTAATGCTAGTCTTTTTGTTTTAAACAGGCATTAACATAACGCAATGTTAGTGTTCAGCTCTTGGTGACCGAAACTCATAATACCAAAAAAAAAGCTTAGACCTATAGTGACTATTTATTGAAACATGAGCTCTATCACCATAAACAATAGATTCAAAAGAACATAAGATACTTTTTTGTAGGACCCGGCTTGCGGTCTTGTCAACAAGAGGCGAACAATAACATTGTATTGGTACAAAGCAATTGTGTTACATTGATGGCATTGTTCTATTGAAAACAAGAAGACTATACCTATGTTGTCTGACTGTTGTTGACTCCTATGCAGAATTTTGGTTAGATGTTCATTTTTTGTCAGATTGTTACTGAGTCTACAAAAAAATGATGTGTAGTTTTTTTACATTTGCAATGAAGAATTACTATGGTGGTGTATCCATTAGCAGAGTTTTAAAGGTGCTAAAATATTGTAATCAGTATTGTAGTGTGATTGATAATCACAGAAACCAAAGGCAATTTTATCATATAATTTGTCTTATATGTCAAATGATTTGTGCTGTCACTCTAAAGACTCAAGGTGGACCGGGACAAGGTGACCTGGTTCGACCCCAGGCACCCCCAGCACCCCACCCAATCTGACCAAACTCAGGGTGGTGGAGGTTGCGAGTTTCTCAGTTTAAAAAAAAATAATAATAAACACTATTCATGCACCAATTTAATATTTCTATTTGGCCCAGTTGTAACTGGTAGAAAATGCCTAATGGTATTAAGTTTGCTGTTTTTACTTTCTTGTATTGTGCAATAAAGTTTAAATAAATAAATAACAGTTATTGCTCAGACTTACTGTTGTTTTTGTGACAAAGTATTTAGCTTCCGTCGGTTCAATGTGACGTATGGGCTCTCCTTGTAGCTGGTAGAGTTGATCATCTCCAAGATGTGCCGAGCATTCAGCTCCATGTGTGTTGTGATGAGTCCATCTGCGACCAGGTCGTAGATGCTGTCATACCGCTTGTCTTTGATGTAGTGGGTGCCATCGTAATACAGTTTGTAATGGTGGACTCTGTCATTAAACCTGTAATATTATAAAGGTACACCAAAACCATTTAGGTATGGTTGTAATTCAGAATTTTCTTGGAATATTTATATACATAGTTACATTATTTTATTACAGGCTATGTTATATCAACGTTGGCAACTTAGCACATTTAGTGCTAAATTAAACATGTTTTCAGCATATTATTAGAACATAGTGACATTATGAAAGATGTAAAAAATAATATTATTTTTGCAGCTATTAAACCAATTCTTATAAAACTTTGCATACACAATGGGGTCCCATAACAATATGACTTCAACTAGGCCTGTTGATGGGACTATTCAGTGGTGCAGCAGATGATTTTAAATAAAATTTGTTCATATAATAGTTCATGAAATTATTTTTATAACACTTAATCATTCAGTATTGATGTGACGAAATGCATATATATTCTTTGGTTATTAGTTCAGCCCAAGCTAACACTATGGTGTCAACTTAAGTGTAAACTTCTATGGCTTTGTGCCCAGAAAATATTCAACCTGAATTTATATCCAAAATCCATATTACATATTCATGTTCCAAAAGTACAAGTAAATTTGTTTAGCTTACCTCCATGTCAAAGTGTAGAAATCATTAAAGTCGTTCCCTTTTCTAATAAGAAATGCACCGTTCGGTTCGTTTTCTAATCGCAAAGTTGCCTCTTTATGACCCATTATGCCATGATATTCCTTGCCATAAAACTCAGGCTTGTCTAAACAGTTCTCACAAATTATCCGGTGCGGCTTAGGGGCTTCTAATTGAATACGATATACTGCAAAATAAATATTTATCTAATGAGTAATTACAAAGTTATTCGGCACCTTTCACAAAAAAGATCGATACAGTCATTGAACACTTACGCTCGGGTTTCCAAATATTTCGCAGGTTTTCCATAGCAAATACTAGTTTTTGTTATTACTTAAGAGTTCTTTTACCGATTTATCCTTTTATGTTGTCAAGATATAACGGTAATGTATCGCGGATATGAGTAAAATACAAGTAAAATAGAAAACGTAAACAAAACTACTTGTGACAGATTTGACATTCCGAAACTGTTTACGAAGGCAGCTATATTGATTGACTAGAGATAACAAAAGAAAGTAGACATGTGTAAGTAATGCGCGTAATATCACAAATGAGATATCACTCGAACGCGTGATGTTGCATTACGCATTACTCCGAGAAATCAAGCATCACTCCAAACATCGCTCTAAATAACATTGCCCGAGCGCGAGTGAGAGCGAGGACCGAGTGAAGCGCGCGTAATAGTTTCAAAAGACGCCCTAGACTCCAGAGAACACGCGCTGCGTGATATAGGTGATAGCTGTGATGTTGGTATCTCACGCGCGCCCGCGCTACTGCGTATTGTCATCGACTATGTACGGGTGATGTTTGGAGTGATGTGATATCTCAGTGTGATATTACGTTTTCGGAAAAGTGATGTGATATAGCATTACTTTTTGAGGCACTGTTTCGCGCATGTCTAAAAGAAAGTTAACGCACTAACTTTACTTATTTATTGATAAGTAGTCTGCCGCAATAAGGGCTTAAAATCTTTGAATATTTTTAAGTATTTTTTCTAAATATCATCAGTTTTAGGTGAATGGGAGGAGTTTTTTATAAGACAACGTTATCAAGACAATCTTTTAAAAAAAGGTGTGAACACCGCGTAGTGTAGCAACATTGTTTTCCCGCCACTTTGTATGAAAAGTTTATAACAGTTGAAAGAAGAAAACGATGTAGGTAGTCTAGTATGTTTTTATTTGAGTTGGTTTTTATTGTCCCATTGTTGTTGCTGTACGCAATGCTGTACGTCGTACACGTGAGTTTGTTTTATATAATTTTCATTTCCTCAGGTACGAGTACGCGATAGGGTCAATAAAATCGAACTATATTATTAGCACGCTAGAGGAAGGCATGGTTTGTGTAGAAATACATTAAATAAAGAAGCGGCATTTGTATTATTTATTTTGTCTCAGCATATTCCATTGGTACATTGTTAAAGATTTATCCATTATAGTGTTCGCCATAATTCATTATTAAATATAATATACAACTCTTTATTTTAAATTATGCACACATGAATGCACGATTAATATACATAATTTATATTATTTCGTATAAATAACCATACACGGTACAAGTCGTGATAAAAGATATGGATACAGATTTATAACAATGTATAAACAAGTGAACAACTTTGAACGGTGTTAGAAATAACGCTAGATATTTATTAATGATAGAAAATGTTCAAATAGTACAGGTTATACATATATTATATAGATATGTAGCGTAGTGCTTAGCTAAAACATCCGCAGGCGCGCAATATGTACAACAACCGAAGTATACATACATAGTCATACATACGTTAACGTGGACTATTCAGTGGCAATACATGTTATATACGAATGGTTATTATTAGGAATCGCAAGCTAATTTTGGATTTATATGTGAAAAGGTTTAAACATGACTGGGTATACCGAAGCGATTATTTAAAGGACTTAATATGAATCCCTTGTACGAAGTGAGCAATCTCAAAATAGCCTACTCGAAGCGACCGGTCCCGGCGGCGAGCCACCGCCGGCCCGGGGACAATAACCATCCGACCCAAGCGCCCGTTAAATTAAAAAAAAGTTTGGCAACAGCAAACCAAAAGGGAAGGGAATAAACACGAAACTGCGAAAGTAGTCCTTCGAACCGGACAGCTACATTGCTATCATACACGTTATTGCTTTCCTTAGCTGAGACAAAATATCTTGCCAAACTTTTTTTCGCTCTCAACAGACACTTCAATCGTTAACCATGTTACAATGTACAGTTAGAGTTTAATTTTATTTAAAATTGCCAACGCATAATAAACAATCTTAGTTAACAATCTAAGATATCGTTTCAAAAAGTCTTTTATTTTGCTTAGCACAAATTATGAAGATGCGGGAAGATATAAATAAAAGGATCGATAGGCGTTTTGATGTAACTTCCATGGAAGCAGTCTTGTCGGATAAATCCAGCTAGACTTTTATTTATTCCTACTTAGGCAAGGTTTCATTAATTGGAAATACATATATCCAAAGTCCAACGATTCATCAACATCAATTCAACAATGAATTTCATAGTAACACAAAATTTGCCCGCAAAGACAAACACTGCACTATCGCGTAACATTTATTTGTACGCTCGTGTCTAAAGTGAATGAAAACATTAAGTTCACACTAAGTAAAACATTTACAATCTTCACTAACTCGGTAGATCACTGACATTACAGGGCGTGTATAAAACTGATCACATTTTACTCAATTGAGTACCTACAAGTTGCGGACTACTTGCCTCGAGGCATACTATAAATCTTTCAAACTTTCTTGTGTGTCTGTTATATAAAACACATCTTGACTGGTGTGTGTGTATTAAATGCATAATGTGGGGTAGGTACAATACAGCTAACGTATAGCGTACCTAAAATTCTGTATGCCAATCCAGAGTAGGTACATTACTTATATCCCGGTGTGTACTTTGGTCCAACTGATCAAAGTTCAGATATGGGTCGTTTTCAAAAATAATATACATAGTCAAGGGCATAATTTAACAAAATGTTAATCTTGTTCCTTTGTGTGACGAAAGTTAACTATATAATTGGAACAAGATTAATATTTTGTTAAATAAAGCCATTTTTTTATAATTTTATAAAACGGCCGATATTATGTTATCCGCGCTATTACTGGATAAGTGGTTAGGTAACATATTTAATTTTACATATACCGGTGAATGTCAATGATCTACTTAAACCGATTGTGAAAATGAACACATAAAATTTGTGTCAATATTCTTATGATAATTAACTAATATATCTGTGATAATTAACTTAAATACTAATACTAACCCATGAAATCAACAACAAGATAAATATGATGAAAGAATATTAATCAATTCAGTCTAGTTGAGAACAGAAAGTATATCTTCATATCTATTCATATTTTTATCGGTATTTTGATTTTGGTAAGTATAGTCAACAGAGAAAAGGTCTGGCGGCATGCATTCCTACCTCTCTTAGGTTGACTGTAGGTAGTATTTTATTCATGTTTTAATGGTATTTTTTGCTTACTGACGATACGATACGAGTAAGACTAACTGGAGCTCTATTTATTATCAGTGGTTATAGTATAAAACAATATGTAAAATAGTCTAGCAACTTTAGCGTAAATACCGCTTTTAGTGAAAATTTGAACCTTAGTACCTAAGTACTAAACCACGAAGTAGAAAGATATGATAATATAATAATAAGCACACTACTTTGTTAATATTTATAACACCTACGTCTGTTCGCACTTAAGCATCCGCTCGCATTTAGATATGTAACGTGCCCTCTTATTCCATTACAACGGGACCGTTGCATTGCGATAAACATAGGGTGATAGAAATCATATTATTATTATATTAGTTGCTTAGTAGCAATCGACTTTCTTTGTACTCCGTGGTCTGAACCTCAAAGACTCGGTAACTTAGGATACACAAATAGATTTCTTTCAATACATACATAGTTTCAAGGAAAAACAATTTGAAGTTAGAACTCGTCGAAATTTCTTAGTGATAAATGACGCAGAATTATTAATGTAATACAATTATTATTATTAGAATGATAAAGATGGTATCACGTCTACTATCACAGAATATTATTATTTCGAGTATCGTGGGGGCGTACTGACGCGCTCGCACAAGATGTCTACTTCAGATAGGTTAAGTTTAACGGCTAGACAAGTTAACGTGTTACACTAACTTCAATAATACGCCGGAATTATTATAATAATGCTGGTATCACTTTGATGTATGTGAATATGATAATTTTATAATTATTTTCTGGCAGTTTCATTCTGTAAGGCCCGGACCGTAAACAATTCAAATTGGTTCCGGTTGAACGACACCAAGTATTCAATATAGTTTCTATGTTCTCTTTACGACGTTGCTTCTGGATGTATTCCGCGGGAGGATGGAGAACCAAGTCCGTCCCTGCTTCGGGTAACGTCAAATAGTCTGCAAACAATTCGCAGAATCTTCAAAGTCTTTTGAATACAGTTCTTGGTCAGAAGGACGGTTGCAACAGGACAACTTTGCAATTTTGTATATCATTATTTTATTTGAAACAGACTAGTTAAGTATTTAAATAATATTTATAAAAAGAGTGATTTTAGAGGTTAATTCCTGTTTGTAAGTAAGGAAAACTCACAGCTAGCGATCGTAAACGTAACGTAGAAAATCACAACAACTATGCCACGAGGACTGTAAAGTAACAACTAGACAATAACTTCATTATAATTTCATATCTATACATACGACAATATGCAGTTACAATGCTATAATGTGTAAACAATTTATATAATCTAACAGACGGGCAAGAAGTCCGAGAGATAGAAAACGTACACGACTAACTCGAGGCGGATGACTCCACCCCGACCGTGGAGAGGTAACTATCGAGACAGCACTAATATTGAATATTCACTAGACTGTGCGTTTATTGAATTCATTTAATATTTACATTTCTTACAGTACTCTCGTCGGTACATAACGAACCATTCGGCCAGGGCGCGATAACTTCAAACACGGGCCGCATCGGGCGCGGGCGGGCTCACTCGGGCGAGCGTCGGGTCACGCGCCGGCGGCGGGGCGGCGGGGCATCACGGGGCCACGGAGCCCGGGGCGCCGCCATTATTTGCCGCCCAGCCCGAACTTCATGAATATCAGCTCCTTGCCTTTACTGAGGATGTCGCCGCCGGGGGCGGTCATCTCGGTAAACTTCTGCATGAGGTTGGGCTGGGTGGTGGGCGGCTGCTGCTGCGCGGGCGTCTGGAGCGGCTGCACGGCGGGCTGCGGGACGACGGCGGGGCCGGGGCGGCGCGCGGGCGAGGCGGTGGTGGGCGCCGGCGCGGCGGGGCTCTGTCCCAGCGAGCCGATGCCGCCCAGCGAGCCGAGCACGCCGCCCGTGGCGGGGGACTGCACGGGCGTGCCGACGTTACCAGCGCTCGTGCGCGCGATCGTGCTCGCTGGCGGCGGCGCGGTCGCCACGCCTCTCGCCCTCGCCTGCTGCATCACACTTTGTTACTCGCGGCGAATGCTAAAGCCCTGATCGCACGTGCCGAGTACCTACCAAATATAAATTTGGTAGGTAGGTCACTCGACAAGCGTGATCTAAGCGTGAGTTTTATTATAGCAATGTATCTTGTCGATCTATTTCTATGATACTAGTGAACGGGCCCGAAGGCACTTCTATTTACGAGTATGGCCTGATGTAATGATGAAAGCAATCTTAATGTTGTGATTCCACTAGTGTCGACAAAATTCACTGCTCGAGGACAAAACTAGGGCTTGCAAAATCGGTCGAATTTCCAATTCCGGAATTGGGTTCGATTTTTACCTTCAATTCCGGAATTCCGGAACTGGTTCCGGAATTTATTAGTTTAGTTTTCCAGTATGAGAAATTGGATTAAAATATATTTAAATAAGAATCAGCGCTCAGAATACAATCAACAAATACGTATATAGTATTCCAACTTCCAAGTACAACACTTGAGTCATAATTGTTTAAAAAATTTCAAATAAATGCAAGAAAATAGCAATTAATTTATCACCGTATTATTAACTATCACAAATCCTGTAATTCGACATCAAGTAATTAGGGTGGCCCTTATTTCGTCGTTTTTAGGGTTACGTAACTCAAAAGGAAAATACAGAACCCTTATAGAATCACTTTGCCGTCCGTCTGTCTGTCAAGACCCTTTATCTCAGGAACGCGTGAAGGTATCGAGTTGACAATAAAACCATATACTCAGATCTATAGTCCTTTAAATCTGTGAAAATACAAACTTCTAAGTTAACGAAAAAAAAAGATAAGGCCGTTTATGCCACAAATGACACTCTCAAGGGAATTAAAATTGATGGGTTCTTTCCGTTGATCTAGAACTATGAAGCTATGTATGATAGCAAGTATTATAGTCTTATGCTACAAGTATAGGGAAAAATTTGAAAACTACACTTGCAATTAAATTATTAACAAAATATAATCTTTTTATTTAAAATATTTGTACGGAACCCTCGATGGGCGAGTCCGACTCGGACTTATCCGGTTGTAGGACATCCTTTCGTGGTGTACTACTAAATTATAAAACATTCCTGTTTTTATTTAAGTTTTAGAGCGTTCTTAAGGAAAGTTTGGAAAAAACTCTCTTAAGGTTTTATCAGGCCGGCGTTGCTGGAAATGTTATTGGGACCTTCTCCAGTGCCAAGGATTTTTTTATAAATATTAAGCCATTATTCAATACTTAAAACAATACTTTATTGTGTCGGACGCATAACGCATATGATACGAAGACTGGGCAAGAAGATAATTAGCGTTCGTCTATTTTATAACGACGTAATTTTGTAAAATAACCGTCTTAATTGTCTCTATTACACTGGTTTTAATTCCGGAATTTTAAGTACATGAATTCCGGAACTGTAACATCGGAAAAATCGGCCGGAATTCCGGAATTTCCGAATTCCGGAATTCCGGAATGCAAGCCCTAGACAAAACCTATTAAATTGTAAACATATTTTGTGGAAACTAGTTACTAGTTATATTTTCTATATGTACTTAATCAATCAATAATCATAGTAAATTAGTAGTGATTCTTTTAACAGTGGATTTCTTTCTTTCATCAATTAAAATTACATTTGTATCATGCAGAATAGATTGGTGACATTAAATAGTTATGCTATATCCACAGTGGAAAAGTACTTACAATTCATATAAATAAGAATACGTATTATAGAAATAAGAAAAAAGTGCAATAATTTAAAACATGCATGCCATTCAACAAAGCTGGTGTGAGATACAGAGGAAAATGTTCTTAGTTAATGTGATGATCAGTTCTATAATAATATTGGTATTAACAGTATTTAATGTTCAGAGAATATTTATGGAAGAGAAGAGTAAAATTGTACGTTTTTCATGCTTTGAACCTACCTACAACATAAAGCATTCAAAGAAAATAAGCACTATGCGATTACAGCACTGAGGTTACACTCCTCCAGTAGAGTGAATTTGAAAACCTTACTTACTTGGGTACAAGCATATTTTCAAAAGATAAGAAATCTTGACTCACTCTTTGTATTTTCGTCATAACGTAATCGCATAGCACTCGAAGGATCACACTCACAGGCCTCTGAGAGATTGTCATTCCAAGATGGTGAATGGTCTACATGGTATATCTGATGTGAAGTATACGCCAGTGTCAGTTTGTACTAGTCGCTGTATGGTGGTCCAGTATCATGGCATGATGCTAGTGAGTGCTCGATGGCCGCGGTTACTATACGGACCGACTGAGCGTTGGCGTCGAACTCTCAGACTGTACCAAACGCCCTCAAGATACACTGAGCGTAACAATGATTCGCAAGGTAAACATATATAAATAAACAAAATAATGAAGAAAAGAAAATAGTGAGAAAATAAACGTAGAGAGATGAAGTGACAGTTCAACAAAAACGACTAGTATCGTTGCATAGTATATTTGAAACAGTATTGTTGTGGGTCGATTATATACGGTATTATTTTTACCTGAGAATTCACCTGTTCTGGATTACTGGCGCAAGTGTTGTGGTCTAACTGAGAAGGGGGAAGAGGGCAGGCATCTAGCAAACAGACAATACACACAACATATATAGTGACCACAGACAACCATTTGAATCTTGGATCACACCTCACGCACACCGTGACTTCTGTGCTGAGTATGTTGCGTGTATTTGTACAGAGCCTACCCACTCTCGTGGATCTAACGAGTCAAACTGTGACCACATACATCAGGGGTACACGTGAAAACAAAATAAAAACAGGACAGAGAGTTGGATAGATAACGTAGACAAAAATAATATAAGGTGTCCTTAACGTATTGGGACGAGAACACTAACATTATTTTGCTCACGAACATGTGTTTAAATGGGATTATATATAACAGACTTGTCGCTGGGTTTTGACAGTTATGGTAAATCCAAGTGAATCCAGAACGTTCTTTGAACGATGTTTGTGACTGTGTAATCCAAGATAGTGTTAATTAGCAAAGTGTACACCAAGAGTCTTTGTGCTCCGTAGATTGCAACCGGACTCGCGTTGTACAAAACATCCCGTTTCCTTTAACAATTTAGTGTTGTCTCAAACATAGGTATAATTAGCCAGCCTTGAATTTCAGGTTCTATTAAAAAGTTATAACATTTAGAAACTATTAATTTAGTAAAATTTACAAATCAATAAAATTATTTGGACAGATAGTTATTCCTATGTAGAACCGCGAGTTAAGCTTAGATCACACCCGCCGTGCACTCTGCCAGTAAATAGACGGCACTTTGCTCTCGCACTTCTATGCTCGGTCAGTGTGATCAAGACAAGGGATGCAAAACGGAACGTCATCTCGAGACTGAACTCGCGACCCGCCGAAGCGAGTCCCGTCGCAATCGCAATCGCAACACCGTGTACAGGAAAGATGATAGAGGGTACCAGAGCGAAATAGCTAGCGTCTCTCAGTAGTCACATAGCAAGTCCAAGGTGCAAACATGAAACACTCAAAGCTCTCAGTGATCTGAACCGAACCTAATCGTCAT
Source organism: Eudemis profundana (assembly GCA_947034925.1). Classification (NCBI taxonomy): domain Eukaryota; kingdom Metazoa; phylum Arthropoda; class Insecta; order Lepidoptera; family Tortricidae; genus Eudemis; species Eudemis profundana. The sequence continues at coordinate 12,410,791 of OX344812.1, forward strand.
CACTGAACTTACCAAACTTGTTCTTTTATTATCTTTATACAGCTAACAGGGAGAGTAACTAGGACAGCGAATATCGAAAAGCCGGTCGCGGCTAGGGTTACCATTGGGAAGTCGAAAGGGGAGGCAAGTCGAGAAAGGACGCGGGATCCTATATCACCGTGTTACGATGCGAGCCTTGGGTGTCACCAGCGGCGTTCTAACTGCTAAATGCTTTTTAAGTTTCGTCAGGCGTTGGTAACCCTAGTCGCGGCTCTACACAGTACATAGAGAGCGCGGAGGTGGGTACCTTTTCTGAGGTGGTTGCGCGGCGCGGGCGCCACGTTGTCGCGCGGCGGGGGCGGGGGCCCGCGCGCGCCCGGGCCCGGCGCCGCGCCGCCGCCCCGCCCGCGCGTCGCCGCGCCTCGGGCGCCACCGACGCCACCTGCGGACCATACACAAGCTCCAGACTAGCCCAACAGTTTTCCTCTCAAAAGGTGCTTATTTAAACTACCGTGCCTCGGTTTGTGCTGCACTCGCACTCATTTCTAACCCTACTATGAGTATTCCGTCACTGCAGTGGATTCAGGATTTTGGTTTGTGAGGTTCTTGACCCCGCGTTCTCAAAGATCGCTTCTAACAATAAAATCCAATTTCGGGAATCCCCTCGTACGTATGGTCTGGTTAGTTGAGTAAGCGTCTTCCGATGTTTTAGGTGGGTCGCGACCCATGGTTTGGGAAATGTTAGAGTACTACGAACCTTGAGTGGGCTGTCCCGGGCCGCTGTACTGATCGGGGGCGTCCGCGAGGAAGTTGCTGGGCACCAGCCCGCGCACGCCATCTATCTCCGCCATGAAGAACCCGTCGTCGTCCATCTCGCCGTATACGTGGATTATCTGCCCCGTGTGGAAGCTCAACTCCGCCTGGAAAGATAGGTATACGTTCGTATCATGACAACAATATTTGAAAGAACGAGCGCATTTATGGTCGCTAGCGCTTCTTTTATCTTTATCGAATCCGAAATAAATACCTAAGTGTGTTTGCGAAATTCTGCAACGTCTTTCTAAATAGATATAAAAAGTTGGTGCTAGCCATCTCTCCAACGGTTCTGTACATAAGCAACTTGTCCACTCTGTGGCACTTCATCTTTTGCATCTTTTAACATTGAGTTTAGGTGATCATTACCATAGCAGAACTGCTAAGAAAAGAACGTGTTGCCCAAAATTAAATCGCTTTTGGGGAGCATGATACTGTACGTCTAGCATAACCTACTACACTACCTAGCCGAGCTGATTACTTACATCAGCATCCACGTTGGGGCTCAACTCTTGCGGGTCGTAGTCGAACAGCGCCACCATCCGCCGCACGGGCTGGTTGGCATACGAGTCCGTCCAGCGGTCCCGCGGCTTGGCCGCCGCTTGCCCCGCGTCTTGCTCCGTCACCTCCGCGACCATGTTATGGGGCACATAGCCACGACGTCCGCGGCACTCGCCCCAGTAGAAACCGTCTGCGTCCTTGTCACCCCAAACCTGATGACGGAATGTAATGCAATCAAATAGTCTTTGGTTACTTGCTACGATTACAGTAGGTAATCAGCTGTCGCATTTAACGTATGACTGTGCCCATATTGTTCCCTGGTTATCGCGCTCACGGTGCATATCTATTGCATTTAAATTAGGAGAAATTATGTGCATAAGAGACAACAGTGTAGAACACACCTTAATGATGTCGCCATCACTAAACGGCAGTTCTTCATCGCAGCCATCCGGGTTAGGGCTCATAGTAGCGGGATCGTAATCGAAGAGCGCCATGAAGAACCGACTCCGTTTGGACTGTGGGTGCTGCGCGTGGCGCGGGGCGGCGCCCCGAGGCCCGGGCGGGGCGCCCCCGCGCGGCCCGTACGCGCCCTGCTGTCCTGGTTGTTGCTGCTGTGGACGCGATTACAGGTTACATTCAGACCAATCCCGTGACAGCCAGCAGGGAAGTGGGCAAAGGAAGTATGTCAAAGCCTTATCCAAACGAAAATGTCCGAATTCAATGGCATATTCTAGGGTAGGATGAGCTAGTTCACACTGATATCGGTATAAAGTCTACTAGGTAGTGTGAACGAGCTCATTACTCCTTTGTGAACTTTTTGGCAAATAAATAAATATTGTAAGTTAGGGTAATATCGGAAGCGGGCAAGTGTGGAACCCGTGACTGCACAGGATATCGCCGTTTTCCGAACTCCCCCGCTTCAGACCTTGCCCCAACTTACCTTAATTGTTTTTATACTCTCGCTGCCAACTTCCCTGCTGGCTGCCGCGAAAGTGAGCTGAAGAAATTGTTCCCTAAAAGACAAGCATTAGAGGTTCATCGCAAAATGCAAGCAGAACTGTTTCATAAGACTCGAGTTGTAATAAGATTAGAAAGGTACAAGTTGAAAAATTAACTACAAGTAAGTAGGTCATGCCTCAATCTCACGAAGAAAAATTAAAGGTTTCCAAAAGCTGATCGGGACAATCAAAGATGAAGTTAGTAATGAGTAGGAAGGTCAAAGAACCTGGTGGGGGTTAGGAGGGCGGCCCCTCTCGTGGTGGTTCCTCGGCGGGGGGTTGTACGGCGGCTGCGGGCCGGCTGCGGGCCCCGGGGCGCCGGGGTACGGGGGCTGCTGGCTACTTGGGTACTGGCCGGCTGGCTGTTGTTGATAGGGGGGTTGCTGCGTGCCATGGTAGGCTTGTGTACTCGGGTACGGCTGACCCGATTGCTGCTGCGACGCTTGCGCTGGTTGGGACGGTTGCTGCTGACGTCCGTACGAACCAACACATTAATAAGGTTAGATTTTCCATAACAAAGCCAATAGCAATAGTTCAAGCTCATAGCCACAGTAATCCTTCATCGGCGTTATGCGTCAAGCGATAAAAACGTTACCTTCTCCTCGGGCGATAAATAGTAAAAGACATTCCGTTGTAGCTCTATTGAAACCCCCATGCACAACGAAAGCTAGCGTGCAGCGCTTACACTTGGAACCAATCATTCAATAGCAGACAATACATTAAGTTAGTCGATCTTAATTCAGAAGTGCTTGACAACAAATGCGTTTCAGCGGTAAAACTGATAGATAACCTCGTCCAGAATTCGTTAGTTAAGTACATCTTTATATTGAAATTAGCACCCCGACTAAGTCCTTAATTGAATATTTATAGGTCGAGTGTGGTGGTGTGTGACGGGAAGTGTGGGTCGAGTGTCGCGTCGAAGCCAAGACAGCATGCAGGAACAACCATACAAGACGGCGCGCATGCTCGAGTGAATGATCTGTATCGAGTGCTGTGGCTGTGGTCAAGTATCTGGACTGGCCTACGGTCGAGCGTTGGACGGGCCTCGTGGAGTGCTTGTGTCACCCTGCGTGTCGGACGTCGGACATCAAGGACGTACAGTTACAAGTGAAGATGACAACACAGATACACCGAAAAGTGGAAACTTGTGATTGGGATAAATTCCGCAAAAAGTTGAAATTGAGAGAGCTTTGTGATAGGTGAGCACATCGATGACAGCTAGGAGAGATCGCAGACCTGCGACTGCTGGCGGCGACGTTCCTCCTCCTCACTACCCAGCTCCGCCGCTCCCTCTTTAGTGATTTCGATGGCCGGTATCCCCGATTGCTGATACCACACGGTCATTCAATATTTAGCATAGAACAAATTTTCTCTCAAACAGGATAAAAGAATATCAAATTAAATATTGTATGGATACAAGTGCTGACGGGATGGTCCATGTTGATGGCGATGTCAAAACAAAAACGTGATGGCGGCGTCGCTCGTGATCGTCACATGGAGCTTGTTGTATCAACACATTTGATATTATACTTATACTTAGATAGTACAACATGAAGCAGTTTCACTGACGCGTGTCTACAGTAGGTGGTTGTACAGACACTAACGAGTACAGCAAGTGAAGCCGTTCAAGAAGCGAAGTGGAAGGTGGAAGTTCTTTGCCGTGGAAGCGACTTCTCAATATACTCGTGAATTACTGAAGCTACTTGGTCGTTGATTTTTAACATTATATTTTTCGTAATCTTTATGTGTTAGCGGACGTAATTTTTGATGCAAGTGGAGGTTGATGTGTTCATGAGTAAGGATTGGTAGTATGAGTATGATTAAGATGGTAACAGTCTATCATAGTACCTAGAAGTACAAATTACTCTTAAAAAGTCTCTACTGATTCATGGAAATTTCATGACCGAGAAGTATAATCAAAGAATGATTGTCATATTAACTTAGTTACATTCGGGAAATGTGTCTTTTATCCCTCTATGAATCTATTAAATTTAATACTTCTAATAATTATAAAGTCATTCACTGAAATAATTAACTGTCTAGAGGAGAAAGTTAAAGTTTCCATTATGAACTTAACTAAATGTAGGCGTAAAATATGTCTCTGTTTACTACAATCTTGTCTCGTCTACTTTATGTGAATATAATATAAAAGCGGGTAAATATTTATTTCATATGCTGATTATATGACTACTTTAGTATGTATATTACGATACTATTAGAAAACGGGCACACTGTGTAAGTTGATAACCAAATGATATTAGAACTCATTACGAAACTAATAACTCAAACAAAAGGCACTCTCAAAACAAACTCATTCTAAACAAATCAAATAGGTGAATAAGAACGTTAGAAAGAAACAAAAGAAGATATTTGCAAAGACGTGTTAAAATTCCTTACCGAAGGGGTTATTTTGTCGAATATACTCTTTAGGAGGCCTGTGCCGAATCCGCTCGCGGGCTACGGAAAGGTGTAACAGATATGTGAGAGAGCGAGGTTAGGTTAGACTATAGGTGGCATGGTTCTATCATGAGCTTCATGGATGGTCTGTCTGTGTCACAAAGTACAAGCTCTTTAACTGTTCTAGGTAGGTATATTTGTAAGGTGTCGTGCGTTGTATCGGGTATCGGCCAATAGCACTAGGACTACTACTGATCTAGTCGCAAGCTAGGTATGCATTTAATTTTGAACGTTCGAGCCGAGTGCATAGCTATCGATGTCGCGCGTGGTGGTGTCGCGTCGTGCCGGCGCCGCGCGGAGACTACACGAACTGGACATGTAGGAGATGCCAGCGACAGAACCACAGGAGATAGTATAAAGAGTGCAGTTTGCAACACTGATGTCACGCGACAACCCGTCGCAGGCCGACCACTCCCATCCAAGACAACAGCAAAACCAATGTAGAAGTGGACGCCGGGACCGTTTGTCGCGTTAGAAGAGAGCATATGACACTGATAATTATAATGATAGCTAAAGACACAGACGAAGAAGATCTTCATAGATAAAATCAAAATATGAAGCTCATTTACATACTTGATCAAGATCATATTAAAGAAAATAATATACTGGCGAACTTAAATATGAAGGTACACACAAAATATAATACAACACTAATTTGCAAACCAATGTAGACAAAGTGCCGTGACAACGAACATTTAGTTACAAATTTAATGAACACATTTAGCGTTTACAATAATTCTAAAGGGCATTTTTATATTAAACACGTCAAATAATCAGGAAGATATATAGAGGTTTATGTACTTAGTTCAGACATGTATCAAAAGTTTCTCTGTATAAATTTACTAATATTGTATGTTATTGGATTTTTTAAAGAAATAAAAGGTCACCTGAGCGGCGTGCGGGTCATGTCGGTTGGCGTTGGGGAATATCTCTTTATCGGAGAGGTTCTCATCATGTTCGAGCACTTGCTGATGCTGCTGATAGGGCTGCGGACGCTGCTGGGCGCGGAAGCCCTGCGGCTGCCCCGGCGGCATGGGTCCCCGCGGCCCTCGGTTCACCACCCCGCGCAACACCGCCGGGGGGATCGGCGTCGGGGCGCTGTCTCCCGACTGACTGTCACGAGACTTTGTACGAACCTGAAAATAACAAACATATGTTAGCAAAATAACGTTTATTTAATGTGATGACAGTGCACTGAAGATTTATTTAACTGGAGGATTATCGAGTGCTCAATATCTCATTAAAGTTATATAAGTACATAAAATATTGCCAAAACGTAGCGTCCGGTAAGCCAAAGCTACATCGAACCGTACTTACTGTGACACATTTGGGATTGAGGCCGATTAGCTTTCCGATGTCGATGAGAGCGTGGTCCCCGGTGGGAGAGTCCACGTCGGTCACCTTCTTGCCGTCCGCATACACGGCGTACCCGGTCACGGGCCCGGAGGCGGGCGGGCGCAGCACGGGCTGCCACGTCACCAGCAGCGTGCCGTCCTGCGGGCCCGCTTCCACCTGCGACACCGCACCAATCACCACCAACAATCCAGCCGAATATTCCTCATGCTAGCCAATTGGGTTTTGACAATATTTTTATCGCATGACCAGCTTCGAACACATCAAACAAGCCACATCGACGTAAGAATGACAGAGGCGGGGGCGCTAGGCTAAACGACACAGGGAAGCGATGGAACCTTCAATAGAATTTTGTAATGGAGCTGGATTTATGGTTGCGATTGACGCGACATCCTCGAAACGGTCGGGCGTGCTGTGTGCTCTGAGGTTGTGTTATTATTTGAAAGAAACAGGGTTGTGTTAGTTTCTGTGTATAAGTATATAAATAGTTTATCCATCACACACTTTGTGGAACGTTGGAAGCTGACTTATAGTGCTTGTGCTCTCTTTTCTTTGATAAGCATTCTTGTTATTGAAATTGTCCATTGCCCACATCATGTTTTGGAATACCCGAAATGTATACATACATTACATTCAAATAGGTTACAATATCAGCGAGCGGGGAATGTGTGTGTACAAAGATTTGGGTTAAAGCATGCTCGGTACACTTCATGCCAGTGGCAGTTGCGGGGTGTCACATACCATGATCTCGTTCGGTGGATCGGGAAGGCCTTTAGGTAGCGTCCGGAAGTCCGTGTAGGCACCGGGAGCCTCTTCTATGGGTATACCGGACGGTGGTCCGGCCCTTAAGTGTTTCGCTCGAACAGTCACTCGGTACTGAGTGCTCGGTGATAAGCCGGTGATTGTGTGGCGGTACACTCCCGGCTTTACGGTTCGAACCTGTTTTGATTACATCATAAATTAAACGATTGATCTAAATTTAAAGATAACTAAAATCTTCCAAGAAATTGAAAATAGTGTACTGTAGAGACGCTGGCTGTGTCTACAGAAGAATTACCAACATATTGTATTCTTTCGGAAAAATTATCGAGTAAATGTTTCTCTTCAATACTCCACCGGCTAGTCCCCCACAGTACTAACCTCGACGTTGTTAACACAGACGACGTGCTGATGGTTGGAGTTGGCCGGCAGCCAGGATATGACCGCCTGGGAGCAGGTGACGCCGCTAGCGCGGACGCAGGTGGGACCCATGTTGGCCGTGTCCCTCCCGATGACCATGGTGCAGGCGGCGTCGCGGGACGTCCGTCTAGTCACCGTCACCGAACGCACACTGATGCGGTGCGGCTTTAAGAAAAAATAAGTGTTATAATCACAGAAATTATAATTTTGAAGGAAAGCTTTTTGTTCGCGTCGTCTAGAACAACACTCTCACTCACTATGACATGACGTATCATACGCGCCCAGTGGCGTGCACTCTATAAAGACAAAAAGATATTGCCTAATTTCTTCCCTACAAAGGATAGGAGGGTAGAAATTAGTAGGGTAGGCGTAATTTTACCTACCTAAGTACCTACCTACCTACCTTACTAATTTCTACCCTTCTGACTTTAATGGGGTAGACAGTGTTTTTTACCCGACTGCGGCGAAGCCCAAAGGAGGGTTATGTGTTTGACCTGTATGTATGTCCGTTCCTATGTCCGCTCGTAACTGCTCAACGGCACAACCGATTTTGATAAATGATACATTATTAGATTCGTCTTGATGGCGCGTGTGTCACTCACTGGGTATGAAGTTCGTTAAAATAAACAAAATGGCGGATTTCCGCGGTCGGGTTTTTTTTAGTAATTACTTAGTTTGTGTTTATGGAGTGCATGCCACTGTACGCGGCACTCTTAATTATATGCCGTTTTCATCATTGTAAAACATTACTGTAACATTTTTTTTAGTTTCATTAGATAATAATAGTAAGGAAACCTTTCCTTACGGCACATAATTAGAAACTACTTAAGTACTTCGATTAATAAAGCTCCTGTTTACCTCGACATGAGCTTTAGTTTAAAAGATAATGTTATTGGCTGGAGAAAAATCAAGATACCTAGTGCAATGTTCGAGTAACTTTTGTGCTTACGTTATGGTATCTAAATTAAAAATGTCTAAAAGCAAAAATTGCACCGTAATCGTAAAACAAGTCTACGAGACTATGTGCATGAATACTTGAGATTAAGTAGATGCTCCAGACTAGTTGACAAAGTTTATTAATTATTACTAAAACGAAAGTGAATGAGGAAGTGTTAGTCGCCGCTTTAAGTATCGTCGTAATCTCAAGTGGTATAGGCACATGTTTCAAATTCAGTTTGTAATGAACTATAAATGTTTTACTTGATGCTTGGTAACTTATTATGAAAGATGACACAAAAGGTACTTATCAACAATTACCAAGCATTGATATCGCACAAAACTAATTAATGTGAACAAATAATTCAGGTAAATAAAACTTACTCATATCGAAGAAACTATAATGATGTTCGAACTAAATACATACATAGAAATAACGCTATATTAGATTTATACAATGTTTTACCCTGCCAACCGGGAATGCCTTGGAAATGCAAAAGTAACTCTCATTGACAGATCATACTTAAGAATAATTGTGACGTTCCGCAGGTAAAGGTACCTTATGGCGGGTAGGCGCTTACGCTGTTATTAACGGCACTCCTATATTCATTTGATGCTACACGACGTAAGTGCCGACCCTCCATAAGGTACCTTTTCCTGCGGAACGTCACAATTATCTATCTATAGTAGTGTATTAGTAAGTGTTAATGTGTAGTAGTGATGTAAGTAGTAAATGCTTAAGAACTGGTAATATAACAAAGACCTATTTGAAGGGCCTCGTTCGCTTATTAAAAGGATGTGTTAAAAAAACACTCACCCGATTGGAGTCAACGCCTTCGACCAGAGCGCGCGTACGTTCCGAAGCCTTCACAGTCGTCTTAAGAACGCCATCCACATACACGTGGTAACTCTCGATGTTGGCTTGCTGGACGCCCTCGGGGGCTGTCCAGCCAATCAGGACAGATTTGTTGAGCTGGCGCTCCAGGGTCAGCTGCCGTGGCGCCGGCACTAACGACGAGAAAAACAGCTCGGCTGGCGTGAATCGCGATATCGCGAGGGTGCGAGGACATGCGAAGCGTGCGGCCGGGTCCAGGGAAGATAAAGGCAACGCTATAGATTGCTATTGCTATTACTAACGCTATAGCTATGACAGTTATAGGGTGTCGTTTTATGCTTCTACATGATGGCCTATCATTGGCTTTGGCACACTACAATAGCCATTCAAAAGCGTGATAGCAACGTCAGACTACTACGTTAGATAAGTTTGAGACGTTGGTTAGTTATGATGGGCCAGCATTTAGTTTGGCAGCTATAAAATAAATAAATTCAAGTACCTCGAGGCTTCCTAAATGTTGCTAATAACTGGAGCGAGGTGCTTTTAAAGCTAAGTAACTATTTCTGCCACCGTTACTTAAAAGGGCGCATCTCATTCAGATTTCCTATGTAGTTGTGCCCTTTTAACTACCGGGGGCAGATTTATTTGCGAGGTAATTACTCAACAGTTATTTTTATGCGAAGTATGTTTATTCTAACTAATTCTTATGTAGAGCAATCATGAAAAATGTTGTGAGCACAGAGCGAACATGCATTGTAGACAGTATGAGGTTAGGTGCTTCTATATTGGTGGCAATTGAGTTTAACGTGATGTAAGGCATTGAATGAATTGATCTGGGTTTTTTTATGTAACTACGGCATGTTAGGGTGTTCTTACCGTTGTCATCATCCTCAGGGCCTTCGCTGAGGTCAGCGGTTTCGCTGAGCCTAGCCACGTCGCGACTTAGCGAGAGATCGCTGATAGCTGTAGTGGCTGACTCATCTGCGTCTCGAAGAGTCGCTACCACGGCCTGGAGAAAAGTATCATGATGTTTTAAAACGTGCTATGTAATTTATCAACTTCCATCATTAGGATTATTTAGACTTTTTGGCTCCCTCCCACCTCCACGGAACTAGTACCCAAGGAGATATAGCGGCAAAAGCGTCTGAAAAACTAAAAACCACAAATGCAGGGGCCTCGGCTTCGAATACATTTTCATGCCATTCGGCATCGAGACTCTTGGCCCGTAGGGCCCCCGTGCACAAATGTTTTTCAAAAACATGTCTGAAAAGCTGGTCGATTACACTACTGTCTGACCAAAGGGTTGGCAGCTTCCTCGAACAGCGAATAGGCATATACAGCGGGTAAACGCTGCCAGTATATTCGGCACCATGCCAACGCGGCCCAATTTTTTAGGTATTTTTTAATAAAATGTAGTCTTAGCTTCTTAGGTTTAATTGTCACTTTGTAATCCCAGAAGATGATTAAACTTTAGACTTTACCTTCTTGTATTGAAATCAGACAACGCTTATGAGTACACAGACACAGAGCAAAAGTTATCGGAAATCGAATCCGGGAGCTCTGTCTGTAAGTATAGTTATCTTATGGTGTAGTAAAACAACCTTGTCAAATGGAAGCACGGGAACGCTGCCCCCGTCGTCGCACCCTGCCAGTTTTTCTACTACTTTCTACTATCATATTCTTGTTTTCTGTCCATATTTCCACCACTATAGCCGAGTACCTAGATTTGATCCCATTAATTCACAATAGTCCTTGCATCTAGTGAGGGCTGTCTCTGTCTGCGTCTCATGACACAGACAGAGATATCATCCTTTGGGTGTACACTTTGCCTCTCATTAAATTGTCGAAACGGCCTCGCGTTGGCTTCAGCTCCGCGCACGTCTCTTAAAGGTCAGGGATACCATTGTCCGGTGAAGTGTGTAGAATACCTGATGGAATTCCAATAAGTCGTCGCCGACGAGCCGTTGCACAAAGTTGGCGGGGACGAGGCCGCGGCGCCCGTCTAACAGCTCAGCGTCCAACATGGCGGCGTTCGAGTCCGGGGGCCCCCAGACCAGCAAGTAGTCTCCCGCACTCACTGATAGTTCTCCTTCTGCGCTTTCAATGCTATAAAAAGATTTTCAAATGAGCTTAGGTACGTTAAAAAATGATTTTGGAAAACTGTAATAGATATATTTTTTATACCTGAGTGTGGGTACATTCATACTTATTCCGAAAATACTTTGGTATAAGGTAGACGTCGTAGTGTTCGGCACGCTAATGCCCAATAGTCGACACCCTACTGTCACCTCTATTGCTAATGACTTAACATTCAAGATGGCGACGACTGGGATAGTGTCTAGCACTCGGACGTTTACCTTAAGTTTTTCACACACGATTGACACGATGTATTTAGTATACGAGGGGTGGCTGAAAAGTAATCTACCCTGGCTATAAATAGTTTAAAAAAAACACTGACTAGTATGAATTCGTTTTTATTGACTATTCTTTTTTCAAAATTTCGAGCATGCATTTGTTTCTGGCTCTTCATTTGTTTTTGGCGCTTGAATGCTTGCAGCATGTCGGTAGAAAAAAATAATTTGACCAAAATTGAACAGCGTGCAGTGATTAAATTCCTTACTAAAGAAGGAAATACGCCTTCACAGATTAAACAGCGCATGTTGCCCGTGTTTGGTGATTCGTGTCCTTCTGATTTCACCATAAAATTCTGGTCTAAGCAGTTTAAATCGGGCCGTCACAGTCTAGAAGATGATCCTCGTAGTGGGCGGCCAATTTCTGCTGTCACTGGTGAAAATGTCGCCAAGGTGAAAAAAATCATTTTAGAAGACCGTCGAGTGAAACAGTGGGAGATAGCTAGAGATATGGGCATTAGTAAAGAACGGGTAAATGAAATAATTCATAGCCATTTGAATATGTCTAAGGTTAGTGCACGTTGGGTCCCTAAAATGCTGACTGCGTTAGACAAAGACAGGCGTGTCAAATGTTGTCAGGAGTTTTTAGACATGAGTCGCGGGAAAGAGGAAGAAATTATTTCCAGGGTCGTGACATGTGACGACACTTGGATTAGACAATGGGATCCGGAAAGTAAACAAGAGTCACTACAATGGAAATTCAAGGACGAAAAGCCTCCTCGGAAGTACAAGATTCGACCATCAGCTGGCAAACTTATGGCGACAATTTTTTGGGATGCTGAAGGCATTTTACTAATAGATTATTTGCGAAAAAATACTACAATGAATGCTAATTATTATGCAAATTTACTCTGCCAGCTTCGGGATAACATAAAAGAAAAAAGAAGGGGCAAACTCAACAAATGAGTTCTGATATTGCACGACAATGCACCTGTGCATACGGCCTGCACCACACAGCTAGCCATAGCCAGAAATGGCTTCGAAGTCATCGACCATCCCCCCTACAGCCCAGATTTAGCCCCCTGTGATTATTTCCTATTCAGACTTCTGAAGAAAGATCTCAGGGGGCGAAGATTTTCAACGGATAATGAGATGATAGCCGCGGTGAAGGAGTATTTTGACGACAAACCGAAAGAATTTTTTTTTAATGGCCTAATGTCATTATTTGACAAATGTAATAAATGCACCTTGCTAGATGGAGATTACATAGAAAAATAAAAAATAACTAGCCAGTTATGTCTTTTATTTCATAGTGAGGTAGATTACTTTTCAGCCACCCCTCGTATTTAGAACGTCGTAGCTTTATTCCGTATCGTGATGTCAGAACGATTTCCAAAACCACGCCACGTACCTAATTTTCTGACTTGCCTTTATGGGCTTGCAATATTCTTCACAACCGATCCCATACAAAAAAGGACGACTATTTTTTTTTAACAAAGTTTTAATGAATAGTTCAATTATGCTATGCTATTATAATCAGTGATCGGCGACCAGTAGCATTTTATCTCACTTTAATTAACGTCAAACGTAATACCTACACTTTCGTCGAAAAATTACTACTGGTCGCCGATCACTATACTTAATTATACAATTATGTGCCACTTACTCTGGCGGGTCATAAGAAAACCGGGCGATGTATACACAGCAACGACCTTTCCCAGGAATGTCCAGCATATCCACTTGGCCCTCCTGAGCTTGAGCCGTGCCGTTCATGTAATGTGTGTTTCGAACTGAAACAAAATCACAAAATAATTATACACAACTGCTTGACAGTTCAGTATTATAAAACCAGCGTGATGAAAATATTTAAACTTACTGTCCATTTCCAATCCAGAATTAGGCATGATTCTTGACAAAGCTCTTTGGTTTCGGTCGTGGCTGAATCCCGAATCTAATGCACCTAATCTATCAGTTCCAAATTGGCTATCTAATCCTAAGCTCCACGAGGGTTGATGCGGCGTGACCGGCGTCGCCACGCGGCCCACGCCCGACGTGGTCGTTCCGTATCTGCCCATCCCGAGGTCTATCTCATCTAGCGGCTTGAGCTTAATGTTCATAGTGTTGGTTCCTAGTCCACTAGATAACAATGGATTCGTGTAAGTTCCAGTGCCGGCACCGTATGCGCTGGTGCCTGTCAAACTCGTGTTTAATCCTGCTAGTTGAGTGGCAGTCGTCAGGTTCGAAAGGGCGTTCCCCAATCCTCCGGTCAAAGTCGATGGCATTCCTCCAAGAGTGCTAGTCAAGCCACCAGACAAGCTGGTCTGTACATTGTTCAAGCAACTCGTTAATCCAGACCCCGCCATGGTTCCAGTTAACGTCGGGCCGCTCAAGCCTCCTCCTAAGCTAATACCCGATACATTGCCGGTTAAATTCTGCAGGTTACTCTGCAAGCCTGCTAGGGTGCTGGATATCTGTCCGATGTTGTTGACGAGCGGAGCGGTAACGGGGTTGGTGAAGGTGACCTGGTGGGTGTTCGCCAAGCCGTAGGAGTTGGTCGAGTAAGCGGGGACAGGGTTGGAGTAGGAGGTAGGGTTGTGCGCGCTCATGGAATAGGCGACGGAGTTGGAGCTGGGCGCCGTGAACTGGCCGGTGGCGTGGAGCGAGGAGAGCGTGGGCATGGTGTTGCTCTGGCAGATGGCGACCGAGTGGTGGCCCGCGCTCGTGTACGAGTGCGGCAGCGGTGATGGCGCCGGGGAGTGGAATTCGCCCAGCGCTTGGTTAGAACCACTCGTTTGCATACCTGAACAAAATAACATAGTCATAAGATAGAGATCTATGTACAAACATTCATACTCGAATTTAGTTAAGTAAGGAAATCAATAATATATTAAGGCAACTTAAGAGTTTTATTCAATAAATCCAAAAGAGTTAGGTACCAGGGCTCATCAATCGATCTAAATATACCGACTGTTAATGTGTCGAATATATGTATGTTCAACAGTGGCAAAGCGTTCGTATCTAGAATAATTAAACGAAGACAAATATATCCATATCACTTCAATGATATGTCAGTAAGTAATATAACTGCAAAACAACAAATTTTAAATTTCAGCCATGCTTATGCTCCAGCCAGGGGAGTAAGTTTGCTCCAACTTCAATTTTATTTCGTTTTACTAGGTACACATTGTATCTAATGCCTCGCCACTGCTGTCAAAGGACTAACTGACATGCTTCTAATCTACTCGAAGCGTATTCTTACCTCTAAGATTAACTCTACAAAATAAAAAGAAGCTCGATACTCACATCTGTGTAACCTACCGTGCGTGGTGGACCTGGTGTGCTCGAGTTCTGCGAGGATGCGGTTATCCTGCTCGATTTTGGCCATGATCCGCTCGATCTCGGAGGCTGGCTGGTGCTGCTGGGGCTGTGACCAAGTGCCGGAGGTCGGCGCGCCCCGCGCGCGGAGCGACGCTGAGAGCTCTAGTTGGAGCTCTTCGCATCGCACCGTTTCTAGTGCCGCCTATGGAAAAGCAAAAGTTAAACAACGTTTCTATGCAATGCAAATCCTTCAGGTATTCAGATTTCCATAGGGCTATTGACATATGGATCAAGTATATATAATACTCATAAATCTTGAATATGATTGAGGATCGAACTTTTGTTTTGTCTAAGCTTGTAGCTGATTAAAGGCTCTACCCTTTAAGCATTGAGCATGTTTTGTATGTTTAATTTAGGTACTACTAATGTCGACAACTCGGCACTTCCGTCCTCGACTGTAGTTGATCGACAACGGTATGCGTTGTCTTGGTACAAGAACACCATACGTTTCTTACCATTTTCTCGAACACGTTGTAGAAAACAATCGCTTCCGGGCGTAATGATTGCATTGCAAGGTAGTAAGTATTACCTTTTTCTCGAGCTCCCTAGCCCTGGACTGTAGCTGGTCGACGGTGTGCGCGTCGAGCGGGCTGCGCTGCGCGGAGCGGAGCTGCGCGACCGCGTCGGCGTGCGCGCGCTCGGCGTCGGCGCGCGCGCGCTCCGCGTCGCGCAGCCGCCGCGACAGCGCGTCCGAGTCGCCGGACATGCCGCCGCCGTAACCGCTCATTCTCTGTTGAAAGTCGAAACAAATTAATTGTATGTTTGCAGCATTTTATACGATGACGGGTTAATATTATTCGTTCACTGATTTTTTTAATCCCGACGGAAAACGAGGGGTGTTATTTTGTGCCTTTCTCCTCGGCTTGTGCCCACCAACATGAACAGTAAATGCCCGAACCTAACGAACTATGTCCTAACTAGACTAATATAATAAACCATCTAAGTGATCGCAAATCAAAGCTCTCACGGCATTGTTAGCCCACCAGCAAATTATCGACCTATTTTTATTGCAAAGTCTGTTACACATAAGGCATAGACAGAAGATTTGTGGCAAAAACGTCAATTAACAAGGAGGAAGTCCGATATTAAATTTAACGATACTTA
The DNA here is from genome assembly GCA_947034925.1 of Eudemis profundana. NCBI lineage: Eukaryota > Metazoa > Arthropoda > Insecta > Lepidoptera > Tortricidae > Eudemis > Eudemis profundana. The sequence continues at coordinate 12,426,675 of OX344812.1, forward strand.
GGTAATTGTTTCTAATACTTATTTCGAAGTGACATTTCATAGTAGATATTAAATTCACCGAATAAAATATAAATAAACTGATGATCACTACCCATCGATGTTATATTAAGATAATTATGTAATCTAAGAAATTCATAGGCACATTTTTAAGGGATTTTAAAATTCAAATAAACTTCAATTTTAACAACTGAAACGGACTTTATTTATACTTTAAAATATAATGGGTAGGTACGCGAGTTGCATTATTCATATTATACATTATCTCATAGTCATAACTTTCATAAGAAAGTACTATTTGTCGATAAATTTATATCGTCTGGAAGTCCCTAGGACTATTTTATTCGTGCCACAAAAACTTCTATGTCTGGTTATGTCGTAACATTTTTCACCGGTTCATATAAACGAACTGAAATGGGTGTACCGTAGGTAAATTGAAACCCTTTAAGTCTTTTTGAATTTATGAGAGTTTTCACTAATTTTGATTTCAAAATATCTTATACTCATATTCTAAATTTCAGGTTTCAGAAAGCCGCCTCATACACCCCTTATAATAAATCTAGTTAGGCACTTTATGATAGCTCGTCAGCAAATTATCGATTACCTAGTCCTTATCTCCGCTGACGTCGGATCCCGCTCACAATAGGCGCCCAATATCGGCCCTCTATATACGAGAGATAGGATGGATTTAACTAAGAATGAGGCCTAGTGAATGCTAGAACCTCATTTGCAGTTTCGATGTTTGTTTGGCGATGCGATGACCCTTAGTGGGGGCATTCCACCAGAATGTCTGGCACGTGACGCCATTTTTTTCATACTTCTAACAAAGTTAGGAAGTACATTTTTGGTATGTCAATATTTCATAACTTGGTTTCTGAATTGATAATGTCATTTAGGACATTTTATTTGTTTTTAATGTAGCTGCCATAGCCGTCACGTGCCCGACAAAGAAGACGTATTCGTGGAATGCCCCAGTGAATGAAGCCTTGGAGCTCATTTGAGGTCTTTAATAGGGGGTGGGATATGCACATATACTTACTTAGTAGGTAATGTCTAAGATTTGTTGGGGTGGGGATCGCTTGATTGTTAGTAACAATCAAACGATGATACAGCTAGCTTCAAACTCTGTTAAAACCCAATTTGTCAGATATACAATACAATCATACATTATTCACACCAATAGATGGATTACAATGGCAGCAATAGGCGGTCTTATCGGTAAAGAGCTATCTCTTCCAGACAACCTTTGGGTAGCGGATATTTATTTTTTAATTTAATCACTATTTGGCACTGCCTAAATTCACTTAATTACGCTTGAACAGATTGGATTCTAACAAGTTAAGGGTTACTAAAACAGAATAGGTGAAGAACGACTATACGAGCAATTAGTTAAAATTCCAACTACAGAATTTTCCCTTATCGGTTAGCTGATACTGGTAAACCTACTGTAAGGTTAATGAACTCAATAGTTTCATCGATTAGAAGAAATAATTGCTAACGGTCAAACTGCTCATCACTAATATCTTTACAGGTGAACTCAGTCAAATGACGACTTAAAATTTGTTTTTCAGCTGTAAGTAAGTGGACTCTATCGTCAACAAACATCAGTCCATGAGGTATTATGAATGATCGAATCGCGCCGCCATTCAGTCTGCCCGATACCGACTCCGAATCTACACCATAATCAATAATCTTTGTAACATGCCTACTTATATTATTCAAGAGCCGCGCAATTCTAGTTTCACTCGGCCGTAAATGCCGTAATAGGATTCTTTTCACCTATACATACCTATCTTGATAAACGTAGTAGGTATCTGAGTAAAACAGTAGTTCATTCGGCTGCAGATAGAAAGAGATGACGGAACATCATCCGGGACGCTTCTAAAGAAGTGTCCACGACCCTCAAAAATGATGGAACCGATGCAAGTAGGATGAGAAGTAAAATGAAATCATTTATTTTTGGAAGCATGCCTCAAGGGTTGTTTTGCAGTCCTGATTATATTGGCGCTTCATTCTTCTTGTGCTTCGCAAAATCATTATTTGCTTACAAAATACTAAAAATCGTTGGGTTACAACACAACCGTTCCCGACCATTTCCAAGAAACGATGTACCTTTAGACGAAAGGCGCTATTAAATCATTTTGAGCAAATCCTGGTACTAAGTCGAGTCACCGACGGCAAGACGGTCATGGTGGGTGGTCTATTTAAATCTAAAATATTAAAAATCGTGTATCGTCCCTTAAAATGTCTATAAAAAATTGATTAGCCTATACCTATAGGCTAATCAATCTTGTTGGCTTCAATATAAACCAACATCAAACAAGAATCAGTACACGGCATTACAAATGCAGACATGTTCGAGAAGTCGCCGCCCTGTCTCGTCGGGGCGTCTGGGCCGCCGCGGCAGACCCCGCGGCGGCCACCCGAAGGACATCTCCGTTCTAGAGCAGCCAACGACCTTTAATGGTCCAGGGGCTCCCAATGTTTTTGCAACCTTTTATTTATTTAACTTTCCGTGTTAGTATGCACGTATATGACAAATCTTGGAAGCTAAATTAGAGCCACTTCCTGACTTTGGATTGGGCTCTTTATTATGCTTGCGTAACGGAAATAATGCAATAATACCTATGATATCAATATTTGACTTGAGAGGTAGCCATAGAATCATCTAATTAAATTACAGGAGCGCCCTGTCAATGCTGTCGAATTTTGAGAAGTTTTAAAGTCCCCAAAATCACAAAATCGTCTGACGACCTGGTTAGGGTCGCCGGAAAGCGATGGATACAAAATGTGATATGAATTAAGAAGCTATCAGTGAGATTAATATGGGGGTGAGGATGAGGAATTTGATTTGATGATGAGATGGAAGATTTCGCGGTGAGAGAACAAACTTTCGGCCAATGATTAGTAACATAATGTGACTTGTTTTTCTCATCATCTAACATCCAATGAGAATGCGCATCTGTAACGCCGGGTAATGGACGGGCGTTCTCAATGTTTCGCCTGTTACAGTCGAGTTCATTTACATCTACACATATAAGACAACAAAAATATCTGAACACGCTTTTATGCTCCTGGCAATAGGCTCGTGTTCAGATATTTTTGTTCCTGTAAATGTGTAGATGTAAATGAACTCGACTGTAAGTCAGAGTACACCGAGTAAGTTCACTCCGAACAGAGCCGCGCTGGTCGTCACGCTTTGCCGCCCGCGCACACGCATAGCAAGTAAAGTGTTTATATATTTAAACATCTTTTGTTCGGAGTGAGCTTACTCGGTGTTCTTGCTTTGTAGCGCGCGAGATATAACTGGGCCGTCTTGTGATATAATTGATATAAATATCTTATTTTCAGAGCCAGTGCCATGGTGGTACAATAATCTGCTAGCCATCATTGGACGTTGCGCATTGCAAGTCTCATGCCAACACATGCCAAAATATTCTTTTAAATTCACCAAGCTTGTGTGTTCTAGGAAAGACGAAGCTTCAAATACACGTTAGAGATCACAGCTATATGTGAGCATTGTAGGTATCCCTAATTACCTGGAACCGTTCCAGCCGCCTCGAGCGGGCACAATGGATCCGCAAGGAAACGTTTTATTAAAACCTTTATCTATTTAACTTTCGAACGGCTGCTTCACGAAAACTTTTAAGTTACATTTCATAACTGCAGTGTAACGACCCACTCACACAAGAAGAGGGGACTGTTGTTTTTCGAACGCATTTTGCACAAAACTATACAAACGAACACTTTTTATTTTAGTCGCCTCGAGATAAATAAAACGATAATTTTATTTGGAAATACCCAAACAGAGCTAGTCCCAAACTAAGCAATGCGTGTACTGAGAACGACGATATACGAGTCCGGGTATGCAGTTCACACAGTAAGTGCCCCTGCGGCAGTGAAGTCGACGCACTGGGACACCGCGGACTTAGAGGTGTGCGCCGATCGTGAAATCATCGGCGGCGGCGTCCGATGGTGTTTTGATCGGCGGCGGCGGCGTGATCGGCGTGGTACATTTTTACGTGAGGCTTGCTTCCTATTTTCTTAGAACAACATGAAATATCGACTCGAAATCGTAAAATAAGATACATTCTACTTTCAACGCTCCAAAATAAATAAGTATTCATATTTAACAGAAGTAGTCTTATAGAACGAAACTGGCTGTCGCAGGGCGCCACGCGAGCATAAAAAAGTTGTACTTGTGTCATCAGAGAGGCGGTAGCCCCTACGGGTTGCTTTTGGGACGGGAGTGATGTAGTAGTAGTTCAAGTTATAAAATTTGCCGCGGGAAGAGAAAGGAAGGGGGACGTGGGTAAAAAATCTGGATGGAAAGAATTTTGCTTGCGAAGGAAAGTGAGAGTGATTGTCTGGGTTCTGGGTGGGCAAGCTCGCGTAGGTGGGAGCGGCACTGTGATGCTTAGCGCCTTTGGCGCTACGCGGAAACTCGGACTTCGGCCTCCCATTGCTGATGAATGTGAATCCGTCCGTGAATATAACACCATGCAATTTTATATGTAAATACCTATGTTGGACAAATAAGTATTTGAAACATAGGATACTTTATACCCGGCAAAGAGTTCTCTTAGCAGAGTAACAGGAACGAACGCGGGCGAAGCCGCGGGAAAATGCTAGTAGGTACTTAATAATAGTTTTTCTACTCCTGTACTTTTATCTGTCTTTTACTTGGTCACGAACACTAATATAAGAACGTACATAATATGAGTTCAGAGAAGTCTATACTCTATTCCCCATAACAGCACTAGTGTCGTTATAGTCGCAAAACGATACTGCTAGCAGCCGCAGACTTCTAAATCTAGGTTAAACTTAGGTCAAGGATTAAGCGCTCAATTCTAACTTTACAATAAAAATGCAAAACTACTAACTTAACAAACAATTAAATTCCTACGGTTTTTAAGATAAACAAAACTTTTCGAACTAAATTCATTGATTCCAACATAAAAAAAAGTATTTTTAATATCGTCACTGCGTGTCACTAGCGAGTATACGTTAAATTTAAAAAAAGTTTACCATAGACACATAATGTCAGTCATATGTCGTATTTGTCTTGTTTGTGTGCTTTGTTTAATTTTGTAGTTTATATTTTAAATCCTAGTCGTAGAAAAAGTATTGTATGCAACGTTGTATAATTACCTAAGTCAAAAAACGCTCATGGCGTCTCTATTTGCGATACTCGCCGCCGCGGCGGCTCGTATCGCAACTCGCGCCATTCGCATTTTTTGAGCCTACTTATACAACTGTTGCATAAAATACTATTTTGTATTTTTTTTATTTTTGAGATAATATTACTAAATTGTCAACTGTACCTTTTCTTATTAGCAAATTGCATGTTTAGAAACCAATGGAATGTTTATCTTATGCAATTTAGATGACCTTTTTCTCTACCTTCGGTTTTCATTTCATATTGCCTTAACAAACATTGAGGCCCCTCCCCCCTCGCAACCGCTACTGTTGCCGTTCGAAGATATTCTGATTTTGCCGTCTTTTTCCACTGCTACGACTGGCCAGACTCAAAGTTCGCAGGTATTATACGTACAGCTTTATTAAAGTACAATTTAAGTTTGGAATGGACGCGGCTGCAGTGAAACTTTAATTTATGATTTCATGGTAGGTAGCCTGTTCTTTATCGGTGGTAACTACGGCTTTGGCGAACTACTAACTAACCACCTGGGAATTTAAATGTAAAAAACGGAGAAACTTGAATACAACTTTAAAATATCAATTTTAATAGACTACTTGGGTATAATTCTGTTAAAATGAGGATGTTGGACTAATGCATCAGTTTACGAAGGCTGTCACGAGAAAATAGCATCACCAGAAGTAATATACGAACGTACAAAGTTCAAACTTTGTGGTGAGCTGTTTCATAACACATATGTGACGTTTATTGGCGTCATCATCTGCGTGTGGGTTTGACAAACGGCCAGTTCTCATAGTTGTTCCGATGGTTCTGGATCAATAGCACTATACGCAGGAACTTTGATATAAATGGCCTAATGGGGTTTCTGTTTCGTTTACGATAATGTGGATATAATTGTTGCTAATATTTGTGAGATCAGCCAAATACTAGACATCAGTGGCGTGGCGTAAGAGATATCCTTGGGCAAGCCGGTGCAGATTTGGCGATTTTGGCGTACATTTTCCTTAAGAGCTGTAGAATAAGGTGCTCAAAAGCGTAATATTAGGCAAGCCTTTAGGAATCGAGTTCTATGGACGTCACGCTACTGCTAGGCGTACTAGGTACATCACAAGCATTAAGGTAACTCTTCGTAAATGTAGAAATCGCAGATACTCGATTTCTTTCCTATTTATGATAGTAATATAATATAAGAAATATCGGAGTGTACCAACGTGCAACGTGCCTTTTGATATCTAAAAAACCGGGCAACTGCGAGTCGGGCTCGAGCACCGAGGGTTCCGTACAAACTTGTAAGTAGATAATATGACTAGTTTAAGATAAACTGTATGGTGGGACACACTTAAATTAAATTTGCCGTTGAAAAACTGTTGTCTCTATACATCGATATAAACAAACCCAAAGCACCAAAGGTTGTTTGGAAAAGATCCCCCTTTAGCGATAAGACAGCCGTCTTACTGGTCTAGTAGCTTGTTTCAGTTGAATCTCACTGGGGTTATTTTTGATAAAAAGACAACATTGCAGAATGTATATGCAGGTCAAAGTTAACAAACCTTAGCTTCTGAATGTAGCCCTACGTGAATACGTATCTCGCGGTCCTAAGCGGCCGAAGTTTGACTAGGTACTTGTATGCAGGTCCGTCTTTAACCTATTGGAGGCCCTGGGCATATTAAAATAATGGGGCCCCTATGACTTTGTATTTGATCTGAGGGTCGCTATCGATCGCGGGGTCCTGGGCACTTGCCCAAAGTGCCCACTGGGAAAGAGGGGTCTGCTTGTATGTCTTTATACTTTGGATGCTGGGACTCAGCAACGATGACTATAGTCGAGCTTTATTGTACTGTACCTCACCCTTGCCACCCGCAACCACACGCATACCAATTAAGATGTACATCTGTACCAAAACATTTGGATCATAGTTACTACCTACACACTCAGTCGTGAAACCGGTAAAATTTGAATGACTACTCTATGGTTCAATATGTCTCAAATTTTAACCCTTATTAAACCATCAAAAGAGAATAAAAACTCATCCAGCCTCATTAGTCTTTAAGACGTCTAGACAGGATGTCTCAATGATAAGGGTTCAAATCCAGCCAAGCCTGATAACCGCTCCTTAAAGATTATCCCCCAAGTCCATCAGATAAATCTTATTCGTTCAATCCATCAATATTTTGACGCGTAGCAGAGCACTAATGGCTTTCGAAGTGATCGGATGATACGAGCTATTCTGATTTCTCAAATGACGGAAAATTATGGAGGTAATGTTGGCTTTTCTGTTTGATAAGCGATACAGCGATTATTTTGTAAGCTTTTTCTGGTGGTGTGACCACATTTACCGTTACATACTGTTTTCAGGAAATAAATTTAGGTGATGAAGAATAACTACGGTGTAAGATAAAACGGATTCTAATTCAGAATGATGGAGTCGAGCTTCCAAATCGGTGAACTTAACCAACACACACGCTAATTCAATAAATGAAATGGATTGCTACGCTCTATTTTATTCAAAAGCAATTTTGAATAAAGTAGTTAGCTAGGTACCTGGTTAGACTTTTTTGTACGTCTGTCAGTGCCATGGCATAAGGTACTTCCTTAATAGGGCCAAAACAAACGTAGTGTAAGTAACCTACCCCACATTATAATTCCATACTCTTACTCAACGACAAGCGAGGATAGGTGTACCTAGTAGTGAAGTGCCAAGTAAAGCACTATAATAATAGTACATTACATACCGAGGCCGTAAAGTAAGAAATGTCTTTCTTATTTACGGTCCAAGGTTTGTATACTATTTTTCTATTGGACGGAGCCAGAAAGCGGCATCTTCGTTTAGCGCAGTTATGGCAAGGTAACGCTTTCCGGCCGGAGGGCAGAAAACACTGTTGTTATATGGATACACCTTGCTTTTCGTTGAAGTAATTAATATTTTGGCAACCTATTTGTATGTACTTTAATCAGCGAGAATCGGGTTATACATATAGGTGTTTTGTCAGTTATATCTCCTACCTATCATACTTATCTATTGGTAACTTTTTTACTTCTTGTGCACTGTGAAATGACTCTATTAATATTTAATCCCACTATCCCACTACTAATATTATAAATGCGAAAGTTTCTGAAGATGTTTGGATGTTTGTTACCTTATAACGGGGTAACAACTGGATGGATCAAGCTGAAATTTGGCATGCAAGTAGACCAAGTCCTGGATTGAAACATAGGATACATTATATCCCGGTAAAGAGTTCCTTTGGGACGATAACGGGAACAACGCGGGCGAAGCTGCGGGAAAATGCTAGTAATATTATAAATGTGAAAATTTGTGAAGATGTTTGGATATTTGGATGTTTGTTACCTAATAACGGGATAACAACTGGATGGATCAAGCTGAAATCTGGCACGTAAGTAGACCAAGTCCTGGATTGAAACATAGCACACTTTATATACCGGTAAAGAGTTCCTTTGGGACAATAACGGGAACAACGCGGGCGATACCGTGGGAAAATGCTAGTGAGGAATCTAGCGATCCCGGCTTCGAGTATTTGCCTTTAAGAAGGTACTGTACTTTTATGAATGAAAGTATGTCAACCATATTTAAGTGTTCACTGTTCATCTATTTGTCACCTATAATAATAGTGTCCATAGTACGTACGAGTAGGTCGATTTCTGTGAGATTGATTTTTCATATTTATTAACTACATTACTTTCAAATGGATGCTAATAAATGTTGATTCTAAGTAGGTACATCTGTATATTTAATTGTATCAAATATAATAAATAAATAAATAAATAAAAAGTTTATTGTACTTAACAATTTACGTTACACATTTTAAAACTGCTTATTTGGTACAACAGAAACATAAACATAGGTCGATTTTCCAACCCCTGAACTAGGTGGGAAACCTGTGTCTCAGGAGATTAGAGTTCTTCGACTTACAATGTCTGAATAAAGAATGTAGATTGGACAGTGTAACAGCGTAATTGACCTTATACAATAAGTTTTTTTTTGCTGAAACGAAAAAATTATACTAAGAAAAATTTTGCATATAATGAAAAGAACAAAAAAATTAAATAAAACAAAATAAATGTATGGCTATAATAAGATGCGGTGAGTATACTCATAAAGAGTGTATAGTATATCTATACTATGTTGTCACAAGATGCTTATTGTTAAGAAAGGGTTAACAAAAGATTTTCAGTTTGGTGATACGTTAGAGTTTGCAACCAATTCTGTAGCCTGTTTTTAACTTCATATTTAGAAAGGGTATAAATGGATATTAAATTATTTACTTTATTATACAGTCTAGAGCCTTGTGCAGCTGCCTGTCGACGAGCAAACGATGTACGGCAGAGTACAGTTTCACATACAGAGTGACCCTGGCGCTTTAGAACAGTAGAGTGGTCAATTGGCAAGGACGAGTGTTGGCGCAAAATAATACGGAGAATGTAAATTTGTCTAACAGTAAGCTCTCTAGTATCTGAATAGAGTTGGACAGTTGGATAATCTCTTCGTTTAAAAAGCATAACTTTGAGGATTGCTCTCTGCGCTCGTTCTGCAAGGAGTGTGGTAGTTTTATGCGTCCCGCCCCAAACAGGTATGCAGTAGGCAATTATTGATTTGCATAGGCTCTGATAGACCAATTCTAGAATGTCAGAACTAGCAGAGTGTCTGAGCTCTTTGAAGATATAAATTAGTCTGCGCAAGCGTGTACAAAGACTTTCAATATGGGCGCGCCAGTCCAGCTTCTGATCAATGATCACACCTAGATATTTAATATGGGTGACTAGATTCAGGGCTGGGCAGCTGCATGTTCCGGTTTCAGTCGTACAAGTGTGAGCCTTCACCATATCTGATTCCATAGGTGGAATCATGGAATTTGGCAAAGTAAAACGAATTATTTTAGATTTGTCGATGTTTAATGTCAATTTACTGGAAGCCAGGTACTCCATAACTTTTGTAAGAGAGCGTTCTGCATTCATTTTGGCTTTTTCCCACGAACTGTCATAAACCAGAAGTGCAGTGTCGTCTGCGTAGGTGAAGATGTCACAGTTGGACAATTGCAATCGACAGAGCTGGTCAATATATATGAGGAAGAGTGTTGGGCCAAGAATACTGCCTTGCGGAACACCAAAAGAGAGGATTTCATCGCTACTAACGTAAGTGTTAATTTTGACACATTGGGTGCGATTTGTGAGGTAGTCTTCAAAAATGCTGAGCGATTGTCCGCGAATACCGATGTACTGTAACTTAGATATTAGGATGGGGATAGAGACAGTGTCGAAAGCTTTAGAGAGATCCAAAAATATGCCGTAACATTTTAATTTTTTATCTAGTTTATTTACAAGAGTATTAGTAAAGGCAATAACCGCGTCCTCAGTTGATACACCTGCTCTAAACCCATATTGATTAGGAGCAATGATGACTTTTTTATTTAAGTAAGATAGAAGACGGTAATTTAAAATTTTTTCTAGGATTTTAGATAAAGAGCTTAAAATAGAGATTGGCCTATAATTTGTCACACTGCCTCTATCCCCACTCTTATGAATGGGATGGACAACAGCCTTTTTGAAGATATCTGGGAAGGTACCAGAGTTGATAGCTAAGTTGCATATATGTGTAATTGGGGGGATCAGTATGTGTTTAGCCTGTTTGATGACCTGAGCGGGAATCCCATCCCAGCCTGTTGCACAGTTACTACGCAAGCCGATTATTATTCTTTCAACTTCTGCTTCATCAGTTGGTAAGATACAGAACGAGTTACAGGGAGGGTTGTGTTCCCCGGACAGCACACTTGAAGAGCAGATTGGAGTAGGAATTTTTGATGCCAGATTTCTGCCAACGTTCACGAAAAAATTATTTACAGCATTTATAGAAGTTTGCGCATCGACATTCAGCCGCAAAAGTTCATTTGGGGACCGCTTTTCGCGGTTACAGTTAGTAATGTTTTTAATTGCCTTCCATGTAGCTTTTGGGTTATTTTTGGCTTTTTCCAATTCGCCTCTTTCATAGGCTCTTTTTAACTTTTTAAGGAGTGAATTACAGAAATTACGATATCGAGTGTATGTAATTTTTAGGGTATCATTATTAGGGCTTTTCTTGAGCTTATAGTGCATTTTGTCGCGGTTGCGTATGCAGCGAACCAACCCAGGAGTCATCCATGGTTTAATGATTCGAGAGTTCCTTGATATTGGTGCGAGAACTATATGTTTTGTGATGATTTGCTGTAGAATGTTGACGAATAGATTGGCCGCGACATTTACGTCAAGTTGTTCCACGACCTGATTGAATTCAATTTGACCCAAATCATTGTATATTGCAGTGTAGTTGTAACGGGTGGCATAATTTGAAGTAGGCATATTACTTTTATTGATTGATAAACATAAGCAGATAGGTAAATGGTCAGTGATATGGGTATCTAAAACAATGACAGTTGCCGGTACTTTTGTTTTTAGCAAAATGTGATCAAGGCAATTCTCTAATCTAGTAGGAAGACGATGAGCTGGAACTAGACCTAGGGTGGATGTTAAGGTTAGATATTCTTCAGCGTGCCGATCAGAGTTACCTTGCTTTATATCTACGTTCATATCACCTACAAGGACAATATTAGGAAAGGAGTTGAGCGATAGAGCTAAAGTTTCCAAGCTCATGTAGAAGTTGTTTAGATCACTATACGATGGCGAGCGATAGATGGAGATTATTGCCAGCTTACCGGTAATGCACACTAGACAATTACCATCACGGAAAGTAGGTTCAAATACCTTAACAGATAGCGAGTCTTTGACATAGATGGCGACACCGTCATTCTGTAAATAGTTTTGTTGGGTTTGATAGGAGCAATAACCTTGGAGAGCAGGGGTTTGTGCCGTTGTTTTAAGCCAGCATTCAGTAAAAATAAGAATGTCAAAGTCACAGTTGGTGGTAGAAAGCATCGTGATGAATTCGTCAAAATTCTTTCTTAAACTCCTAATGTTAATGTGGATCAGTTTGACACTCCCGTGTTGCAGTGGGATGAGGTCCCGACATTTCTCGGGAGAGGTCATAAGGGAATTGGAAATTGAAAAATTATCTAAATCATTAATAATACTTTCCATGATTTAATGATAATAATAAAATAATAATTTCAGTAACAAGGTAGGGGTTCTAATTGCGTAAAGTTGTCGATAACTGAGAAAGCAATTGAAAAAAGTTTGTCGGAAAGCAGTCCCCAAGCGAATCAAATGTAAACAAGCCATAAAATCAAGAACGTTTTCGAAGATTGGTATAAGCAGCAGAGAGATTGTAAGCAAGCGCATCATGTGATATAGTACTATAGCAAAAGTTTTATAAAAAATATGTGAAAATAAAGCTATATTATTAATTGTTACATGCATTTGGGTTTTATTTAATACGTTTATGCAATATAGTCATTGTTGTTTGGCTAATGAGGCTAGGCATCTTTCAGATTTTACGTGGAAAGGTTTTCCTTCATTACTTGTTTTAACAAACACTTTTCCGTTGGAGTGCCAGCTCTTATAGTTGTTGGTTTGTGCCCATTGACGAGTGTCATACAAGAGCTTTTTCATAGCAGGAGTAAGGTGTTCATCCACGTAGACAGGCTTTTTACTCCCTGGCAGGCCCAGTGTTACAGTATTGAGTTTGTCTTCCTTCGGTAATTCTTTGTTGTACTTCCGTGCCGCAGCCAGGAATTCGGTCCTCTTGGTTACCGAGAGGAAGTCTGCCACAATGGGTCTGACTGTATCCTCCTTTCCAGGTAATCGGTAGATGTCTCTCAGGTCAGTTTGGCTGACGGCGTTATTGATAACTTTACCCACATCTGAGAAAACTGATACCAAGTCATCCAACTTTTCATCTTTTTTGTGAGGAATGTTGCGCAGCTCAATTGAGGCCGAGCGGGATTTGTAATGAGAGTCCTGTATTTGTTTTTCTAAATGTGCAATATGCTCAGCATTATCAATCTTTTCTTGTTCAAGTTTAGCTAGTTTGACTTTCATATCTTCATAATTTTGACTTACAAATTCCATGCTTGCTTCTATATCCATGTTTGTTTTTTGAATCTGGCTGCACTGTGTTTTGAGGTCATTCACTTCTTTTACAAGGGTAGATAGCGTAGCATCTTGCTCGGCTTTCCATGCTGTTAGTCTTTGATCGCTGTCGGATTTCCAAGACGAAAGCATCCACATCAGCTCTGATTTGAAGTTATTGAGTTCCTTTGTATATTGGTTGCAATCCTCCTTGCTGGGTGAGTCGTCGAGGCGTTGTCGCTTACCTCTGACAGTGACATTATTTTCTGACGTATTTCCGACGGACAGTGAGGCAGCCAGGTCTGGTTCCGATGCTGATTTACCCTGGCCTATAGTCGGCGCAGTGAGAGTGGACGGAGGCGGTGTTCGCTGCACTTTCGGCATGTTCCTAGAGTAAGTCTATGTAGCGCGTAGCAGATAGGGCGAAGCGCAGTGTACACAGGTATGTGCTACGCGTTTGGGATCGTAGCGCTACGATGACGTCAGTCGACGCGTAGCACACGTACTAGATCGTAGCACTCGAAAGATTGGTAATCGAAGTTTCGCAACTGCGTTGTAATTCACCGTAGCCCAGTGGTGCAAGCGGCCGTCTATCAATCACGATGGCGCGGGTTCAAATCCTGAGTACGGGTCGGCGCGACCAAAATTCACTGCACATACGACGGCACGGACGGAGTGCACCGACATCCACTTGTCCCACTCTAGGCCCGCCCAGTAGGCGGGATATTGTCGTAAAAACACTTCAAGGGGGACCAGGAATCGAAAAGACCGCACATCAGCCAATCACAATTTTCGGAGAGAAATATCAAAAAAACAATTTGACAATAATTCAGACTGTACATGTCCGCGCGCTACCGCGTCCCGCGGAGAACTGGATATACAGAAGACATCGAACCGTGGACTCAAAGCTGTAATTACCGTATATCGATTTCAAGCCATTGCCCACAAATTTGTATATGACATGTTTCAAATTTAATGGTTACTGTTCTGAGGCGTGATTGGAATTGTGTAGAAGTGATACTATCGATTGATTACATAATTTTAATGGAAGGGTGATTTGAAGGTCTGGGTCCAAATACAATCGTAATGAATTCAAGGGGTTTCATTGGTGCCCAACATAAGGCCTTGATTCACAATGCACATACAAGTAGGTAGGTATTAGTAAATTTGAAACTAACCTAAAATTACTAAGCGTAAGTAAACACAAAACTAATACAAATAGATTTAATTAACTACTAGTGGTCAATACATGATTTCGTATCCTTGAATTCTGATTTTGTTGAACAAAATTAATCTGTAGCCGATAAAGTTTCAGATTTTACAAGCTTTTATTTAGTTTGACCTGTCCCGGTATCTGTCATGGTTCTGTAATTAAATCTTGCAAGTTAAAGATCCACTTCCTGGTTTCCGATTGAGCTGAAATTATGCAACGATATGTAAATCAGGTGACAATGCATTATTAATATGACATGAAACTGATCTGATTATGGAGCCGGATGGTAGCCAAAGGATCTTCTAAATTACACAAGTTAAATTCACCGTTTTGATTAGTTTTGACGTGCAGCTTGCGATTATACATAAAAGTATAGTCAGCAACAAAAGCTTGTCTCAAAAAAGAAACATTTTTTGTCAGATACTAATTTTTTATACCTTACCTAAAGCCAATGTTGCAAAGTTAAGTTAAAAAAAAACATTAATTTCAAAAGAATAAACATATTTGGTTACAAAAGTAATCGCGGCAGCCAATAACAACGATCAAAAATCCATAACGGATCATAAATGGCGCCCAACGTGGGGCCAAGGCAAGTGAAATTCATTATTAAAGACCTAGAAACGGCTTATTTGGGCTGAATAAAGAACTCTCCGTTGGTGTGGAATGCAATTACATGGAATTGGAATGCCTTCATGCTCATGTCTATATCCTATATCCAGATACTTTACAGGCATGACTCAACCGGATTGGTATGTTCGATAGCAAGAGGAAAGGACGAATCATTTTTTGGTGTTTCGAATGAATATTTAGTGCTACTAAACACTTACTGAACACTTACGCTACTTGCCAGAAGTTGCCAGGAGTAACTTAAAACGAGGATAAAGGTTAAGTTAAAATTAAATTAAAGCAAGGCCTTTTTACAAGCTTTTATGTAACTTGCGACGTTCATATGTTTGTAGTGTGTAAACTATTTTATTACGTTAAATAATACAAATAGGCAGAGTATTATAGACACAATGATATGGTAAAAAGAAGAGAAATCTAGTGCTCCAGGATGGGTATTCCACAGCCGTCTTCGCATCCAAATCTCTCTATCCTTCTTCTCGTTCCCCTAATTCTAATAGAGACCGCTCTGATGATTGATGTTTGTATTTTGACTTTGATCCCCTTTATTATTTGTGAGTGTGGCTTGGACCATTTTTCACATAGCTTAGAGATGTTTTTTTTTATATAGCCTGCGCGGTGTCGCACTGCTGGGCAAAGGCCTCTCTCTGTGATTTCCTTCCAATTACAGATTATTAATATCGTCTTGAATATAACAAGAAAAATATAACGGTTTTCCTAACTTGCATTGTTTTTTAGAAATTCACGATAATCGTACAAACTTTGTCAGTTGCCAAACTAACCGTGACTTATGTCGACACTATGGGGACAACAGATTTCCAACAGCAAAATTATGTTTGTATCTCAATGCGGTTTTTTTTTTGTACTATTTACATTTTATTTATTTTTTATAAGGCTAGGTAAAAAAATGTAAATTAATAATTATGTACAAATTAATAATGTGTGCTAAATACATACCTACTACAAATTTGTAAGGAAACCTTGGTGGGCGAGTCCGACTCGTACTTGACCGGCTTTTATAAATTAAGATATGTCCGTCCGCCTATGTTATCTTATTTATTTAAACGGGAAATTGGAAAAAAAATACCAGAAATGCATTTTGATCTAGAAGGGACAGCATGCTATATATAAATTCGGATGAGTAGGTATCAAATCGCTTATTATCCCATTATTATTTCCAATTTTTCGTTTAAATAATAGAAAAAACTAACGGATACATTTTACTTTAAATTGTCTTCTAACATTGATACCAATTAATGAAAGTACCTTTTGATATAATTTATTCATAAGTTAATCGATACCGATAATTTACGATAGCGGTAAATTAGTGTAAAACCTACACTAAATCAGCCGTATCGTATCGTATGACGTCATTTGCCTGTCATCGGTACGAAAATACGCTCCCTGATAATATCCTACAGCAATTTTTTTTAAGCAATCAATAAAATAAGTTTATAATATAATACTTTATTCAATACTAGCTGCCCGGCGTACTTCGTACTGCCTTATGCTTGGAGGCTCAAAACAATGAGGGCTATCGCGAGTGAATTTTCCGCTAGGGGCGCTGCTGTGAGTCATAAGAACTGTCTAAATGCATACATTCTGTCGGAAAGTTTCGGGTTTTTTCGCAATTTCGACTAAATAGTCTTTGTAATATTTTTGTTGTTTCTGGTTAATAAATTCCGGCAGGTCGACGAAGCCTCGCTGCGCGGGGCTTCTATTTCTTGTGGCCGCGGATTATCGGGGCTGTGCATTATCGGGCCGGACTTTATTTTGGCTGTGCATTATCGTCTCCCAATTCTGGCACAGACCATGCACAAACCATTTTTTTTTTATAATGTTGGAGACCTGGATGGAACTATAGGGGGCAGGACTAACCGACAAAAGTGACAAACCACGTGCAAGAAAATGGAACTGATTAAGTAATGCCGTCGCGCTGTAAAAACTTTTGTAACGGTTTTTTTTTAAGGATCATGTTTCACGTTTATTCACTGCAAGCCTGAGTGTATATTCGTCAATTTTATGTTAAACAGAAGTGTACATCGGTCTGAATTGTCCGCTATGTACGCACCAAGCAAACGAAGGCCAACGAATGCGTTGGGTGGCTTTCGTTGGCCCAGTTTGGACCACTTTCTTAATTGTTTGCTTGGTGCGTACCCAGCATATGAAAAACATATTTAATATGTGATATAGACGTCAAGAGTGTTACGATTGATGGATGAATCTCGTATTATTTGTCTATATTTAGCAAAGAATCTTAATGTAAAAAAAAAAAATCGGTTGTCTGTAAAGTCGGTTTACTGACGATAGTCGAACGTGATAACGTTGACCTTGACCCTGACTTTGACTTTGACATTGACTTTGACTCTGACTCTGACTCTGACTCTGACTTTGACTTTGACTTCGACTTCGACTTTTTTCCCAATAAGCTGCTACAATGACATTGACACGCTAAAATGATGGCTAAGTGGCCAGTGTAAATATCTGCCGTTCCACGAATATAATGTCAAAGATTTGTTTTAATAATTTTTAAACTACGATTAAAGCAGGCGTAAAACGGAACTGCCAAAGCAGCATCCACTATTTAAATTTAAAGATTTTTGCCAAACTTAGCAGTGTCTCTTGTCATTCAATAGAGATTTTGACAGCCGTATCTTAGGGAATAAGGGCTAATTTACTAACAATTTGTAAGAAACTATCGTCTTAACGACTTTAGTGCTGGAATAATATAAAGTACCTATTTGACAGGTAACGACCCTGCAAGGTAACGGCCCCGCAAGGTAACGGCAAATGACGTCACACTTTTTCGTGCGTGCAGCCGGCTCCATCGAATTATAAGACGTTATCACGTCAAAAACAGTTAAATCTTGAATGCTTCGGAAACCGAGTGGTTTTCAATACCTTAAAACTTATATTTATGACGGCTCTACACTCCCGCGTGTATACATACGTGGCACTCGCCACCTCTCGTGATGTTTTTCCATATCTCGTGGCTCTCGCGCGAGTGCTCTCGCCTGAGAGTAGACAGCCGCTATAACGTCTCATTATTAAAAAAATATATAAAGCCTGACAACTTACTATTTGACCCTCGCTTGTATGTAGCAAGTACTGTGTCAGGATCAAATAGAAAGTTGTCACGCGTTATATCACAATGCGTTTGGAACGTAGCTGTCATTAACGTAAAGTTGTATGGGAATAAAGTGAGTAACTAACAAACATAAATATTTCATTTATATAGATTTAAGCTTATTATCATATCATATGATTTTACCCCTGGCTTCGGCGAGAGAGTGTACAGCTGGCTTTACCAACAACAACGTAAACTTGTTTAACAGTATCTGAACGCAACTTTGAGGCAAACGTTGACGTCTGACAATGAAACCAAACCAGCTCAATCTTACTCAATTTATTACGAATTACTCGAAAATCTAAATTTTGCGCATATATGTTGTCGATTCGAAACTCTTATTTTTTTTACGCTGTTTAATACCGTACCCCGAAAAGTCAACATCAGAAGAAAGTTTGACAGGAAAGTATCTAAGAACAATTTGTATGGGAATAAAGAATCACTGATATTTAATTATCAGCACAATATTTCCGTGTTTTTATACTGCCTAAACCTTCTGCTGCCAAATACAAACATTTCAATACCAAAATTACTTAAATTGGTCCAGCGGTTCTCGAGTTTATAGGTAACTAACAAACGTATTTCATTTTTATATATAGAGATTTGATCTCAAGCACACGAATACCACCTGTCTCACTTGGTGTGAGATGAAAAAAAGCTATTCTTAAAAGGACTGCGTTCCCATTTGTTTGAGGAGGCTGAAATGTTGGCCCTAGCACGCCCTAGTGAGCTTTCAAATCCTCGCTCGTGCATGATGTCGACAGTAGAATGGAACTCAAGCGGTTTTATATCACTTGGAATTATTTTTTTCCAACGCCGATACGATTTAGCCTCATTGGCGTTCATCAAAAATGCTTAAAAGAAACGACTAAAAGAAGAATAAAGGGAAAATGTACATTTTTCGTGCGTTAGCCAAGCTGAGATAAAATATCATTAAGCGAGAATGATGCTTCAAATAATGATTGATCCTTGAGTTTATCGCGCACGCTTCGCTCTGCGACAATTTTTATATTATAGGTAGTCTGTTGTAAATTCTGCCATGAGAAGTCTCAAAAAAACAGAATTAACGTGCAATTGGGCCTTTAATTCAAACTCAAATAATTTATTTCGGATTAGGTATCTATAGTATGTGTTAGTCTCAAAAAAACAGAATTAACGTGCAATTGGGCCTTTAATTCAAATAATTTATTTCGGATTAGGTATCCATAGTTATGTCAGCACCATCTATCAGCTTAGTTTTAACTAAAATTTAGGGGCACGGCGTCGGCAGTGCCCACGCCTAGTCGAGCAAAACAGAGGCACGGTCGTACCATCTTACAAGCTCCAAATTTTAAACATAATCGTGTTTAGCCTATCAAGTCATGCAAAACCTAAAAATATTCCAGTTTCAGACACTTTTCAAAGATATACGAACTGCCTACGTAAGTAATCTTATACAAATATATGCGATTACAAAGTTACGTTTGTAGTTCAAATGGGAAATAGAATGGATAGGAATGTAATACATAAAGCAAGCCCACTTACAACAAGAAATGAGATCCATATCCACGTATATTTTGTCAAATAAAACACATTTCACACATAATTGACGCAGTACTTAGAAGCAAACAATGATCCTCTTTTGGTTTGTCTGGAAAACCGACCGACTCGTTTCACCTTAAGGTTAGGAGGAGCATGTCTACTCATGGGCTGTGATTTCAAATATTAAAATCTACGAATATGAAATAAAAACAGCCACTACAAATAAAGCGCATTCTTACATAATAAAACGTAAATCCATTTTAATAAAATAATATTTCAGAAGATAAACGGAGAAAATAATAATCTTAATCTCCGATGACCTGAGCAGGTTTCGAGTAGGAAGGCGTTGATTAATCATAGATTGAGGTTCTAATTTTGACCCAGTCATTTCGAACATTCGAGGTCGCAAAAAATCGCACAACGCTAAATATATTGGGATGTTGTTAGGATACATATAAGTAGTTTAAACTCGATTTTGCAGTTTCGAAAAAGTTGTGCTAAATTTATGGTGCTCGAAAAACACCGAAATTTTCGGTCATTTTTCAGATTTTGGTCTGTATCTTCTAAAAATCGGATTTTTGGATAAAATTGTCTATGACACTATTAAAGAAGATAAAATTCCCTACAATATGAGTTTACCATCAGCTCTGCATGTTCAGAAAATGTTGATATATAGCACTTCAAAAAATTGCAAATTTTCCTTAAAAGTTCGAAATTGCACTTTCAGCTACCTCTCAAGCTGAATAGCAGCTGAAATACTGATCTTACAATGACAATTAGATGTATGAAGTTATAGAGCAATTATTGAGCTTTATTTTAAGTATAATTTGAACCCTGTACTAGCGGTAATCCTCTTGTTGTCGAAAAAAACCAAATCATTAGAGAACTCAGATTTCTCAGGAAAGAGTGCTCCTAAAGCAAATTGTTAGTATATTGCGCAGTTATTCATAGGAAGTTTTAAAAATGACTTTATATTTCTAAACATCATTCATTTAAAAAGTTCTGAGGGGCCATGATGATCGCGTACATCGCACATTATGTAAATGACAAAAGCATCGTCACATTTACATAGGTGCGTAAATTCGAGAGTGTTGAATACTTTATTATTTATTTATACTGTGATATGTGCAACCATCATATGCCCGCTAAATTAGTCTTAAATACACATTGTATGATCTTGGTCATAAAATGTGAAAATCAACGTGTACAGGACACCACGTAAATTCGTATTTATTGTAATAAGTTACAACTTAGAAGTGAGTATGTAGTTCCTATTGGAACATTCCATGAAAACATATTTTTGTCGCTTACGTAATGCTATGGTAGCAAACCCTAATATTCTTTTAGTTACTACTAAGAAACACTACCAATCTTAAAGCCAAGTCTTCATATTACCATACCGATATTCAGATTTTAATTTTACCTGTAAAAAGTATTAAAAAGGTAGTGTCCCTGACGTAACGTTTCCGTGGAATGCTCCTACGGTGTTTGAGATAACACCTTTTTGAGCCGAGGAAAACTTCGACTCGGCTTCCCGTTTCTTAGCTATTACCCAACTCATAAGGATCTCATGTGGGGCTCCTTGTCTACCCAAATTTGTATGATGGACTTTGGCACTGTTAGAAGATCGTACACGTATTTTGTAACATTAGGTTGGTCATCCTGCCTACGTTACGCATATTGTTAGCTTATCTAGCATATAATTTACGTATTACACACAACTCTTGGCTACATCCTACCCATCACGATTCAGCATAGGCATACGATACGGCCCCTACTCCTTTTTCCTGCCATGCGACCAGTAATTAGGAGCTTCTCCAGACTATCCGGAGCTGACCTGACCAGATGCCCGAAGAAGCTTTGGACACGTTGTGTACAGATTGTGGAGTCTCGTTTTGATGTTGAGCTCGTCGAGTACATAGTAGAAGACAAGCTAATATTAGTAAAAATCCATACAAACTTACTTATAATATTATCTCGTACTTTGTTATGCAATAAGCCCCTGCTTGACTACTTAGCCATTAACATGATTTTGACGGCACTTTTCTAGGTGTAATTCAGAAGAATACGACCATTTAGCCAATTGCGTAAAAGCAAGTCTAATATTCTAAGTACCTACTTACACAAAATAGGAGCATAATTAGACGCGGAAAACTAGTAGGTGTAAACGTATAACCACGTATAACTACACAAACCTACCGGTTGCGTGACGTTTCGTTGACAAACGTTGAATCTAATGTTTTATGTCATCGAAGATAACTTTTTGCCGGATTCCGTAAAATCTCAGCAATTCAAGGGTAACTACATAGCCACTCTTTAGTGTAAGTTATTGCGATAAATACTAATTTACATTGCGTCCTGTAATTCTATCACTGGAGCCGAGAACTCGCCATCACTTTACGTTGATTTTCACATTTTATGACTAAGATCTTACAATGTGTATCTAAGACTAATTTAGCGGGCATATGATGGTTACGCATATCACAGTATAAATAAATAATAAAGTATTCAACACTCTCGAATTTACGCATGTATGTAAATGTGACGATGCTTTTGTCATTTACATAATGTGCGATGTACGCGATCATCATGGTCTCTCAGAACTGTTTAAATGAATGATGTTTAGAAATATAAAGTCATTTTTAAAACTTCCTATGAATAACTGCGCAATATACTAACAATTTGCTTTAGAAGCACTCTTTCCTGAGAAATCTGAGTTCTCTAATGATTTGGTTTTTTTTCGATAACAAGAGAATTATCGCAAGTACAGGGTTCAAAATATACTTAAAATAAAGCTCAATAATTGCTCTATAACTTCATACATCTAATTGTCATTGTAAGATCAGTATTTCAGCTGCTATTCAGTTTGAGAGGTAGCTGAAAGTGCAATTTCGAACTTTTAAGGAAAATTAGCAATTTTTTGAAGTGCTATATCTCAACATTTTCTAAACATACAGAGTTGATGTTACACTCATATTGTAGGGAATTTTATCTTCTTTAATAGTGTCATAGACAATTTTATCCAAAAATCCGGTTTTTAGAAGGTACAGACCAAAATCTGAAAAATGACCGAAAATTTCGGTGTTTTGCGACCACCATACATTTAGCACAACTTTTTCGAAACTGCAAAATCGAGTTTACACTACTTATATGTATCCTAACAACATCCCAACATATTCAACGTTGTGCGATTATTTGCGACCTCACACAGATTTTTATGTTCGCCACGACGGGGGTATTTGCCTTCTAAATGCTTTTTAATCCATATTTCGCTCAAGTCCCACGACGGTTGTCCAAATGGAACATTTTTGCATGACTGTGTCCATTTACGATTTTGCGTCTCTTCAAGTTATTTATCTTTATGCTAGAGGCGCTTGTGCGATTCGAGCATGTCCCCCGTTCTCGGCATCATCAATCTTTCCGTATAAACGCGTCGGCACCAGGCCCATTTTTAAAGATGTCCTCAATCGACATCCAAATATGATGTATGGATGCATTTGCCGTTTTATTTTTACACTAGTTTCTTCCCGTAGCATCGCTCTCAAGCTTTTTCTGGGATGAAAACTAGCTTATGTTATTTCGCAACTCATACTGAAGGGTTAAAAACATCCTATATAGCAGAGTTTCTTTGTCTTTTTTTGTTCACGGAGCCCCTACATTATTTCGAAAACCTTACAGGTCCTTTTCAAATAAAATCAGAGAAAAAAAGATCAAGGGCACATGGAGGTTTGTGTGGTATGCATAGCATAGGCTCTCATATCACGGGCACCTAAGGGGTCCATGGACCACAGTTTCAGAAATCCTGCTATATAGCTTGTTAATTACATATGCGGTGCATATACATGGCTATTACATCGTTAAATGTTCCGGCAACTTGAGGAGCTTAAACAATTTTAACAGCGTACCTACTCCCTAAGCTGCGGTTTGTCCTTATCTTAGTTAGGCCGAGAAAAGAATGCAGCCGCCCTTGTTTTTAGCCCTAAAAGCGTACACCGTAATTAGTATGAACCTACCAATGAGATTCTATTTCTACTGTAAGAACGACTGAAGTCTGAAGTCAGGACATATTCGGAAATCAGTTTTCTTATATATCACCCGTGGACCCGTGCCTGGGTTATTCCAGTTACTATTCCAGGGGGTTGAAACGCATGCTATATTTCCATCCAATACTAGGTCTACTTCCATGCTAAATTTCAGCTCAATCCATTGAGTTGTTACTGCGTTATTTAGTAACAAACATCTAAACATCCAAACATCTTCACAAACTTTCACAGCTGTAATATTAGTAGGATTTCCGGTCCTGAAAATTAATGACATGGGTGTCATGGGTCTATTAAGCACAATTGGTGCGATACATAATAAAACTACTTCAGAAGTGCCGTATGCTGATAGTCAGCAACAAGCCTTTATGTAAACCAAAGATGTTTGTAAGAGGATTCTAATGTTTGCCACAATTTAGTTTGTACTAATTTCATTTTCCACCATTTTACATATCATAATTCTTACCTTCCATAAAGTTTCAAGGGCCATAATTATGGAATTCTTTAATTTTACATGAATTAATTTTAAGTGCCATAGTGTAATGAATGCCATACATTTTATTTTCCCTATTTTCAACTACTATAATCATAATTTTCCATAAAAGTCTAGAACGTTTTCTATAATTTCATTTTTACCAATTTCATTTTCCATCATTCTTGGCATCATCATTTTGTGTCATAAAGTTTTGTTGTCCATAATGATTCAATTCCATATTTTTTATTAAAGTTTTCAGGTTTGTTGTAAGAAACAAATAATAGTATCATATCCAGATGCCTGTAATGTAAGCAAGCGTAGCGTAGGTGGAGGCTGAGGTCGAAGTATGAGAATTGTCACTTCTCTAAGTACCAGACCAAACTAGACACTATACTATGGGTACAATAGTAAAAAAAAACTGGACAAGCGCGAGTCGGTTTCGCCCACCGAGGGTTCCGTACAAATTTGTAGGTACATATAAGTAAGTAGTACTTCGTTCGTATACAGTAAAATCCTTAAACAGTAAAGTCCTTCTGTATCTATCCAATTGTCGACTTATAATAAACGTTTTTTTGTGCTTTAGTCTTTGATATCTCACCATTCACACCGGACGCTAGTTTTATTGTTACAAGACGCTAGAACGCTAATCTAATAATCAATATCCTGTGGATCTCTCACGTCACATATTGATATACATATATACGTATTACAAGTTAACCCCAAATGGCTAATAATAATCATTTCATAGAAATTTCATGTCAGCTCTTGGGAATAGGGCTATCCTATACCAGTGGCGTGGCGTCCATAGAACTCGATTCCCATCGGCTTGCCTAATATAAGGCAGTTCAGCACTTAATTCTAGTGTTCTTAAAGAAAATTAAAGCCAAAGCTGCTCCGGCTTGCCCAAGGATTTCTTCAACGCCACGCTACTGTCCTATACGAGTAAAACATACTTTTCATTTCTCATGCTCTTAAAATGTTAATTTAGTCTCTGTATATCGGGACTAAAGTTCCTTATTAATCTCTAGGGATTAAAGTAATTTTTTTTTAATTGACTTTGAAAACCCCTAAACAGCCAATCGGGGTGTTCGTGGTTGGAATATTGTCGCCATTTTTATTGATTGTGTATAGACAATTTTAGGGTGTGAAAATAACCTAAAAAGACAACTGTGCAAAAATATTAAAAAAATAACGATTTAATATAGTAATAATGATTAATTATCACGAATATAAATCAATTTAACTAGATTAGGGGTAACTTAATTTTATTTTGCATGATCCAATTAGTTTTAATATAGGTAGTTTTCACGTTTGAACCTGTTGGCTAAAAATGCCAGCATTTAAAGCCTGAGTGACTTCACTAAGTAAAAAAAAATAAAGAACCGCGGAAAATTTTTTCTTTGCTTTTTGAATGTTCATTAATCGTATTGGGCACAATATTTCAACAATTAATGTGTATAGTGCAACTTTATACCGAAAATAGGACGTCGTTTTTTTCCTCGCATTCAAAGTGAAAAGTAGAGTGTTTAACGCGGGACTAAACAACCATAATGACACTCGATCTATAGTCACCCTCGCTACGCTCGGGTGGCTAAACACCTCGTGTCATTATGGCTTGTTTTAGTCCCTAGTTGAACAATCTACTATATTATCTTTTCCTATCGCGCAGGCGGGCAAAAAAGGTTGTGTAAAACCTTAATCTCTCTTATCTTTTTCAATTACAAGAGCTGTGATCTGTACGTTATCAGGCGAGGTATCGATATACTGCCCCCGCACATCGATTAGAATGTTATAAGTTAATGTACGATGTGCGCAATGTCTTGCTTGATACTATGAACCTTAGTAAATTTTTTTGGATATTTAGATGTTAGCAAGTTTAGTAATTTTTTATTGAATAACACGATAACAACTGAATTGGACATAAGTACATAGATTTACAAACCTACGAACATGTTTATTAGTACTTATATGAGTCGCGTGTAAGTTGCGGCGGTTGCATGTTCCGCGAGGGCGAAAGATATAATTAAATTGTTATTTTCAGAACCTTATCAATAAGAGGTTTCATACTGGGAACGGCTGTTAGGATTTTCGAATAATTAGTACTCAACATTTCAAAAATATACCTATCAGCTTGATTATTAAACTTACACATGATATTATTGTGTTAGGGTTTTTAACTTAGGCACCAATACTACTAATTGACTAACACGTTATCATATCGCGGATTAGCAAAGCAACCTTTTTGTTTTAATTAAAATGATTTATGATTTAATAAAATAAAGTTTTAATCTTTATGACAAAAACGCATCCTAATATATTTTTAACTAGCGACCCGCCCCGGCTTCGCACGGTGTTTCTCTATTATACAGGGTGAATTTTAAATCGTGAATCGTAACCACGTTTACCGGTAAAGCTACTTAAGACTAATACAGAGCACTAGTGTTAATTACAATTGAAGACCCGCTTAATTAATTATTAACAAAACGGTGGAGGCGTTTATTACCATTAATCGTAATAAAACTGAATTATTTTATGAGTAAATACGATTTTTAAATACCTACTTATGTTGACAATGTCGACGATGTTGACATTTATTGACAAGACGTGCCAAAATTCTATCCAGCCAACTTCAATATTGGGAGGTTGGATATCTAATGTTGAAATTTTCATGACAAGTACGCAACATGAATGTAGGGTGACAATTAAGGTGAAATTAGGATAAATCAAATTAAAAGTGGACAAAATAAAAACCTACTTAATTTAGGTTTAAAAGCATTGTAAGTTATTGTTAACTATGTATAGACTTCAAAAAAAATATAACGGTTCACGATTTAAAATTCACCCTGTATTATGCATGTATTATACATATAAACCTTTCTCTTAAATCACTCTATCTATTAAAAAAACCGCATCAAAATCCGTTGCGTAGTTTTAAAGATTTAAGCATACATAGGGACATAAGGACATAGGGACAGAGAAAGCGACTTTGTTTTATACTATGTAGTGATGTACGAAAATCAAACGGATTTAAACCATCTGTCAGTGTTCTGCTCAGAATAATTTTACTGTGCACAGGTAAATCGCTGAAAAGGTGCTTTCAGTGGAATCTAAGATACAAATATGTTCACCGAGAAAGGTAGGAAAGGAGTGGCGGGAGCATGATTTCAATAGGGCCAAATGGAAGAGCGAAAGGGAGGCCTAAGCCCAACAGTGAAAAACTATTACAATATAGTTCTAATCCAATTGTAACTAATGGTAATGGGTCAAAGGTCATGGAAAAACAATTTTACTAATTTTCCTAAAAGTAGGTACTTAAACATTAAAACGATTATTCTGAATGCACGCGCACTGTGCGTCCAGTGTGTACTAATATGTTATGTATTTTTGGAGCGGTGATTTATTATTTTCCTTAAAAATAATAATAAGTATTACGATTTTCTTCAGAAATATAGTAGCCTCGGTCCCTGGTCGCCAAAAGTAGGTCATCAATAACATCAAAACAACATCTGGAGCGCGAGGGCACGTACGGATTATTAAAGAGATTATTTGTTACAACCCGACTCAATATTACACCAGTACACGTATTTAGTAATTTACTGTTACTACTATTAAGTAGACTGTAGGGTTTTGCAAATTAAGTATACATATTACTATGACGATTGATTTTATTAGAAACTACTCTAATAAGTAAAGTGTTTACTTTTAGCAATGAAATATATATTTTATTTATTACACGATAGTTGCCAGTGACATAACTATGTTACGATTATGTGTTAAATATACATATTATGATTCATATTGATTTTTATATAAACCTATTTCTGTTAACACTGACCTCGAGCGGTTAGCAATAACGGCTCTCTTCTAGCAGTCAGAGCGCCTACTTCCTAATAGTAAAGAAATAACTATCAAGAATCAGGCTCCCAGAACCATCAAACCTTTATTACAGAAAGGTCAGCCATCACAAATGCCAAGTTCATCAAATATAGAAGGCATCCAAAACAATAAGGAGATTGATCAATACAACGGTTGCCTACAGGGAGCTTACCCAACTATTTACAGGCGCGATGCCTCCAATATGGCCGCCGGCTGGCTCGTTATTTTCACATTAGCCCACCTTAACTCGGTCTTTTCCACGGGAAATATAAACAGTTCTTTCGCAAGGGATAACGAGGCGATCGATACAGGCCTCACTTCAATAGCCACTTGTCTCTTACATGAGTCAGGAGCGCTACGCTTTGTTATCGTTAGTTCCTTTACATATTTAAGCTAGACACTGACTCTAAGAGTGTTATATGGGTCCAAGGTACTCACCTCGGCAGCTCCGTCCGCGGGTTACATGAGATCCAGAGCACAATGCACCAACGGGCT
This sequence comes from Eudemis profundana, assembly GCA_947034925.1. Taxonomy (NCBI): domain Eukaryota; kingdom Metazoa; phylum Arthropoda; class Insecta; order Lepidoptera; family Tortricidae; genus Eudemis; species Eudemis profundana. The sequence continues at coordinate 12,455,217 of OX344812.1, forward strand.
CGCGAGCTAGTTCGCGTTACAGTTGCACCTTCGAGTGGGCACGTCCTCAGCTTGCGTAACATTTATATAACAGGACACATGCCTCACGCGAGCCAAACCGTACCGTCACAGGCTCGCGCCCCAGGCCTCGGCCTACATCCTGCCATTTTGGAATCGAGTCGGGCGCTCGGGCGGCGGCGCGGCTCCCCCGATCCGTGATCACAGCGCGCGTCTTCGAGTCGCGGACGACGGTTTCTATGTTATAACCGGGATGTCACAGCGGTCACTACGTACGGAGGGAAAATAAAAAAGTGTGAGTCGGTCGGGCGGAGCGGTCGGCCGGCTGTAAGGGGCACATGCCTGCCGCTCGATAGGCGGGCGCAGGCGCGGGGCGGCGGCGGCGCCCCGTGACGTCACGCCGCACTCGCGGCGCGCCGAGCGCCCTGCTCAATGGGCCGCCGCCGTGCCACGCCGGCCGCCGCCGCTCGCCCCACACGCCTTCATTATTTAACAATCACTGTCACTCCGTACCTCGGATTAATGGCCCACTGACCGACTGCAATCAGATCCGACTATCTCGGTCTCATCGATTATACGTTTATGGAATTTCAATTGGGCTCATGTTTTAACGAATTCAGCGTCAAGCTACCGTAATGACTGCGCATAATAGTATGGTAATGAGGTGACAAGGGGAGTATTTTAATGGGGCACTAGACTATTTTGACGTCACCCTGCACTGAAGCCGACGCTGTCGTTTTTGAAGGACACGTTAGTTAGGGTTAACTAACGTGTCCTTCAAAAACGACAGCGTCGTTAAAATTATTTGCATATTTATTCGTCAGTTCTATATATGATATGCACATATAGCGGATCCCTCTCCCCTCCGTGGTCAACCGTGACCTTTACGTCATTTCTGGCACTCGGTACATTAATGGAGAATCTCTGATCCCAGAGTAATATATTAAAATTATCCTCATTGTACTGAACATTGATTACTTCCCGTAAGTGGAGCTACAATTTTATGGCTCAATCATTTCTACTGTGCCTGGCGACGTTTAGGAAACGGAATTTGGACAACTGTTTCACAATTGCGGTGCAAAAGGCAACCAAATAACGACTCAGCCAGCGCGAAGCCTGTATACAACTCTTTGAAGAGGGTTTTGTAACTTTCCCGATGATTTTATACGTAACGAAACGATGACGAAAATGGATAAGTATTACTTTAGCTAGTGGGTGGAGTTCTCGCTAGGTACCTATGCCTGTTACGTGGTTAATCCGGCACTGCCAGGTTATAACATTTTATTTATTGCATATTCTCTACAGCTCAGGCACAAAAGAAGTGGAAATCGCCCGCGGGCGGGAAACTTAGGCCGGCTGGCGGCACAACTTGTAAATTACTTAACCAATTTCAGTCACAACTTTGAGAAAATTTCACACTAATAAAATCTTCGGTAAGCGAAACTAGCCTGTGAAGTGAGCGTGCTTTGAATGAAATTGCTGCGATTCGACGGCAGTTTTATAAAATTGCTTGCTATATATATTATAATAAAATACGGAAGTCTAGTGAAGAACTGAATGAATATTTACTGAATATTGATAAATTTTGATTCCCTTAACAACTTCATTCTGTATAGTTTTTAATTTTTTCCCTATACTTATAGTAAGGACGGTATTACTTGCTAAATTTCATAGTTCTAAGTCAACAGAAAGTGCCCTTTGAATTTTGGTTTCCTTGAAAGTGTCGAAATTTATGTTTTTTGGGGCATAAACGGCCGTATCTTTTTTCACGTCAACTTAGAAGTTTGAGTTTTTACAGCTTCAAGAGACCTTGAGTATATGGTTTTATTTTCAATTCCATATCTCCACGCGTTCCCGAGATAAAGGGTATTGACAGACGGATAGACGAACAACAAAGTGATCTTATAAGGGTTCCGTTTTTTCCTTTTGAGGTACGGAACCTAAACAAGTGTTGCAAACAACAGTTTCAAAAATAACACTTTTACCTCATCTCCATGGTTCCAGTCCAGTATTACCAACCGAAGATGGACTGCAATTATAATTATATTCTCTTCACGATGAAAACACTTTAGGTTTGTTTTAGGAATGACGTCAGCTGGGGTATCTATACTCAGAATTGCGTTCCCATTGCCCATATCGTTAGTTGATTCAACGACAACATTTCCGTTAACTTCAACACTTTTCGTGACTTTATTTTCACTGGTCTCTTGATGAATAGGACTATCGATATCACTTTCAATGATTTCAACAGTTTGTGTAAAAGTTGTCTTATAGGTTTTATTATCACTGGGTAAAATCACGTCATCTGATATTTCACTTCTGATACAGCATGAAAACAAACAGTCTGTAAATTCAACGACATATTTGAAAAGGTTTGATGAATTCATTTTGTCGACTGATCATATGATATGATACGTGCTTAATTCTACGCGTAAGGCTGATTAGGTAAGGCAATATCTTTTCAAGCTTTGTTTTTACCGATGCGTAAATGATAGCAGTTAATGAAAAAATTGATAAAACACTTGAGTAGTTCAACAAACTAGCACAAAATCTACTCAATGTTAATTAATTAAGCAACTACGTATAAGATACCTGAGTAGCGATACATGTACGAAGCTAAGTATATATACAATCATTCTTAGAAGAAACGAAAAGTCTTTTCATTTGATTTGATCGGAATACATTTAAAAAGCTCTGCACCACTGTGCAGCGTTTGTCGCGCTAGATAAAGTATCCATATCTACCTAACAAGTGTAATGGGAGACGGATGGGCATTGCCTCTTAGAGTCTGGGTTGCTGTATCTAGTACCGAGCTATTGACTCCTTTCGAAAATAATTTCTGGTAATCCTCAACCTTTTACAGATACAATTTAATTTTTTATGAGTTCCACGTGTCGTAGTAACGCAAGGTTACTTAACCGAGATATTTTGAATTTGCTGCCGTTTTCCACTTACATTGCCACTAATGCCAGTGTAATGACTGTCTAAAGATGGTACCTATCTTTTCTCTTCAGTTTTTATTCGTTAGTCGCATTAGTAGTCGTTAATCTAAATAAAATTTTATTTATTTCCACTGTCTTAATTTTTCATAAGTAAGTTTAATTATTTGCATGTAATTATAATGTATTTTATACAGACATATCCACCTGGTTTTTAATATTGATGTATTAGTTAGTTTTCTCTGTAAGTTCCTTTGCCAATAACCTATTCAATAACAAGTTATAATACACGCATGCGTTACGTTATAACGTTTTATTCTTGGTTTTTTCCGCTTTATGTTTAAATTAAATATTTAAATTATTTTTTAAGAAAAAGGAAAATACCAAGACATTCACGAAAAAGGGGCTTCTATATTAAGTAAAAAAAACTCCTATTTATAGACTACTTAATATTTTATTTACACAATACATGTAATACAATGATAATTTGGTTTATTCATTTGACATGGATATAATAAAACGATTTCCAAAATATAATACATTTTAAAACGATAGACTTTATAGTTGGCAACATTTGAATATAATAAATTATTAAAAGGTATTTTACGAAGGGGTTGATTAGAATGTAGTAATTTTAATATTGTAATTTAAAGAATTACATCAATTAAACAGGTAGGGATTCTTAATCTTAGCTAAAATAGTCAGACTATTTAATATTACAACACATGGCAACCCCCTCATCTAGTAATATTTTAAAATATTTAGGATATAAGCGTAGTGTAAACTTACCTTAACAGGACACGAACTACACTATGGTGATATGTACAACCGTGAAAATGTATAGAATTTAACCCTTAATATGGTAACTTTTAACATAAGATAAGGCCAAAGTGTTTTTGATTTTTTTTCAAATACCCTGATTCACCTGCCTGGATTCGACGATTTATCGACAAAATTTAACAATAATGTACCTTACCTGTATGGTACAACCTAGGACATGAGGATAATTTATTTTATTATGTAAAATAAACAATATAAATCCAAAACTTTCGAAATATCTTTAAAAAAGGTTTCTTAAATATATAGAATGTTTAAGAATAAAATATTGAGCAATATGTACCTAAAGTTTTGGTTCGATAATGGATAAAACTTGGAAATTTGATTGCGTACGTACAATTAAAAATAAAAAAAACGTCATAAAACCCTGTTACACATACCAAACTGCCATAAGAATTTCGGCAACGGTCGTAAATGTGAGAAAAAAATATCAGACAGACTTCTAACCTAACCTATCACACCCTGAAAAGTCAGGCTAGGTGAAATTCGACGAAAAACTGTCTAATTCAATGAAATCCGCAAGTTGTAAAGAAATTAACTCCGTACAAAGTTGATAAGCGTAACGATTGCCAATAACTGAAAAACAAATAAGAGCAGGTCATCCTACCGACATTGGTCATCTTAAAACTGCATCTGAAAACGTATTCTCCTACCATAATATCTTATATCGTATCTTCATAAAGTTGACGATGGCTACAACAGGTTCAACTGTCTTACTAAGTCATATGCAAAGTGCTTTGCAGTCATAAATAATTTGGTCGGTAAGCAGACGAAATTAGTAAAAGAAACGCAAATCAGTATCATAAAGAATTTCACAGTCCATTGCAAATGAGGTCCCTAGAATAACGCTTCAGTATCAGTCAATCTCCAGGCTTTTAAAGCTGCTCGTGAAACTCGCGAACATTCCTCTACTGGGCTTCTTGATTCTCTTCTTCTCGTCGACCTTGAAGATCTCCGTCTCTATGAGCCAATCTCTGTAGTTTTCCTCCATGTTCTTCCGTTGCTCCGCGTGGAAGTCTTTGACGGGAGGGAGAGGGCCGCCGTAGTCTTCTGGGAGGAGTTCCTTGTCGACGACGGAGGCGGGACCCTCGGAGCAGAAGTTGAGGAGGTTCAGCAAGTTGGAGTGGATGAGCGGTTTTACCAGGCACATCACCTGGTTGATGAACGAGACTGTGTGCACCACGTGGATCTTTTTCAGACGGCACGGGTGCGCGCTCTGGAAATAAGTAATGTGTTCGTTCAGTAGACGGAAAAACAAAAAAATGTTTTAAACATGATACTTCTATCATTTTCTTGTAAAATTTGTCTTTCTTGGAAAAATCTATAAACAAGAGAAATTGGCCAATAACGTCAAAAGGCTGATTCTGCTAACTACCTACTTGTTAAAACACAATCCTCGAGTGAAGTCTTCAATATGGTTATAGGCTTACGAAGTTTATATTTAAAATTCACAAGAAGCCAATGCTTCCATTTTAATCTAAGCTCTTACACAATAGGTAACATTTAATTTCAATCAGTTGTTTCTTTCAGTAAAGTATTGTTAGTCAGCAAACCGAAGTATGCGACTCCTCTTTAGTCACCACTGTTATCTCAAAAACCGTCAATGTCTGAAATCATCTAGAGCAGTGGTTCTTAAATTTCTGTTATACGTGGACCACTTTTGGAATTTTAATTAATACGACCACGGACCCAGAGTAAGAAAAAACATAATGCCTATAATTTTTTGAACATTGAAGTGGCCGGCCCCGACTTTCATGTCATAGACCTCGTGGGGCTATAGGTCCCACTTTAAGAAACCCTGATCTAGTCCTATAAAAAAGATACCAACCTGAATATAAAGCATGAACGCTCTCAACGCCGGCAGCGTCACCCTGGTCAGATGGCCGAGACTGCATCCCTTCATGTCGAAGATGACTATGTACCCTTCCGACAGCCGGTCCTCCGACAACTTCACATCGTTGAACATGCAGAACACCCGCACGGCGTCCGCGAAATTCAGCTTGCTGTAGTCGAAGTCGGACAGCCGATACAGCAGGACGTGATAACCTTCGGTCGTCTTGTTTGGGAGACCGATCATGTGTCTGGAACGAGAAAAGAATAAGCTATAACTACCAGACATTAATAAAAAGAAAAAACCTGCCTGTAAAGTCAGCTGTAAGTTCTTTTAAACAAATAATAAAAAAAAATGCCAGGAAAACTTGAAAATGTTCCGTCACCTTTACAGGCTGTAAAGGGTTACTAAAAGTCGGTGTGTAAAATTAAGTATTCGTTATTTAATGCATTTAAATTGCTTTACTACAATGAGTGATAATCGCAGACAATATTAATCTCAAAATGCTTCTAATAAACCAGTATAAGGACTTATCTATATGTAAATCACGTAAACACTTCGGGCTCTGATAACTGGTAGATACTCGTATACACGGGTTTTAGCGATATGCTTTGAAAAATTGCCTCTGGGTCAGAGACCAACTGACCATTGGCGACTCTTTTGGAAACTTTCAGGCACGTGCATTTGTTACTGACTACCATTTGTGACACACGTAGCATTTAGCTACTGCTTATTACTTACTTATAATTTAACCTTTTTCATGTTTATCGATAATGTAGTTTGTTGTATCATTAAGTAATGTTGCTTAGGTCAGCGACTACGACAAGAAAACTCACGGTGTACATAGTAATTCCGTAGATTGATTTATGTCATATCTAAGTCTTGGATTAACAAATAATACTTTCAAGCTCCTATGTACTAGTTAAAAAAAAGCCGATCAAGCGCGACTCGGACTCGTCCACCGAGGGTTCCGAACAAACTCGTAGTACGCATTTAGCACACATTTCATATATTTGTAATTATTCATACATATTGTTACCTATGCCTTATAAAATAATATTAAAAATAAATAAAATGTAAATAGTTCAAGATAAACTGCATTGAAAGAGAAAGTTAACGTTATTGCTATTGGAAAAAACTGTTGGGTCCATACATTGTCATAGGTCGCGGTTAGTTTAGCAACTGACATTTAATAAGTACTTAATAAGTTTGTATTATGAATTATGTGAATTTCTAAAAAAAACAGTGCAAGTTAGGAAAACCGTTAAAATTTTCCTGTAATATTCAGGATGATATTAACAATCGGCAATGATTACACATTTTTCTGTTCAGTAACTTGGGGATGGTATTTTTTGAACGTTTTTTATCTTAAATCTAACATTACATATTTAAGAAAAAAAATAAAAACAGTTTTGCAATGTACAAAGAACGCCCTTTCATTTGATACCCTACTTGATATAGCGCTATTTTAATTTTTAACATCTCATTTCAGCCCGTTTAAAAAAAAGTAAATAGGTACAAGATTTTTTTTATGTCCAATATGCTTGGGTTAGCGGTTTTTAACACTAGTATTCCAAATTCCAAATCGATAGCAGCAGGAGTTCCTGAGATATCTGGCTGTGACAGATGGACAGACGGAGTAGCTCCATAAGGGTTCCTTTTTTACCATTTTGGTACGGAACCCTAAAAACTAGTAGTAACTGGTTGGTATATTTTACCCTCAGAATCCCTACCTATCTTCGTGAAACATTAGAGCCATTTCAAATTCTCAGATCTCAGAAGACTTTTTTGAAGAAATATTTTCTGTCTTTTAATAATTTATAAAATTATTAATCTCTGGCCGTCCAAAACCAGACTAAGCGCGGTATCGTTTGTAACAATAACAACGGACTGTACAACAGCAGGTAATTGTCTCGGTATTTCTGATGTTAGGTAAACAGATTATATGATAAAATTTCACTTAAAAACGTACTGTTAGTAGTTGTTACTTGATAAGTAACATGTCCGAGTGCTGCAATCTGACATAATCGTGCGTTTTACACATGGACGTAAGGGCTATAGGGTTCCTAACTTCTTCTTGAAAAAACAGTAATGCAATTAAAGAAAATATAGTACTTTGAAGAAACCTCCCTTATAATGATGTAAGGTTGATTAAAATACATATCACAACACAGTATGTAGGTATTAGTAGGTATTTCAATTGAGTAGGGCAATTAATTCTCACCAAACGCCTAGAGCTGTTGGCCCATTGCCATTTGTAAAGACACAGGCATTTTACTCAAAAATTACTTGTTTACTTTTTCTCATACTATTGAGACATCAATCACTTTTAAGTAGAATTCATTTGTATTTATTTTTTACTTGTCTAAGTCGATGCACTTATGACATAAGACCTTTAACCTGAGTGAATAGAAGTGTCTGTCACACATGTCTAGTGTTTCTGTAGATTTTTAGGGTTCCATGCCCAAAGGGTGCCAATGAAACCCTATTTTAAGCCTCCGCTGTCCGTCTGCCCGTCCGTCACAGGGCTCTAGCTTTTGAACTGTTATAGGTAAAGACTTAAAACTTTCACAGAATGTGTATTTCTATTGCCGCTATAACAGCAAATAACTAATAAAAACAAAATAAAATGAAAAAGAAAAGGGACATATTTACATACAAGAAACATATTTGTGTCGGTCAGGCACAGTACTGTATGTTTTGACCCGTAATAGATAGAGACTTGAAATTTTCACAGAATGTGTATTTCTATTGTGACTAAAAGGTCAAATAATAATAAAATTTAAAGACTTAAAGGAGGTCCCCATACATGAAACGTGTTTTTGGCGTTTTTTGCTCGATTTTAATAATGGTAATAACTAGATGCTTGATATATTCACAGAATGTGTATTTCTATTACTGCTCAAAATAATAAAAATAAAAAAGTTAAAAACAAAGGCGGATCCCTATACAAGAAACGTGTTTTTTTTTGGCGTTATTTTGCTTAATTTTAATAATGGTAATAAGTAGATGCTTGATATGTTCACAAAATATTATGTATTTCTATCGCCGCTAAAGATAAAAAGGGGTCCTCATACAATAAACGTGTTTTTCGGCGTCTTTGTTTGTCTTTGTGCTCGACGGTGGGACGGAACCCTTCGTTTTCCTATTTGGCGACACGTTGAGCGTAATTGAAGTGTCACCGCCTATACGAAACTAGAGGTCCCAGATTTATTCTAACATCCGGAATTATTTATATTACCTATGTTAAAATGTCTATTAAATTTTGAGCGATGCTTCTCACCAGGTTTGATGAATGTGGGTCTATGGGATCATATGAACGTAGTTTAAGTCACCCCAGTGGTTCCGAACCAGGGGGCACCCCTCCAGGGGTAAAATGAAGTTTTCTCAGGGGTAATACGCATGAATATTAAGCCGTTTTATTTTGAGTAGTTTCTTATAAGCGTATAATACCTATTTTTTGGGAGGGGTAATAATACAAATCTCGATGAGAATGTGGGTCATATGATAATAAAGGTTAGGAACCACTGCCCTAGACCGTAAGTGGCCTTTTTGCCCGCTACGCACTACGGATCCGACCTCTAACAGCGATCTGAGACATCCTTAACTATTCACCCTAGGTGAGTAATATACAATTATTCGATACTTGGACAAAATGTCCATTTGATTCAACAATTTACTTACTGTAATACTTGACCCCCGGGACAATAACGAGATAATGACACTTCGCGTCTGCCGTCTTTACATGGCGAATGCGTTATTCTGTTACAAGGGTAGAATCACGCAAAATAGGCGCATTATTAGGCGTCGAGTTGCGGAAAACAAGCCGGTTATTCTTCAGAAATATGTCTGCGACTTATTCCTCTGTCTCCATACATTAAGTATGAAAAAAGGCCAGAGGAATAAGGTGACCGCAGACATATTTCTGAAGAATAACCCGAGCCCGCTTGAACTTACAACCTCCTCAAAATTTGAAATGACTCTTGAATTTTTATAGCATGAAAGAAGATTCCATTTGAAAAACACAAAGAGTGCTCTGGGCCTCAAGAGGATACAATGCAAGTACAATGGTAGGATCTGTGAAATTTACACCGTTTTGAATTACAATTTTTACATGTTCTATTTGTATGTTTAAAGAACAACGAATCACTGCAGTTTTAGGAGCAATACAGCCTGTAAATCTAATACGGGCGAATATTGAAACGGTGGTCAGCATAGGACCTAAGAAGCATATTTAGATATCTATTGCTTAAAACCACAATGAAAATATTTACCATACAAAATAATTCGGGCCGCAATGTAACGCAACACATTCAAGTTGACAAACACGCTAGTTGACAGTTACTTTAAAAAAACTCGTATCTCGCAATGTCATAACAAGCATGTATGCGGTACATTGCTGCTCGGTAAATTTTCAAAAATTTATTACGAGGTCACTATTAAGCGTAATTTAAAAAATCATATTAATTAATGGTAACACTACTAAACGCTATATCTGGTTTAATTGTTCGCCCGAATTAGACTTACACGCTGTATATCGTGGTCGCAAGCTGACTTGATGCAGATGTGGAAGTAAATTGCGGATGTTTGTTCCATTCCTTGACGACCGCTTTAGCTTAGTTGGTAGTGACCCTGCCTACGAAGCAGGAGGTCCTGGGTTCGAATCCCGGTAAGAGCATTTATTTGTGTGATGAGCACGAATATTTGTTCCTGAGTCATGGAGGTTTTCTATGTATATAACTATTTGTATTTATTAAATAGGTATATCGTCGTCTAGTATCCATAACACAAGCCTTATTGAGCCCGATTTGTGTAAGCTTGTCCTCTAAAATTTTTTTTTTATTCATTTAACTGCGACTCTGATCGGCAACAACATTTCGGTTGATAAGTTGCAAGGTATAGCTTACGTTAGTATTTGTGAGTCTACCAATCCACTCAATCTGTATCCAATCCACCCACTTTTGGGTATAGGTCTCTTCTTTTTTAAGCCACTCTTCCCGGTCTCTCTTTTTGTCTTTAGTCCACCTCCCGTCCTTCACTTGAGATGTGTTATTTTCTTTCCAACGTCACAAAATTTTCGATTTCTGTGTTTAGGACACGAGTAGCACAAGTCCCTAGCATAACTCGTATTTGTAATACGACGTAAAATTAGAATGAGGTGAAACTAAAGTGGCCCTGCCCTTAGGCGAGAGGTTAGTACCCGCTCACCTTGGCTGCGAATCATTAACCGTACTTTGAAGAGCACGCCATAATTAATGCTTAACACGTCCTCTTCTACACGGACATTCAATTTAGCTATAAAATACATAAATGTGATGTTTCCAAGCAAAAGGTACGGTAGTTTTTGCTTGGGAACAACTATCACAACAAAACAGGACTTAATCGCGTAAAACGTAGTTCCATTATAAATAAAAATTACGAAAGTTTAAATCAAAACTTTTCGAGTCGCTTTGATATTTACTTGTTATTGGTAGGTATGAAGTTTGATGACTGCGTTTGATATCTCTTGATTAAGAACGACACAAACTAAGGCATGAGGTCTGCAATTCTACAATAGGTTATAGGTAGGCAGAGCATCAAGCACGATTGGTGCCATCGAGTTGCATCTAGAACCTAGCCAGAAAGATTGTTTAAAACATTTAAGTAAATACGTAATTACTACATAATCCTAATTATCTATAGATATGATTTACGGTATCGCATTGATATAATAGAAGTATGTAATTAATATAATACGTAAAATACGACTTTTGAATTAAAAATACGTCCACGGAACGGCGGATAGGTAAAAAAATTATAAGATGATACCTATGTCTTCCGCTTTGTTAACACGCAGTCCATTTACATTACTTAAATAAACTTTATATCGCAACCCACGCTAATATCGGGGATCCAATTCACATCAGTGTTAGCGTTCCGTTATATAATTTTATTACAGTTAGGTTGATTGCAATTTGCAACTGACGTTGATGTAATTTACGGCGATCAGTGTCCGCAGCGTTGACGCTCCGTTACCTATTTTAACCAGGGAAGCTAGCACAACTCTGGCCCCGACTTCTCTTGTCACGGAAACATGACCTGTCACTATCGCATATTAAGGAAATCGTAAGCCGCATCTGCTCCGGCTTGCCCAAAGATATCTTTTACGCCACGCCACTGCTAGCTAGTATTTGACGCGCGACAAAGAGTCGCCTGGAAGGTGTGCTAGAGGTACAGAAATGCCACAATGCCTATAAAGCCTCCTTGAAAAACAAAAGCCTTTGTCTTAAATCATTATCGTAGCACGATTTCACAGACACTAGACTGTAGCATTTAATGGATTGACTAAGTTATTTTTCATCACACTTGCTCGTAAAGGGTGTTATAACACGCGCGCTTATAGACCAACTCGAGCCGACCCCCGTTACCCCCCGTGGGTTACAAATATCTATAACTCCCACGGGAGGAAAAACTGTATGGAAATCTATAACTCCCTCGGGAGTTATGAGTTTAGTTTTAAAAGTCGTACGTCATTTCAGACTAAGGAGGTTTCGAATCAGCCAAGGCTATTTCACATCTTCAAAACTTGGCTACAAAACCAATTTTAGTGTAAATAAAACTTATATGGTATATTTTACTATTATTTCCGTAGTTTTTGCGATTATTTTAATGCAATTAAATTAATTTAGTTTAAAATTTTATTTTGAAAATAGGTACAATCTGGCGACATTGCCTGTCAAGTTTAAAAACTAAACGCAGTTCTTTGCATTATCTGTGGAAGACTAGGTATATTGAAAAAGTTGACAGTTGAAGTTGTCTCTTAGCGGGTGCGTTTAGTTTATTTCATTTTTATGTTTTATTTTTTTTTCCTCGCAAATGTGATGAAAAACATTGTGTGTATCACGGGCAGTAACAAGATTACAAACTCGAGTCATTAAAAGCCCTCCGCCTACGGCGTCGGGCTTCTAATAGACTCTCGTTAGTAATCCCCTTCTTACTACCCTCGGTGCACAATGTACTATAACGCATTACAGGGTGGTACTTATAAAACGGAAAACCACAGAGAAGAAGGAAATAGTTCGTTGGTTTTGTATGGCAACCAAGCGTGTAACGTTTTTCGCTCGGCGTTTGACGCCAAAAGTGTAATTTGGTGATGGAAAACATAAATTTTTCCTTTCATTTGGTGGCATTTGAACAATTAATTATATCATTGTTATCAGATTTTCAAGTCTGCTAATAATATTGACTGGAAACTGAAGTTAACGGCGTGCAACGTAGGTCGCTGCCACTTCTTTTTAACACGCGAGGTACATGCACTTTTTCCTCTCGATATATTTCCGTGCGACTTGCAACAGTATATAAAGTTGAATGAGATTGATATAGTGGTACATTCAAACGGTTTATGCGCTTTTTCCTCTCTAGGTTACTGTTTTGTGTATTTTTTGCCTGTGTAATTACTATTTTCGGTTTATAACAGCGCAATGTAAAGGAAACTATGTATGGATACAACCGAAGTACAGGCTTAGGTAAATGCGAATGGTGGTTGTGAGTCATTGACGTATCTGGGGGCACGGTAGTGCCCCCGCCAAGTCGAGCAAAACAAAGGCACGGCCGTACCATCCTTTTCTCGAAGCCATTCAGGCCATTTTCAGCCTCCCGTAATTTTGTACTGGCTAAAGCTAGAACCCTGAAAGAAAATCGTGGAAATCGAGTTCTGTTGATACCCCCCCGGTACTGACTTGGTTTAACTTTACATCTCAAAACTTTTTTGTTGTAGGAGAACTGCGTTGCGAGACTTGCATCTTTTTACATGTAATGTTTTTCATGGGATACAAATGACAGGGCTAACCAAGCGCGCAGATGGTTCCAACGCTTTGGCGGTAAAAATACCGCCAAATCAGTGCCAGTCGGCAGTGCGACGCGCGGCGCGTGCACTGCGCAGCTGTACGTCTAGCATAACTGGCCGCGACTTCGTTTCTCGCGCGACAGAGCATCACCTGTCACTGTCGCACGATATTGAGTGGATAGAGATAGGTAGCATTTGTCGCGCGAGAAAGAGTCGCGTGTCACAGTTGTGCTAGAGGTACTGGTCTTTATAGCTGCATTTTTTGTTACGGGGAAAATAGTTCCGAACTGTTCGGATGGGCCTATCCTTACTTTTGAAATCATTGTTGTGATTCCTTTCTAAATCAGAGTTATAGAACGATATAATTTCAACAGGGAAAGAAACCGGGACGTCGTGGCATATCCCGGAAAACGCACGGTCCCAAATTATTAAAAAAATACGTCGCCTGGTGTAACAATCTTGCACTATCACGTATTTTAAATTGAGTCAGCAAACTCTGCTTAACGATTTCAAATATACTAAACTGCGGTTGGAATACAGTAGGTATCTATTCGTAAAACGTCAGTTCGAACTTATAATGTAGTATCAATATCAAGACCCAATCTAAAGCAATAGTGTGGGTTTCGCTTTAATGACACTTGTCCTCTGGCAATTTTTAGGGTTCCGTACCAAAATGGTAAAAAAGGAACCCTTATGGTGCGACTCTGTCTGTCTGTCTGTCTGTCTGTCTGTCTGTCTGTCTGTCTGTCTGTCTGTCTGTCCGTCTGTCACAGCAAGATATCTCAGGATCTACTGATGCTATCGACTTGAAATTTGGAATAGTGTTAAGAACCGCTAACCCGAGCTTATAGGATGTAAAAAAAATCTTGTAACTTTTTTACTTTTTTTTTAAAGGGGTCCGTAATGAGACTTTGCAAATTGAAAGTAGGGCTATTATATTGAGTGAGGTATCAAATGAAAGGGCTTAATTTGTATATTAAAACAGTATTTTTGTATTTTTTTTTAAATAAGTAGTTTTTGATTTATGGCGAAAAACGTTAAAAAAAATACCGTTCCCCCCCTATTATCTTCGAAGTTACTGAACAGAAAAATCTGTAATAATTGCCAATTATTAATGTTGTCCTATATATTACAGGAAAAATATAACGGTTTTCCTAACTTGCACTGTTTTTGAGAAATTTGCAAAAATCTTAACACATACTTATTTGCTCCTACTAAACTAATCGCCATATAGTTTTTCTTGAACTATTCATGTATCTACTTATGAGTTTGTACGGAACCCTCGGTGCGCGAGTCCGACTCGCACTTGGCCGGTTTTTATTTATACATCGTCATTTATTTAACAGAAAGATAAAATATAAAAACAGTAACTACCTAAAGATAAAACTAAATTAAAATTAAATATACTGCGGTTTGTATGTAGCGGTAGGCAAATTATTCAGTATTTGATTTGGTGCAGTGCGTGACAAGCCTTTCGTGAAACTGTGTTTTGCTCGCATGTTTACAGAGCTCGGGTCTCACAGAAAACTACCCCTTTTAGATGTAAGGCGCAGATAGCGGTATGGCAGGATCGATATCATACAGCCATCAGTATTAAACGTTAGATCAATAACTGCTATATCAGATGGACCGTAAAAGCCTAGGCGACGTTGATGGAGTAAATAATGGTAATGTGTAATAACTGAGGTTACATTCGATTAGTTAGTCATACAGAAAATTGAGCCGTATATAATGCTTTTAGTGTTATTCCACACAGATAATTGGCACGGCATATCTATATCGTTGGATACTAGCAATCTTATGTTATGATTACGACCTTACGACAACAGCTAGGTATAAATAGGTATCTATAGATACCTAAGAGTAAGAGTTAGATCGAAATCGCGTTATATATAACGCGATTTCGATCTAACTATAGAGCCAAAGCCAACCGAGTTAGCACAACTGGTCAAGCGACAATGCATGACCAGTTGGTTCAAACTCTGGAGTATCCCTTGTGTAGTCGGATATAGGTACCTATACGTAAAATCTAAAGTTTTAAGTAGTACTTATTACAAAAAACTCCAACGTAACTACGAAGTTTTAACTACTTACATTTACGCAGCTTAACTTGTAACCAATTTTCTACCTCTATCTAAATACTTTATAAGTTTATATTAAAGCTTTTGTTTATATACTCGTAAGTAGATACGTAAATGCTTGTTGTACATACCTAATTACACTTATCTACATCCAGCAAAACAATACCTACATATGAAAAAGTGTTTTATGATTCATGATAATGTAGGTAGCTTTCAGTGGCGTGGCGTCAAAATATATTTTTAGTAAAGCCGGAGCAGATTTAGATTACTTTTCCTTCAGGAGTAGTAGATAATCCGGTCATAGGTATGCTTTAAAATAGGCAAGCCGGTAGGAATCGGGTTCTATGGACGCCACGCCACTGATGCTTTAGGTATATTTGAAAAAGGATAATTAGAGAACATAATAAACGCATATTTTTGGCAGAGACATCCATATCCGGATATCCGGATAGTTGTCCGTGCTGGGAACCGTGCCAAATTTCAGTCCATTAGTTGAGTGAAACTCAATTAAACCACCCACCTCGTTCCACGCGCTCAGCACTCGTCGAAATCCCATTTTATGAAGCCACTAGTTAACATAGCCTAAAATACAGCGTGTAAGTCTAATACGGGCGATAAATTAAATCGGACATAGTATTCATTAGTGTAATCATGAAGTAAAAGTTTTTTTTAAGTTGCAGTATATTACGACCCCATAATTAATTTTTTTTTAATTTCTCAGCAGCAATGTACTGTAAACATGGTTGCGGTACCGAAATGTCAACGTAATTGTCAACGCAACGAGCGTTTAACTTGAGTGTGTTTGCATTACATTGCGGGCTGAATTATTTTGTATGGACAAAATTATTGTTGCAACTTTAAGTAAATGTTATCTAATTACCTTTACTTTGTCCTATACTAACCACCGTTAAGAGATTCGCCCGTATTAGACTTACACACTGTATAATAGAAGTCCGAGTTGACACTGTCTGGGTAGTTGTTACTATTGGGCATTCAGTGTATACCATATCTTTACCTTAACTCTACATTAAAAAAATGTGCCTAGGCGACTGAGCTCCGCTCGGTTGAAAAGCGATTATTTTTGCTGCCTATTTTGATTATTTTTCATAGTAAAACTCGATGTAGATGGGTACTAATTAAATTCTACAAGATCGTTAAAGTAGTTTCCGATTAACCAATACATACACGTTAATCTATAATATAATTTTAAAGTAAGAGGACTAGCTGTTCTCTACCCTACCACAGAATAAGAATGAGTACTACGACGTACAGAAGTCTCTCTCGCTAGCAAAACTACCGTTCGCGTCGGATAAGCGAACGGAGTTTATCCGCATCCGACCGTCTCTCTCTATCGCATAACGCGGGCTCTTTTTTCCGCTTCCAAACGGCAAGAATTACCGCGCAACCGAATCGCGGAGTGAGTCATTCCTGATCTTATCTAGCCTAGGTCTTTTTGTTTCTAGATACTCGATGGTGTCTAAGTTTTTTACTTCGTAGTAGTTAGAGTAAGATCAGAGATGATAACTTACGCAATATCCAATATCTGAACAGGTCGGGCGTGTTGGTGCGAAGCGTGAAGTAGCACTCGATGGTATTTTTCGTCTCTATTACTTCGTAGTAGTTAGAGTAAGATCAGAGATGGTGACTTACGCAATATCCAATATCTGTTTGTGCCTAGGCGCGAGCGGGTCTCGGTTGCTGAAGAGGTCCGGTGCGTTGGTGCAAAGCGTGATATAGCACTCTATGGTGTTTTTCTTCTCTATTACTTCGTAGTAGAGTAAGATCAGAGATGGTGACTTACGCAATATCCAATATCTGTTTGTTCCTATCTGCGTACCCCATTTCAAATCTCTCAAGATATTAACGCTTCCATCATTATATATCCTTGAGGTAAGCATGTTTGTCAAGACGAACCCTGATCTATTTGTTAAAGTAGCACAAAACCGCAGATTTCCAACACGTCCACAATATCAAAGCAAATTAAGAAATATGCACGACAATAACACGGCGTTGATGAGAAGCAGTATCTTGGGCATGGCGGTAAATATATTTAACAAAATTCCTGACTGTATCAAAGCCCTTGATAATGCTCAATTTAAATAACTGGCCAAGAGCATGTCGGACCATGCTCAGTGTAGGGTTCCATAGCCGTAACTATAAGTAAAAAAAGTACAACAACAAAAGAGCGTATCTTCATAGCAATTACGTCCTTTTGTTGAGAAGCGCAGTTTACCGGCAATAATTCAAAAACGGATAATCCGATCTTGTTGAAAATAATTTTCGTTGAAAGTATTAATTAAGCGTTACCTTCGTGATTTTTTTCATATTTTTTGGACACACGGTTTAGAAGATAGAGGGGGGGGGACACAATTTACACAACTTTCGGAGCGATTATTTCCAAATATATTCACCTAATCAAAAATATTATTTTGAAACCTTATAGTGGTTTTTAAAGAGCTGTCGAACTATGTACCACACGTTGATATTTGCTGAAAAAAATTTTTTTTAGCTTCTTTAACATGTATGGAGTGCCCCCCCTAAAAGTATTTTTTTTAGTTCTTTAACTACCAAACTAAGTAGCGGCCCATACAAGACACCTATATTCCAAATTTCATCAATATCCATCATGTAGTTTCTGAGTAAAATGCCTGTGACATACGGACAGACGGACAGACGGACGGACGGACATGACGAAACTATAAGGGTTCCGTTTTTGCCATTTTGGCTACGGAACCCTAAAAAGAAATGAACTCACGCCTAATTAAGAAGTGTTATTACTCAGTGAGAGAATATTTAAATGACACAATGATATAATCTTTTGACTTATTATTATTAACGTATTTAACTCAGAATTTTTATTATTATCTTCTATTATTTTAATGTTTTAACTGCGCTAAATTATTTTTGTCGATTTAAATTGTAAGCCTCAGTTTTTATTTTATTTCTGTGAGACACAAATAATTGCATGTTGCATGCTTAATAATAATAACTATAGCTAAATGCATAATAATATTTTGTACACCTACAATTATGGGTAAAACATAGAGCTCAATTTTATTATACCTACCACCATACCATTGTACCTATGTTTAACAAAATAAAGACTTTCTTTCTTTCTTTCTTTCTTTCTTTCCTAGGCGCAAGCGGGTCGCGGTTACTGAAGAGGTCGGGCGTGTTGTGCAAAGCGTGATGTAGCACTCGATGGTGTTTTTCGTCTCTATTACTTCGTAGTAGAGTAAGATCAGAGATGGTGACTTATGCAATATCCAATATCTGTTTGTTCCTAGGCACGAGCGGGTCGCGGTCGCTGAAGAGGTCCGGTGTGTTGGTGCGAAGCGTGATGTAGCACTCGATGGTGTTTTTCGTCTCTATTACTTCGTAGTAGAGTAAGATCAGAGATGGTGACTTACGCAATATCCAATATCTGTTTGTTCCTAGGCACAAGCGGGTCGCGGTTACTGAAGAGGTCGGGTGTGTTGGTGCGAAGCGTGATGTAGCACTCGATGGTGTTTTTCGTCTCTATTACTTCGCAGTAGAGTAAGATCAGAGATGGTGACTTACGTAATATCCAATATCTGTTTATTCCTAGGCGCGAGCGGGTTGCGGTTACTGAAGAGGTCAGGCGTGTTGGTGCGAAGCGTGATGTAGCACTCGATGGTGTTTTTCGTCTCTATTACTTCGCAGTAGAGTAAGATCAGAGATGGTGACTTACGCAATATCCAATATCTGTTTATTCCTAGGCGCGAGCGGGTCGCGGTTACTGAAGAGGTCAGGCGTGTTGGTGCGAAGCGTGAAGTAGCACTCGATGGTGTCTTTCGTCTCTTTCACTTTGTAATAGTTGGAGTGCAGGAACAGCATCAGGTACTCGTCCGATATGTATGGAAGGTGCGCCTGGCTTTTCATCCTGAGAAACAAGAGGAATTGCATAAGAATATATTAATTTTCATCATTTTAATCGCCCGTCACAGCCACGAATTGATGATTTTCTGAGGCAAAGCTATACAATTTTGATATAAATTGTAAATGGCTTCGAGTTCTACAGAATAGACGCATACAACATTCGAGTCAACAGGGAATATGTCAATAATGTGATCATGGTTGCAACGACAGCTGAAGCACTCGTAAGAATTTGCCTTAATATAGTGATTCTGATTAATTACCTATATCTAAATAAAAAACATGGTTGCGTGTTATTGTGGTGTTTTGAATTTCCTCTTACACAAGACTTACAGTTTTTGAGGCTGCACCAAATGGTCACTATTTCCAAATGTTACGCTGGACCAATTCCAACCAGAAAAAAGTATATATCAAAATTTAAGCTAGAGGTAAAATTGCATTATTAGCGTCATTTTAGCGCATCGCGCTGAGCCTGCAATAGTAAGGCATTTAATATTTCTGCTGAGCCCAAGCCAAAAACCATTGCAATACGTGACATCGTTATGCGCTCCTTACACGTTGCTGATATTATTTTTAACACGCTTTTATTGGGTCAACATGTATGCAGCAAGTTTCATAGGGCTGCCACATTATTTTTACTATTTTCTAAATCGTTTATTTTATTATTATAATAAAACGGGACTTAATCCCGTTCAAACATGACATATTTACCTCAACGATTCGGACGTGCCGTGAAATCCATGGCACATTTTTATTAGTCGAAAGTAAAGAGTATACTTGTGTCTTACCTTTTTCGCCATGTAGGTACTTATTACGTAATACGTTAATATTATAATGCATACTAGGTATGCATGTATTCCAATGTCAGCATATTTATTTACTAAACTGATACTTTGTAGATGAACTTGAAAAAAGGTTAGGACAGCGTCTTTTTTATTTAGTGGAAAAAAATAATTAAATGTATTTCTGCAAATAAGAACCAACCTAAAAAATGTGATCGTACATAGATTATAAAAAAATGCTCTTTGGTGGGTTATGGTGACAAATTGGTACTAAGCTTAAACATAAAGAAAAAGTTAATGGAAGGTCATCCCATTCGCGCGATATTTTTCCAAAAAGCCTGATCGTTCGTTGTCAAGCAATCTAATTTCTAAAGACCGAGTACCTACAAATTCGAAACAAAAACAAACTAGTCAAAACTGATTAGTATAATACCATAAAAATAAAGCGCTTAAATCTGTACCTCTAGCACAACTGTGACACGCGACTGTTTGTCGCGCGACAAATCGTCACTACTTTGAAAAAAACTCGTATCTAAAAACATCGCAGAGAAAAACGTCAAAAGTTACATATAAACTTCACATACATTTACTGCGTTTTTACCTGGAGTCAGAAGCAGATACATGTTTTTTTTAAGTAATGACGAAACGCTACCTATCTCTTTCCACTCAATATAGTGTGACACCGACAGTTGATGCTCTATCGCGCGAACGAAGTCGTAGTTTGTCGTAGAGCAATGTTACCTACTATAGCTTGGCAACTTCGTTGGTGACACTCACCTGTGTGCTTTTTGTTATGTGCAGCCGTAACTACTTACTTACACAAGTTACCGCCAACATTAACGGCAACAAACAGAGGCAGCCTCTGTCGGTCGCCGTTCATGTTGTGGGTAACTTGACTTGACAAGACCAAGCTATGTTTTATCTAAGAATAGATAATTACAGTGTATGATAGTTATAGTATAATGATGGTATTCAGAAATAAATAATGACTAGTTATTTTGTAATTGGTGAAGTAAATACATACGTAGGAAGCCAATTAAAAACTAGTGTCTATGTAATACATTAGATCAGATACAACTTTAGTTTTTTGTACATATAATCTAACCGGATGTTTTGGGTCTATTTTTAAAGTAGACACAGACGCAACAGAATCTGATGTCCTTGGAGTTTGAGTATTTTGACAAAGTTATTTACTTTTTAGGGTTCCGTACCTCTAAAGGAAAAAACGGAACCCTTATAGGATCACTCGTGTGTCTGTCTGTCTGTCACAGCCATTTTGCTCCGAAAGTACTTACTGACCCGATTGAGTTGAGGTACATATATTATACGACCCCAACATGGACGTGTCACGAAAATATATGAATTTTTATCATGGGGCCACTTTTAGGGGGTCAACTAGAAAAAAACAAGAATAATGATGAAAAAAAAAAAGCATAAACTATAATAATAATAATAATAAAGCCATTTATTCCTTAATATCATTCGCATACACATACACATGCATTTCAGTTTAGATTTAAGCATAGTAAACATTATTATGGAAAATACTAATATTAATAAGCAAATAAATTACATTATTCATAATAAGTTCAATCAATTACAAATATTAATTAATAAAATCTTCATAGAATTTTTAAAAACAAATCATTTCTTAACTAATTATTACTTAAATATTAAGGACCTCTCTCGAGTACAGGCCTCCTCCAACTCCTTCCATTTTTTCCTATCTTTGGCTTTTTCCATCCAATTTGGTCCTGCAATTTTTGAAATTTCATCTGACCATCGTTCTAGAGGTCTTCCTCTTTTTCGCTTTCCTGGCGGACCAGACCATACTGTAACTGCGTTTGTCCATTTTTTATCACTCGTGCGTAGTATATGACCAGCCCATCGCCACTTTAATTTTTTACAATATGATAGAGCGTCAATAACATTGGTTTTTTCTCTTATTTCTATTATTTTCTTTTTATCTTTGCGTTTTAGGTTAAGGATGCTCCGTTCCATACTTCTTTGGCATGTGTTAAGCCTATTTTTTGTATAGTTATTGAAGATCCAGGTTTGGCATCCATAAGAAAGACATGGTAGAATACACGTGTCTAAGATCTTCTTTTTAAGTTTCAGTGGCAAGTTTGATTTTAACAGTTCTTTGTAGCTCCAGTATTTGTTCCAGGACATTTTTATACGTCTATCGATTTCATCTCTATGTCGTGATTTTTTGAATGACATTAGTTTACCCAAATATATGTAGTTTTCAACATAGTCAAGACGTGTATGGTTTACTTCTATAGGGTCCTGAACGTGGTTAGTCATGACTTTTGTTTTGGAAGTGTTCAGTTCAAGCCCTATATTTTGACTTACAAAGTAGATATCCTCGATCATTGACTGTAATTGTACGGGTGATTCCGAGAAAAGTACTATGTCATCCGCAAATCGTAAGTTGTTCAAAATTTTCCCATCTACGTTTATGCCTTTATCAGCCCAATTTAGATTTTTCATAATATTGTGCAAAACTGTTATAAATATTCTTGGTGATAAGGGGTCGCCCTGTCTTACTCCTCTGCATATATTGATTTCCTCGCCTATTTTATCTAATTTTACTCTGCTAACGCTTTTAGAATAAATGTCTTGGATTAGCTCTATCGCTTCTATTGGGACATCGCATTCTTTTAGAGCGGTCCACATACTGTTGTGTGAGATAGAGTCGAAGGCTTTCGCGTAATCTATAAATGCGAGATAGAGGGGGCGCACTTGTTCCTGATATTTCTCTATTGTTTGATCCAAAACATGCACGTGATCCATAGTAGAGAAGCCTTTTCTGAACCCTGCTTGCTCTACTGGTTGGTGTTTTTCAGTGAACTCTGCGATTCGTTGTTCTAACATAGAGGCGAAAAGTTTGTAGAGTGTTGGTTGTAAGCTTATTGGCCGGTAGTTACCGATATCCGCTGGGTCGCCTTTTTTATATAATAAAATTATGTCCGACTTAGCCCATTCATTGGGAATTGTTCTGGTGTCCAAAATTTTATTAAAAAGAGACGTCAACGGTAGAGTCAGTAGAAATCTTCCGGTTTTGATTGCTTCATTTCTGATGTCATCAGGACCGCTGCTCTTGTCTTCCTTTAATGATTCTATCTTTTTTAGTACTTCTTTTTCAGTGAATCTGTTTATGTTTGTGCTGTTAGTTATTATTTTATCATGATTAATTAAATTCGACGATAAGCCAGTGCTTCTTTGGGAGTAGAGATTCTTGTAAAATTCTGTAGCTGTGTTAACAATTTTGGTTCTTGAATATAACTTATTTCCTGAATTCTTTTCTGTTAAATTGGGAATCCATTGTTTTGATTTGTTAATTTCTTTGAAACCTTTTTTTTATGCTTCCTGTGGTCGTCAGATGTTTTTCTATTACATGAAGTCTATGTTCTTGGTAGTCTTTTTTGATAAGTTTGTGGACGTTTTTGTACAAATTGCTGAGCTCCTGTTTTTCATCCCTGGATAGCGGTTTCTTGCGTTGTAACTCTTGTCTCCGTTCTAAAAGAGCCTGTGTGTTATCCGATATAATCTTATTTTGCTTTGGTTTTGTGTTTGAAAAGGTTGCGACATTTAAGCTCTGTGTTATTGCATCTTTAATTTTTGAGTATGAAGACTCTACTTCCTCACTGTCTTCGAGCTTCAATGTTTCAGTGTGCTGTTTTAGTTTCTCTAGGTAAAGCTTTTCTGTTTGAATGTTTTTAAGAGTGTGATTAATATTTTTGTACTTAACTCTACTTTTCTGTGGTCCAGATAAAGTGTATGTTCCTCTTATAAGTCGATGGTCGCTGGAAAAGTTAAATTTATCTATTATTTCAATATTGGTAAAATTTCTTCTTGTATTTGTAAGAATGTAATCTATCTGACTTTTTCTGTTTGATGGTGAGATCCACGTCCACATATTGTTAATTTTCTTCTTGAAAAGGCTATTAATAATAACAAGATTGTTTTCAAGTGCATGTTGTATCAGTTTTTCACCTCGTACATCTCTTTTTCCATAGCAATATGAACCCAATACACGTGTCTCAGCGGTCTTTCTCTGTCCGACACGGGCATTGAAGTCGCCCATCAATATGACATTTTTAGCGCTTGAAACTTGAGCTTCTTGAAGTAGATTATAAAAGGATTCAATTTCGGAGTCGCTAGCGCTTGTTGTAGGTGCATACGCTTGGATGATTGATACTGGTGATGCGTTGAAATTCAAATTAAGTATGCATATTCTTTCAGACTTTGCAACAAAACTCTCTATATGTGGCTTCAAATGTTTCTTTATTAAAAAGCCTACACCATATAAGCCTTTGGTCTCGCCATAGTAGCAAAAAATATGGTTCTCATCTTCTGAAATGTTGTAGCCGGTTCTTCTTATTTCAGATAGTCCGATTATATCGTATTTAATATTTAATATCGCAGATGTGAATTCAAGAAACTTTTCGTCAGACGAAAGTGATCTAACATTATAGGTGCAAATGTAGAGCGGTTGGAGAGGAGGGTTTTGGTCGTGAGACCCCACGGTGACCAGCCGGGTTGGGGTACTTGATAGAGAGGTCGCTCCTTTTTGTCAGAAACCGCTTTGAGAGTATTGAGTTAGTGGCGGCGTTCTGGTGCCGGTGGCAGAGGTGGATGATGCGTTGCTAAAGGAGATATCTTTGTTCTTATCATTTATGTCACTATGGTTTCTCATCATGTATTGTTGAATATTTTGGTTTTGTTTCTTAGGTACTTTATTTGAGGGCTGAGGACTTGCAGTAGCGGTACTATTTTCGGGTGATTCAGAAAGAGGTCTTTTTTTGTGTGCTTGACTTTTTTGGCTGTTTTCTATGTGGTCATTTTTTTCTGGAATAATTACTAGTTTGTTATATCTCAGAAAAGCTTTATTTCCTTTTTCTCTTTCTTCGGCTAGTTGCCCTAAAAGCTTTTTCCGCTCTTCCAGTACCTCTGGAGGAAAATCTTCTTTTATATAATATGATGTTTCGTTCAATGATTTTCTGTTTTGTAAGAGTTCGATTTTCATAGTAACTGTGGTTAATGTTACCACGACTGGTCTAGTCTTGCCGGTTTTCTTTCCTAGGC
The DNA here is from genome assembly GCA_947034925.1 of Eudemis profundana. Classification (NCBI taxonomy): domain Eukaryota; kingdom Metazoa; phylum Arthropoda; class Insecta; order Lepidoptera; family Tortricidae; genus Eudemis; species Eudemis profundana. The sequence continues at coordinate 12,480,497 of OX344812.1, forward strand.
GCCTCACCTCTTCAATATTATCTTTGCTGCAGTTTACTCTCATTGTTATATTTATAATGTTTAGTATTTTATTTAGTAAGGCAAAATAACTTTTTTCCGTTTCATCAACTCCGAAAAATAGTATGTTTTTCTTCCTTAAAGCTCTGTCAAAGTATTGTATGCGTTGCTCTTGTTCTTTAACTGTTTTTTCTAAATTGGTATATTTTGTCTCCAAATTTCCAAACTTTTCATCAATATTTTGGTTAATACTTTCTTTCATGCTGCGAATTTCTGTTGTTTGTTCTTCTAATTTTATTTGCATGTTTTTAATTAAAGCTGTCAGTTCTTCCATGTTTGAGTTTTTTGATCTCAGCGCCCTCTAGTGTTGAGTAGTCAAACCCATCAATTGAGTGACGATGGTGCACTTGCTACTGCTACTGGTCGGTAGATGTCGCTGGTTTCAACGTAAAAACGAGATGACTATTCGTTTTTAGAAATATTTAAGTAGCGGAATAGGTGTTAGTTTCTTGTTAATACTGCTTTATTAAGTCTTTATGAAATGTTTAAGTTCTTTTCTTAAATATCTTTCCGTTCACAGAGCACTTTAGTCACTTGAAATTAAAATGTCACTGACCGTTGTTTTAGGTTAGGTTCATGTTTTTAACACTTTTAAACACTTTACACTTATATTTTTCCTTCACTATTTATAATCCTCGTGTATTGTGACAGCACCCTCCTTTCTGAAGAGCATTTTTCGAAGAACACTTGCTTTTATTATTTTTAAATCGCAATTAGTCGTGGAGCTAATGTAAACAGTGGGACTGTGGCGCCCTCTCTCCTATATCGCGTGACATATCAAACGGAAGGGCTTACTGTGAAAATCTCAAATGTGTTTTTTTATAATTTTTATATTAATAGTTTTGAAGTTATAAGAAAATAGGCAAAAATTTACCATTAAATTTTGCAAGAATATACCTAATAAATCAGATGACAATGCAATATTATTATGAAATGGAAGAGCTGATCTGATGATGAGCCCGGATGGTAGCCATAGGACCATCTAAATTGCATAAGATAAATTCACCGTATTTGGGCTCATTTGATTAGTTGTGACGTGCAGTTTGCGATCATACAAAAAAGTAGAGTCGGCAATAAAAGCTTGTCTCAAAAAACATTCCTTGACAGAAACTTATTACCTACTAGGTAGGTAATAAATAATCTCGAAATACGGATAGTATAGTAACTGCTAACATGTGAAAATTATACATTTAAAATGAGCTATCTTTCAGCTATCTCTCTTTTTAACATTTTAGGCGCATCTCACACTGCAGCGAAAATCGCGGCGACACGCGACTCAGCGATTTTCAACTTTGTATGTAGAATCATCGATTTGTATAGAAAAATCGCGGGGTGTCGCACACTGGCGCGTAAATCGCGGCGACTCGCAACTACTATGCGCAGCTACACGGAAAAAATCGCGGCGACGGGCGATTTCAGTGTGTTCTTCGCCTTATATCTATGTCGAAGCAAACGTGATACAATGCCCGCTTGACTGCTCAGGTTGAGACAAATAGCTTGGAAATTATTGTACACTACGCAGAAAAACACTTCTAGTAATCTTATGCTATTTTCTACATAATTACTTGCAAAAACTCTCAGTTGTTATGATCGCTAAAGCAACACGGCACGCCAATGTTTTAAACTCTCAGAAAAAGAATATGACCCTTAAATCATTACCTTAAAATTTGAAATAGCACAGGAAATAAGATTAAATTGAGTGGCTATTGTTGATGTTTAAGATTACAATGACAGGAAAATATTAAGTAGGTAAAGAATCAGTTAGGGTTCTTAAGCACCAGATTGTACATAGGAAACTACTAGTTTTCTGGCGTGCAGAACCGGGAAAGTTTAGTATAAGAGAACTTGGAATTCCCGGTAATGCCATACTAAAATTTTGGGTTAGCATCAAGTGGTCAGAAACGCAGGTAGTCCACAGCGTGAACTCGCCCAAAAATCACTTGGGCAAATCTGCAGATCGTCGAATACGCAATCGGTCTATGAAGCAACTCATCACAAAATTATTTCGTATACTGTCATATTATCAACTCGTCTTAAATGCATGTGGTCTAAATAGACTACTGTCGTAGTGCTGGAGCTCTTTAGGGTTCCGTACCAAAATGGTAAAAAAGGAACCCATATGGTGCGACTATATCTGTCTACAACATCCTGGGGTGTGCACTAGGCCATACTGAGGTGGGCACGGCCTACCCGGCCTCCCCCCTCTCTACGCCTACGACCACCAAAGAGAGAGAGCAGTTGAAAAGCTATACCCATTTTATTTCTAACTGTCCTGCGATGAAGGACTATTCTGTTATAATTTACTGGCACGACTCTACAAACAATTGCCTGAATACGACGAAGTATAAACAGAGGTCCCGCCAAGGACATAAAAAAACTACGCAGACAAGGTTAAGTACAAAAAAATTTCTTGTTTCAACCTACACAACAAAAAATATCACCTTACTTTTGGCACTATTCCTCTTTACCCAGCAAATTTATGATAAGTAATGCAAGCCATTTGTGGTAATATAATTCTGTCTTGAGCACTAGATATTCTATTTTTAGTCGCTAACTTTATTCCACCAAGGTTTTATTACACTTCAGTATCACCGAGAAAAGGAAGTCAGTTTCAGTTCCTATTAATTATACCTAGATTTTTCCCCTTTTCGTTTCCTTTGTGATATCCTAAAGATGATCTGACAATTGGGTTAAGGTCATTGAACGTCGCTGGAGGCAAAAGCGTGCGAGCGTTCGTTGTGGAAGTATTTGGGGAAGACCTATGTTGAGCAGTGTTCAAGGTTGAGATTGATAATAATGATGATGGAAGGAATACAGGTTTATTACAAAACAGTTTTGAGAAAATAACCACACAGGAAAAGTCGTTAATTTGCAAACTTGATTAGAACACAGCGTGCTTATAGTCATACCTACTGTCAAAGTGGCCAGTTTAAAAAGGCTGGGAGGACAAACGGAGACATGCATCTCAGGAAAGGCACCTATAATATATATCATTAGGGTAGTGGTCATTATAAGGAATGGTAGTTTCTAGATACGGGTATTTAGGAAAGAATAACTATAGACATAGTACTTACGACAAAGTCTAAAAACACATAGTTAGACTTGCGTCTTGAAAATTTTGCGAAGACGTATACGATCACCATATTCTCGATAATATAGTAAAATAAATAAAAAATAAAATAATTTATTTCTGTACGTAGGCCCTCAAGGGCTCTTTTACATGTCTTTCTTACATTCTTTTATCTTCTTTTTTCCTTTTCTTTTGGCGCTTCGGGTAATGACCTTCTGGTGAGAAGAAGCGCCGGAAGAAACTCACCAGTTTCTCTTTTCATACATGAGATTTCATTAATACATTACATTAACTTAAAAACTACATTTATAGAGATGTAAAGGGTCTCTCTATGCGTCCTATATAGTCCTATATAGTAGTATGAGTATGAGTATGAGTATAAATGTTTGTATTAACAATCAATTGAATCATTGATAGTATATATAATTATGCCAATCTCGTTCAAGGCGGCAGGACAGACCAGACAACTCTATTAGTGACTTACAAGTAGGTCGGTACTATGGTACACTATTAATTCTGACGCGCTGCTTCATTCGGAGTAAACTTCATTACAATCTTCATTAAATATATTGAGCATATTCAACATAAGGCACTTAACTTCATACAGGGATAGCTGAACATCTACTGACGATTATATGATATTTTTTATCAGACTGAGCTAAACCAAAAACGAGGGTTATGAACTTATGACTCATCTGCACGGACGAAGTCGGGGGCATCTTCTAGTCAATTAATAAGGTTAGTGAATTCTGTACAGTCGACAAACAAATTATAGCCCACAAAAGAACCCTCAGCCCATGAATTGAGCTATAAAACACAGGATCGGAATAATTTACTTATTGATGGGGTTAAATGAAAGGAGGCCGAAGATCATTAAATCCAGTTCAAGATATTATAATTAATTATTTGGGCCGTCGTCTGCCTTACTTTGAACCGAATAAGGCGAACCGAAATAGAGGGTTTTAGGCAAAAATATAAGAAATTAAGGTCAACCGGGGTGAAAGCGTCTATTGGGGGTAAATGAGTCTTTTAAAGATTCTATTAAATCCGAACTATTTATTAGTACATTACACAACTAGGGTGGTAATATAAAGAAAGGCCGAGATCGCAGATGTTTGCGGCCCGAGCTGCAAGCGAGGGACGTAAATGTGCGATCCAGGGCTTTCTTTATTACCTTCCGTGTTGTGTATTTTATGTCTACACTTGGCCAGAAAGCGGCCTTTTCCGCTTTTTTTTCTTGCGCTCTTTTTTCTTGGACTGGCTAGATTTCACACATGTAATTCCTTGACGATTTCAGTATGTGTGCAGTGCATATCGTCGACCGTAGGCTGAATTACGGTAAGGGACAGGCAAAACAATGTCCCTTACGCTAATTCAGCCTACAGTCGACGATATGTTGTTTATACAGGTGTGTAAGACTATTGAAAAATAAATGAATCTGAATCTGATAATAGGACTTGCCTAAATAAAGTGCCTGTGGCTTCCTTAAGTAGTAAGTTTCGATGACATGATTTGTCGATCTTGAGCTTTTACATAGATAAGTGAAAGAATAAAGTTACAGGTGAAAAAAATCATGGAACATGAAATATAGAAGATAATAAATTTTACTCAAAGGAAACAATTTTTACGTCATCCTAACTAGACCGTAAGTTAAGTGGCATTTTCTACCCAAGAAATCAGCAGAATGTTATTGATTTTAGTCTGAATTACAATGCTATTTCTGTACAAATCATCATCTGTCCCCTGCTTCGTCGTGATTGGGTAACAATATTTTCTTGTAATGAGACAACTCAATTTTGCTTAATGTTATCTTTTATATCTAAGTATGTTCGTAATACCAGTAATAACTTCACGGTCCAATTCAGACTGAAATCAATAACATTCAGCTAATTACTTGACTTGCGTAAATGTGTGGCTATGCGTTTTTGAGCAATATAGACCACTTCCGGCGATTTACTGTCTAAAATTTCCTATGAAACATGTTATTAAAGGCTGAAATGGTGAAACTGCGTTCAAACATTAGCCTATTATTTCGGCTATTAGCATACAAAGTGCAAATGCCGTAATGCATTGTGACCAAGAGTTTAGCAGTTTAATCGTCTTCTCAATTTCTTTATATCAGTAATTCTTTATTGGTAATAAAACAGACGAAAAAAATTAAGTATAGGTACAGATTTATAAAGTGCCCGTCAGTTCTTCAAAGGACTACTAGATACCTATTCAAACAAAAAACTGGTCGACGTCACAGGGGGGGGGGGGGGGGGGGGGGGACCGAGGGGCTGCCAGCTTCCTCGCGCAACGGGTCGGCATCTAAGGTCGGCATACAGCGAGGAAATGCTGCCAGCATCTTTGGGACCATGCCATGCCGAGGGGCCTTATTCATTTATTTTAGTTTAAGTATTTAATTTAGATTACTACGATACTATAAAAAAATGGTACAGAATAATAAGTCCGGTCGGTATTCAATTGTGCTCTCCTAATGATTGAACTCACCGCATTCTGACCTGCTGAGTCTCGTCCTCATACCACTCGAAAAGGTTCGAGTGCTCGCTGGCCACTTTGATACAACTCACCACTTTCTGACCTACCAAGTCTCTCCTCGTACCACTAGAAAGGGTGCGAGTACTCGGTGACCGTTGATTGAACTCGCTGCTCTCTGACCCACTGAATCTCCTCGTACCCCCAGGCAGCGACTTCAGCCCCTGCATTGATGGATGCGAGTAGGTACTCGGTGACCACTTTAATTGAGCTCATCACTCTCTGACCTGCTGAATCTCCTCCTCGTACCCCCGGGCGATGACTTCAGCCCCTGCATGGACGGGTGCGAGTAGATACTCTGTGACCGCTTTGATTGAACTCACCACTCTCTGACCTGCTGAATCTCCTCCTCGTACCCCTCGGGCGGTGACTTCAGCCCCTGCATGAACGGGTGCGAGTACTTGGTCGCCGCCATTTTGCGCGCGCACCCTCACACCACCCGCTGAAACAAGATGCATTTTTTTATTAAGGCTAGTTCCACAGCGCAAATTAAAGAAAAAAAAGATTCTGGGATAGATTCGTAACAATAAGAGTACTAGGAAGTTAAGTACTAAGAATTCAATGCAATTAATTTATTTTCGAAATAGGTTGTTTTTACTGTGCATGCCGAGTTGATCTGAATGCGACCATGTAGTCCGGAATTCGAAATAGGCCTCAAGGGCTTTTTACATTTTAAATTGACCTCTGGTAAAAGAAAAGCCGCAAGAAACTCACATTTATGGGTTTGTAGTGAAAATTAATGTTATCAGAAAAACATGTCTTGTTTTAAGGAATTTCTTTTTTTAAATTCGTCTTAGGGTAATTAAAAAGAAACGAGTGCTCTTCTCCATGAATTTGACGCCACGGCTTTGTAGCACACAACTGACGAACAGGATGTAGGTAATACCAGAGAAAGGCACGAGAAAGTATAAACAAAGCGGCTTCCTGGTCGTGAATCCAGTTGTGCTCGATATGATGCTATATCGTACCACCGTACCATACGTGACCAGAGGTCACGGCTTTGTAGAAACAAAACGTTCGAAACGACAATTGACCTGTACGACCTGTGACCTTATGATACCGATTGATACAACAAGTTGGAAACAAACATTCATACATATGCACGTTGCATTTGATTAAGTAGGTAGGTAGAATGAGTTTAATGATGATGTGGTAATTAACACTTACTAGAGTCTGTGCGGAAAGAGAATAGGATTTAGGTTTGGGGCGCTGTAATGCTTTTCTACCGTATTTGCAAAAAAAAATGCCATACTAGTTAGGTTAGTTCCGTTTTTCGCCACGCCTATTCTCTTTCCGCACAGACTCTAGTATAAGTATCGGTGGCTAGTCAGCCATACTGACGTCATAGTCTAAAACACGACTTTTTACTATGAGTTTCCTCAGCAAAAAGTCGCATTTTAGACTATGACAGTAAAGAAGTCGGTTCCGACCGGCTTCCAAAGCACCATTGGCAGGCACTTTCAATAACTAGAGATTATGACAAAAGCATAATATCTACCCGCTCATTGAAGTACGTAATAGTTTTTTCATCACACTTGCTCGAAAATGGTGTCATTACACGTAGGTCTTGCGGGCCGTAAATGACCTATTACGCCCTAGGGCGTAATGGTTTTCTTTTTAAATTTGAAACGCTGGTTCTGTTTTACTCTTATTTGTCATGTTCAAAGGAAACGCCAACGTACTTTTTTAACTTTTATTACTGAAATATTTATTTAATGAGAACTGTTATTGCAAATACATGTAAACACATATTTCTGTAACATTAATTAAATGTTTAAATAGTGCATTTCAGTATTTTGCAAAAAATAAAATCAACCATTTTAAGTCTTTACCGCTATGGTTTCCGAACGTGACGTGAATTCGCATTGTCTATGATAATGTCACTAATGTCACTGTCAGTTTTACAATTTTATTTAGGTTAAGTAAGGTTATTTTAATCAGATTTCCTCACAAGTGTGATGAAAAACATTGTGTGTGCTACGGGCGGTAAAGGAATTACAAACTCGTGTTATTAAAGCCCTCGGTTTCACCTCGGGCTTATAACAAACACTCGTTTGTAATTCTTTACTTACCGCCCTAGATACACAATGTACTATTGTGTATTATGAGTTTCAAACGGCGGAGGGCCTTATATTTGGTTTTACTCGTACTGCGTGTAATCGAATACAAGGGCAACAGTCGTGTGAAAAACGACATGTTTGCTAGATTATGTCAATTTAGTTTTAGAGTAGGTAATGTTTGCCACAATATAAGTAATACATGTCTGGATACTACTAAAGACTAGTACTGAGTTCAACGGCAACGTCGAAGCAATCAAGACTCGTCTTGAATGATAGAGAAAATTGTTGAATTTTACCATCTAAACTAAATATACAAAACTTAACCTAATAAATAATGTAAATCGATAATATTAAATCGAATACTTAATAGACACACTGGCAATTCTCTCACTGCCCGTTTAAAAACTAGATCTGATCTGACACATAATTTTTGCTTCCGAGAGTGTCAAAGGGCCTTATCACACTTGCGATTTGCGAGCGAGCTGCGGGGCATACAAAATCAGTCGCGGCGAGCTCGCCGCGAGTGACTTGTATCGAACTTCGCTTCTAACTCGCCCGCAGCTCGCTCGCAAATAGCAAGTGTGATAAGAATAAGACCCTTAAAAAATCGAAGATAAAAACGATTTATACAAAAATAGTCTAAATCGATGAGCGTGTCAAAAGGCCTTCACGTTAACAAATAACAAAATAAGTATCTAAATTTTATTAGATTATTAACGGCATTTTTCATGTGAGAGACTGCGATGGCAAACCAGACACAGGCCCCAAAACATTTTCTACATGATTGTACTAATTAAGTACGCCCTTGAACTAAATCTCACAAGAAATCGATTAAGCCAACGGTAGATCCTCATTACCCTGGACTCCACGCTTCCTGTGTCCTTCAGCAGCGTCCTGTGCGTTGAGGAAATGCATAATTTCATACTGAGGATTTTTCTTTGCCGCTCAACATCAAATTAAGATTAACAGCAAAAAACGTCCGTTTTAATGATCAATTGATGAGGGTATTGATTCGATTTCCTATTTCTGTAAAGAGGAAACTCTTCGACATTATACATATGCATAGTTCAATAAAACAAGATAAGTACGTTTTATTACAATGGCAATATGTCACAACATTATTGGGATCGTAACTAGGCGTTGCCTGTACTAGGAGCAAATAATAAAAACGTAGATTGTACTTCTCAAACTGAACAACATTTGTTCAACGACATTTAAAAATAACTTATGTTTTAATTTTTAGTACACTTTAAAGTTTATTTGAAACCGCAATGTATTTTGCGATGTTTTTTCTGTTTGTAGCGAGATAAGACAAGCGACTTCAATTAGATTGATGTTAACGTACATTGAAAATACTATTTAAAATCGACCCAGCCAACATCAACTAATTGGGGCCCATGCAATAAAACTAATTGAAAAAAAAAAACAAGATTCCGACGAACGTAAACCGTCCTTCTTTCTTGGGACATTTAAATCACTTTTGCGCTCCGTTCATTATTGTCTCTATAAGTAATAGTGTCAAAAGGTGAAGCATAACAATAAAGAATGTCATGACTCGGCGCTATACGTGCCTACCTTGTGTATTGTACATAATTACCGGCACCTCGTAATTGCATGCTGCAGTTATATTGTTAGCTGTTTTTCATTGGTCATTAGTAAGCGTTCACAGCTTTAGTACCTACTAATACTAAGTACTCCCAAGCTAGAATGCAACATGGGTCTATATTAAAACGCATACAGTAAAACTTCCTATTTTGACAACGCATACCGTTATTAACCATAGTTGTAGGTATATTCGCATAATATTAAAATGTATATTTTAATTCGCATTCCATTCATATGCATAACATTGACTAAGTACCTATAACATTATTTTTCATAAATATTAAAAAGTATAATTTTAATACGCCTAATCGGACGTTGGAATTTTCTTTTCTGTTAGGGTTGCAGTTCTAACCTAACCTAACCTACATTTCTCGTAGCAGCTCGTTTCCGTTGGGGTCGCAGTTCAAACCTAACCTAACCTACTTTTCTGGACGCAGTTCGTTTCTGTAAAGGTCGCTAATATTTTATTTTAACCTAACCTAACCTTCTTTTCTGGAAGCAGTTCGTTTCTGTAAAGGTCGCAGTTCTAAAATAACCTAACCTACTTTTCTGGTAGCTGTTCGGTTCAGTCAGCATTTATACCTAGTAGCAAAAAAAACAAAAGGTTGGGATTTTGTGAACCACGGGTATAAACTTGAAATTATTTTTCAAAAACGCTCATTTTGTACCGAACGCATAATTTTATGCGTTCGGTATACCTAACAATATTATGCTAATTTCAGGTATGCCAAATCAATCGGTATGCCAATTAACTTGTTTGCGTTTTTACTATTATGCCATTTGAGCGGTATGCTCAATCATCGTATGCCTAAACTGTTATGCGTTTTCATAATAGGAGTTTTAAATTATGCCTAATAAGGGACACCCATGCAACATAGCTCGCATAGTATATTTTACCTACCTATATTTTAACACTCAACTATTGATCGACAATTACGAGAGGGACCCGTACATCGAAGACACGTTTAACACATTCAGTACCCATCAAAATATAATGTATGGAACTATAACGCCAAACACAAATGACATTGAACTTTGCCTCATAACACCCATTTTTTTACATCGTCTTATATGTCAGTGGGCTTGGAACTACACAAAATTTAACCACATACACAAGAAGGTATTCAAGAATATGTTTGCATCAGTACATAATGATGGCAAAATAAATGGTCATACTTAGAAACTGTATACCTAGTGCTTATTTATTTTCTGAAAACCAAAGAAAGTCCGAAAACAGGATGATGTTGTATCAAGCAACAAGCAAATATAGATAAATCAAGAGGTACTATAAACTATAACCCTTAATTTGACTAAATAAAAAAAAAAAATACAAACCTTAGCAAATCCACATAGTTCAATAATTGCTGATTAAATGGAAAATACAAAGATGCTATCAATATGTCCAGCCGGCTGAACATTTGCAAATTAACTGTAAATCGTTAGAAATAAGGGGTGTGGACTCTACATTGTTCCGCAAAGCCATTATTCCAAAACCCATGTAGCGCTGATTTTTTTTAATTATTCAGGATATGACACTAATAAACTACCCTAATTATATTTTTAGGTTTCTATACCCAACGGGTGCCAACCTGCCAACGGAACCCTATTAATAAGAGCCCGCTGTCCGTCTGTCACAAGGCTGTATCTTTTCAACCGTGATAGGAGAAACTTGAATTTTTCACAGAATGTGTATTTCTATCACCGCTAGTATAATAAAAATAAAATTAAATCTATAAAACAAAGTCAAGGTAGTTACCACCATTTATAACTCCAGAACGGGTGGTTTTTGGGTTTGTCTCTGCCCCGAATAACAGAATAACTATACGATTAAAACATCTAAAAAAATAATTTCTGAGACGGAACGAAGTTCGCCGGGACAGCTAGTTAAAAATAAAAGGGGGTCCCCATAGGTACAAGTAACGTGTTTATTGATAGATTTTTGATGCTTTTTTGCTCTATGGTCGTAAGGACCCCTTCCTGTGCGAAACCGACTCGCACTTGGCCGGTTTTTTCATAATACTTACCGTGCTTAAGGCAAAATTATTGTTCAGCCGAAAATAACATTCGGAGCTAGGAAATTTTGGAAAACTGATCTGTTCGGGAAAAAGACCATTCTGAATTTACGATAATTAGACTTACGCGATATTTAGTTTACCGTAATTTGGTAAACAATAGAGTAAATACCTAAACATAGAAATTATTTCCGCATTGCGCTCCAAACCTAACCCACTCGTGCGCAATAACTGGTCGTGAACGTGAATCGTTTCTGATTCTGGAGTGGGTTACGGCGGCGGCGGTGCGGAACAAATGTAGCGTAACATCTTCACGAAATAGGACCAGTAATAAGTACATGTAACAATTACAACTAAATCCACACATATAATGAATAGGTACTTGAAGGTATCTACAACTAAGTCTGCGAATGAGCCCAGGAAATGCTGCTGTCCATTTGCTAAACGTATCGTACATTTAGAGGGAATCCTGAGCCCGAGTTGTAGAGAATTCAGTTTCATTACTTTTTATAATACTAAAGAAGATCAATTGTAAGTGGTAGATTCCTTGACGCACAGTTCAAACTATTAGCACTAGTAGAAAGCTGAAATTTCAAAGAAGGATTGGAGCAAAGCCGGTGACAACTTAGCTACGCTGTTTAAAAATAGCACGACACTGTGATTACCTACATAACAACATTTCGAGGGCAAAAATCGGTGGAAACAGGTCACTGGCTGTCAGTGACCGAAATCGGTGACCGACTTATCAGTCGTCTGCGCGGGGTCTTAAATTAGACCTTTGAATAAGTAGATAATGCCCCGTTTATATTTGAGTAAAATGTTTTTCAACAAACACTCATATTCTGAACTATGTAATGGAAATAAAATCAGTTCCGAAATATTCAATTGTGAACGGTTTCCGGATTCGTTGCTGAACATACGCCACCCCCAAAGGCTAGTACAACGAACAGTCCCACTTTTTATCTCCATTGACTTCTGGCCTAACCTTAAGCAGGTCGTCAGACCATCTTGTGGGAGCCGGCCCACGCTTTATCTTCCGGTTCGTAGTCTTTATTAAAAAACCTTTACACGCTATCGACCATTAGCTCGTCAAGCTATACTGTATACCCAGCCCATCGCTACTTCAACTTGCTAACTTTGCTATTTCGGTCGCCTTAATCTGTCAATTCACTAATGTAGATTTAGACAAACCCAATCAAAGTACATCATGGACAAGGTTAAAAGGCTAGCTTTTGACAAACTGTGAGTCATACTACACTAAATACTAACCTAGAAAGCAAATACACACACGACTATATTTCTCCATCTTTTTAATATATTACCGGTACATGCTAAAAGTATTGTTCAACTTAGATTGCCATTTAACTGGTTTACTTATTTGCAAAGTCGCGTAATGATCTGACATAACTCGCTTTCTACGCGGGAAAGCGCGCCAGCTGCGCCCGCGTCGTTGCTACAAAGCCGAAAGGTCCGGTCAGTGAAATAATCATTACATGTAATTCTCGGGACTCTGAGGTCACTCCCAGAAGTCGTAACATTAAGAGTCTGCAAGACTAGCCTGTCTGATAAAGCTGGGCTAGCATGAGTATTGCCTTTAAAACCACCACGCGAATAGGCACAGGACGTTGAGTTGAGGAAAACTAACCCGCATTAACCTATAACCCATATGAATTAATTGCCGATGTTGTGATGAAGATCGTCATACTGAAACACAACACCACTACAAGATGGGTAAAACTAGCAATGGCATTGGCTATATGCACGACTGCAGAGCCGCCTAGCATTCGTAACTATAGGCAACTATCCACCCACAGTGATGACATGTTAAAGTAACTTAAACAATGACAACTACAGTCCGCCTAAGTTATATTTTTTTACGCCAGCGTGCGCTGCGATTGTTTACTGTACCCCCACCAATATCCCACCATGCACTTCGCACATAGCCAATACTGTCTAAACACTTTGTAGTTGTAGCCACTAGCATGTCAGTGAACATAAAAATGAGGGCCCAAATACCACAGAAATAAAAAAAAACTTAACAGACATAAAGAAGAAAAATAATGTTTGAAATCGTTCTAATCAAACCTGTTCTCAAATTGGAAATGGTCATCATCATAACAGAAGCAGATGGTGAAAGACACGGAAGGGAGATAGTAGGTCCTATATATAAATATAATATAAATATAAATATTAGGGGACAATCTTACACAAATCGAACTAGCTCCATAGTAAGCTCAATAAGGCTTGTGTTATGGATACTAGACGACGATATATTTAATAGATACAAATACTTAAATACATAGAAGACATCCATGACTCAGATATATACTTCCTACTAGGTCAATTGTTACTGCTATTAGCTAGTAGACTATTAGTAAGTAATTAGGAAGTAAATAAGACTGTAAGCACAGCTGTAATTAGGTAATGCCTATCCTACAGGGATGAATGGATTTTGAAAGGGGGATTGAAATATCGGCCAAGTCGAGCAAGCAACAGGTTACTATTTCATCGCATAGTTGACAACTTCTATAGTTACGTATCTTTAACGACTTTTGTGTTGAATTGACTATTGCAGGACAAGTTTCTAAGTACTGCAATGTGCAATCACCTATAGTAATTTCGGTTGCTGCAAGTTTATGGTTATGTATATTAATTTGTTACATGGACGTCTACTGGCCTTTTTACATTGCCTTCTAAATAAAAAAAAACTAATTCAATTTAAGGGCGACGATTTTTTCGAGATTGACAATATAAAGAAAGAAAACGCTTCTTTGAATCCAATGCCATCGAGAAGAATCTCAATTATGAAGCTAAGATAGAAAGTCTTGCGATGAGACCTGGGCATTTCTATATTTCTGGACATAGAAAAATAGAAATGCCCATTATGCCCACCTACCTAAGGACGGTGAAATAGTACATTACACAACTAGGGTGGTAAAACAAAGAAAGGCCGAGATCAAGGATGTTAGAGATGTGCCGTACCCGGGAATATTCCCCATACAAACGGGGAATATTCCCGGGAATGGCACGTCTCTAGACGTAAATATGCGATCGAGGGCTTTCTTTATTACCTCCCGTGTTGTGTTGTGTACATCATTTTATGTCTAAACTTGGCCTTTTTAGGGTTCCGTAGCCAAAATGGCGAAAACGGAACCCCTATAGTTTCGTCATGTCCGTCCGTCTGTCTGTCTGCCTGTCTGTCTGTCTGTCTGCCTGTCTGTCTGTCCGTATGTCACAGGCATTTTACTCAAAAACTACATGATGGATATTGATGAAATTTGGAATATAGGTGTCTTTTATGAGCCGCTACTTAGTTTGGTATATAAAAAATTAAAATAAATATTTTTAGGGGGGGCACTCCATACATGTTAAAGACAGTAAAAAATTTTTTTTCAGCAAATAGAGTCTGGCTAATGAAAGATGAGACTAAAAAATAGCGGCAAATTTAAAAAAACAACGGGTTGCAACACTGTTTATAGGATGACAAAAACGGTAATGATACTTGAGCCGATTTTTGAATTGTTGTCACCTTTTTAATTCTTCCGATTTCAGTGAAAATTGGTAAGTACATAGCTTTTATTAGAGTGTTAGTGTTTATTTATGATATATATTTACTCCCCACATTAGCCACGGAAAGAAAAGCAAAAACAATTCAGTAAGCAGCAAAGCGAATGATGTACCACAAATATACACATAGTCCCAGCCATAAGCATAAAATAACATACCAGTCATATGCAAAATTGCTCAAAAAATGCATACACACATCACATAAAATATCAAATGATGCGTATGTGACAAAAAGCAAAAATCTAGTTAAGGCAACTTGGGACGTCATCAAGGAGAATACCACCACTAGAAATCTGCCAAATTGTATTGATAAAATTACCAAGGGCAAAACCATTGTGACCTCACCACAAAAAATTTGCGACTGTTTTAATGATAAGTTTGTAGACGGGGTGTGCGAAGGTAATGCCAATGACGAATCGATTGATGTCTCATTAGGTCCACCCATACAAGCGACCATTTTTATGAAGCCAACTTGCCCGATAGAGATTTCTAGAGTAATTAGGAACTTACGTAACACAAAATCTGTAGGATACGATAATGTGCCCACATCGTTAATAAAAGAAAATGCTGATTTATTTATATTTCCTCTTGATCACATTATAAATTTATCGTTAACAGATGGTTACTTCCCGGACAAGTTAAAATACACAATTATAAAACCAATTTTCAAAAAAGGAATCAGTTCAGATATGAACAATTATAGACCGATTGCCCTTATTCCTGTATTCTCAAAAATCTTCGAGAAAATTATTTACCAAAGGCTAATACAATTTTTTGATAAATACGACGTTCTTACTAGTGCACAATTTGGTTTTAGGAAAAATAAATCAACTACTTTGGCTGTTTATGAACTTATTAAAATAGTCTCCCAATGTAGGGACAATAAAATTCCCTCCATTGGTATTTTTATGGACATGTCAAAGGCTTTTGACAGGGTATGTCATAGGATTCTTCTGAGTAAACTCTATCACTACGGAATAAGAGGAAACTGTTTTGAATGGTTAAAGTCCTATCTTAAAGACAGACAGCAGAGCACAGAAGTAACAGCTTATTCTGATAGTACAAAAACATTTACTACTTATAGGTCTAAGAATAGAGTAATTAAAGCTGGCGTTCCACAAGGCAGCCTGCTTGGACCTTTGCTGTTTCTCTTATATATCAACGACCTGCCTAATGTAACTAGTCATAAAATTCTTCTCTTTGCTGATGACTGCTCGATAGTAATAAGAAGTGACAATACTAAACAATACAACGAGGAAGTAAATACAGTATTTCATGACGTCAATAAATGGCTAGAGAGAAATCATCTTCAGGTTAACCTAGAAAAAACAAAATGCATGGAATTTTATTCTCCCCAGGGAAAACCAGCCGAAATCAAAGTAGTCTACAATAGCTATCAATTAGAGAATGTGAATTCTATTAGGTTTTTAGGTATTATTATCGACTCTCACACAAATTGGCTCAAGCATTCGGAATATATAATTGGGAAACTGAGTAGATTTGCCTATGCGCTAAAGCGACTTAGAGAGGTTTCGTCAGAAAAAACCGCCCTTTTAGCCTTTCATTCTTACGTTATGTCGAATCTCCGATACGGCATCATCCTGTGGGGAAATGTTAGCAATAAAGACCAAATATTCAGATTGCAAAAGAGATGCCTACGTGCAATATATGGCCTAAATCAGACAGAGTCATGTCGATCACTGTTTTCAAAGAATAGGATACTCACTTTCCCTGCACTATACATATACCAACTTAGCCTCTTTGTGAAAGATAACTTGAACACATTTGCAAGTAGAAATCCAAGACCCAGGCTGCAATCTAAATATGGTTACGATGTTGTATGCCCAAAATCAAACTCAGCGTTCTACGCAAAGAGCGTCATGTGTATGAGTGTAAAAGTATATAATCAACTACCAGTCGACATTAAAAAACTCCCACCTCCGGAATTTGGGAGGAAGCTTTTTAATTGGCTTATTGACAAATGTATATATAATGTATCTGAACTCTTTTCTAATTAAACTCTATAATCTGATCTGTGGATACAAATAGTTAGTAAGAATGAAATGAATGTAAACAATATAATTAAGTTCAATATAATATAATAATGTAATATAAAAATTATTAAATTCAATCTAAAATAGTGACATACAATTGAACTGGACATAACTTTGTATCTAATATTAACTTTGCCATTTTGATTATTAACTTTGTATTTAGAATTAAGACAAAATATTGCACGTCTCTCGGAGGCAGGACATGACGGACTATAATGCTACTTTTAAGATCTTTTTGTACAACTCATGACTATGCAATAAACATTTTGATTGATTGATTGATTGATTGATAAGTATTTTCGGAAACTGTTACTTTCTTATGTTGCATATTGAGTATCAAAATCACCACAGCATACTATCCTCAGAAATCTAATGACGTTTGACACATTTGACGTTTGTATAATGTCGCCATTTAAAAAGTTTGGAATAAATGTCAGTCTCATCTTTCATTAGCCAGACTCTATCAACGTGTGGTATTTAGTTCCACAGCTCTTTAAAAAACACTATAAGGTTCCTAAGTAACGTTTTTGATTAAGTGAATGTATTTGGAAATAATCGCTCCGAAAGTTGTGTAAATTGTGTTCCCCCCCCCCCCCCCCCCCTCTATTTTCTAAACCGTGCGTCCGAAAAATATGAAAAAAATCACGAAGGTAACGCTTAATTAATACTTTCAACGAAAATAATTTTCAACAAGATCGAATGTACCGTTTTTGAGTTATTGCCGATAAACTGCGCTTCTCAACAAAAGGACGTAATTGCTATGAAGATACGCTCTTTTGTTGTTGTACTTTTTTTACATCGTATTTTTTACCTTATAGTTACGGCTATGGAAGCCTACACTGATCATGGTCAGACATGCTCTTGGCCAGTTATTTATTGTCTATACGCGCAGCGTGCGGAAAAGCCACTTTATGGCCAGGTGTGACATAAAATAAGTTTATGCCACACCTGGCCATAAAGTGACTATTACCGCACGCTACGTGCGGAAAAAGACGCTTTCTGGCCAAGTGTAGTCATAAAATGATGTACACAACACGGGAGGTAATAAAGAAAGCCCTCGATCGCATATTTACGTCCCTTGCATGCAGCTCGGGCCGCAAACATCTGCAATCTCGGCCTTTCTTTGTATTACCACCCTAGTTGTGTAATGTACTATTTTAATACACTTGCTCAAAAAGTGATACTTTTCGTAGCTATAAATCGTGCGCAAACTTGCATTTTGTGCACTAGTGCTTTTTACTTTCCAGCAAATTTTTGAACACTAAATAACACATTTATTTGCAAATAAGTAAAGTACAAAGTAATAATAAATATATTTTTTGTTTTTTCATGTTTAAATTTCATTAAATTCTGTATGTTTCTTTTCAAAATAATTTCTTTTGATTAGGCTGAATGGTGACAGCCAGTGCCATGTTTTTGTTCCATCGAATTTTTTTCGCAAATACTGTATTAAAAAACGTCGTTTGATACACGTGCGGAAGTGTCATTTCCACTCGTCCCGAGTATTTACCCTCACCTGGCGGCTCGGGCCAATACACCTCGGGACTCGTGAAAAATGACATACTTTCCGCACTTATATCAAAAAGTACTATACCCTATGGATAATTTCTGTATATGATTTTATGTGCAATAAAGGGTTTACATACAAACAGGTGCAATATTATGTACATAAACACCCTTTTTTTTGTGCTTGAACAGGTGCTAGCTCTAGGAGCTGTCACAACACAACTATCGGACTTCGTGGCGGTAGGCTGCCTCAGCAAAACCACAGCACCACGGGTGTGTAAAACAGTGGCGTGCGCGGGCACAGAACCACAGTGAAAAGTATACCTACCTGTTAAGATTGCGGTGATTGATCTTGTAAGTTGTTTCTTTTTTTTTTAAACTCGCAACCCATACCCGGGCGTAGCGATTGTCGGACCGGGTGGTCGGCCGTGGCGTTCCCTGGGGTCGAACCAGGTCGCTAGCCGGAGTCCGGCTAGAGATGTGCCATTCTCGGAAACGTTCTCCGTTTAGTATGGAGAGAGAACGTTCTCGAGAACATTTCGCATACAAAACTGAGAACGTTTCCGAGAATTCTCGAGAACGGCACAACTCTAAGCCGGACCAATTTGTAAGTTGTTGTCCTAACTGAGATGCAAGTGTAGTAGAGAGGAGACAAAGAACCGCGCAGCACAGTTATGTTATGCCAAAGGTAATGGACCTCTGCAAACGGTTTTTCATGTCATTAAAATTCCGTTGCCTTACGTAAAACCAGTTTTAATTTAATCCAGAATTACAGCTCCAACAACCCGAAAGCCGTAATCGCCTGATGCCCCTGTCCATCCAACCGCAGAATTCTAAATTTGAAGTTGTGCTGCGTGCCACCACTCACGCGCCGGTCGTTGCGTCAGCTTACGCGATCGGAGAGAGTAATTATCATAATGAGCGGCCACGGTACGCGTAGATGGTTCTCTTGGCCATTTTATGAAGGAAACTTCAAGAAATTTGTTACTCGAGGAAGAAGCGAAAATATACATAAATCGGCCGTCTGTGGTTTGGATTTTTGGGTTGTATTTATTGTGCCAATGTGTAGACGAGTTTTCCGCCCCCAAATATTGCTCAATAGTGAACCTGGTAAAAAAAAACCGGCCAAGTGCGAGTCGGACTCGCGCACCGAGGGTTCCGTACAAACTCATAAGTAGATACATGAATAATTCAAGAAAAACTATATGGCGATTAGTTTAGTAGGAGCAAATAAGTATGTGATAAGATTTTTGCAAATTTCTCAAAAACGGTGCAGGTTAGGAAAACTGTTTTATTTTTCCTGTAATATTTAGGACGACATTAATAATTGGTAATTATTACAGATTTTTCTGTTCAGTAACTTCGAAGATAATAGGGGGGGAATGGTATTTTTTTTAACGTTTTTCGCCATAAATCAAACACTACTTATTAAAAAAAAAATACAAAAATAGTGTTTTAATCTACAAATCAAGCCCTTTCATTTGATACCCCACTCGATATAATAGCCCTAATTTCAATTTTCAAAGTCTCATTACGGACCCCTTTAAAAAAAAAGTAAAAAAGTTACAAGATTTTTTTTACATCCCATAAGCTCGGGTTAGCGGTTTTTAACACTATTCCAAATTTCAAGTCGATACCATCAGCAGATCCTGAGATATCTTGCTGTGACAGACGGACAGACAGACAGACAGACAGACAGAGTCGCACCATAAGGGTTCCTTTTTTACCATTTTGGTACGGAACCCTAAAAATGGGAAATCGAAAGCACGGAAAGATTTAGAGTAAATGATATGAAGGCTTGTGTTGTGAGGCGTCTTGCCAGCGTATACGATGTTTGTTAGCGGTAATTTGCGGCTTTATCATTTAAATGTCAATCATTTCATGCGGTTAGTTTTAAAGTTATCGATTGTTCTGGATGGTTTCTAATTGGAATATCCGATCGTTAACATGTAAGTAGGTTATTAAAGGTGAGAGTGAAATTTGTACTTTTTTGGATAATCGTGACAATTTAATGTTCCCACAGGTGAAATCCACAGAACAGAAATATATCGAAGTAGAAGGCAAAGTGTACGTACCTCGCGTGCTAAAAAAAAGTGGCAACGCCCTACTTTGCACGCAGTTTACTTGAGTTGCCTTCAATATTATTATCAGATTTGAAAATCTCATAAAATCTCATAATAATGGTATCAAATCAATACCACCAAATGTGAAATGCAAAATTTATGTTTTCTATCACATAATTAAACTTTTGGTGATAACTAAACGCCAAGCGAAAAACGTTAGATACTTGATTCATGATTTCGAATATATTTCTGTGGTGAAATCAGTGTCGTCCTTTATTCATATAAAATGTATACAATGCCTATAAACAAGAGATAAAATAAATAACTGCCCCATTGCAGAGAAGCAATTTTCTGATGATTGATCGAACAATCGATCTTCATAAATCTACCTTCACTGGGTCACTGGGCGTACTTATCAATGACACAGATTCCTACAGTGCAGTATAAAAGACCGGTTCTACTCAACAGGTTTGTTTATTTCGCTTTTATTTTCATACTAGCACTTACCCGCGGCCTTGCCATATCCCATGGGAACTCTGGGATATAACTTGTCCTATGTTACAAGACTTGGTCTACTTGTATGCCAAATTTCATTTTAACCCACGCAATCGTAATCGTTACCACTTCTTAGAGGCGCTTCAGTTATCTGTTGGCGGTGCTTCAACCGGCTACTTCGAGATGGACGGCGAAGCCACAGTATAATAGCAGTAATTTTTCTTCCTACAAAAGGTCGCGCGCTTGAATGTGTACGCGCCGTATACGAACGCACTACAAGTAAAGAAATAAGAATGCGTAAGAATACTTCAGTATGGATCACACTCACGTAAACTTGTTATCGCGCGTATGTGTGAATACGTGCCGCGCGCTCCTAAACCGGCGAAGTTGGACTACTTGTTCGTCTTTATACTTTGGCGAAGCTGTGAATTAGCTTACTTTCTGAACTTGACACATGCCGTGAGAGCACATAGTTTGTTTAAAGCAGATGCAAATGTGGTGTCACTGGCCAGCGCGCAACAGGTGGCCCCGTGGCGTGACCGATAACGTAAATGGAAAGTGGACACAACATACAATCGTATCCATACGGATACCAAAATCATGGAAGTCCTAATCTTGGTATACATGTTAATAGGGTAGCATATTTTCCAATAATCAATCAATGCCTATAGTCTCGTTGATACCTACTTATAGAGAAACATTTTTAATGACAGTAAACCAGACTAACAGTAAATCAACCTTATTATATATTAACGAACGGGGGCCTCCGGAGGCAGTCTCCGTCGGTCACCGTTCGTGTTGGCGGTAACTTGTGTAAGTAGTTACGGCTACACAGAGCAAAAAGCACACAGGTGAGTGTCACCAACGAAGTTGCCAAACTATAGTTAAGTTAGTTATATTGTTTTTCTAAACCTCCCTTCAATTCAATCTCTCTCTCATCATCTAAATTACAAAAGAACTCATCGTGTTTGGCCTTATTTCATTAGCTTTGACATTCAGTGTACCCTCTGCAATAAAAAGCTAGTCTTAAAAAAAAGAAATGGACAGAAACTTATTAAGAAACGCATTGATTGCATTACCAAATTTTAATATGTATCGACACAATTTAGGAATTTAACCTAAGACTAGGCTCTTGAAGCATGAATCTGGGTACAATAATATAGGTAGGTGCCTACATAACACCTATAAAAAAATATATAAACCCCTGGCAACATCGGATCGGCTGATATGATCTTCATCAATCGTACCTAAACAGAAAAAAAAACCGCTTTCGAATTGGACCATCCGTTACTAGAGCAATGATACCACAGACAGACCCACAAATTAAGGCACCAAACTTTGGTATATTTGTGAAAATAAACGTGTAATTGAGTTATATTTAAGCAGGCATAACATAACGGCTGTAAACAGTTTATCTATCGACCCGCATCATATCAGTTAACCCTTATCAATATCTAAATATCGCATGGCTTCAGGTCACTATGACATATCATTCATAGGTGCATTTTACTATGGCTATTGTAGAATAACTTTAATTTGGATATTGAATTCGACTCCATATTTTGACGTCATAACAACAAGGTACTTAGGTAGTCTGTGCGGAAAGAGAATAGGATTTAGATGGGGGGGGCGCTGTAATGCTTTTCTACCGTATCTGCAAAAAAAAAGCCATACTCGTACCTACTGGTTTGGTTAGTTCCGTTTTTCGCCACGCCTATTCACTTTCCGCACAGACTCTAAGCACTTTTCCCCGTAACAGTTGATGACGTCATTGGGACAGTATCTACTACGTCATAAGTTTAATATGTTGCCATTATGTGACAGTAAATTACCCGAGCAAAAAGCATTTTGCTTCTAAAAAGAAACAATCCCGAAACATGGCTTGGTTCCTGTGGGAAAAAAATTATGTTTTTCGTCACGAACAAAATTTTATCTATGCGTATTAAAGTTTCGTCGTGACCAAGGTGCTGACAACTCAATATGGCTCTAAGCTCAGCAGGTACGTAAGGGACAGACTAAGGCTGCGGCTCCACTGAGGCGGAGACGAACGGAGCGGAGAGGAGAAGCGTAGGCATCTACCAATCACAATAGTGTCCGCTGTTTCCATTGACGTGGGGTGAAGAAGGGACTTATGTGATTTGTCGACCCTGTCTCCACTCCGCTCCGCTCGTCTCCGCCTCAGTGGAGCCGCAGCCTTAGGGGACGGACAATGTACCGTTCAACCCTTAAAGAGTTAAAAGTTTGTATATAAAAAGTCGTCAAAGTTGGCAGTTGAAAGTGACGATATTGCTTCTATTTACCACTAGACTAGTCTAGTGGTATAATATCGTCAACAGTAGGTTCAATTGGCGTAAAGGACATTGAACGTCAACGATATGTATCTTTAAAGTGATAGAGTTTCAAGCTAATTCATAATTTGACCACCAGAACTGATGCACTTGGCAACATGTACGCCTCGCCGGACCCCGCCGGTCAATGACCGGACAAAATGCATAACTGACGTTTTTCTACTTTTTCGTTGCACGAATTCTGACGCCGCCTAGTTTGCTTACTTACCTACTATAATTTACAACACACGTTCAATACGTACTACACACACGGACAATGAATTCGAGTGATTTTCTATAATTATAAATGCGAAAGTTTGTGAAGATGTTTGGATATTTGGATGTTTGTTACCTTATAACCGGGTAACAACTGGATGGACCAAGCTGAAATTTGGCATGCAACTAGATCAAGTCCTGGATTGAAACATAGGATACATTATATCCCAGTAAAGAGTTCCTTTGGGACAATAACGGGAACAACGCGGGCGAAGCCGCGGGAAAATGCTAGTTTTCTATATAATTGTTCATAGAAAATGACTCGAATTCATTGTCCGTGAGTGTATATTACACGTTCGCGGCATATAATTTAGAATGATTATGGACTTCTAATAACAACTTTGACTTATTTTGTGACTCATCATTTTACAGTCAAAGAAATAAATACCGCGACAACAAACTACTTAGGTACAATCGAACCAACTGAATCATGACCCACCATAAGCTCATTTTGCTAAAACTCCTAAATGCAAGTGGGTCGAAAATTGCTTAAAGATAGATTTCCATGGTGAGGAACTTGTTATCATTTTATTAGACACTGACATTTATGGAGTGCACTGTCACTGTATTCCGAGATATATTCTATTCGCGTGATTTTTTTCGTATGCCATAGCCTTCCTGACTTGAGACTATAATCCGAGCTCTCTGTTCTTTTAAATTGGCCATCATTTAAAATGATTAAGCATTTTACAATTTAGTTTCTATTCTTTCACATTGACTGACAACTGATAACTTGACATTTGACGCACATTTAGAACATTGTATTTATGAAATATTATTTTTAAATCATCAAAAAGTTAAGGTTATCTAAGCGAGAGCTAGCGCGAGATTCAAACATTGACTGTAAAATGTGTTTCTATTGCAATGATAACAAAGGTTAAAATTGTGTCCGACCTATATTGACGTAATTTTGCTAGGATCTAAAACGTCCTAAGTGTGTCGATAGACCTTACAAGTTGGAAAGTTTCAAACGAATTGTCAGCAAAGTGGGTCATGATTCAGTTGGTTCGATTGTACATAAAAATTGTGTAACAGCTGAAAATAACTAGAACAGGAGTTTGGACGCAGACATTTAGCACTAAATGACCAGAGTAGTTTAGTAATATTGTAATTTTGTTTCATTCCGGCACAAACATAAAATGTAAAACGAGTTCACCAATAGTCCATGAAAATGCTTTTATGCCACAACTGGCCATAAAGTGGCTTCTTCCGCACGCTGCGCGTACG
Organism: Eudemis profundana; assembly: GCA_947034925.1. Classification (NCBI taxonomy): domain Eukaryota; kingdom Metazoa; phylum Arthropoda; class Insecta; order Lepidoptera; family Tortricidae; genus Eudemis; species Eudemis profundana. Next base: position 12,505,354 of record OX344812.1, read on the forward strand.
GAAAAAGTCGCTTTCTGGCTTAAGCCCTCGATCGCACATTTACGTTCCTCGCTTGCAGCTCGGGCCGCAAACATCTGCGATCTCGGCCGTTCTTTATATTACCACCCTAGTTGTGTAATGTACTATTTCTAAACCTCCCTTCAATTAGTCTCTCTCTCATCATCTAATTTACAAAAGAACTCATCGTGTTTGGCCTTATTTGATTAGCTTTGACATTCAGTGTACCCTCCTTGGCAATAAAAAGCTCGTCTTAAAAAATATACTTAAAAAAGAAAATAATTTTGGACAGAAACTTATTAAAAAAAGTAGGGATGTAACGATACACAGTTTTGCCGATACGATACCGATACCGATATATAGTAGTTAATTATCGGCGATACCGATACCGATACCGATATCTTAGCTAAATAATGAAGTATGAATTTCAGATATTTTTATGTCCTTATTATAACTAATGGCAATGACTACTGGTTATATTTACCAGAGAGTCAACCTTGAAAGTGTAAAGTAAAAATAATAAATTGTCAACTCAAAATTCTTTTTTTTTATTAAGAACCAAAGATTTAATTAACATAGTAATTATCATTGCACAAGGTAATAGAATAGACCAATACATAAATTAAGTCAGAAATTTGAAATTACTTCTTGCAGATTTTTTTTCATACAGCAAATTCTTCAAATATCGGTTGTATAATATCGGCGATACCGATATATCGGCCGATATATCGGTATCGGTATCGGTATCGTTACATCCCTAAAAAAAAGTATTGATTCCATTACCAAATTTTAATATACTGTATCGACACAATTTAGGAATTTAACCTAAGACTAGGCTCTTGAAGCATGAAAAAGCCGCTTTCTGGCCAAGTGTACACATAAAATTACCACCCCAGTGTACTATTCTATATCAACCGTGCTTTGTATTAAGTACTTAGATCCACTCCACTACATTTGCAGCTCTTTCCTTTTCATAGAATTGCGCTTGTTGATTTTCCCACAAAACATTTTTACAGAAATTATTTACATTCAAAAGTAAATCATTAAAAAAACCTTGGCATGTTTTATGCATGAGTTTCTTCCGGTTACTCATTAAGAGGTTATATTAAAATGTATTCGAACACGAAACTTATTAACATTACTTATTGTAGGTATTGTGAGTGCTTAAAATGCTATGCAAATGAAATATAAATGCCTGATCAATATTTATTCAGAAAATTACCTAATGCAATTACATAAGTTGGTGCAGCTACATTTATAAACCAGACATTTGCATAGAATCCTTTTTTATAGTACATTACACAACTAGGGCGGTAATACAAAGAAAGGCCGAGATCGCAGATGTTTGCGGCCCGAGCTGCAAGCGAGGGACGTAAATATGCGATCGAGGGCTTTCTTTATTACCTCCCGTGTTGTGTACATCATTTTATGTCTACACTTGGCCAGAAAGCGACTTTTTCCGTACGCGCAGCGTGCGGAAAAAGCCACTTTATAGCCAGTACGTCTAGCATAACTGTCCGCGACTTCGTTTCAGAGCGCGACAGAGCATCACCTGTCACTGTCACAAGATATTGAGTGAAAAGAGATAGATAGCATTTATCGCGCGACAAAGAGTCGCGTGTCACAGTTGTGCTAGAGGTACAGAGGTGTGGCATAAAAGGATTTATGCGCAGTTTAATTCAAATTGAACGTGCCAACAAACATATCTTATTTGCATTGATGACACGCACACATCGCACGTATTTTAAAACGTATAAATACTTATGTATACATACATTACGAAATATGTCATTCATTCAATTTGCTTACTTTCTCATTCTTACTAAAAGATGTCACGCGAGGAGACTTACTATATCCATACATATTCAAAGCATTCATTGTCATACTTACTTAATAATACAATAACACTAATAAAATAATCAACGATTTTTGTCCTAAGTACTTTAGGTGCTTTGAAATGTAAACAAATGTTACAATCGTGTGTTCATCCGAAATTAGTTCCTGTTCCTATTGTAATAAGAAGACTACTGGAATAATAACTTGATAGAAGAGATCAATTATTAATCGACCTTTCTGTATATCTACGATGTCCTAAATAAGTACGGGACGCACATGTGAAACTAACGGCATCGGTATTTCGCTTACGTGACTAATTTCTATAAAGATACGCTGTCTTGAGTTAAGTATAACACAAGCAATTAAATTAAGGGCATAAATAAATAAAAAATGTAAATAAAACTTACCGTGTCTACGGAAATCCTTAGTAAATTAAAATCACGTTTAGACGCGCGAATAGGTCGTGAGCGCACTCGTGAGGAACTACCTTTAGGAGGCTGGTGCGTGTGTATACACTGACACACAATCCGCGACTGGCCACTCGAACCTTGTACAACTTGTGATGGAATAAAAAAGTAAACTTTCTAAATTCGAATTCGCGAATCCGTTGAACAGGTGAGGCGGTAACTCGACCGTAGCGGTGGCTTTTACAAGAAAGTATAGAGTCTGGTTTATTGTTAGTTCTACAGAATAAAGTACCTACAGATGCAGAATAGATATGGATAATCTAGTTTAGTGTTCCGTATGTGTACCAATATATGTACATACCTAAATACAATATACCTACATAAATAATGAATACACGCATTGTAAATGGACATTTACAGTTTTTTCAAAGTCAAAGTCAAAGTCAAAGTACTTTATTCTTCAATTTAGGCATAATACAATGCACTTATGAATGTCACGATTTACCACCGGTTCCAGTGTAAAAAAAAACCTCTGCCCCGAGAAGAACCGGCTAAGAAACTCAGCGAGGTATAGCTTTTCCAAAACAATTACAATATTAATATTATTATATTAACTTACCTATATACCTTACTACTACACAGTTTTTTGCACAGTAGGTGCACTTTATGTTAAAAATTAATGGTTACTCCGGTTACTCCCCTTTTTTAAATTAGGTATGTGACCTAATTTCGGGACCGGCACCATTCTTTGGGGAAGGCCAATCTACCATACTATACTTACCCCTCAGAACATTAATTAAAAAATCTACAGATGTTTAGGTTAATTCCTGTCTTTTATTCACATTTGGCGTTTGATTAATTTAAAACAATAGTACATTATGATACCTACGAGTGGGCGAAGTTGGTCATTCAGTCGAGGCTGTGTTGCATAGCCCGAGCCGTCAGGCGAGGGCTGTATAGCCGAGACTGTAATGACCAATGCCCACGTGTGTCATACGACGTTTTTCAACATACTCGCGAATAAAAAATAATATTTATCATTTAGAATTTCTGATTTGTACATATTTATTTAATGGTTTATCCTATCCTCGTCTATCGTCACCTCGTCGTGTGGTGTCGGTGTAGTGCGGGCGCACCCCATGAACACGATGCGCGGGGATCATATCCGCGCGCCGAGTCCCACGACGCGGCGTGCTCTCATTGGTCAATTGGCGGTAATTACAGCACTTGTGTGTAATAAGCTGCGTTGCGCGCATAAGAACCACCAAATAAGAGCTACTTTATGAGCAAGTGTGTTAATAGTATTTTATGCAACAGTTGTATAAGTGTATAAGTGGGTTCAAAAAATGCGAATTGCGTGAGTTGCGATACGAGCCGCGAATGCGGCGAGTATCGCAAATAGAGACGCAATGAGCGTTTTTTGACTTAATTATACAACGTTGCATACAATACTTTTTCTACGACTAAGTTTTAAATTATAGAATACAAAATTAATCATAACCTGGAAACAAGGCAAATATGATGTTGGACTGACAGTATATTGTGTCTATGGTAAACTTTTTTTTTTATTTAAAATATACTTATATTAAAAATACTTTTTTTATGTTGGCATCAATGAATTTAGTTCGGAAAGTTTTGTTTTTCTTAAAAACCGTAGGAATTTAATTGTTTGTTAAGTTGGTAGTTGTGCATTTTTACCGTAAAGTTAAAATTGAGCGCTTAAGCCTTGACCTAAGTTTAACCTAGATTTAGAAGTCTGTGGCTGCTAGCAATAACGTAAAGTGACTATAACGACACTAGTGCTGTTATGGGGAATAGAGTATAGACTCCTCTGAATTCATATTATGTATGTTCTTATATTAGTGTTCGTGACCAAGTAAAAGACAGATAAAAGTACAGGAGTAGAAAAAAGGATTTAAAAAAATTAGTAAAACTATCTTAGTCACATTTATTAGGGCTTGTTACACACTTGGGAGTTTTCATTAAAAAAATAATGAATATCTCTGAAAGTAAGCGTTTTTCGACTGTACATCACATAACTTTTTTTACTCCTAATAGTTGTTAGAATGTATAGTTAAAGTTTGTCGGTATAGTCCCTCCCACCATGTATATTTTTTTATTTTATATGATAAGTACTTTGTAAATTAGTGTTTCGATTAAAAATCGAAATAGAATTTATATCGATAACCCTTCGTGAGAAAATGTTAACGAGATGGAGACGTAGACACAATGGACGGATCTCTATTAGGTAACAATGTTACCGACACTTTGTAATAAAATAACAAATGTGCAATTCTTTATTTTCCTGACAATCGGGGTCACAGATCAAGGGTGCAACTGCAACCACTTGGCCTCATTTGTTAACATATTGCTGCACTGCAGGTTCAGCTGAGCTTAAGTAATTCTCATGTCTGTAGACTGCTTTTGCATTTCAATTGCATGCATAACAATAATATTCAGACATTTATAATTATTTATTTACACATATATCATCAGAGCTCGGAATAGGCTGTGCCTATTTACCTAAACTTCGCGGGAGGACGTAACTAAGAGTGGTTACAACCACCAAAAATAATTAATTATTTTTATTGAACCCGGGATTTCCCTGGTTTAATAATAATACATTATCTATATAAATTCACGCTCAGGGTTAGATTATTAATTAAATACAATTGTCTAATGCAGAAATTTTGAATGAAGTCGATTTTTGAGTTCGCAATATATTTTGTATTTGATTAATAATTTAACCCCGAGTGTGAATTTATGTACAGTATGTTTTCTTATTAATCCCAGGAAATCCCGCGGGCTATCAATAAAAATAAATAATTATTTTTGGTGGTTGTAACTCTTAGTTACGTCCCCCCGCGAAGTTTAGGTAAATAGGCACAGCCTATTCCGAGCTCTGTACCTCTAGCACAACTGTGACACGCGACTCTTTGTTGCGCGACAAATGCTACTTAACTCTTTCCACTCAATATAGTGTGACAGTGACAGGTGATGTTCTGTCGCGCGAGAAACGAAGTCGCGCCCTGTTATGCTAGACGTACTGCATATCATAAACCCTCTATAATGCGTTAAAAAACCACAAATTACAACCATGTGAATGTCGCTTTATTCGAAATGAAATGTTAATTGCAAACAATTTTGACAAATCTCGCACGTTACTTGATATCGAACGATATTTTAGTTTCTGGGCGTTTCTCCAGAAATATGTCTGCGGTCACCTCATTCATCTGGCCATTTTTCATACTAAATGTATGGAGACAGATGAATGAGTCGCAGACATATTTCTGGAGAAATACCCTTCTTCACTTTAGTTTGTCTCCGAATAAATTAAAAAAAATATGTTTGCGTGACATGCGTGAAAAAGTTTTCGTTTACCGCCATTTTACATTATTAATTAATGGGTAATGTTTGTGCGCCGATCACGTAAAAACTACAGGACCGATTTCCATGAAATTTGACGTACTAGTTCATTACTACAGAGGCCGGGAAGTAAGGGGTTGTCGGCCGGAGGTACTTTGCGGCCTAGTATAAGGCACGTAATGTCAACATTTCATTGCATGTTTGAGAAAAGGAAAAGGCACATAGTGATCCCGTGATCCCGATTAACACATAAGTAGAATATTTTTTACCCGACTAAGCCGGGGTAAAAAAGAAACATGTAACTTATTTCACCTCCACGAAAAAAGTTGCGGCCGTGTGCAATTCTTTGGAAATAATTTCGACTACTTAATCAAGTAGTTTATTTTTTTCCGAAAAGCGTGGAAAACGTAGTGGTTTGGTTGTGTGACGCTTTAGTGATGTTTCTGTTGTTCATGTAAGTGGCAAACAATCGGTCCAGCCATCTTATTATAAAATAACCATTCATCATCGTTGCGCTATTCGCTTTTGGGAGAAGCCATGTCTTATCGCAAAATCTTTTTTTTTAATACATTTATATAAGTAAATAAATATCGGGGGACAATCTTACACAAATCGAGCTAGTCCCAAACTAAGCAATGCTTGTAGCTTGTACTATGCATAGTATCGCCCATGGGCACAAGACGACGATATACATACTTATACAGAGAAATACATACTTAAATGGATAGAAAACATCCATGACTCAGGAACGAGCACTCTAGCCATGCTCATCCCACAAATATTTGCCCTTACCAGGATTTGAACCCGGGACCTCTAGCTTAGTAGGCGGTGGCACTCCCACTGAGCTAAATGTGTCGTCATTGTAAGTGTGAACTTCTCAACAAGCGAATATATAATGTGGTTTGTTTCCAATTCTACAGTTTTCATTTACAGATTCCTATATCTACAGATCGCCAAATCTACAGATTCTTATTTCTACAAATTCCCAATTCTGCAAATTCCCAATTCTACAGATTCTCATATCTACAGATTCTCATTTCCACAGATTCTCATGTCTACAGATTCCCAATCCTACAGATTCCCAATTCTATAAATTTCGAATTATACAGATTCCCATCTCTTCCCATATACAGGGTGGGAGGGACTATACCGACATACTTTAGCCATGAATTCCTGGTGGTGTGACGAGTAAAAAATGTTATATCAACATGGGTCGAATATTGTCATTTTACATTAATAGTTTTATGGAACAAAATAAATCAGTAAATTAAGCCCCTCGTTATAAACATGTCCTTACTGGCTGAAAAGTTATCAAAAAGAAAAAAAAAAGCTAAAATGGAAACGAAAGGTCAATTTTTTGGCCTCGTAGTCGCTTACCATCAAATACTGCGAAGGTTAATTCCTGTTTAGTTAAAGGATTTTAAAAAAATAGTAAAGGTATCTTAGTCACATTTATTAGGGCTTGTTACACACTTGGGATTTTTCATTTACAAAATAATGAATATCTCGGAAAGTAAGCGTTTTTCGACTATACATCACATAACATTTTTTACTCCTAATAGTTGTTAGAATCTATAGTTAAAGTTTGTCGGTATAGTCCCTCCCACGCTGTATTTACAGATTTTAAGCTGCACAAATCCCCATCGTAGATTTTTCAGAATTACGATCTTGCAGAATAAGCGAATGTTGCTCACTGTCATCTCGTAGTCTACACTGTTCGTGTCCCAGAAGTGAAAATGTATTTTAATTTCCGTGCCCCCAGATTCCCGATTCTACAGTAACAGTAACACATCCTTTTCGACCTTTTAAATGCGTTTGCACTGAAGCGAAGGGGAGCAGTATGAAATCGACCAATCACATTTCGCCGATTCAAATACGCTCGTGTTGGCTTCAACAGTGATGTAACCTGATTAGTCTATTTTGCACAAGTCCACTACAGTGGAAACGCGCCCTTGCGATATCCGAACAGGCAAAAATGTACAGAAACGGGATGCACATATTATAATGTATGTGAGAATGTTGAGATGGATCAGTAACGCCGCTACTGGGTTCCATGGTGACTGATGATACGCGAAAATGCTTTAAGTAGACCATTACAAACTTTTTGAAAAATAATAAATGGCCTGAAATTGTCAAGTACTTAATGAGTTTTTTTTTTCATTCAAATCAATTTCCTTCTTATCAGAGACCAAACGACATGTTTACTTCTGGGGCACGAACAGTCTTTACTACGAGATAACAGCGAGCAATATTCGCTTATTCTGAAAGATCGTAATACTAAAAAATCTACGATTGGGATTTATACAGCTGAAAATCTGTAAATATGGAATACCTACTGTAGAGATGGGAATCTGTAGAATTCGCAATTTGTAGAATTGGGCATATGTAGAATTGGGAATTTGCAGAATTGGGAATCTGTAGAATTGATAATCTGTAGACATGAGAATCTGTAGAATTGCAAATCTGTAGACGTGGACCTAAAGGATAAGGAGGTACCTACTTTTTTAAACTCTATCTTGCTGCGTATCATGTTAAATTAGAAAAATCGTGCGTCATGCGAGTTCTAGGAAAACTATTTAAAACATAACAAGGTACTCAAATAAGGGCTTAGTACAGAATTACCCTCTAATATCCTAAGGAAAAGAAAAATGTGGGCAAAAATTACCGTTCAAATTGTAATCTAAAATGAAACGTAATATAGTGGTTATTTAACAGTAGACGATTCGTTGTTGCTAAAACGTGCGATTTAGCACGGTTTTTTTGGACACAAGCGTGTAATTAACGTGCATAACGAAAAAGTGTGCTAAAACCGTGCTTTCTGAGGTACCACTTGCTGCCTCTGAAAGCGCTTACAACCGTGCTTTGACGCACGTTCGGCAACAGATTGAGACGATAATCCTCAAGCATCCGGCAAGCAACTGATACAATAGGTAACTACAATAAACTGCTTACGAAAAAAATAGATTTTATTTTATTATGATTGACGCGTACGTAAGCGCTCTGCTTAATCGAAAACCATAAAATAGCGCAGCATTACAATTTTTATTGATATTTCGCAATATTCGGATATTTTTACAGCGCTAAATGTTACTTTGAACCTGGCTTTGTTATAATGTTAGGTCTTTGGAAACTAGTAATTTTATTACATATTTTAAACATATTTGTACAATGTTCATACCCAGGCAGCCTGTCTGTTCGTAAATGTACGTATACTTAGAATATTTTTTATTTATACGCCGTATTAGGTTGAACACACAACATTTGCAGCAGAAATGAAAGGTAAGTAATATAAAAAATAAACGAGCGAGCGTTCGCAACATTTGAAAATAGCGATTCCCTGCTCAAATTATGAAAAGCGAATGTCTTCACATTTTTTAACTTTATAGCCGCCCGATCACTTCAATTGATCCAACATCGTCGTAGGTAAGTGAAATGTGGGACTCTACCAAATGACGTTGCCAGATAATATTATTATGTCACTTCAATACTGGTTAACGGAAACCTTTATTAAATTAAAACACACAATCACACGAATATAGTAGACCATAACCATAACGTAAAACCCATAATAAACCTAAAATTAAAAAGGCAGGCTGGCTGGGCAGGGTGCCCATTAGGGTTTGCAGTACCGGGAATTCCCGGTTCTCTCATACAAAAAAATCCCGGTACTGCAAACCCTAGTGCCCATGACGCAGACATCATTCCCGCGCTGGATCGCTATAACAACGAGTCTTTGCGTGAGAAAGCTGCCTGCGCGAGGGTTGCCTGTTGCTTCCCTCAGGCGCCTGCCAAGCGCCCTGTGCGAGCCAGAGCCACGCGCGCCCTGGCCGCACGGACCGAGTCTCTGGTTTTGTAGTTTAATTTTTCAGTCATACCCTAGATCACCTAAGGCTGTTTTAAAGACAGACAACGGTCTGTACATATTTAAGACGACTGCTAAACGGTTTCCTAATTCCTCCCGCGCTAAACAAAATCATTTAGCTAAAACACATTAAACAGTACCACAGAATAAGTATTAGTACTACTTACGTACGAAAGCTTCTCTCTCTAACAAAACTAGCATTCGAGTCCATCGACCGGACGGAGCTTACCCGCATCTACCGTCTCTCTTACAATTACCGCGCAAAGGGCCACATGACACTGCATCTGTGGAAATTCCGCGCGGGCCACACTACGAGGTCGATCACGGAGATAAGGGGGGGGCGATCACTGGACCGCGGGCCGTAGTTTGGAGTCCCCTGCCCTAGTGTAACTGCGAGACGCTCCTCTTTGTTACTCAACAAAGATCCCTTCAATCTAGTGTGACAATGACCTGTTAACAGAACTACTGGGATATCAGGCAGGGATATTGCGATTAGGGCCGATACATCCTATACAAGTTGCAGCTGGGTTGCAGTCCGTCAGAGTCGCCATAAGCTATTTCAACTTTCCATATTGTCTATTTGTCTAAATGAATCTTTAACTATGTGGAAAGACTATGTTAATTTCTTCGCTACTACAGGATTAGGTAAGATACGAGCATGCCAAAGTAATAAGTGAGCACGTAGAAGCGGTGTAAACCTTCACGGCTCAGTTACTTAACACACTTAATTACATTTCACACTACGCGCCTTCAACCAAATACATGCTTTACTGAACAAATAATAGGTTGCGCGCGACGTATAGGTTACGAATAAATAATACGATGAGACTTTTTTTACAATCATCAAGCCCATTTGGCTTGCTCTTGACTCCGATCATGCCCGATGTTTAGCGTTAATGGAGGCTACGATGGGACCAGCGTACCCAGAATATGCCTTTGCGCTCTGATCCTAAAAGTGTCCGGATTATAATCATAGGGGGAGGGCGGTGGAGGGTGCGTCCATCACTGGTGCCAAACACTGGGAGGTGACACAGCGGACAGCATGTCATATGTCCGGGGGTGCCTGCCGAATGCACCCCCCTTCCCGTGCGAAAAATCAAAAAGTAAACCTTTCCGCCCCGGGTACCCTACTGGCTTACGCCGCCACTACTTAGTTATAATTACTCGGAAACACCGACGCTGGCAGACGACGACGACAACACCATTGATCCCATTGTAACCAAGTCAGGATCTGATCAAGGGATCTTGGAGAAATCGCGGGAACTCTTCTAAAATATTATAGGCACACCTATGGCGACTTGGATATTTTTATAGTGATTCGTGCATTTCTTATCGAATAAGTTCATTTTGTCGGCTAAAGTCGCAAACCTCGTAACGATATATGGAAAACAATAGAAATTAAGAGGTTTGAGACTTTAGCCGACGAATTTTGAAGGTGGTAATCCATTATTTTTTATAACATATTACTTACCCTATTTTATTTAAAGTAAACCGTCAATTGGTTGCACGAAAACGACAAAACACTCTGGACCTATGCCGAATGTTCAACGTCGAAACCGAAAAAGCCCAAGGTGAGCTTCAGAGACACAAGCGTCAGAAGAGGTCCATCCCAGTGCAGGACAAAGTGGAAAGAGTAGAAAAACTTGTCGACAAACTGTACGATGACGAAGAAGAGGATGGCGCGAAAGTCGCGTATCGGAAGAAGGTCCTGAATACAACCACCACTAAGCCCGAGGTAACTTATTTATTCGACTACCTCCTCCCGAATACTCCTCTGAATAAGCGTGAGGAGCGAATTCTTCGCTCATAATTATAAGGCTCTATCTAAAGATAAGGCTCTCAGCGTATTATCAAAAGGATCTTGTTCCCGTAGTCTATTTTCTAACAGTTATTAAGTTAGGTATCTCCAAGGCAATAAAAACCCATACTAATAATTATAAATGCGATAGTAACTCTTGTCTCTCTGTGTCTGTAACCTTTTTACGTTTGAACGGCAGAAATGATTTAGATTAAATTTGGTTTAGAGGTAGTTCTAGACCAAAGGACATAGGGCATAGGATAGTTTTTAAACCGGAAGTCATAATTTAAGGGGGAGAACAGTGGGATGGAAATTTGTATGGGAAATCATCATATACAAGTAAAAGATATAAAACTCTAATTCTAGTCAGACAAAGACTCGGGCGAAATGTAGTCATACATTAATTATGACAGAACTTATTCATCGCGTAGGTACAGACGACTTTCGTATCTCGTCTCAACATTTACAAACGGGTGGCTCCACAATATTATAAAGACAAGTTTAATCTCTCCTATACCTATGAAGCAATTATGCTTACAGACACCAAAATCCGGAAGAAGGTTCGAATTCGCGCCAGCCATATTGGAGGTGAATTTCGAATCGAGCCAAACTGTCCTGTCTGATAAGACAGGAGAAGGAAAAACCGTGCCGGTGGTGTGGCACAAGTATTGGAAGCACGGCATTGTCCCTTATTTCATTGATTCAAACACATACGGTAAATAATCTCCAAAAGTGTATACTAAGGTTTACTCAAATACATTAGGGATCTCTTTCTTACAAATGGGAATAAGTATGAGACATGCGTAAAACTTTATTTCCATGGCACAGTTACAGAAATCAACGACATAACATCAGTCTTTGGCACCGGCTTCTTTTGGTTTTCTTTTTATTATTGACCAAAGGTTTATCTTGGTAAGTTTTCAATATTTCTGAAGAAATATCTCAATAGTTCAGCTTTAATTGTAATTTTTAATTTTAAACTAAGTAACAAACGGTTGCAGATTTGGACCAAAAGTATGGCTGTTTCGCGTAAAATACTCGCTACAATTTCTCATTATTCTTCAGATACGTTCCTGGCTGAAAAAATAACGAAAGCCTTCGACAACTTCGAGCAAAACACCTGTATCCGATTACAGCGATTAAGAGAAAGGCCCACCGATAAAGTATCCCTACAAAACGTCCAGTGGCTATACATCACCAACCCTTCCGGCACCAGACAATGTGTGCATAGCAACGAGCTGAAGCCAGCCACAGGAGTTCAGGTACTATGGGAGAAATAGAGATACACAACGTATCATACATTACAAACTGCTGACAATGATATCAATCGCAAAAACTAAACCATATCAAAAATGTAAACAGTTTGCCTGCGGATATCTCTGTCCATGTCAGTGTTCCACAATGTACAATGCTTGAGTCATCTGTTACAAATACTAGAGGCCAATGATGATGGTTAACTGTTTGGAGTTGAAGGACTACACTAGAAAAGCCGATAGTATAACTTCCTTGGGGGTTAATTCTGATCTAAAATATATGAAATGAAGTTGAACTTATTCATTAGTTTTTCTCATTAGAAAATGTGAATGCGATGCATGCTACGCTGAAACGACACAATTCAACAAGTCTTTACAGTTGCATTTATATTCCCTACCCGTTGTTGCGTCCGCGCGAGACGATTTTTGTCAGTCGTCAGCCAACCGATAGATTGGTAGGAATAGCTGTTTCTACACAGCTACTTCTTAGAATGAGAGATGTGCTATCTTTTTTTGCCGAATATTTGCATCCTTATCGATTGCCTTACAAAATCAGTCCGTTTGGGCACAAACAACTTATCCCTTTCTAGTGACTCTCGCAAGGCTTTTGCTTTACTTTTCTGCAATTAAGTGATGCCTCTTCTCTTGATTGAAAATATAAACTAATAAAACCTGTTTCAGTGGGTAGTATTCGGCTACGACTGTATGGCCGAAGGCGAGATCTTGCACGAAGTCATGCACATTCTGGGCTTCTCCCATGAACATTTACGCGAGGACCGGGATCAATATATCAGCGTGATGTGGGATAACATTAAACCGGGTAAGATTTCACCAAACACTTCATCGAGATATGCCGCAGCGATCTTGTGTTACTAGGGCCACTAGCACAAGATCGCTGCGGCATATCCGCACGCGATACGCTGAAACAGAGTGAGAGACTCTGTAACACCCAATAGGAACGCGCATCTGTATCGGAAATATATCTGAAATCGCGTGTATTAGTGGCGGATCCAGGGATTAGAGTCCATTGTGTGTAGTGACTTCGATAAAACGTACCCTCAGTGGAGTTAAGACCCTCCCAAATGCACTTCCTGAATCTGCTACTGCTCCCATACGAGAAGAGGTCCACAGGACTTAGTAAGAGACACATATCCCGATTCAAACCAAAAAAAAAAACAAAAACTAAGACCAAGCAAAACCAAGGCTCGTGGTATAATGATCAAGTGATATGTCACGCAGTGAATTATTTAAGAGTAACTGATGAGTTTCTTGCGGCGTTTCCTTTCATCTAAAAGAGCCCTTGTGGCCTAATGCAAAATTAATTAATTAAATTGAAGTAGTAACACATTATCCGATCTCCAGGCTAAATGGCTTGTTCATCTGGCACTTCAGACATGCAATCCTACGAGATATTATATCTGTTACTTAGGTTCTTCTGCGGATATCATCATTTCTGATTCTATCGCGCAGAAAAACTCTGACCATACCCTTTCCATTGCACTTTGCGCGACTTTGAGCCACCGTTGGGGCAGTAAAGTCTTGAAGTGGCGACCACTCTTAGGTACCTAAGCGCAGCGTAGGCCGGTCCCAGACTTGTTGGAGAGACTACCTCGATCTATGGGGAGACCTATGTCCAGGAATGGACGACCGTAGCCGATAGATTGATAGTAATACATGTCGTGTCATGTCAGTAGTTAATTTCCAGGCTACAAGAAATTCTTCGAGACCAAGAAACGCCCTTCGATCCTGTCGTCACTTCCGTACGACTACTCTAGCGTTCTCCATTACCCTGCAAGAGCATTTTCCAAAAATGGAAAGTTCACTCTTGTAGCCGAGGTACGTAGCCCAGGCCGCAAGTATCCTTTTTTTCCCGATACACACAGGTGAGGTAATAAAGAATACTCCGGATGGCATGTTTATGCCCCTCACCTACGGGTCACAAACGCCTGCGATCTCGCAAATTCTTTATTCTTTTACCGCACTGGATATTATGTACCTACTGGATATGTAATGACGCAGGCCTACTGTCTGTATTTGTGAGATCCATGAGATATATTATTTTAATTCTAATTTACCTTGTTTATTGTAATTCCAGGCTGGCGTCTATTTCGGTCAACGCGAGGGACTAAGTGATATAGACGTGGAAAAAGTCTCAATCGTCTTTGGCGGCGAATGCATAGAGCGAAATAAACACTACTTAGTGACCACTTGTCCCACCGTTATCGCTTCCAAATCAAAGACACCAACAAAACCAACACAATCTGAAATAGACGATTATTTCAAAGAGAGATTATGGCCATTTGGAATAGTTAACTATAAACTGAAAGATAAGATTGAATTCTGTAAGTTTTAATTTTAACCCTTATAAAGTTAAAAGTTGTAAATCATACGCCATGTCATAACACTGTCAAAACCTAAATTGACCTTTAAACTGGTACATGTAGGTTTATATCGCTCCGGGGTCTGCGACACCTTTAGGCGTTATTGGCGTGATAGGCACGACAACACATGACGGCTTTAGGCGTTCCTGCCGTTCAAAGGGTTAATGTTGGTTCGAAAAGCCATATCAAATTATTATTTTTTTATAATATAGGTGTACTTAGGGTAAACCGGGGTCGAAACGCTATTAAATCGACCTAATTAGAAAGACAAAACTGCATAGTGCCGTATTTATTACAGCTATTGAAGAAAGACAAAATATTGAAGAAGTAATCAAACATATCGAAAAGGAAACTTGCATAGAATTTAGAGATTTATCGGACAATGATGTAGAGGCGACTGAAGCAAATACTGCAGAGACTGCTGATGACGGAAATGAGATTCAAGTCGACAGTGAACCGGATCGAACTTCTGAAATAGGCGGCAATAACGAAGCCAATACAGTAAATGAAGGTACTGCAAATGAGAATATAAAAGAATCGGACAGCGACAACCCCTCTACTATGTTAAAAGAGGCAAGTGATGCTAATGACGCCGCTACAGAAGACGGAGCACAGAGGAGAGATAACTCCCAAAAACAATTGAAAGCAGGTAACAAACATGCAATTATTAAATGAATGACGTAAAATAAAGCAAATGTTAGAAGCATAGGTGTAGAGGGAAAAAGTAAAAGTATCTGTATTTACTATTTTCTCTAACATGCGTGAAAATAACACTATATCCAATTATCCACTATCTCGCATGATAATGGATTTCAAAGTATCAAATTTCGAAGATCGTTCTTTATCAAGTTATATATAAACACTCTGTAATTATTTTTACGTCACATCTAGCCATAAAGTGGCAATAACCGCCCGCTACGCGCGCGGAAAATCCCACTTCATGGCCTGGGGGAGACGTAAAATGTTGTACTTACTACGGGCGGTAATAAACAATGCCTCAGATCGCATATTCATCGCCCTTGCCTTTGGCTCGGGCGGTAAATCCCTGCGATCTGAGACATTCTTTGTTTTACCGCCCTAGGTAAGTAATGTACTATAATTTCCACTTCTCATGCTCGTAAAGTGCTTGAAATATACGGCGTAAGGAAGCCGTCGACAACATGAAGAGTCTGCTTTCTGGTAGAGTAGGTACAAATTGGCGCATATCTGTCGTCGAGTTGCGGAATATCAAGCTTGTATACATATACTAAAATTATCCTATTTTTACAACATTACTTAGTGACCTAGGTTGGTAAATTAGGCGCAGGCTCACATTCCTTAAAATACTGTTTTTTTTATTTGTTCTATTTGGTGCCTCACTGGTATTAAATAGGCAAAGGCCTCTCTCTCCTTCCACATCTCCACAAAAGACTGATACTTCTGGAAATATATGCAGCATTTTAAAGTTATTAATTTTAACTTACATTTCAGATGACAAAGGAAATGCAACCGTGCGAGTCCGCCGGGCCCTGCCTCCGACACCGTCTCGCCGCCATGCCGACGACGTATTAGTGTTGACTCGGTCACCAGAGCCGGGCTGCCGATGCCCAGACCCCGGACGTCCTAGCGCACAAAAGGTTCTTCTCTTTATATTACGGCAGCTGGTCGCATTCCTCGACCAATTTTGACAGTTGCCAACTGTACAGATTTTACCGGTTTTAATTTAAATTGGTCCAGAACCCAGACCCTCACTGACTCACAGAACATCACGCACAAAATATCTCATTTTATTTTTTATGCGATTCGACAAAGTTTAATTCGGTAACTAAAATTTACAACGAATTTATCTTTATATTTATATGCATAGATATTGTAAACAAATTTGATATTTTGACATACGTCGCTTTTCACGGAAGAATATACATGTAATGTACTAATATTTATATAAAACCTCTGCACGTCCATGTTTGACAATTTCGTTCCTTTACTTTCTCAACCTCGTATCTAATCGAATAGTTTGATAGAAAAAGCACCTGTACAAGTGAGTAGAAGTGAGATTTTCCTATGAAACTATTCGATTAGATACGTGGTTTGAGAAAGTAAAGAAACAAAATAGGTAAAAGTATCCACTATTAGAGTTTATCTCATTTTTCAAAAACTTCCATGAACTAATTTCCTTTTTTACCTGTTTTCGGCGATCTTAACCAACTCCTTGCCAGGGCTGCTCTGAGCCCGTCTAAATCTAAATACAACGCACGGAACGCGTCTACCGTAACTTGATTTGACATGACTGCATGTGTGACTGCACCCACCCTTGGTACAAGTCAGGATTCGAACCCACGACCTCTGCTTGAAAGGCGCATGTTCGAACCACTCAGCTAGGTACCATAGTTTGGGAAAAAAAAGCTCAATCTTTCGATGTTTGATAAGAGTAATTGATTCACATTAATTGTGACATCTCTGGCACAATAGAAGATGTGCAACACTTGTTGATGGAGTGCAGACGGAATCGCGCCCAGAGGGAGGCGCTGGTGACGGCAGCCAATCAAAACCCATATGATACAACGTCAGACTATGCATGCACGTATGGTATATAGGTTGACTGGGGGATTTTAATAGAATTAGGTAGACAGGTAGTTAGTATTTTAACAAATTAGTATTGTTATTTTTGTGATGAAGTGTTTGTCTTTATAGGGCCGATACGTATGAGTGTATAAAGATCTTTTAATAAAATAAATTTTAAAAAATCTCATTTAGATTATCCTGAACCTGTTCATCTCCGCTGTTACAGGAGCTGGTGATTAACGCGGACTGCTTCAACTCTGTCAACGACCTGTTGCACGTTTTCGTCCACGTGCTTGGCCTGGACCACCAACACAATATGTACGACCGCGACGACTTCTTGGCTATTAATTGGGCCAACATATCTTCAAGTAAGCCGATCCATTATACACAATTCATCAATAATGTTCATCATTTACCTCATTCTTGAATTAACTATTTAAGTTAGGTACATCTAGGTACCTATATACCCAGCACCATTGTAAAAACTACATAATAGGAGAACGGTCGCAAACATGAAGGAAGATGAAAGCTTTGCTTGATCGGTCCATCCAGTAGAGTTTTCCCCTGAGCTCGTTTTCTATCGGTGCTCCCAACTATGCAGAGTCATTATTATGTAGAAGCGCTCCCATGAGCCTGGAATAAGTAGGTGAGATACTATAGGGTAAATAAGTTAGAGGGCCCCCGCAGGCTAAGGGTGCATTGAAGAACGGACCGTGAGTTAACCAATCACACTGTTGAGGTGGACTGGGATCAAATTAAATCAAATAATTTATTTCTGCAAGTAGGCGTCAAGGGCTTTTTATGTGTCTGATTCTAGTGACGCTTCGGGAAATTACCTTCTGGTGAGACAAAGCGCCGGAAAAACCCAAGTGTTTCTCTTTTCAAAAACATTAACAAAAACGTGGATTCCGAGCACTGTGTCAATTCACAGTCCGTTCCTCTTTCCTGCGCCAAGTCAGTGGGAAGGCAGGGTGGAACTATGATCCACTTTTAACCAGTTTTACTCCATTGCATCACAGTCATAAAAACAAAAGATTACAAAAGTTTAAATCTAAAATAACTTAACTTAACACACTACTTACTACTACCAATTCTTAAAAACTAAAACTCAACGAATACCAATTTTAAACTTAACTAACAAAAAACATTAAACCCCTGCAACTCCCCCGCCCTGGGCAAAGAGCCAAGAATGCTCGCGGCGTTGCCTCGCTGAATCGCCAGGCTCAGCCTCTGTGCGAAAAAAGAACCAGCCCTGAGATCGCCAGAGACTCCCACCAACTTTTCCGATATCTCATGGACAAATTTTTTGGTGTCAGACGACCATGGCCCTAAGGTTTCTACTGCAAGTGTCACAAATACGCAATCACTTGACAAGAAAGCGTATTTGCGCCACTTGATTGTCTGGGCGTTGTCAGCGGCAGATCCTGGCCTACAGGCAGAACCCTGAACATGGGACGGAGCCAGCGTGTCTGTGCAGGTGACATCCCACGCCAGGGGCCTTCCCAAACGCCAAGGCACCAAAGTGCACCCATTGGGCCTCTTTCCATCTGCAGCGGACATTCCGGAGGGTTCCAAAGTCGCTGGTACAGACACAGTTCCAAGGGCCCGGCGGATGAGGTCGTTCAACGACGCGTGCCGGAAAATACGAGCAGCACTCTGTCGACAGTGAAGCCCGTATCTGCCTAAAGCGTCGACCGAGCTGCCACAGTCATTAGTTTAGTAGTCGTTCTATCTTACAGCCCTAAACGAGGAGTTGCAGACAAAGCTTCCCCCAGCGGCGTCGGTCGGGTTCACCTATGACTACCAGAGCGTCATGCACTACCCCTGGTTGGATATCAAGAATGGCGTCACCAGCGTTATGTATCCCATATGGGTAAGAAAATCAATAATAAATTAACAACTGCAATCCTCATTCAACAGACGAGATGCGAAATTTCTTTTAGTAGTTCCGAAAAATTTCGATCCGAAATATTTTTGACCAGAATGCATAGGCATCTTCTAAAGTGCACTCGCTCCACAGTAGACTTTAGACACAGTTTCAGCGGTAGGCGATTTTGTATGAGTATTATAACTAGTAAATTCAGAATTAAAGCATGATTCCTCCTAATGTCATTATCACGAAACCCATGTTGCACTGGAAGAGTTTTAATTTTCTTAGGATAAGACTGATCAAACCTAACTTGAAACTAAAAATTATATTTTTAACTGACTTCAAAAACAGAGGTTATCATATCGACCCGTATGTATGTAATATTGTCAGAATTACACAGTTTTTATATATGTTAGGCTATACCAGCTTCTAAACATGTGTGCAAAATCTCGTAAGTGTGTATCTATATATGTATGTTTGTATATTTGCGCATACCTTAAAACTATTAGACGGATTGCAATCATTCTTTTTTAGTCTGACTAGGTAAGTTCAGTATTTTAGTACTGAAATTAATAAAATGAAGAAATAAAAAAGTAATTTTAATATATTAAACCGACTTCAAAAAAGGAAGCAATTAAAAAAATAGTTGGCATATTTAGTTTCAGTATTCAGTATTCATTTATTTTTTTAAAAGTTAAACTTTTGTTTTTTTCCTTTATGAAGGCGGTTTGATTTTTTAAATTACTTTTTCTAAAATACCGTCTATGGCAAAATCACAGTTTCGCACAAAATAGTCTCCCACCATGAACGACATAAACCAAAATGGAAGCCGGATAAAAGATTTGTCTTATGTTTTTTTAGAAAGTAACATATGAAATATACATAATTATGATATTTTTTTAAGAACGATGGCTGGGCTATGGGTCACTGGCAAGGCTTAAGTTCCATAGATGTGCAGAAACTGAATCTACTATATTTCGAGCAGTGCCAAGCAAGAAAGAAACACATTGCGAGAAATATTAATAATTAAAAGTTTAGTTTACTGAAGAACTTATCGTTTTATATGCAAACAAAACCACTCCTCTTCTTCTAAATACAATCATTGTCATCACTCTCTAGCGCTTTTTTCCTTTTCTGTGGGTGCTCATTAAGCTCCCGCACATTGTTTGTGCGAAAACCTGTAGGTTTTCGCATGAAGTTTTTCCTCACCGTACAAATGTTGTTTATCGAGAAAAAAAAATAAAGAGTTAAAAAAATATTTTTTATTAAATAGCTGTACACTGTACGCACTCACTCAATTTTATTGGTTGCTTATTGATTTTCTGTAAATAAGAACAACCTAAATCACGTAAACAATATTAATACCGGCGTTTACGTTGACCAATCCCTAAAAAACACGGCCGACTGTCAAAAGGAAATGGAACCAAATATTCCGGTTCACGCAGTTAAGTGAATGTATCTATTTAACTTGCGTAGATGTCTTCCTTCAAACTGGCAAATTATAAACAAAATTATGAATGAATATACATTTAATTTTAGTATTTTACTTTGCACATAACTAAACAAAAGTTAATGGATCAAATTGAGCTACTGTACATACAACAATTGTTTAATGTATAGGTAACGTAAAACGAAATGAGTCTCACGCTTCTCCCTTAAATTTAAGTGACCAATCAGAATATGATTTTGGAATGACCCATAGTTTATGATTGGCTGTTAATGCATGCACATACAATCATTTTTTAAAACGTCGTTAACGTGCATATAGAACAATTCCATGTCAATAAATTTAATGCTGAAAGGTTGACTGACCGGACTGATAGTGATTGCTCCATTTCGAAGACTCAAATTCAAACATTCTTTTATCGACGCCGCATTCAACCTATTTCCACGACTACACCCATTACCTTAGTTAGACGTCGAAAATGCAGCGCTTTCTGCTTTTCTTATGCCTCGTATTCGCCGTGCCCTCAGCATACTCCAACACTCTCAGCGGTTCGGTGGAACTAAACGATTATTCATTTGATAAAGTCGTCAAAAAGTTCGATGCTGCGCTCGTTAAGTTTGACGTGGCGTTCCCGTACGGCGATAAGCATGACGCGTACGTCGCGCTAGCTAAGGATGCGAAGGACGAGGAAGATTTTCTCATCGCCGAAGTAGGTGTGAAGGACTACGGTGAAAAGGATAACGAAGCGTTAGCGAGGAAGTATGGGGCGACGAAGGAGAACTTCCCGGTGGTACAGCTGTTTATAAAGGGGAAGAAAGAGCCGGTGACTTTCGACTCGACGAAAGAGTTTACGAGTGACGCTCTACGGCGGTTCGTCCGGGAGCATACCGGGATACACCTGAGTCTGCCCGGCTGCGTGCGGAGCCTCGACAAGCTGGCTGTCAAGTTCATGAAGGCTGATAAAGAAGACAGGCAGAAGATACTCAAGGATGATGATGCCTTTAAAAAACTACCCAGCAAAGTAAGTTCCATTCTTTTTCTCGTTCCATACTTACTCCTTCCAGATTATTTCTTCTGTGGCAAATTCTCCCTCTGTTGACGCCCTACTTTATTCAGATTTTTCCATTCCTCATATCTATCCATATCATCCTGCTATCTCCTTTTAGATGTGTTGTTATATTATTAATCCTAAATTGTGAATTTTCAGTCATTCCATAATGACAACATTGGCATTTAGATCCTTTGCGTTGTAAATTTATTCCAAACTTTTATTTTATTATTTCAGCATGCAAATTCTGGAAAGATCTACAAGACTATCATGGAAAAGATCATTGAGAAAGGTGATGAGTTTGTCAAGACAGAACACGAGAGAATCACCAAGCTGCTCACCGGGAAACTCTCCGAAGAGAAAAAGAAAGAGATGGGACACCGAATCAACATTCTGCAGACATTCCAACTGTACAACAAGAAGACCAAAGACAACAAGCAAGAGCTGTGATCTAAATACCTAACTTACACATAATTTAATTATATTCCCTGTATATGAATAAGACACAGTATTACAGTTTTGAATATTACTTTGTACGGGGTGAAGTCATTTTAAATGATATGCAATGTGTGATTTTACACTGACATTCCAAATTTATTGTAATCAGTGCCGGCTTTAGAGTAGGGCGGCTTGTGCTGGTGTTTGGTCCGCCAAGACCTAGCAGGCACTAACCAGCGAATAAAAATTATAGTACCAAAAGGCAGGGGTGTATTTTGAAATTAGCGCCCTGACCGAGAGGTGCCTTGTGTGTATTTGAAGGTGAGAGATGGCTGTTGGTGTCCCTCGTGGCCTGCGCTGGCCCCCCTCGGGGCCTGAGGCCAAGGCCCCTTGGCCGTAGGGTGAATACGCTCCTGCCAAAAGGGCGCCAAATGGGTGACTCGCCCGGTACGCCTGGATAGTTAAAGCCGACCCTGACTGTAATACATCACAAACATTTTACGCATCATTTGTTTAATGGATATTTTACCAATTTGACCACTTCTGGCGTACTGTGTTGTAAAATGACTCAGTGACTAAACTTAATTATTTGTTCCGTTTCGTCGTTCGACGTCTTCATTGAGAGAGAGTAGCGATGTTCGCGCCGATTTGAACGCCGCCGGAAGTACCACGTGATGCCGTCGTCGCCTCGAAGCCGCATCCGGTTCCCGCCGTCAACTGTCAAAAGCAAAAACCCGCCAACTCGCTCGCCGCCATGTTAAACCATTGTTGCGTCGTCCGCCGTCCGAGACGGACGTCCGCCCTTAGCCTTTGCTCTAACCGGCGAAAACTATATTATCATTTTTGTTAATTATTAATATTCGGCTAAAAGCCGATTTCAAAAATCGCTCGGTTACTGCAAGGTTAATAGGCCTGACTATCTCGCGTCCCCGTGAATAGTTAGCCCGCGTATCTCCGAGATGTGAAGTAGGAGATACGAACGAAGTGCCACAACGTGCCGTCGCATGTTCCGGAGCAGAGCGTCGCGTACAGCAGCGCCGAGGACACGGTCAGGTACAAACTTGTACCGACAGCCGGTGAGTCAGCCATCATACCTACCTACCAACCAGGAGTGTTTTATCATTTTACTTCATTGAAATTAGAACTTTTATTAAGCGGAGGTTCTTT
The DNA here is from genome assembly GCA_947034925.1 of Eudemis profundana. Lineage (NCBI taxonomy): Eukaryota > Metazoa > Arthropoda > Insecta > Lepidoptera > Tortricidae > Eudemis > Eudemis profundana. Next base: position 12,528,768 of record OX344812.1, read on the forward strand.
ATCTGGAGCTCGAACAGTCCCAAAAGCGAATTTGCTCCAAGCGTATAAATATACTCGTGTGGTAGAAACCTACCCTCATTTTTACTTTTAAAATTTTCAATGCTTAGCTCTTGCAATAGTCATATTGCGTTATTTTTTCAGCTGAAAGCATTACGATCTTCTTAATAAGTGTTCTTTTATCACGCGCGTTCCATCCTACCCTCGGATCTGGATGTAAAGACCGTTATTAAGTACGTGGTCTTCTGCCGCGTAATATCTTGCATCTGTGCTATCTAAACAGTATTTTAACGGCCGACACATAGTCGCCGAAGATGTAGTCGCTAACGTATACGTCGTTATTTTTATCTGTGCTTAGAGCGACGAGAATTTATCGAATTAATGAATAATTATCGCTGACTATGCCGCGTTATATTCTATTTGAATCGTGAACGTCGTGTTGAACGTGAATTAATGATTAAAGAATTATCGAAAGTCACTTATGACACGTGGTTAACCCTTCCGCAAAAAGCGGGCATCGTGTCGATTCAGGTCCCGTGCCCCCTGGGCCGCCTTCACCGCATCCCGCAGAATAGCCGCATGAGCGCTTCCCTAGCCTAGACAAGAAGCACATTATCGACGTCTCGTGATAGACGCGCGTCCAGAACGCGGTCGCCGCGCCGCGGACCCGCCGCTCCCTGAGCACCGCGTGCGTGGCGCCTTTTATTTAGTGCTTCGACTGTATCTTAACAGGGTTAACGTAAGGAATCTTCAGAATGAATTCGGGTTCGATCCCCAGCTGCGAGATAATCGTAACAGCGGGGGTGATATAGATTTTTCCGGAATAATATTCCGAAAGTGACCCCGCACCGGCCGGACCCTGAGAAATAGTTCCAGCGGACTCCGACTACAGGTACAGATCGCCAGGCATGAACCCTAGGAGAGGCGTTGCGGGGTATCGCAGAGCCGTAGGATCCAGCGAAGCGGCATAAGTATCCGGCATCCATAATCCCGTAGAGACGAAGATTGCTGTGGAGAAGTACCTCAAACGATCCGCCGCTCGTCCCCCCGCGCGCTCACGCCCTTACCGCTACGTCTACAGGTACGCCTTCACTCTACGCATCGATCGACCCGTCGGCCAGTAATGTTCGCGTGACCTCGTGTGGGCGCCCTCGCAGCGCGGGTAGCTGGTCGCGGGCGGTCGCGGGGGCTCCGCGGCGCCGCCCGCGCCCCGCGCCCCGCCCGCACCCCGCACCCGCCACGCGCCAAGACATCGAGCGCCACCATGTACTCTCACTGAAATTGAGAACGAGGTCACAATGTGTGCTGTTGCGTCACTTCGTGCGTGACGCTGCGTCCTCGTGCAGACACCGCCTCGGCCGTCCCTCCGCGTCACTCCGCGTCAGAATCTGCGGATTTTGGCGGGTTTCGACACTGAAATGCTACTACAGTTTATGGCCTCACCTGCTGTACAGGTACCTATGTAAGTTATCGGTGTCGCCATTGTGCCGTCCGCCGTCGCGGCATCCGCCGTAACGTCAGCTTCTATCGAGGCTCCGGTCGCCGCTATGGCGTCGGTCACCTCTCCGGTTGTTGCCGTAACGCCACCACTTGGGTGTCATCGCAATGGTAAATAATGCGCTATAGCTCCACCCACCGCACCAGTACGGGTCGCCTCGATGGCTCCGACCACTGCTGTGAGGGCGTCCATCGTCCCCGCATCGGTCGCTGCGAAGGCGCCAACCATGCTACAGCATCTAGCGCGCCGCAGGCATCGGTCTTCGCAATGGCATCAACCACCGCTATACGGCGGTCTCTACGCTGGCACAGGCTGCCGCAATGGCACCATTGGCCACTGCGCCGGCATCAGTGCCGGGATTACACTTTGCGCTAGCACGGATCGCCGCAATGGCTCCGCTTGCCGCTGCCCCAACGTAATTCGCCATACTGGCCTTCTACGGGGCTACCCTGCGCGCTGGCACGGATCGCCGCAATGGCACCACTTGCCACTGCCCCCGGTATCAATTGCTAAACCGATCTTCTATGCGGGGCTCCTTTTCGCGCTGGCACGGATCGCCGCAATGGCACCACTTGCCGCTACCCCCGGTATAACTCGCCACACCGGTCTTCGATACAGGGCTACCCTTCGCGCTGGCACGGATCGCCGCAACGGCACCGCTCGCCACTACGCTAGCATCGGTCGCCACAACGGCACCGACTGCTGTCTACGCGCTAATATCGGCTGCTGCAATGGCACGGATCGCCGCAATGGCACCGCTCGCCACTACACTAACATCGGCCGCCACAACGGCACCGACTGCTGTCTACGCGCTAATATCGGCTGCTGCAATGGCACGGATCGCCGCAATGGCACCGCTCGCCTCTACACTAACATCGGCCGCCACAACGGCACCGACTGCTGTCTACGCGCCAATATCGGCTGCCGCAACGGCACCACCTACCGCCATGGCGCTGTCGCAGGTAACCTCTGAAGCACCGCGCGCTACACGCGCTACTGCAGTATTTTGAGAGTCCCCATCAGAGAATTCAGAGGTAAAGCGCGCGTCTCGACCAAACTCCGTCGCAGCCGTCACTCCGACGTCATCATCTTTCTCGCCACTACATCAACATCTATAAAAATATGTCGCGCCTCCCGGGTTTCTCCGAGAAGCTGGGAAATGTCGAGCAACACCATTTTAAAAGACTTGTCGATATCCCGACGTACGCGTTTTGACCAGACGGAACAGACCTTTGCCACCAATGAGACTGGCGCAAGTCTGCCATCTGAGGTAAAAAATGCTTCTTATCCCATTGGAACCAATCACCGTAACTGTCTTACGACTCTTAAGTAATCTTGTGTTCGCTACATCCTTATCGGAAAAGGCAATGCCATCAGGTTCAAAGCAGAACGCGCAGCAGCTCTCCGCCCGGCCGCGGCCACTGTGGCCAGGCTTCGCCAAGGCCAGCATTCTTGCTCGCGACTAAATAGACAATCTGGGTAAAAACTCGGGAGAGCGTGCAGCGGTTCATCTTTAACACTATAGAAGTTATGTGGGCTACTTTTGCACATCTGACTGATATTTATACGCCTATTTTGCGTACACTTTAAAAGTAATCTAGCCGCGCCGGCAGAATTTTTTAAGTTATAACGGCAAATACTTAATTTTTCTTCATTATTCTTTAATCGCTACGGCGGCCCTGCCATACAGGGGTGAGATATGAAACCCTCGAGGTATTTTCCTTGTCTATACGAACAGATGTACCATATGGTTAAACTTCTAAAGCCGATCCAGTTAATGGCCCCTACTTAAGAATCAAACAAATTCGTAAATAAATGCACAAATATCCAGAAAACTATCCGCTTGGCAAGGTGGAGATAGTTGCCGACGCGACACGGTTTTCGGAGACACAATTTCAAGTGGTTGCTAAGTAAGTCTGTTCATCCACATCACGTTCCGCTCTCTCACTGCGGAGCCGCTGGCAAACACCGAAACTACACAATCTGCAGACACACCTTTGTACGTATCTCCAAGGTGCCAGATCTGGCTACTACAGCCGCTAGGCTCCGACATCGGACCTGGCCGAAGTAGAAGATCATGGCGGCCCAAGAAAACTAATCGCAGGGTCGTTAGCCTAACAAAAGGTAAAATGTCAGTGTCAATAGAACGCGACCCTAATCGCGTTGACTATTTATTTATTTATTTATTTTTTTTACTTTTATTTTATGTTTTTGTTTAAAGCGTGAGCACCCGTACCTAGTACTATTCAGAATAAGAACAGTTAAGATTGTGTTCTGGTAATATTCTGATTCTCTAAAATTTAATTTGGCAATCGTAATTAAGCCAAAATTGCTTCGACTTGGCCAATGATACTTTTGACGCCACGCCAGAGTATAAAGTGCTATGCATCCCTCCTCCTGTCTGAACTGTGCCTACGGTATGTCCAACATGTACAGTTTCGTCTTGAGCTTGGTAATACATCATAAGAATACAACAACGTAATATAACGATATCCAAAAACATGTTAAAATGTCATACAACAGTGTCATATATATATATATATTCTAACTAATCAAAACTTCTTTTAAATTCGGAAACGAATCACCGTCAACTAGTACTAGTATCAACACTGAATGCTTCATATCCTATATATACGTATGATATGCCTTTGTGGAAATATAAAAGGTCTAATCCCCTATCAGTATCTCTAAAATGTCTACGTGTAAGATTTCAAAAATCCCTGACGAGGACTGCTAGTCCTACTCGCCTCGAGCCAAGAGTCGTCTAAACGGGTTCCCTTCTCACGGTCCTGGGTAAAGTACAACTATGTTATCAGGACATCGAGAACCACAGACTGCGCCTGCCGAGTATCTTCTGTCAAGTGGGTCCTACATACACTAGCATACTTCGTGAACCACCGGGTAACTAATGCGTTACCATCAGGTACGTTAGGCAAGTACTCTTGCCGTATGCAAGGCAAGTCCTTTCCCTTCTCGCTGACTTAAGCTTCACATTGTTGCGCCCTCTCACTCGCCACCAGGAGATAATAAACAGATCTCAATGAAGACGTCGAACGACGAAACGGAACAAATAATATAACATTTTACCTTCCAATAAAATGATTATTATTTTTCCTGAAGTCGTTCGACGTCTGAGTAATGGCTTCCTGGTGGACCACCAAACGCATTACCTCCGCAACAATGGTTTAACATGGCGGCGAGCGAGTTGGCGGGTTTTTGCTTTTGACAGTTGACGGCGGGAACCGGATGCGGCTTCGAGGCGACGACGGCATCACGTGGTACTTCCGGCGGCGTTCAAATCGGCGCGAACATCGCTACTCTCTCTCAATGAAGACGTCGAACGACTTCAGGAAAAATAATAATCATTTTATTGGAAGGTAAAATGTTATACTATAGAATAAGGTCAGAAAAGACAAACTGAGACACATACCAATTCTTTGAGCTTATCATACCAATTTTTCAACGTTTTGCTTACGTTTAAATTTTGACGCCGAGGAGGACTAAATCATTATATTTACATTATTTATAGATTACCAGAACATGGTAAATAAATACGTGCACAGTCACCGGAAATATGATGATTGATGAAACGGAGCATGAATAGAATAGAATATCATTTATTGCATAACTGTGCACACATGTATACAAAGTTAATAAAGTACCTATTATAATAACGTTTTAAAGGAGGCGCACATATTTTCAGGTTTCATGATGGATTTACTTGAAATCGCGTGAAAGCACGATTTTACTTATCTGAAATAAAAAAGAATCTTCCACGTCGATCTAGCCGTCTTTTAGTAATCGGGGAACATACACGAAAAAGCACAATTTCGACGCACTGAGAGCATCCTTTTTTGAAGTCAGTTGAAAATAAAAGGAATAGAGTGGTATCAGATAATGTTGGCATGCCCCGCTTCATATATTATCGCTGATGTCTACTGCACGTGTTTTGTAACGTGGAAATTATTGCCTCGTTTTTACGGTTCGCCGGCCGTAAAAGTTGGTCATTGTTTAGTATCCAGTCTGCCCAGTTTTGCAACACCAGGCCGAATCAATTGTGCAATAGCAATTTCCTAAATAAAATTTTATTGAGTCTGCTTTTTGTACTTGGCACAAGTTATTGTATAATTTTGCACAATGTGTGATGAATGTATGAAATACATGAGTGTGTAAAAAATATTGTTTTTTTTTGTTCTTTTGATTAACAAATTATTTTTAAGATTATCCTCATAGCTACATTTATAGCCCGATATTATCAGCATCTCAACTATGAGTGAACTTAGGCGTAGCCATTTACTAATTTAGCTCGGTCCTTGGCGACCGGCTTTTGGGTCAGCTCATCCTCATTCCCACTTCGTCCATATTCCATTCCCATTTCGTCGTTGTTCCCCATTCGTCTATATTACTAATTGGTCGGCATTCCCGATTCGTCCAAATTTCCAAACCTAGAACCAAGGACCATTAAAACATGAGGACTGTCATTCTCCATACAAAAAGCTGTTCCCCGATATTTACAACACCACCTATGTATAAGCTTGCTTGGTATAAGAATTATATTATTTACAAATATTCAACTTTGCAAGCGTATTAGTATTTAAATGTTAGAATTTATTTATTATTAGCTGTTTACGAACTAATTGTTACTATACTATGTTTCTTTGTTCAATTATAACATCGTTAAATGTTAAGTTTTTAGTGCCATCTAGTTTTTGCCTGGATATCCCCTTGCGGTCGGGGCACGATCCAAAGTATGGAGAATGACAGTATTGACAGTCCTCTTGTTTTAATGGTCCGTGCTAGAACTTAGAATAATCTTGAGGGATTTTAAATATATGAAGCCTGGTATGTACTTAAATGAGACGGTAAATAATTTGGAAATGTTCGCGAACTGGGAATGTAGAGATATCGGGAATCTGGACGAAGTAGAAATGTGGACAAACCGCGGACGTAGACGAATTGGAAATGCGTATGAAATAGGAAGTATCAGAGTTTTTTTCTAGGCGCGTTGAAGGGTCAATTTATAGCGAAAGAAATTTACCGAACCAGTAGAGAAATTCACAACTTTGTCAAACTCGTTCTCATTTTAATACATACTCATCATCCTAATTCGGTTGCTACGTGAGCAATACAAATTTACCTGGAGATTGCATTAAGTGTCTGAGCGACTGAGCGTAGCTCGGACAAAATTATGAAAACTCGAAGACCCGGGTCTTCCCAGATTTCATCACAATAGTGAAAGCCGTTTCCGAGATCCCCGAGTTAAATAAATATACAAGAATTGATCGTTTGAAGTATTACATAGATAGCAGTGGCGTGGCGTTCATGGAACTCGATTCCCATCGGCTTGCCTAATATTAGGCAGATCAGCACTTAATTCAAGTGCTCTTAAAGAAACTTGAAGCCAAAGCTGCTTCGGCTTGCCCAAGAATTTTTTTCAACGCCAAGCCACTGATAGATTAATATGACAAAATGTGATTAGGTTTTCAAAACTAAAAAAGGAAACAAATTGTCACGAATTACATTTATTTTTACGATTTCGAACAACACGTAAAAACGGCTTCAGAAGTTCATTCACAAAATAATCCAACACGTAAAATAGAAACCGGCGGAATGTAAAAGCAAACATTTTAGGTTAATAAGCTCACAATTTAACCCTTTAACTACCCAATATGTGACGTTGTGTAAAATCCAAAGCATAAGTGACCAAGGACCTTAAAATAAATAGCCGGACAGATAACTGACGCACCTCTATTGAGCCAGTCGCTTTGTATTACGAGCAAGCACATATCAACAGCGTAGTAGCCTACTACGAGCAGTACGCAGAAATCACCAGCGTTAAGCAGGCCATCGCCGACCCCCGGCAACGCCTGTGTGCAAACCTATGAAGCAACTTCTTTATTGTCGTCGTGTTTCGAATTCCGGCGCCCCTATTCCCTTGGCGCCTGTTTGCGTTGCACACTTCGCACACAGGGGCGTTAAGCGGCCGACTTATTACAGGTGCTACAGTTAACTGTTAGCGAGACTACGTCCGGCTATTTATTTTAAGGCCCTTGTTAGTGACATCAAAAACAATCACCAAGTTACTATGCGATATTTAAAGGGTTGAAAATAATTAATATCCATTAGAATACATAAATGAACCTGTTGCATCTTTCCGCGTCAACATATCCATCTATGTTACATTAAAAATGCAATTCGTTTCATTACTCTGAATACACTACTCCAGTACCACATACGATAAAAATCACGTACTTCATTATTTCAAAATTGTATCCCAAATTGTATGAAACTACAAAATTCTGTAGCGATTTCGAATTTTGTACCTTAAAATGTAAAATAAAATGCAAGTTGATACTAAACATTAACTAATTCCGGCCACGCATGTCTGCAAACATTCGTAACATACGCGAAGCGTCGTAAAGATCGATATCTACTTATACCTACGAAGTTTTTATGACATTCGCTCTGTTCCGAACTGTGTATTCTCATAGAAACTTAGGCTGAATATCCACTAGACTCTAGAGCGCGTTGTTAAAAGACTACCCTTAAAGGTAAACCTTGACATCTCGAGCCCTTAAGACTCAGGCGTTGAAGAATCACGCTCCAAATGTTCCCTTAGCCTCAAAGGCTCGAAACCCCAGAGCTCAGAGGCTCAAGTCTTAAAGGCTCACCTTCTGGGGTCAGGTCAGTCTTGTAGTTAAAGACTTTAACTCAACGCTACCTAGAGCTGTAGGAGGGTAGCAGAGCAGCGCGCGGGGAAACAATGTACCAGGACAGTATAAAGACAACCAAGTAGTACGACTTCAGCCGTTTAGGAGCACGCGACACGTATTAACACAGACGCACGATCACACGTCTGTGTGAGTGCACTCCATACTGTGGCAGGGGAGCGCAGAGGCAAATGCTTGCCTGTGGTGCGTCCGTACACGGCGCGCACACATGCGCGCTCCCGATGTACCTTTTGTTGGAAGAAAAACTACCGTATACCGTGCCAGACCTGTGCGAAGTAGCGTGGAGCGTGGGAAAATCCACTAATGCCGGGCCGCGCTGAGCGAGGCTATTCACGTTGATTGGCGCATTTTTCCTCTCACACCGTTCCCTGGCACAGCTCTGGTTGAAACTCAGCCTTAGTGGTGTTTTTCACACACAATACAGCTCTGGTAGATCAACAACTCAACCTACCGGCCCGACCACATCGGCGGCAAGCGGCAGCGGCGAACAGCCATAGGTGTGAGCGAGTAACCGCGCTCCGACCTCCCGCTCCCACCATTGACGTATACAAAGGACAGGGCTATGCGACGGTTCCAACGCTTTGGCGGTAAAAATACCGCCAAATCAGTACTAGTCGGCAGTGCGACACGCGGCGCGTGCACTGCGCAGCTGGTCTTTATGGCTGCATTTTTTGTTACGGGGAAAATAGTTCCGAACTGTTCGGATGGGCCTATCCTTACTTTTGAAATCATTGGCTCCCACCCATGGCCATGCCACCGCTGATTGCCCTCCGGCCAAATTGACCGTAGTTATCCAGAAAGCGACCAATGCTAGCAAACTGTAGGCATAAAACTAAACTTTCTCCTTAACTGCGTAAAGTATGTAATCCAAGTATACGAAACTTGCCTCAGGTCTCTTTCTGCATAACTATGGTCAATTTCACTTACTCTTTCTCTGACATAGAAAAAGACCGAGACGTCAACAGGAATATTCGTCGAATCCCGATAATGTGACCGTAGCATTACATATGTGTGCAACAATTCGCACACTAACGAATGTATGCAGACGTTCGAGTGACCCTAGTAAGACCCCATTATCATGGTCGCATGTATGACACAGAAGCAAGACAATCTAATCTCATATTTTCTCTATACATATGTTACCAGTTTCTTATTTCCAATGTCATAAGACCTAACAAGATCATACCAAGATCTAACGAAGTCATAAAATCTAACAAGATCTGATGACGTAGGAAATAAGTCACAAGAAAAATAAATTGCGTAAATTAACTCTTAACCACGGTAGCGGGGTCTGCTTATTCTATTGGGCATATTCGAGTTTAATGGAATATCAAATCCAAGTTATCACGACATTCATGCCTACATTATAAGATTTTTTTAACAACTTAAAATAATAATTGGACACTGTAACATGCAATTCAAATATTCAATAAACTCTGATAGTGATCGTCAATGCCAGTCACTTTGGCTAGCCTCTATACAGTATCTGTCTCTCACTCTATACTATAGAGAGATCAAATGTTACTTTAAGTTTGATTCAGTAAAAGGGTCAAGGCCCATCAAAGATTACCGTGACAGGTCATATCAAAGAAACAGAGTCCAACAATAAAAGTAAAAAATACAGTAAAACTATTGACACATTTCTAGCGTATAACTGAGTGTATAACCGGGGCATTCCACGAAAACGTCTACTTTGTCGGGCACGTGACGGCTATGGCAGCTACGTTAAAAACAAATAAAAAAGTCCTAAATGACATTATCAATTCAGAAACCAAGTTATAAAATATTGACATACCAAAAATGTACTTCCTAACTTTGTTAGAAATATGAAAAAAGTGGCGTCACGTACCCGACACTCTGGTGGAATGCCCCAACCACAGTATAACCCTGTTATCTAATTCCAGCGTTTAGAAAAATTACGCAAGAACGCTCGTAAATAATGGACATGGTACCACTTTGCGCTCCTACAGGGAACGGGCACAACGAAGCGTACTGGGCCCCGTTTCACGAAGCTACAAGTTACAATTTTACAAGTCTAAACTAGCAAAATTGGTCAAATCAACCAATGGCGTTGCTGTATTTGACCAATATTGCTAGTTGACTTGTAAAATTGTAACTTGTAGCTTCGTGAAACGGGGCTCCGGTGCCGCCAATCCGAATTTAATATACTCTATCTTGCCGGGGCCACATTAACAGGAAACGCCGTTAATCGCGACGATGGACGATTGACGTTAGTGTGGCCACATCTTCTATACTTGAGATTGTCATTTATAACCAGTATTTTTTTTCAGGTCTGACAAGTTTCTTTTACCGTCCGTTAGTGCTGCCACCCCCCCTACACATCCCCTATACACACACGCACGTTTCTGCACATTCCCTATAGGCGCGCCCTGCCACGCACACATTTACGTCGCGAGATGTAGTTCTGTGAAGTTAAACTACTAGGTTATAGTGTGGTATAACCGAGACTGAAATATCAACTTAGCCTAGAAATCTACGGTAAACAATATGTTAGCGACCTTCGTCAGGTAGACTATTCCTCTGATCGCCATCGATTTACAGTATAAAGTACACATAAATGCATTGACAAAGTTTAAATTCGTGCTTTTTTATACAAATGGCGATCCAAAGGAGACAAGCTGCGATTACGCTCCTAGTTTGTAAACAAAACAACTGTCTATATAGAAATTAATAGGTGTACAGTCAAGTGAACCCTTTGCGGGACAAACATATATCGTAGGGGCATTTCATTGTTAATTAGTAGTTCACAGGTCGTCACAAAACTAAGGATTAGTGTCAGACTGACACCATTTCGTAACCAACTGACAGGTAATTAAAAAACATAACTCAAGTTTCGCCTACAGTTTAAAATAAAAATGTCCATATTTATCGTGATGCTCTGCTATATACTGTTCAAAGTCACAAAATCACATATCACAAAATAATATGCCAACGGGAACCAACCCACACAAAAGTCTTCGGCGAGATAGGATTCTATTCTCTAAAGCTAACAGTTGAAATTTCAATGACTTTTTTGTGTAGGTTCGTTCCCGTTTGCATAATTACGTCCAAATAATATATCGATAGCAGTGACAGCCAATGACAACACGCGTGCATTGCGGTGCATTACTAACGCGTGTTTTCATATGCCAAAGTAGAAAGACAGACTAGTCAAACTTCGGTCGTTTAAGAGCGCGCGATACGTATTCAAGGTCGAGGAGCAGATAGTGCGATCCGTACCGGGGTATTCTTTCGCATTCGTAAAACTTTGCTCGTAGTGTGTTCGTACAAGCCGCGCGATGTACCTTATGTAGGAAGAAAATCTACTGCTATTATACTGTGACTATACTGAGTCATGTGCGAGATAGGTCGCGGGAGATTCGAGCCAGCCGTGCTGGCCACTTCATAAATCTGCCATTTAAAGAGTTAACTGCAGAAGTTGTATATTGAAAAGCGAACTATATTTATACAGGAATAAAATAGACATTCAGAAATATCAGGCAATATTCCAAAAACCCAGAGCAATTCGACGCTAATATATCGCGAAAAATCATTACATGTTACAGTACCACTAACAAACTAGACAATAATCTAGCCATGCGGATTATTCAGATTTTTCACTCTCCACTGTAAGCTCCTTCAGCTTAAGAACAACACCGTCTGAGTCTTTGTCGGATTTGTCAGCGGTTTTCTCCTCAGCCTTATCGGTACTCTTTGGCTCCGGAGTATCAGTATCCTCACTCCGGGTGATGCTGCTCTCGTCATCAGAGGACAGGTCCTGGGTGTAGAGGCTGCATTTAGTCCTAACTATTTCCTGCGCTTCTGCGAATTTCGCCTTCCACAGTTCTGCATCTGTAGTTGCAGAGTATTTGGTTAGGTAATTTCGCGTGTTGGTACGCGGGTTTTTATGAAGATGCTTACGGCACTTAACGCTGTAATGGTTGTTATTTTATATCACTTATGTAATACACTAGAGGAAAGAAAATTTTACGTTAGATGTTATTTAAAAAAAAGTTACAAGATTTTTTTTATGTCCAATAAGCTCGGGTTAGCTACTTTTAATACTATTCCAAATTTCAAACCGATAGCAGCAGTAGTTCCTGAGATATCTGGCTGTGACAGACGGACAGACAGACAGACAGACAGACAGAGTCGCACCATAAGGGTTCCTTTTTTACCATTTTGGTACGGAACCCTAACAGCCAAGTTACAGTAGCAAGTTACAAGGATTTGGTTAATTTATTGAAAACTTTTGTTTAGTTTTTGGGATCATCTTTACTAGACGCCAGCAACTCGGGACCTCTCGACGGTCAAAACATAGAACTTTCTGAATGAAAGTCAAGGTTTTCTGCAACCAATCAACACTGCATACTAGTTCTAATTGTTGATAACCCAGCTGAGCACACTTTGGTAATATTTGTGGCGACACTCGTTGAAAAGAGAAAACAGTAACAGCAATGATCTGACGTTCATTGCTGTTACTGTCTTCTTCAAAAGCGTCTACATAAAGCCCATACAAATGGCACCATCCCCATACTTAATACATCACACTATGTGTTTATAATGCTAACACTACATATACCACTTCCAACTGACTTCCTTCAGACTTTGGTCCCTAGGCACAACACCCGCCTGGAGAAAGATCTCTCTATTGTCCTATCTTCCACATATCTTACCCTAAACCCCATTTTGATTTTATTTATACAATATTTGTCATATGTCATATTGTCACAAAAAGTACTAAAATGTTCCTGAAGGCATGTGTTATATCTTCGAAATTAAACTCCATCCAAATTAATTAATGAATTAATTAATGATGTGGTTTTTATTTTCCGACACACGAAGTACACAAATCTACATCGCCATTTTGGAAGCTACAGAACAGTACTAACACTGTGCTAAAGAGAAAGATAAACAGTTTACGGAGGTAGATAAGATACACCACACTATGTTTTTAACCGACTTCAAACAAGTAGGAGCTTCTATGTTCCACTGTATTTTTGCATTTAGATGTACTCCTTGAAGTAATGATATGAAAAATACAACTCTCTCTCGCTTAAATTAAAAATCAAAACAAAGAGTTTATGCGAGTTTATGCTAACTTGTCCTGAAAATCACTGGAAACTTAACGTGGACACAAAATAGATACGTGGAGATACTTACTCTGAGGATTGCCAAACTTAATGGCGAGCAGCTCTTGCTTCATTGTCTCATCAGCAAAGTCAGCGAACACGGACCAGTTGAAGGCCTTGTCGGAGCCACAGTGCACGTTCATACGGATGTCGGGGGTGATGAAGTGGTTGGCGCACACCTTGAGCGTCTTGTCGCGCCGCATCACCACGCGGACGGTGTTGTTGCCTTTGTGCCGCAGCAGCTTAATATCGCCAGTGCCTCTTTCCTGAAATTACGAAATACTCTAGTTTTTATTATTATATTATATAATTAGGCAGGCAGTTGGGACAACTGATAATGCCTGTATCCAGTGAGCTAATAATAACTTATTGATGTGCTTGAATGGAATTATGTTTGTCTAATCTGTTCTTAAATTGGTTGACATTAGATGCCGAAACTACATCTTCTGGTAGTTTGTTCCAGGCTTTCACCACTCTGTTGTTCAGAAACTGTTTATGACGACTATGTGTCGCCTCGGCCGCCCAGCCTCCGCGAGATTTTGTCTCAGTACGGCGTAAATAACCACAATTAGTACGAGATTATCGAGTGTCTGCATGAAAATTGAGCGAAAGTCTTATCACAACCACATTCTTGCGAAAAAAAAACTGATAAATTCCATGAAAACATCAACTTTTTGTCCCTTACGAAACGCTATGGCAGCTACCCTAATAAAACGTATTAGCTGCTAAGAAACACTACAAATTTTAAAGCCGAGTTATGATATTACAATGCTGATAATTAGCTTCCTGAATTTATTTCTCGGAAGTATTTAAACGGTGGTGTCCCTTGCGAAATATTTTCAAGGAATGCTCCTAAATACTAATGAACACTGTCTATTATTGCGATTTATGGTTAGTGCCTTAGAGATTTGTTTCACGCAAAAATCGCAAAATAGGCGCATATCAGACGCCAAATTGCGGACAGATATAATCTTTTACTTACCTACGTTGGGCAGTATTTTTATTTTAAGGTGGTATGAGTTGGTCGGTTTTCCATACAAACAAAAAGAGGGTAATTATTTGCTTCCAGGGGACAATAATTTTATTGTGGTTGAAACGCGTTTCATTTTATACCTTGATATAATTTCTGCGCGAAATGACAAGAGAAGCTTAAAACAATCAGAATTAACGTGCAATTAAAAATCAGCGCCATCTTTTATCATAATTTGGTGCCAAACGTTTTTTGTTAAAAATGTATCTAATTTTGACTTGCGAGTTCCTGTTATTTTGTGCAAACAAAATTAATCAAGCTCTAAAATAAAACACGGTTCAAACACAATTGATGCCTGGAAGCCAATAATTACCCTCTTTACGTTTGTATTACATTAATTAACAGATCTAAAGATCACTATTATTGAATCTACAGACTATAAGTGTAAAAATCAAGTGTAAATGTGAGGGGTAATCAGAGTGACTATTGCTATGAATTTTAAGCATAATTAGTAAGTTTTGGCTGTTACCCAGAAATATTGAGTCTGATAACTCTGTACCTCTAGCACAACTGTGACACGCGACTCTTTGTCGCGCAACAAAAGCTACCTATCTCTTTCCACTCAATATAGTGTGACAGTGACAGGTGAGGCTCTGTCGCGCGAGAAACGAAGTCGCGGCCAGTTATGCTAGATGTACTGTATTGAGAAAGTTTTAAAAAACATTAATGAGACGTGGCAAATAATCCCATAAAATGATTTGATTTGATTTGATTTGATCAGTACTTACAAACCCAGCATTGATCACATCCGACATTACAAGAACCAGAATTGCATACTTTATGAAAACTACTTGTACTTGTAGGTATGCAGTAATATATTGCAATCAATATCCTCCCGGGAAAGTATTGATTTTTGGTGGGTGGTTATGATTGGAGGGGGAGGTGAACTGTATTGCACAATGTTATTATATCTAGTGAAATAAGGATGAGCATTCACTTTACATGAGTTTCTATTTAACACTGAAGTTAATAAAAACATGTTTTTCTATGAGATAACCTATAAAAACATGCTTGCCAAAACGCAGCTACAAAATAATGTCAACTTTTTATATCTAAAATTACAGTGAAATTTTAATTATTTTAAAACACTCTTGTGAAATAGAAATCAAGTAGATAACAAGAGAATAATCTTTAATAGAAATCTAACATGTTTTTGCAATGAAATCTAATAGGAGCTAAGGTAAAACAAGAGTAGTCTACAGTAAGAAGACTCTACAGTGAAGATTAGCCTTAATTAAATGGCTTTTTAACTCAAACAATCGTTGCTGTTAATATAATAGTGTGATACAGTGAACACTTTGTTTAAGAGTTATAGTATAATGCAAAGAGCTGACCTTCCATTCATGATCGGCAGTGTCGTATCTGTAGAGGCGCGCCCTGATCTTCACTAGCTCTTCCTCATCCTCCTCGTTGGTGTGGATGTCCACTAGTGGCAGGGACACTATGGGGTCGTAATGGGGGTCATGTTCCGGAGTCTCCACTTCGCCTCCCTCGCTCTCACTGTTGCGTCTAACGCTCTCTTCAGTCTGAAAAAAAAACCAACCCAGACGGATAACAAGGTAACAAATTTGAGATCTAATTAAAATAGGAACTGTTGCGGAAACCACTCCGATCCGTTACAATGTATCCGTTTACAAATTTGAATGTGATAAAACCTACCGGTGAAGACATTTTTAGGCCGCTCCTCAATCCTATAGACACTAATATCGTACAGAAGAAACTTTACGGATATCTACTATAAACACTATTCTTTGAGTTCTTACAAAAACTGGATGCAACACAATGAAAATATAATAAAAAAATCGCCAATTGCGTTGCGTGAGTTCTTCAGTCACTTAAAGCTACGTTCGGAAACTACGTGTAAACAAAAGAAAACTGAAATCTAATAGCAACACTGAATATTATTGATTGATGAACGAAATAAAACATGCTTACACTATCTGACAACATCCATCATAGAATGATGGCTAAGTTCCTAGCAGTCAAATCGAAAGCCTGTTAAAAAATAAAGTGATCAAATAGCATTGGTATCATTTAAAAATAGACTTTATTGCAATACATTAAGGTTAATAACGCATTGAACTAATCGAATCGAAACCCGATTTTTTGACGTTTGTGTTGTGATCAATCCTAGCATACTACACACGGATTTCATTGATAAAAATTTGTTTATTTGTATCACTGCTATTGTACTGATATCCAGTTTTTCTTGAATACGGTGGAAAAAGTAAGTATAGTCTCATCCCATTTCAAAAACACTGAACAGTGCTAAATAACGCGGCGTGACTACGGAATATAAAACAATAAACTAGATTGCGGATGCAAGTATTTAGCGACCTATTTCCGCGTCCCGTTTATTTTAGGACTTGTTCCTTTTTTACCGGAATAGATACAGGAAGAAAGTAGGTTTCTAGCTTCTCGTGGTGCCTCAGTCCCGCGTTCAGCCGTGTGGCCGAGTGTCTTTGATAATTAAATTGAATATACATTTATTTTTAAAGGAAAGGCTGCCTGAATGCAAAACAGGGAGAAGATGATAACGGAGCAGCTGAGGAATCCGAATGAGCTGGATATCAGCCTTCGGATGGAGTTTGGTCCGTTCGAGACGGTCCACAAATGGAAGAAGCTGTCGGAGTGCTATGAATTTGTGGGAGCTAGGTAAGACATTCATTTATGATGTATATTTAGTTTTAATCAACTGATCTAATTTCTTAGTACAGCACAATAGTGGTAGGTAGTGAGTTTTCTCAACATTCTGTATCCTCTATATTTTTATCTTTAGATAATTGTCTAGCAAAATAAAGTCATAAGTGATATAATAATTATTCAATAACAATTGATGTAAATTGTGTTTGAAATAAAAGCAGACTTTTTCATTAAAAAAAACTAAGTATGAAACAAAACTTTGTTGCACACTCTGGTTATCTAGTGTGCAAGTCCATATTTTTAGAATCACTTAATTATTTCCATATCAAATAAAACAATGCCATCATATAATATTCATCTTGATGTTTCTAACCCTTGCGGCATTTGTGTTTCGGGTGTTAACTTTAAATACACTTATAGCTTAATTTACTTATCGCCAGCTAAAGTCATAAACCTCGTAAAGTTGTATGGGACCCATACAACATTATGAGGTTAGCGACTTTAGCTGACGTTGTATATGATATATTATTTAATTTGGTGAGGTATTGATTGAGAATGTGTACACTCGACATTCTCCGTGCATGTCAAATGCCAAACATCAACATTTGCAAATATACCCAACATCCAGGGTACCATGAAATTAATAAATAAATGATGACTCTTATCTACAGACGGAGCAAGCACACAGCGGTAGCATACAAAGACGCAATCTATGTGTTCGGAGGTGACAACGGAAAGTTCATGCTGAATGACCTGGTCAGGTTCGATATCAGGGAGATGTCCTGGACCAAAGTGGGCTACATGGGTACACCGCCTGCACCTAGATACCATCATTCTGCTGTTGTAAGTACTTACTATTTGAGGGTATTATGTACGAACTATAGACTGTTGCAATTACCTTAATCTCTATTGCTCCCCCACATGCCATAAATGCCAGCATCAAGTTAAAAAATAAGAGTATTATTTTTATTATCTTAAAATGGCCTTGCAAATCTCAATGATTTTCACCGAAATATGTTTCAGTTTGGTTTACTGGATGTGTACAGCTCAGGCCTGGTCACAGTGGCATTCTTTAATATTCGTTGCATTCACATGTTATAATATATTATCCTTACATACTAATTTACACAAGAAAAAGTAGTAACATATAAAATACCCTGAAGGGCATTGCAAAGATATGGATAAAGGCAGGCGGGCTGAGTGTTTTTTTTTTAATCATCAAACATCATGGAACCCACCCAAAGAAAATTAAAATTAGTCCCTCCTATCTGATTATGGCCTAGATGGCCGATGGCAGATTAAATAATGAGAAAAAAAAAATTAAACATCTTTAAGGTCTTCTTGTAAATTGTACTCAAATTTCTATGAAAATTTTAAATGCAGGTGTTACCATATTATACCCCACACCCACAGCAGAGTTATTGTAGTCACACTCTTGTTTGCGAGGAAATTTTTTAACAACTTTTTAATTCATTTTTTCTGCCTTAATGGTGTCAGGAATTTGGTTGTCAATTTTTATCGTCGTTGCATTCGGGCCAAGCCAGTTTGCCCAGCACTGAGCGTCGCTCGACTGAGAATGTTGTTGAAATGGCCAATGTGTAGGTGCATCGGTCATCGATGTTCGTGTTCGGCGGCTACACGGGCGACATCCTCGCCAACTCCAACCTGACCAACAAGAACGATCTCTTCGAGTTCAAGTTCTCCAGCGCGCAGTGGGTGCAGTGGAAGTTCCAGGGACAGTGAGTTCAACTTTTTACCCATATAAATTATTGAAATATAATGTATGTATATGTATGTAACGATAACGCCTACGCCTAGCAAAATTGACGTTGAAATTTGCCCCATAACGCCCACTTTTTAAAATCAATACGTCTTATGTATCAAGTTTGATAACCAACTTAATGTTTACAAGATGAGTCTAAAGTCGTTTATGACAAATATTAATATTAAGTTTAAGTAGAGTGCATTTTTGTATAGGTTGCGTATCGTTTAAAAGACAAAAATGTGTGATTGGTTACAAAGCTACTAAAGTAAGAAATTCATTTTTCGCTATCCATAGTTTTTACTTCAGCAATAAGTGCTGGCCCACCCCTGTCAGCATGTATTCCATACTTATTATATTTCGATGAAATAAGTCCCGTAATGGACTTATTTGTGCAGAATTTACTTCTAAGTTCAACCTTATTCCTTAACCGACTTCACAAAAAGGAGGAGGTTCTCTAATCGGTTGTATTTTTTTTATGTTTGTCACCCCGAGAACTCTGTTATCCCTTCCTTATGAACTGATATGAAAAATTGTTTTTTTATTTGAACACTTCCAGATCGATTGCATATTTTTCAAAATCCAGTTCAGATGATAAAATGCATGAGGTATTCAGATAATTTCAATGTAGATTCAATGTTTGAAGGCGGTTATAATTTTTATAATAGGTATAATATTTGAACTCGTTATATAGGGAGCCGGTGCCCCGGTCGGCGCACGGCGCGGCGGTGTATGACGACAAGCTGTGGATCTTCGCCGGGTACGACGGGAACGCGAGGCTGAACGACATGTGGACCATCAACTTGGTGGTGAGTGTTCTACAGTGTGTGTCTATTAACTGGGACAGTACCACAGTGTGCTGTCTGCCCCACGACACGACCTTGAATACGTATCGCGCTCTTCTAAACGGCCGAAGTTTGACTATCTCGTCTTTATACTTTGACAGTACAATGAAATCCTTAAGGCGAGGTGAGACCAGAATCGGGCACGGAAGCCTAGTTTCCAAATCATTTTTAGAGCACTTATTTGACTCTTAGGTCACTGTAAAACATATATAATAATATTCAGAACTGTATCTAGGGCTTCCTCTCACTTAGAACACGATAGCGAACACTTCGCTCGATAGAAAAGTAGCGCGAAAACACTATAAAATAAAGTATTTTTTTCATTTTTTTTCATTTTGTTCATCACCAGTTACCTTTTCTGACAAAATTAATACCTGACAATCATGATTTCACAGTCATGCAGGGCATCCTCTCATGTTTGGGTTGATAACGTATACTTTCATGTTAGAAATCGAAGATAATCTGCAATAATCTGCATTCCGCCCGACCCTAGTTTGTATGTGAAATGCGAGCCAGGTCCTACCGCGCCTTAACTCAGTGGCAGGTTTGCTGTCTTGGCCGTTACAGGAAAATCGCTTTTGCATATTCAAGGTCATGATTCTTTGTAATCTTGTATATTTCTGACTAAATGACGAAACTTAAATGGTGTTAAATTAACATGGCGATCAAATTAAGTCAAATCATTTATTTTGCGACTAGGCCTCAAGGGCTCTTTCGCAAGTCTGATTCTACGAGCGCTTCGGAAAATAACCTGTTTCTCTTTTATAATAATTAAGCATAACAATCGTGCAATGATTACATTAAATTTCATTAATAAAAATGCAAGATGCAATAACTGGGCAAGGGTTCTTTTAACGAGAGATAGTATAGTATAGTATGTATGTATATATCTCTTTTACAACCCTCTTCGGATTACAGGGTGACAACCACCAATGGGAGCGTGTGGAGCAGAAAGGGCAATGTCCCCCAACATGCTGCAACTTCCCCGTCGCCGTGGCGAGGGGCAAGATGTTCGTCTTCAGCGGGCAGAGCGGCGCTAAGATCACCAACGCGCTGTTCCAATTCGACTTCGAGACTCACACGTGAGTTTGTGCTTTATTGCTCTAATGATAAAGTTGAAAATCGAATGTGTACATTTAATAGGGTAACATCTGAAAATGAGAAGGAATCGTGATCGTCAAAAGTTACTGATAACGTGCATATAGATATCTATTGCAAAGGTCGCCAGTATCCTGTAATAAATAGCTGTAAATTTAAAATCAGAAGTTTTCAATGACGCAACGTAGGTACGATCTCATTGTTCTTTGTATCGATAAATGTGATTCACTGGCATTAGTATTTTTGAAATTGATTTTTGTTTTTAATTTATTTCAAAGATTATTCAATTAATATTTTTTGGCAATATGTAGTCACATTTCTCCTGTCGGATTTTTTTTAAACTGTAAATTCTAATAGAGTTAACTTAAATAACAGGAGATGTCTTCTAAGGTTATCGCGAGAAAGTACTCGCGCTGATATTATAATATTGTACAGTCGATTTCATTTACATCTACACACGACAACTAAAATATCTGAACACGACCCTATTGTTAGGAGCATAAAAGCGTGTTCAGATATTTTTGTCGTCTTAAATATAAAAACTTGTAAGCACAAGCACGCACCATATGGCAGTGAAAATTTATAATAAAATACCATTAGAAATAAGAGAAATTAAAAAAGAATCCCTATTTAATAAAAAATTAAAGGAATATTTAGTGTCGAAATGCTTTTACGACTTACTAGAATTCTTCAGTCCTTATTAGTTAATAAGAAGATTATATTATTTATCTAGGTTTAAGTATATTGCCCTTGCAGGGTTTATGTTGGAAGCATGTAAATATTTTTAAGACCTACAACACAACATAAATAACTACAACCCTGTGTACAACAACACAACATAAAGCAATAAACGAATATAAATATGTAGATGTAAAGAACTCGACTGGACCATTAAAAGTTTCCTTCCTGTATGTCGTCAGTTGGAGCCGAGTATGTACCGAGCACCTGCTGCGCTGCGCCGGGCCGGCGCCGGCGCGCCGCTACGGGCACGTGATGGTCGCGCACGGCAGACACCTCTACGTGTTCGGCGGGGCCGCCGACAGTACTCTACCTTCCGACTTACACAGCTTCGACCTGGACACGCAGATGTGGTGCGTATGCCGTCAGATATAATGGTCACTATAGCTCGATACGGCACGGCACGGTGACACAAAGTAGATACCTCTATGTGTTCGGCGGGGCCGCTGACAGTACTCTGCCCTCCGAGTTACACAGCCTCGACCTGGAAGATGTGGTGCGTATGTCTTTAGTAGTAAGGGTCACTATAGCTCGCTACAGCACGGGATAGTGTCGCACGACTGACACCTCTACGTGTTCGGCGGGGCCGCCGGCAGTACGCTGCCGTCTGACCTGTACGGCTTTGACCTGAACATGCAGATCTACCGCCCGATATCTAAAACTGGACTAACCCCTATACAACTCCATAGAGGTTAGTCTAATTTTAGACATAGGACGGCAGAGATGTCATAAGACCGCTTGATGTTTTATTTAATATGCTGTTTTAGATGTAACTAGCATTTACCCGCGGCTTCGCCCGCGTTGTTCCCTTTATTGTCCCAAAGGAACTCTTTACCGGGATATAAAGTATCCTTTGTTTCAATCCAGGACTTGGTCTACTTACATGCCAAATTTCAGTTCGATCCATCCTGTTGTTACCCCGTTATTAGGCAACAAACATCCAAATATCTAAACGTCCAAACATCTTCAGAAACTTTCACATTTATAATTAAGTAGGATAAGAAGTAGGATATATCTTTTAATGTGGTGCGCAATAAAGAATATTGTATTGTATATTTAGGTCGGTGGTACACCCGGCGCACGACTCGCAAGTGCCCGTGGGGCGGCTGTTCCACGCGGGCGCCGTGGTGGGCGACGCGCTCTACGTGTTCGGCGGCACCGTCGACAACAACGTGCGCAGCGGCGAGCTGTTCTGCTTCCAGGTGTGACGTCACACTCCCAGTATAATGTGTGTAGGTCGGTGCACCCGGCGCACTCGCAAGTGCCCGTGGGGCGGCTGTTCCACGCGGGCGCCGTGGTGGGTGACGCGCTCTACGTGTTCGGCGGCACCGTCGACAACAACGTGCGCAGCGGCGAGCTGTTCTGCTTCCAGGTGTGACGTCACACTCCCAGTATAATGTGTGTAGGTCGGTGCACCCGGCGCACTCGCAAGTGCCCGTGGGGCGGCTGTTCCACGCGGGCGCCGTGGTGGGCGACGCGCTCTACGTGTTCGGCGGCACCGTCGACAACAACGTGCGCAGCGGCGAGCTGTTCTGCTTCCAGGTGTGACGTCACACTCCCAGTATAATGTGTGTAGGTCGGTGCACCCGGCGCACTCGCAAGTGCCCGTGGGGCGGCTGTTCCACGCGGGCGCCGTGGTGGGCGACGCGCTCTACGTGTTCGGCGGCACCGTCGACAACAACGTGCGCAGCGGCGAGCTGTTCTGCTTCCAGGTGTGACGTCACACTCCCAGTATAATGTGTGTAGGTCGGTGCACCCGGCGCACTCGCAAGTGCCCGTGGGGCGGCTGTTCCACGCGGGCGCCGTGGTGGGCGACGCGCTCTACGTGTTCGGCGGCACCGTCGACAACAACGTGCGCAGCGGCGAGCTGTTCTGCTTCCAGGTGTGACGTCACACTCCCAGTATAATGTGTGTAGGTCGGTGCACCCGGCGCACTCGCAAGTGCCCGTGGGGCGGCTGTTCCACGCGGGCGCCGTGGTGGGCGACGCGCTCTACGTGTTCGGCGGCACCGTCGACAACAACGTGCGCAGCGGCGAGCTGTTCTGCTTCCAGGTGTGACGTCACACTCCCAGTATAATGTGTGTAGGTCGGTGCACCCGGCGCACTCGCAAGTGCCCGTGGGGCGGCTGTTCCACGCGGGCGCCGTGGTGGGCGACGCGCTCTACGTGTTCGGCGGCACCGTCGACAACAACGTGCGCAGCGGCGAGCTGTTCTGCTTCCAGGTGTGACGTCACACTCCCAGTATAATGTGTGTAGGTCGGTGCACCCGGCGCACTCGCAAGTGCCCGTGGGGCGGCTGTTCCACGCGGGCGCCGTGGTGGGTGACGCGCTCTACGTGTTCGGCGGCACCGTCGACAACAACGTGCGCAGCGGCGAGCTGTTCTGCTTCCAGGTGTGACGTCACACTCCCAGTATAATGTGTGTAGGTCGGTGCACCCGGCGCACTCGCAAGTGCCCGTGGGGCGGCTGTTCCACGCGGGCGCCGTGGTGGGCGACGCGCTCTACGTGTTCGGCGGCACCGTCGACAACAACGTGCGCAGCGGCGAGCTGTTCTGCTTCCAGGTGTGACGTCACACTCCCAGTATAATGTGTGTAGGTCGGTGCACCCGGCGCACTCGCAAGTGCCCGTGGGGCGGCTGTTCCACGCGGGCGCCGTGGTGGGCGACGCGCTCTACGTGTTCGGCGGCACCGTCGACAACAACGTGCGCAGCGGCGAGCTGTTCTGCTTCCAGGTGTGACGTCACACTCCCAGTATAATGTGTGTAGGTCGGTGCACCCGGCGCACTCGCAAGTGCCCGTGGGGCGGCTGTTCCACGCGGGCGCCGTGGTGGGCGACGCGCTCTACGTGTTCGGCGGCACCGTCGACAACAACGTGCGCAGCGGCGAGCTGTTCTGCTTCCAGGTGTGACGTCACACTCCCAGTATAATGTGTGTAGGTCGGTGCACCCGGCGCACTCGCAAGTGCCCGTGGGGCGGCTGTTCCACGCGGGCGCCGTGGTGGGCGACGCGCTCTACGTGTTCGGCGGCACCGTCGACAACAACGTGCGCAGCGGCGAGCTGTTCTGCTTCCAGGTGTGACGTCACACTCCCAGTATAATGTGTGTAGGTCGGTGCACCCGGCGCACTCGCAAGTGCCCGTGGGGCGGCTGTTCCACGCGGGCGCCGTGGTGGGCGACGCGCTCTACGTGTTCGGCGGCACCGTCGACAACAACGTGCGCAGCGGCGAGCTGTTCTGCTTCCAGGTGTGACGTCACACTCCCAGTATAATGTGTGTAGGTCGGTGCACCCGGCGCACTCGCAAGTGCCCGTGGGGCGGCTGTTCCACGCGGGCGCCGTGGTGGGTGACGCGCTCTACGTGTTCGGCGGCACCGTCGACAACAACGTGCGCAGCGGCGAGCTGTTCTGCTTCCAGGTGTGACGTCACACTCCCAGTATAATGTGTGTAGGTCGGTGCACCCGGCGCACTCGCAAGTGCCCGTGGGGCGGCTGTTCCACGCGGGCGCCGTGGTGGGCGACGCGCTCTACGTGTTCGGCGGCACCGTCGACAACAACGTGCGCAGCGGCGAGCTGTTCTGCTTCCAGGTGTGACGTCACACTCCCAGTATAATGTGTGTAGGTCGGTGCACCCGGCGCACTCGCAAGTGCCCGTGGGGCGGCTGTTCCACGCGGGCGCCGTGGTGGGCGACGCGCTCTACGTGTTCGGCGGCACCGTCGACAACAACGTGCGCAGCGGCGAGCTGTTCTGCTTCCAGGTGTGACGTCACACTCCCAGTATAATGTGTGTAGGTCGGTGCACCCGGCGCACTCGCAAGTGCCCGTGGGGCGGCTGTTCCACGCGGGCGCCGTGGTGGGCGACGCGCTCTACGTGTTCGGCGGCACCGTCGACAACAACGTGCGCAGCGGCGAGCTGTTCTGCTTCCAGGTGTGACGTCACACTCCCAGTATAATGTGTGTAGGTCGGTGCACCCGGCGCACTCGCAAGTGCCCGTGGGGCGGCTGTTCCACGCGGGCGCCGTGGTGGGCGACGCGCTCTACGTGTTCGGCGGCACCGTCGACAACAACGTGCGCAGCGGCGAGCTGTTCTGCTTCCAGGTGTGACGTCACACTCCCAGTATAATGTGTGTAGGTCGGTGCACCCGGCGCACTCGCAAGTGCCCGTGGGGCGGCTGTTCCACGCGGGCGCCGTGGTGGGCGACGCGCTCTACGTGTTCGGCGGCACCGTCGACAACAACGTGCGCAGCGGCGAGCTGTTCTGCTTCCAGGTGTGACGTCACACTCCCAGTATAATGTGTGTAGGTCGGTGCACCCGGCGCACTCGCAAGTGCCCGTGGGGCGGCTGTTCCACGCGGGCGCCGTGGTGGGCGACGCGCTCTACGTGTTCGGCGGCACCGTCGACAACAACGTGCGCAGCGGCGAGCTGTTCTGCTTCCAGGTGTGACGTCACACTCCCAGTATAATGTGTGTAGGTCGGTGCACCCGGCGCACTCGCAAGTGCCCGTGGGGCGGCTGTTCCACGCGGGCGCCGTGGTGGGCGACGCGCTCTACGTGTTCGGCGGCACCGTCGACAACAACGTGCGCAGCGGCGAGCTGTTCTGCTTCCAGGTGTGACGTCACACTCCCAGTATAATGTGTGTAGGTCGGTGCACCCGGCGCACTCGCAAGTGCCCGTGGGGCGGCTGTTCCACGCGGGCGCCGTGGTGGGCGACGCGCTCTACGTGTTCGGCGGCACCGTCGACAACAACGTGCGCAGCGGCGAGCTGTTCTGCTTCCAGGTGTGACGTCACACTCCCAGTATAATGTGTGTAGGTCGGTGCACCCGGCGCACTCGCAAGTGCCCGTGGGGCGGCTGTTCCACGCGGGCGCCGTGGTGGGCGACGCGCTCTACGTGTTCGGCGGCACCGTCGACAACAACGTGCGCAGCGGCGAGCTGTTCTGCTTCCAGGTGTGACGTCACACTCCCAGTATAATGTGTGTAGGTCGGTGCACCCGGCGCACTCGCAAGTGCCCGTGGGGCGGCTGTTCCACGCGGGCGCCGTGGTGGGCGACGCGCTCTACGTGTTCGGCGGCACCGTCGACAACAACGTGCGCAGCGGCGAGCTGTTCTGCTTCCAGGTGTGACGTCACACTCCCAGTATAATGTGTGTAGGTCGGTGCACCCGGCGCACTCGCAAGTGCCCGTGGGGCGGCTGTTCCACGCGGGCGCCGTGGTGGGCGACGCGCTCTACGTGTTCGGCGGCACCGTCGACAACAACGTGCGCAGCGGCGAGCTGTTCTGCTTCCAGGTGTGACGTCACACTCCCAGTATAATGTGTGTAGGTCGGTGCACCCGGCGCACTCGCAAGTGCCCGTGGGGCGGCTGTTCCACGCGGGCGCCGTGGTGGGCGACGCGCTCTACGTGTTCGGCGGCACCGTCGACAACAACGTGCGCAGCGGCGAGCTGTTCTGCTTCCAGGTGTGACGTCACACTCCCAGTATAATGTGTGTAGGTCGGTGCACCCGGCGCACTCGCAAGTGCCCGTGGGGCGGCTGTTCCACGCGGGCGCCGTGGTGGGCGACGCGCTCTACGTGTTCTGCTTCCAGGTGTGACGTCACACTCCCAGTATAATGTGTGTAGGTCGGTGCACCCGGCGCACTCGCAAGTGCCCGTGGGGCGGCTGTTCCACGCGGGCGCCGTGGTGGGCGACGCGCTCTACGTGTTCGGCGGCACCGTCGACAACAACGTGCGCAGCGGCGAGCTGTTCTGCTTCCAGGTGTGACGTCACACTCCCAGTATAATGTGTGTAGGTCGGTGCACCCGGCGCACTCGCAAGTGCCCGTGGGGCGGCTGTTCCACGCGGGCGCCGTGGTGGGTGACGCGCTCTACGTGTTCGGCGGCACCGTCGACAACAACGTGCGCAGCGGCGAGCTGTTCTGCTTCCAGGTGTGACGTCACACTCCCAGTATAATGTGTGTAGGTCGGTGCACCCGGCGCACTCGCAAGTGCCCGTGGGGCGGCTGTTCCACGCGGGCGCCGTGGTGGGCGACGCGCTCTACGTGTTCGGCGGCACCGTCGACAACAACGTGCGCAGCGGCGAGCTGTTCTGCTTCCAGGTGTGACGTCACACTCCCAGTATAATGTGTGTAGGTCGGTGCACCCGGCGCACTCGCAAGTGCCCGTGGGGCGGCTGTTCCACGCGGGCGCCGTGGTGGGTGACGCGCTCTACGTGTTCGGCGGCACCGTCGACAACAACGTGCGCAGCGGCGAGCTGTTCTGCTTCCAGGTGTGACGTCACACTCCCAGTATAATGTGTGTAGGTCGGTGCACCCGGCGCACTCGCAAGTGCCCGTGGGGCGGCTGTTCCACGCGGGCGCCGTGGTGGGCGACGCGCTCTACGTGTTCGGCGGCACCGTCGACAACAACGTGCGCAGCGGCGAGCTGTTCTGCTTCCAGGTGTGACGTCACACTCCCAGTATAATGTGTGTAGGTCGGTGCACCCGGCGCACTCGCAAGTGCCCGTGGGGCGGCTGTTCCACGCGGGCGCCGTGGTGGGCGACGCGCTCTACGTGTTCGGCGGCACCGTCGACAACAACGTGCGCAGCGGCGAGCTGTTCTGCTTCCAGGTGTGACGTCACACTCCCAGTATAATGTGTGTAGGTCGGTGCACCCGGCGCACTCGCAAGTGCCCGTGGGGCGGCTGTTCCACGCGGGCGCCGTGGTGGGCGACGCGCTCTACGTGTTCTGCTTCCAGGTGTGACGTCACACTCCCAGTATAATGTGTGTAGGTCGGTGCACCCGGCGCACTCGCAAGTGCCCGTGGGGCGGCTGTTCCACGCGGGCGCCGTGGTGGGCGACGCGCTCTACGTGTTCGGCGGCACCGTCGACAACAACGTGCGCAGCGGCGAGCTGTTCTGCTTCCAGGTGTGACGTCACACTCCCAGTATAATGTGTGTAGGTCGGTGCACCCGGCGCACTCGCAAGTGCCCGTGGGGCGGCTGTTCCACGCGGGCGCCGTGGTGGGCGACGCGCTCTACGTGTTCGGCGGCACCGTCGACAACAACGTGCGCAGCGGCGAGCTGTTCTGCTTCCAGGTGTGACGTCACACTCCCAGTATAATGTGTGTAGGTCGGTGCACCCGGCGCACTCGCAAGTGCCCGTGGGGCGGCTGTTCCACGCGGGCGCCGTGGTGGGCGACGCGCTCTACGTGTTCGGCGGCACCGTCGACAACAACGTGCGCAGCGGCGAGCTGTTCTGCTTCCAGGTGTGACGTCACACTCCCAGTATAATGTGTGTAGGTCGGTGCACCCGGCGCACTCGCAAGTGCCCGTGGGGCGGCTGTTCCACGCGGGCGCCGTGGTGGGTGACGCGCTCTACGTGTTCGGCGGCACCGTCGACAACAACGTGCGCAGCGGCGAGCTGTTCTGCTTCCAGGTGTGACGTCACACTCCCAGTATAATGTGTGTAGGTCGGTGCACCCGGCGCACTCGCAAGTGCCCGTGGGGCGGCTGTTCCACGCGGGCGCCGTGGTGGGCGACGCGCTCTACGTGTTCGGCGGCACCGTCGACAACAACGTGCGCAGCGGCGAGCTGTTCTGCTTCCAGGTGTGACGTCACACTCCCAGTATAATGTGTGTAGGTCGGTGCACCCGGCGCACTCGCAAGTGCCCGTGGGGCGGCTGTTCCACGCGGGCGCCGTGGTGGGTGACGCGCTCTACGTGTTCGGCGGCACCGTCGACAACAACGTGCGCAGCGGCGAGCTGTTCTGCTTCCAGGTGTGACGTCACACTCCCAGTATAATGTGTGTAGGTCGGTGCACCCGGCGCACTCGCAAGTGCCCGTGGGGCGGCTGTTCCACGCGGGCGCCGTGGTGGGCGACGCGCTCTACGTGTTCGGCGGCACCGTCGACAACAACGTGCGCAGCGGCGAGCTGTTCTGCTTCCAGGTGTGACGTCACACTCCCAGTATAATGTGTGTAGGTCGGTGCACCCGGCGCACTCGCAAGTGCCCGTGGGGCGGCTGTTCCACGCGGGCGCCGTGGTGGGCGACGCGCTCTACGTGTTCGGCGGCACCGTCGACAACAACGTGCGCAGCGGCGAGCTGTTCTGCTTCCAGGTGTGACGTCACACTCCCAGTATAATGTGTGTAGGTCGGTGCACCCGGCGCACTCGCAAGTGCCCGTGGGGCGGCTGTTCCACGCGGGCGCCGTGGTGGGCGACGCGCTCTACGTGTTCGGCGGCACCGTCGACAACAACGTGCGCAGCGGCGAGCTGTTCTGCTTCCAGGTGTGACGTCACACTCCCAGTATAATGTGTGTAGGTCGGTGCACCCGGCGCACTCGCAAGTGCCCGTGGGGCGGCTGTTCCACGCGGGCGCCGTGGTGGGCGACGCGCTCTACGTGTTCGGCGGCACCGTCGACAACAACGTGCGCAGCGGCGAGCTGTTCTGCTTCCAGGTGTGACGTCACACTCCCAGTATAATGTGTGTAGGTCGGTGCACCCGGCGCACTCGCAAGTGCCCGTGGGGCGGCTGTTCCACGCGGGCGCCGTGGTGGGCGACGCGCTCTACGTGTTCGGCGGCACCGTCGACAACAACGTGCGCAGCGGCGAGCTGTTCTGCTTCCAGGTGTGACGTCACACTCCCAGTATAATGTGTGTAGGTCGGTGCACCCGGCGCACTCGCAAGTGCCCGTGGGGCGGCTGTTCCACGCGGGCGCCGTGGTGGGCGACGCGCTCTACGTGTTCGGCGGCACCGTCGACAACAACGTGCGCAGCGGCGAGCTGTTCTGCTTCCAGGTGTGACGTCACACTCCCAGTATAATGTGTGTAGGTCGGTGCACCCGGCGCACTCGCAAGTGCCCGTGGGGCGGCTGTTCCACGCGGGCGCCGTGGTGGGCGACGCGCTCTACGTGTTCGGCGGCACCGTCGACAACAACGTGCGCAGCGGCGAGCTGTTCTGCTTCCAGGTGTGACGTCACACTCCCAGTATAATGTGTGTAGGTCGGTGCACCCGGCGCACTCGCAAGTGCCCGTGGGGCGGCTGTTCCACGCGGGCGCCGTGGTGGGCGACGCGCTCTACGTGTTCGGCGGCACCGTCGACAACAACGTGCGCAGCGGCGAGCTGTTCTGCTTCCAGGTGTGACGTCACACTCCCAGTATAATGTGTGTAGGTCGGTGCACCCGGCGCACTCGCAAGTGCCCGTGGGGCGGCTGTTCCACGCGGGCGCCGTGGTGGGCGACGCGCTCTACGTGTTCGGCGGCACCGTCGACAACAACGTGCGCAGCGGCGAGCTGTTCTGCTTCCAGGTGTGACGTCACACTCCCAGTATAATGTGTGTAGGTCGGTGCACCCGGCGCACTCGCAAGTGCCCGTGGGGCGGCTGTTCCACGCGGGCGCCGTGGTGGGCGACGCGCTCTACGTGTTCGGCGGCACCGTCGACAACAACGTGCGCAGCGGCGAGCTGTTCTGCTTCCAGGTGTGACGTCACACTCCCAGTATAATGTGTGTAGGTCGGTGCACCCGGCGCACTCGCAAGTGCCCGTGGGGCGGCTGTTCCACGCGGGCGCCGTGGTGGGTGACGCGCTCTACGTGTTCTGCTTCCAGGTGTGACGTCACACTCACAATCACCAATATACGGAATGACATATCATAGGCCCCAGCGAGTACCTAATTATAACTTAATTTTGGAATGTTCCCCCGGAGATAAACTTTTTGTGTGGCTGCTGTTTTTAGACCGGAGGGTTTCCTTACCTTGGCTTCACGTGCCCTTAAAAGCAGGTACTCATCACCTTTAAATGTCTTCATGTTTTGTAGGTCCGCGGAACATAACCAGCCAAGCAGTTCGTCCAAGGGGCTAAGGGGTTCGTCATTGATAAACGTTGAGAACTTCCTCCGTTTTTTTTGTTAACCTGATGATGTGTCCTACTGTGCAGTAGTCTTTCATCCATAAAAATATATATCCAAGAATTACTTTGATAAACAGCAAATATACCTGCCTAACACCATAACTCACTTTCAGTTATCGGACTACCCTCGTTGCACTCTACATGACGACTTCGGCCGTATCCTCAAGTCCCAGCAGTTCTGCGACGTGGTGGTGCTGGTGGGCGCGGACGAGACCGAGGTGCTGGCGCACCAGGCGCTGCTGGCCGCCAGGTCCACCTACCTCCGCGCCAGGATCAAGTTAGTACTGGTTATGATCCCTGGACTACTCTTCAGCCGCGTCCTCAAGACCCAGTTCTGCGACGTGATGGTGCTGGTGGGAGCGGACGAGACTTGAGGTGTTGGCGCACCAGGCACTTCTGGCCGTCTACCTTCGCGCCAGGATTAAGTTAGTACTGGACCAGTACTTATCTGCTGACGGAAAGATTCCAAAAACTTTCCTCATGGAAAGATTTCGGTGATTTCTCAAAGTTTTCTATGGAGAACTCCGCAAAAAGAAAACTTTCAATGATTTCCATTTCTGCAAATTTCTGAGTAATTTCCCAGCTTTTTGGAAAGTTTCCGCAACTCGAACATCTGTTAGTACTGGTTATGGACACCACATCATTGGAGTACAACGTTCTGTCGCGCCCTGAAGTCGCAGACTAAGGTCAGTAAACCCTATCTAGAATCTACGATTTCCATAGAATTGTCAAAGTTGCGAGCGTATGTTACAGGTGGTAAGAGTTAGTTGCACTTACCAATAGTACCATCGAAACAAATCTCCCTAAGGGGTAGGTATCGAAAACGAAGCGACTGATTAGAAAATTCGATGACTCTAACAGTGCTCTCAGTAGTAACCTGTCTAGTCTAGAATCTCCTCCAACTGTCTTTAGTGGGGACCCGATCACGACTAACGAGCTCAAGGTAGACTTTACATGTGATGTCTTTTTTCTAAACACCTGACTTGACCTACAAGTCGTAGGACTTACGAGAAGGTAGGACAAGTCAGGTGTTTCAAGGTGGTCCAAGAAGACTCTTGGGTAGGAATCGGACCAGATGGAGGCTTACAAACCTTCGCTAGCCGTGACCGCCGTGACTTTTCGCGGATTGCTCAAAGTGAGCAACGGACCAGCGGGAGTGGTTGAAACGGTTCAAAATTCAAAATAAGGGAGAGAGTTTTTGTCGTCGGGTCGCTATCCCTAGTCCAGCTAAGAAGACTCCGACAAGAAACTTAGCTGAGCCCGACCATAACGGAGTGAATCTGACTTGGGCCCACCTCATCCCTTTATACTGATGATTATGATTATTATTATTGGATTATTTATTTATATTCTTAACTACTAATATAACCAGTAAGACCTTTTTTTTGGGCTAACACATACTATGGATATCTAATCCGAAATAAATTATTTGAATTTGAATTATACCCCCGTCGTGGCGAACATAAAAATCTGGGTGAGGTCGCAAATAATCGCACAACGCTAAATATGTTGGGATGTTGTTAGGATACATAATTATAAGTAGTGTAAACTCGATTTTGCAGTTTCGATAAAGTTGTGCTAAATGTGTGGTGGTAGAAAAACACCGAAATTTTCGGTCATTTTTCAGATTTTGGTCTGTACCTTCTAAAAACCGGATTTTTGGATAAAATGGTCTATGACACTATTAAAGTAGATAAAATTCCCTACAATATGAGTGTAACATCAACTCTGCATATTTAGAAAATGTTGAGATGCACATCAAAATATTGAAAATTTTCCTAAAAAGTTCGAAATTGCATTTTCAGCTACCTCTCAAGCTGAATAGCAGCTGAAATACTGATCTTACAATGACAATTAGATATATGAATTTATAGAGAAATTATTGAGCTTTATTTTAAGTATAATTTGAACCCTATACTTCCGCGCCACTGTGGCAGACAGTCTCTGTTTGATGCCTAGCTCTCTAATGGATTCATTGGTCCGGAATTCCGACCACGACACACCGAGCATTCTTCTCTAACCACATCTCAAGAGCATCAATCTTTTTCTTCTCATTTTCACTTTTCTTTCTTTTCTTTATGAAACTTTGTTTCCAGGGAAGCCCGCGAGGAGCTAACGCGCCTCATCGAGGAGGGCCTAGAGAAGCCTCTAGAAGTGTACGACTACAAGGCCCGCCCGCGGCTCACGCTGCGGCTGCCCGAGGCCACGCCCCAGCCCTTTAACATGGTGCTCAACTTTATATACACAGACAGGATCGACCCCTCGGAGAAATGTGAGTGAGCGATTTTTGTACATTCATCATCATCAGCCCGTATTAGTCCACTGCTGGACATAGGTCTCTGCCATGTCACGCTATCGAGCACGAACCGCACTCGGTATTTTGTACATTCTTCTGTCGAAATCCAGAAATTTCTTGGTTCTCATAAGAAGTGTTTCATCATCTTATAAAAAAGGGGATTTCGAGCTTCGGCCGTTCTTTCCAATTTTTCCTAAGTAACGTAACTGTCGCTAAGCTCCTTTTGTAGCTGTCTTTTGACAGTACCTATCCTTTCTTGTTTTAATTTTAGGCTCTAAATCATGTGAAATTGTGAATCGCAGAATTTTTACATACCCCTGTATGTTATTACATTATAAATATTATAATAGTACATTACTTACATAGGGTGGTAAAACAAAGAATGTTGTACTTACCACGGGCGGTAAAACAAAGAATGTCTCAGATCGCAGGTATTTGACGCCCGAGCCGAAGGCAAGGGCGATAAATATGCGATCTGAGGCTTTAATGTACTATTTTTTTAGTATACTTAGGGTGGTAAGTAATGTACTACTCTCCAGGCCAGGAAGAGGGTCAAGAGGGATTTTCCAACTTTATGGCCAAGTGTGATGTAAAAAAGATTTATGCCACACCTGGCCATAAAGTGACTTTTTCCGTACGCTGCGCCGCTTTCTAGCCAAGTGTAGACATAAAATGATGTACACAACACGGGAGGTAATAAAGAAAGCCCTCGATCGCATATTTACGTCCCTCGCTTGCAGCTCGGGCCGCAACTTCTGCGATCTCGGTCTTTCTTTATATTACCACCCTAGTTGTGTAATGTACTATAACTGAAGAGTTTCTTGCAGCCTTTCTTTTCTCCATATGCCATTTTCCGATGCACGGGTAAATTTACCTTTATTACACTTATCGTACAAAAGGCGAACTTAATGCCACAAAGCATTCTCTACCATTAACCTTAGGGCAAAGCGAATAACTTGTGGGCGGTGCAACTAGACTCGATTCATGCATATTTGTAAAATAAATGTCTCGAATTGTGTTCAGTCGAAGACCCCGAGATGGCGGCAACCATCCTGCAAGTAATGGAGGTGCTCCGCCTAGCGCTCCGGCTGAACATACCGCGGCTCCGCGGGCTGTGTGCGCGCTTCCTCAAGGCTAATCTCTGCTACAGCAATGTGCTGCCAGCGCTACACTCCGCCCACCACGCGCAGCTGCACTCCGTCAAGGAGTACTGTCTCAGGTCAGTAGTGCGGTTGCCATGGTGACGCTCGGCTGAACATACCGCGGCTCCGCGGGCTGTGCGCGCGCTTCCTCAAGGCTAATCTCTGCTACAGCAATGTGCTGCCAGCGCTACACTCCGCCCACCACGCGCAGCTGCACTCCGTCAAGGAGTACTGTCTCAGGTCAGTAGTGCGAACAACTTGAACTTGAAAAGTAGGCTAACTTATATTTCGGTACGAAGTTTCTTGGGAATAATGCAGGTGAAGCCGCGAGCACCTGCTGATAATGATAAAATCCATGAGTAAAACTGATCTTCACGTTTCAGATTCCTAGTGAAGGACTACAACTTCACGCAAATAGTGATGTCGCCGGAGTTCGAGACGATGGAAAAGAGCCTGATGGTGGAGATGATCCGCCGCCGCCACCGGCCGCAGGCCAAGCCCGCGCAGGAGAGCGACGAGGACGTCATCGGTCAGTACTCACAGGCTCCCAGTGGAGCACTGCTCCACGCGGGCAGTGATGCCGCAGCGCGAGACGATGGAGAACAGCCTGATGGTGGAGATGATCCGCCGCCGCCACCGGCCGCAGGCCAAGCCCGCGCAGGAGAGCGACGAGGACGTCATCGGTCAGTACTCACAGGCTCCCAGTGGAGCACTGCTCCACGCGGGCAGTGATGCCGCAGCGCGAGACGATGGAGAACAGCCTGATGGTGGAGATGATCCGCCGCCGCCACCGGCCGCAGGCCAAGCCCGCGCAGGAGAGCGACGAGGACGTCATCGGTCAGTACTCACAGGCTCCCAGTGGAGCACTGCTCCACGCGGGCAGTGATGCCGGAGCGCGAGACGATGGAGAACAGCCTGATGGTGGAAATGATCCGCCGCCGCCACCGGCCGCAGGCCAAGCCCGCGCAGGAGAGCGACGAGGACGTCATCGGTCAGTACTCACAGGCTCCCAGTGGAGCACTGCTCCACGCGGGCAGTGATGCCGGAGCGCGAGACGATGGAGAACAGCCTGATGGTGGAAATGATCCGCCGCCGCCACCGGCCGCAGGCCAAGCCCGCGCAGGAGAGCGACGAGGACGTCATCGGTCAGTACTCACAGGCTCCCAGTGGAGCACTGCTCCACGCGGGCAGTGATGCCGGAGCGCGAGACGATGGAGAACAGCCTGATGGTGGAAATGATCCGCCGCCGCCACCGGCCGCAGGCCAAGCCCGCGCAGGAGAGCGACGAGGACGTCATCGGTCAGTACTCACAGGCTCCCAGTGGAGCACTGCTCCACGCGGGCAGTGATGCCGGAGCGCGAGACGATGGAGAACAGCCTGATGGTGGAAATGATCCGCCGCCGCCACCGGCCGCAGGCCAAGCCCGCGCAGGAGAGCGACGAGGACGTCATCGGTCAGTACTCACAGGCTCCCAGTGGAGCACTGCTCCACGCGGGCAGTGATGCCGGAGCGCGAGACGATGGAGAACAGCCTGATTGTGGAGATGATCCGCCGCCGCCACCGCCCGCAGGCCAAGCCCGCGCAGTACTGTCGTAAATATGCGATCGAGGGCTTTCTTTATTACCTCCCGTGTTGTCTACATAATTTTATGTCTACAACACTTGACCAGAAAGCGGCTTTTTCTGTACGCGTAGCGTGCGGAAAATGCCACTTTATGGCCAGGTATGGCATAATGTACTATTATCCTCTTCTTCTATTTCACTGATCTATATATTTCCAGGCACCACGCTAGAGCAGGACATGTGCGTGTTCGTGGGCGGCGCGGGGGCGGAGCTGAGCGACGTGCGGCTGCGCGTGGGCGCGGCGTCGCGGCCCGCGCACCGCTCCATACTCGCCGCGCGCGCAGCCTACTTCGAGGCCATGTTCCGCTCCTTCTCGCCGCAGGACAACACTGTTAACGTGAGCATTGACCCACTCTTAGGGTTGTCAGATGGTCGGGAATTGGCGGGATTCTCCCGATTTTTTGTATGTCCTCCCGACCCCCGACAAACGACTTTATTTTAAAACTTAGTCCGATCCACTCAAGGTGGTCCGGCCAGCGAAAATTTCTGCTCTTACGGGTTAAAAAAAAGCTCGGGGCATCTCCCGACCAAAGTCTCAAAATCTCGACATATTGTTTCCTGCTCCCGATAATAGGGTTGAATTACCAATCTGGCAACCCTACCCACTCTACTCTCAAGCTGTCGTGGGCGGAAATAAGAGCGGTCGCAGATTGGGCCACTAAACGCGTCCGCAAGTACTGAGTGCGCGCCATTCCCGCAGCTTGCGGGCCCGGACGCGGTCACTCGAACGCCCAGTGTGCGCCGATGCCATACAAAATGTATCAAAAAACTCGCCCGCAACATGTGCAGTAGCCCAATATGCGGGGCCGCTGAGCGACGTGCGGCTGCGACACACCCGCGCTGCGGCGTGACACGTCCGCCTCTGTCGAGTACACAAGGGAAATGAATAATGTATTCAAACCACCTGTAGCCACTGGTGGCGGCGTGTAGTGGCTGAACTGAGCCACTTTAGTGGCCGTAACGTGCGGGCGCCCCAATAGCGTTGCTAGCGCACCTTTGCATCTTTTTTTCGTTTGAAAAAGCTTCCTGTAATGTAAATATATTGGTTTGAACACACAAAGGCCCTTAATTCTATCCCGGCCTTGACTACAGTAGGTCAGTAGGTGTTTGATGCTATAATATTGTGTATTTCGTTCACAGATCCAGATATGCGACACCGTGCCGTCGGAGGAGGCGTTCGACTCGCTGCTGCGCTACGTGTATTATGGTGACACCAACATGCCCACTGAGGACTCGCTCTATCTGTTCCAGGCGCCTATATACTATGGTGAGCTTCTTAAATGTTACTTTATATTGGCCTAACGCCACTCCGCTCCACCCCAGTCGACGGTGTCACAAGCTTACACACAGTAATGCTAGAAAGAGACGTCACGCTCACGATTTTTTTAGGAATTTCCGACATGCGCCCGGTCTATAAGTATTACATTACTAAATACTGTTCTCAGGTTTCACCAACAACCGGCTACAGGTGTTCTGCAAACACAATCTGCAGAGCAACGTGACGCCAGACAACGTGCTGGCCATCCTGCAGGCGGCCGACCGCATGCGCGCCGCCGACATCAAGGAGTACGCGCTCAAGATGATCGTGCACAACTTCTACCAGGTCAGTGCTCTCGTCGACGAGTGTTCCGACACAACCTGCTCAGCAACGTGCCGGACAACGTGCTGGCCATCCTGCAGGCGGCCGACCGCATGCGCGCCGCCGACATCAAGGAGTACGCGCTCAAGATGATCGTGCACAACTTCTACCAGGTCAGTGCTCTCGTCGACGTGTGTTCCGACACAACCTGCTCAGCAACGTGCCGGACAACGTGCTGGCCATCCTGCAGGCCGCCGACCGCATGCGCGCCGCCGACATCAAGGAGTACGCGCTCAAGATGATGGTGCACAACTTCTACCAGGTCAGTGCTCTCGTCGACGAGTGTTCCGACACAACCTGCTCAGCAACGTGCCGGACAACGTGCTGGCCATCCTGCAGGCGGCCGACCGCATGCGCGCCGCCGACATCAAGGAGTACGCGCTCAAGATGATCGTGCACAACTTCTACCAGGTCAGTGCTCTCGTCGACGAGTGTTCCGACACAACCTGCTCAGCAACGTGCCGGACAACGTGCTGGCCATCCTGCAGGCGGCCGACCGCATGCGCGCCGCCGACATCAAGGAGTACGCGCTCAAGATGATCGTGCACAACTTCTACCAGGTCAGTGCTCTCGTCGACGTGTGTTCCGACACAACCTGCTCAGCAACGTGCCGGACAACGTGCTGGCCATCCTGCAGGCCGCCGACCGCATGCGCGCCGCCGACATCAAGGAGTACGCGCTCAAGATGATCGTGCACAACTTCTACCAGGTCAGTGCTCTCGTCGACGAGTGTTCCGACACAACCTGCTCAGCAACGTACCGGACAACGTGCTGGCCATCCTGCAGGCGGCCGACCGCATGCGCGCCGCCGACATCAAGGAGTACGCGCTCAAGATGATCGTGCACAACTTCTACCAGGTCAGTGCTCTCGTCGACGAGTGTTCCGACACAACCTGCTCAGCAACGTGCCGGACAACGTGCTGGCCATCCTGCAGGCGGCCGACCGCATGCGCGCCGCCGACATCAAGGAGTACGCGCTCAAGATGATCGTGCACAACTTCTACCAGGTCAGTGCTCTCGTCGACGAGTGTTCCGACACAACCTGCTCAGCAACGTGCCGGACACCGTGCTGGCCATCCTGCAGGCGGCCGACCGCATGCGCGCCGCCGACATCAAGGAGTACGCGCTCAAGATGATCGTGCACAACTTCTACCAGGTCAGTGCTCTCGTCGACGAGTGTTCCGACACAACCTGCTCAGCAACGTGCCGGACACCGTGCTGGCCATCCTGCAGGCGGCCGACCGCATGCGCGCCGCCGACATCAAGGAGTACGCGCTAAAGATGATCGTGCACAACTTCTACCAGGTCAGTGCTCTCGTCGACGAGTGTTCCGACACAACCTGCTCAGCAACGTGCCGGACACCGTGCTGGCCATCCTGCAGGCGGCCGACCGCATGATCGCCGCCGACATCAAGGAGTACGCGCTCAAGATGATCGTGCACAACTTCTACCAGGTCAGTGCTCTCGTCGACGAGTGTTCCGACACAACCTGCTCAGCAACGTACCGGACAACGTGCTGGCCATCCTGCAGGCGGCCGACCGCATGCGCGCCGCCGACATCAAGGAGTACGCGCTCAAGATGATCGTGCACAACTTCTACCAGGTCAGTGCTCTCGTCGACGAGTGTTCCGACACAACCTGCTCAGCAACGTGCCGGACAACGTGCTGGCCATCCTGCAGGCGGCCGACCGCATGCGCGCCGCCGACATCAAGGAGTACGCGCTCAAGATGATCGTGCACAACTTCTACCAGGTCAGTGCTCTCGTCGACGAGTGTTCCGACACAACCTGCTCAGCAACGTGCCGGACACCGTGCTGGCCATCCTGCAGGCGGCCGACCGCATGCGCGCCGCCGACATCAAGGAGTACGCGCTCAAGATGATCGTGCACAACTTCTACCAGGTCAGTGCTCTCGTCGACGAGTGTTCCGACACAACCTACCGGACAACGTGCTGGCCATCCTGCAGGCGGCAGAGTCAGTCAGCTGTCAAAGCACCAGTAGAGGCAGATCTGGGAAGATCCTCAGTCATGAGGGAGGGACCACAGAGAGTGATAATAGGCTAAGTATTTGATGACAGATCGAATCAGCTACTTTTTATGAAGTTTCAAAACGCTCTGTCGCTCTGTATGAAATACTGACTTATGAGTTCATGCTCAACATACCTTATTTTTAGTTTTTGTCATTTTAAAATCATCGGTACGGCACTAAACTAGTTTTGGAAACATAATTAGATCGTTAGCGTTAATTTATGTATTTTATGCTAGACCTGCTCATAAAGTGGCTTTTTCCGCACGCTACGCGTACGGATCGGATCGGATGCGATCTCGGCCTTTCCTTGTTTTACCACCCTAGTTGTGTTATGTACTATTACGTCACACCTGGCCATAAAGCGGCAATTATCGCCCGCTACGCGTGCGGCAAATTAAATGGCCTGGGGGAGACGTAAAATTTTGTACTTACCACGTGTGATAATAAGGAAACATGTAATTTTTCTCTTCTAATAAAATATTTGGTAATAAAGAAAACCTCAGATCGCACATTTATCGCCATTGCCTTCCGGGCGTCAAATACCTGTGATCTGAGACGTTATTTGTTTTACCGCACTAGGTAAGTTATATACTATAAAAAGCGATATCTCGACAGCTGGCGCACCAGGAGTCCATAAAGTCGCTGCCGCAGCCGCTGCTGGTCGACATCGTGGTGGCGCTGGCGACGGCGCGGCGCGCGGACTCGCCGCTGCCGCCGCAGCCGCGCTCGCTGCCCTCCTCCTCCTCCGCCGACACGCTCGCCGACGACGACTGCCGACACCGGCACAAGCCCGACCACCCCAACTACTGGTAGACCTAGGGCTGCCATCTCCAAAATTTGACACCTAGGCATTAGCTCTTGCGGGCCGCGAGTAGTAAACCCGGACTACAAATGAAACCCCGCTCGGACTTTCCCCGGACGCTCTCTAAACTAGGACAAATCCGGGGAGACCCGGACGGATGGTAGCCCTAGGTAGACCTAGCAAAGAGAGGTAATCGGTACGGAAGCTGTAGGGAGTTTGTAGAATTTTTCTTTTATCATACCTTCGCTGCCACGCTCGCTGCGTCGTCGCTCGCCGACGACGGCTGCAGACACAAACACAAGCCCGATCACCCCAACTACTGGTAGAGCTAGCAAAGAGAGGTCATTGCTGTAGGGATTCTATGTATTTTTCATACCTTTGCTTTGCTGTCATGCTCCCTGCGTCGTCGTCTGCCAACACGCTCGCGGACGACGACTTCCGACACAGGCACAAGCCCGACCACAGCAACTACTGGTAGAACTACTAACAAAGGGAGTCCGGTACGAAAACTGTAGGAAGGTTTTAGAATTTGTCCTTGATCATATCTTCGCTGCCACGCTCGCTGCGTCGTCGCTCGCCGACGAACTCGGCTGCCGGCAAGATTTGATCACGTTGTTCGTTAGCTAAAAAAAACGGTTGTTACACAGATGGTGATCATGATTGTTCTTTCATACTCACGATAATGTACGAGGTCATCTTTGGCAGTCTCGAGAACATACCTAGTTTTCTTCTATGCACCATGGATAATCTAAAGGAATTGTGTTACTGCGGGAATAGTGTATGTTATTTCATTTTAAATGTTTAAATCTGTTGCATTATTTATATGTACCCATGTAGGTGTACATAATATGACTAATTTGTATAATTAAGTGACATACCTCTTCCATTCGAGTACAAGCAGATGTGTAACACCCAGTTGCGCAAATTTTAATTACACCTAAATTCCCATTAAGACATTAGCCGTCACTTTCCTATTAGGGCAAGGCCGCTTTGTGTTACGAAATATATAACAAAGGGTTTTAGTGTAAATAAGGATAAAAAGTAGGGATGTAACGATACCGATATATCGGTATAGCCGATTATATACAACCGATATTTGAAGAGCGCGAAAAGAATTTGCTGTATGAAAAAAAAATCTGCAAAAAATAATACTGACTTAATTTATATATTGGTCTATTACCTTGTGCAATAATAACTACTATGTTAATTATATATTTGGTTCATATTAAAAATAAATGTGTTGACAATTTATTTATTTTTACTTTACACCTTCAAGATTGACTCTCTGTTAAATATAGCCAAGTTTTAGATATAATAAGGACATACAAATAATAAATCTGAAGTTCATATTTCATTAGTTAGCTAAGATATCGGTATCGCCGATAATTTACTACAAATATCGGCATCGGTATCGTATCGGCAAAATTATGTATCGTTACATCCCTAATAAAAAGATCCACTAATATGTTATCTATATTCCACGCTCCGCGGCCTTACCCATTATTTCACGCTTAAACAACGCATTACGCGGAAATTTTCACAGTATGTGTATATCTATTGCCGCTATAACAGGGGTCTCCAAACTACCGGCCCGCGAGCCAGTCCAATCCGGTCCGCGAGAGCGTCGAGAGTGTCGTCCTGGGGACTGGGTGTATTTGGGTGAATCAACTTTTCTTTGTCAACAAAATTTCACCTTCTCCGACTAAAATCGAAAGGAAATCTTTATTCGGATATTATTTGAATAAAGTGTATGCTCATTTAAAAGACAGATAATAAAGCTACGTAATGCAAATATTTTTTATTATAATTTGTTCATTATAACTTGTTTATAAGCAGTGACCCAGCGGACATAGCTGTCCCCCACTTTTGTATGAAAATAAGGGTTCGTCCGCTGGGTCACACTATTTATTTGTTAAAAACGAGTTTTATTTTATATTTACCTAATCTATCTCTATATGTAAGATCTTGTTCCATTCATGTTAAAACATGCAAAAGGTGAACAAATAAGGAGAAAGGGATATCTTTGCATAAAGCAAAAAAAAGTTGATTCACCCATTTACAGAAGAGCGTCTGTAAATACACCCAGTCCCCAGGACGACAGCGGCCGAGAAAAAAAGGTTACTTAAACCCATGGTCGGCCATGTCGAGTGGCCCGCGTGAGACAAACAAATAATAAGGGTGGTTTTCAACATAAGATGCCCATAGTTAAGGTTTAATTTAACAAAACGTTAATCTTGTTTCTTCGTGTAACGTTATAGTCGTGTGTCGTTATAGTAAGAATTATCTAAAGTGTCCTAATGTTCGTAAAGAGAATGAACAAATATTCGGACACCTTAGATAATTCTTACCATTCACGAAGGCATAAGATTTTTAAGTTAAGTTAATCCCTTAGCTAGGGTGAATCAAAATAAAATTAAATACCCCCCCTTTTTCATACAAGAAACGTGATTTTTTTTGCGTTTGGTTGACAGTAGTACGGAACCCTTAGTGTGGGAATCCAACTCGCACTTCAATTTATATTAATTTTCAGCGGCCAACTCGGGATTGCAATTTGTACTGTATTCGTATGGAAATAAGGTCTCGTATGCGTTAGTTAGGATTTCTAATAGTCAATTATTAGAAGTAT
The DNA here is from genome assembly GCA_947034925.1 of Eudemis profundana. Lineage (NCBI taxonomy): Eukaryota > Metazoa > Arthropoda > Insecta > Lepidoptera > Tortricidae > Eudemis > Eudemis profundana. The sequence continues at coordinate 12,572,275 of OX344812.1, forward strand.
CTATGACATCGATGTATCTATAATATGTATTCCTAAGCTAAGACTGCATTTATTACTGTACTTGAGTAAACATATTTGGGCTACACTGCCGTCAGTCTAAAAAGCGATTTTTTTAGTAGTCGCCTTTTATGAAGCGTCCTCACTGAGATCATTCACGTGGAATGAGCATTTGGCGTCGAATATTCGAGATGTGTGGACGTTGAGCCCAGCGTTACTTGGTTGGTGCGATTGCTCGTTTACAAATGCTCGCCAAAGAATGCTCTCAGTGATGATGCTCGTTTAGGGTGAGTCTCCACTGACGCGGAGCTAGGTGGAGCGGGGCGGAACGGACCGTGAGTTGACCAATAACAGTGCTCGACCTCTCCACTCCGCATCAGTGGAAACAATGTGATTGGTCAACTCACGGTCCGTTCCGCCGAGCCCCGCGTCAGTGGAGACGCACCCTTAGACAATGACGGCAGTAAAGTACTGCTCACACATAACCAATCGTATACACAACTAGGGTGGTAAAACAAAGAAAGGCAGAGTTCGTAGATGTTTGCGGTCCGAGCTGCAAGCGAAGGACGTAAATATGCGATCGAGAGCTTTCATTATTACCTCCCGTGTTGTGTACATAATGTTATGTCTACACTTGGCCAGAAAGCGGCTTTCTCCGTAAGCGTAGCATGCGGTAAAACCCACTTTATGGCCAGGTGTGCCAAAAAATAAAGAATGTACACAATTGCAATTATTATCAATAGTATGCTAGATTTGCTGTGCAGCTATTAAAGGCACTCCATCCTTATAGTGGACAGGCTACTCAAGAAATAGAAAGCACTATGTGCATACATTTTGTACTACGCCATGCATACTGTAAGATTCTATAGAAGCTTTTCCCTTTCTAGCTATACCTTATCAAGGGGGATATGTGGAGGATCCATAAGCCTGAACAGTATAAGTAGAATTTCTGTCATTGACATGAGATGGTCCAGGCATGGACTGGGATTTAATGGAGTTCTTTATTGGCGTGCACTCTATAAAGAAACTTCCTTCCCTCTAATGACTTACCTACTAAGGGAGGATTCCGTATGGTTAGCAGATTAGTAACACACTAACTAACCCACTAATTTCTACCCTCACTACCCTTATCAGGTAAAAAAAATTAGAGGATAGGAAGCTTCTTTTTGTATTTATGGAGTGCATGCCACTGGAGTCCATTATTGCTATTAGTGATCTAAATTCACCAGGTGTGCAATCATGGGAAACGTTAAATAATCTAGTCATTGTTATTTATAGCTTTATTAAATAATGTACTGCCTCTCACATGACCTTATTATTTTAAATAAGTGTAGAGAAAGGAGTGAGAAAATAATATCCTGAAGAAAATAATACATAGGATTACTTTTAAATTATGTTTAATTAAATCACATTATCCAACAAATTATCTAATAAATTAATCGATTTTCATGCTGTTGTTTACTTGTACTTGTGTTCGATGTCCTTCCAGAGTTTCTGAAAATAAAATTAAAGACAAATAAGTATTTTGAAAGTTAACAAAATGAAGGTTTGTATGTAATCATACTAATCATTTGAATTTTACATATTAATGAAAGTAGGTATAATTTGCGGCATGTAAGTCTAGCGATGAACAACATGTGGAGGAGCTCTGTGCACTAGTAACATCCTTACGATTCCTTATATTTTGCTTCTAGTCAAGGTCACAGACTTGCATGCCGTAAACTGTACCATACAACAGTATGCTTAATAGTTTGTAGGTACCCAGGTCGGTTAAGCAAATGATGACCCAAACTACACATAGCCAGAGAGCCAGAGCTATAAACAAGGGCCATAAATATGTGATTTGGGGCTTTCTTTATTACCGCCCATAGTGTATACACAATTATAAATCTTCCCCTGACCACGAAGAGGGATTTTCTCCACGTACAACAGCCCAAAAATATCACTTACGACCTGGAGTGTCTTAAAAATGTCCTTGGGCCAAAATGATCCTTTTCAGGCTCCAAATCCCAAACTCAATTGTGATAACCAATAAAAAGATCAACCTAGTTGCTTAGGCTAAATCCGACCTGTCCCTTTAATTAAATACCGAGCAAATTCCAAACCTAATACTGATAGTCAAAAAGAGGTTATTCTGAGAAAATGTATTTTCGAATAAGGTTCAGTACGAAGTTAAATCTTTCTCTATAACAAGAAATAGCTAATGGTCAAAGAACATTGTTTAATATAAAACATTTATAAGATATATGGGAAAATTTAAAAATTACATAACTAAATACTTACTCCCTTGTTTATACTCTCGAAGATAGAGACTGCGACCACATCGAACGTACGCTCAAAGAAGAAAGTACCTCCAGCGACAGCCAGCACGAATGTCGATGTTCGTTTGAACACAGTGCGGTTCAAAGTGGCAAAGAGAGACATTTTTGGAAAATTTCTTCTCGCGTCGAGTTCTTGCAAAAATCTGACGACAGTGACAGCTAATACAGCTAAGCTATTGACCACCACCGACTAGAAAAACCAAATGTCAAATTAGGGCTGCCATTGCTATAACTGACCACGACAAAAGCTTTTGTCACACGATCGGATGAACAGCCGTACGACACGCCAGTACGGTAGGATCGCTATGCGATCGACACGCAGAGCAGCGTAGCGTATGAGAAGGCCTTTATGCATTGACTTTATGACACAAATTCAACCGCGCGACTTCCACTGATCGCGATCAAAGCGCGGGAAACATGAAACGATGCAGTGTTTTCTTAAAATTCGTCTAAAATCATCAGATTTGTGTATATTTTGTTTATACTTTGTGTAAATATCCTTCTTTTTATATAAATGTTATGTAAATACGCCAAACTAGGTGAGATTTTTGTAAACATATTTCATGGGGCAGGAGGAGAATAAACCTCCCGATTCTAGAGGTCGTGCTGCACTGTTCTGTTACCATTAACTCAAGATTAAAACTTAGGATTAAAAGGCCAAAATGGACACTGACGTTCCTACAGGTGGCAAAAACGAGCTTAACTGAACGGTGTAGATTCCACAAGCGTTGTAAAAATTACAATAAGGAAGAGGAATCATGGGGATGGCGGCGAATATACCTGCTTGAGTGCTAACGTTGTTCAAGAAGTCCAGTCACATATTATACATACTTCAATGTCCCTGACCAGTTTAATTCCACAGGTTGCGCTAACTAAGATAACGCTTACCTACCGCTTAATCTTTTAATTATTTGTATTTTAAATATAATTGTTTTACCTTTTTAGTGAGCCTTCAGTTTTACCCAAAGAAAGCGAAAAAAATTAGACTGCGTTCGGATCATGTTATTCAGAAGATGCCTGTATTGAAAAACTATGCAAGTTACCTACTCAAAGAAAATCATTAAAACTGCTGGAACTGGTTCTTAAACAGCACGGGCCAACATAAACATTATCATCATTATAGTTTCTTTTGGGGTACGCTTTTGACCATGATCTCAGAAACCTACAAAATATTGTTATCAAATAATAATGTACCCAACTAAATAATCACAACACGAAATTCAAAGCCACAATCAATTTTGTTTTTACAGCTTCGAAACGTTATTAAAACTAAATCGAATACATATCGGCTTGGTGGCTGGAGCCTTGAACATGTTGCGGGGAATTAGAATTACTATACCTTTATTATTTTTATTTCATAACTCTAACTATGGACAAATTATACAGGGTACGTTGTTTTATATTCTGAATTCCATTTCTAGTTTTTGACTGAACATACTTACAAGCCTTACCTACTGGCTGTTGTAAAAATCGGACTAGATCCATTTCTAGGTACCGTAGTGACCCCTAAGTTCGCCTAGGGTGCCTATCTTTGCCTAGTTGATTTTCCTAAAAATCTTGTAAGAAAACCTGCACATAAAACTATTCAATATTCAGTACTTATACATTTACTTGATATAGTTTTAGGTAATTGTAGCTTGTCGTAAAGCAAGTTTAGGAAAATCAACTAGGCAAAGATAGGCATCCTAGGCGAAGTTAGGGGTCACTACGGTACATATCATGTTTTTAAGTAAAAAAATATATTTATAACTAGTGGACTCGCAACGTCGTATGTACGCGGGGGTGAAATAAGTTCAATGTTTCTTTTTCGCTTCGGCTCAGTCATGTAATCTCTAAGCATATCTCAGCCTGTGTACGCTCCGCTGGGTTAGACCTCTTCATTATCACTCCACTCTCCTCGGTTCTGGGCTGGGCCAGTATCATCCACTATTTAGTTGCCGTGCGGCATCTTTCGTCTGACTATTGATTGTCGGTGGTATTTTCCTGCCTAACCCGCTAGTCCACCTTCCGTTTTTATCCTCGCCAACTGTCCTCCCCACCTTCACTTCCGCTATGTATTTTTTTCCGACATGAGCTACCTTTGTTCTGCGCCGGATTTCCGTGTTATTATGGCTCTGGTAACATCATAAGTCATAAGCATGAGTAGAGTAAGCATATTTATTCGTTTAGCGTCAACGAACGAGCAGAAGGAAAAACGATCCGACGGAATACAATCCTTATTAGGAAAAGAGTCTGCAGGCATAGTAGCTTTGAAAGGGAATGCGGTGACCCGTCTGCTGCACTCGACGGCGGTGAAGGAAGGCGAAGTAGGCTGTTGGCCTACTGGACGAATACAATACTACGTCGACAATGACTCCTACCTACGGTAAGTGCCAATATCTATTGTACTAGTGACGTAGTAAAGTAGAAGAATTATTTAGCACACTCCTAAAGGGCAATAGCGGGCGCAGCGTTCTATTTGATATGCGCTATCGATCAATTGTTTTTGCGAGTGAACCCGGCACTACCGTTTAAAAGTTTTGGTTTACTTTTGCTCACAGATGCAAACATTTTAAATTACCTGAATGAAGCGTTTTCTCATATCTCTTTCAACTCGTGCCCCGAGTTCGTGAAGCTGGACGCGAAGCCGGTCGGCGGCGGCGGCTCCTGGCTGCACTTCACCAACCCGGACCGAGTGCGGCCCTGCGTGCACGACACCGGCGTAGAGGCCGACGGGGAAATCGTAATAGGCCCATACGACCCGATTTCCTGACCGAATTGATAGGGACACAGCATTCATCAAAAAGAGATAACGTGTTCAGTCTATTCCTAACATATAGAGGCTGTGCGGAAAGAGAATAGGATTTAGATTTGGGGGCGCTGTAATGCTTTTCTACCGTATAATTTGCCATACTGGTTAGGTTAGTTCCGTTTTTCGCCACGCCTATTCACTTTCCGAATCTAGTTGCGTCCTTACAGAGTATAAAGACGACAAGTAGTCCAACTTCGGCCGTTTAGGAGCGCGCGACACGTATTCACACAGACGCGCGATAACGTGTCTGCGTGAGTGCGATCCATACTGGAGCATTCTTACAACTTTGCTTGTAGTGCGCTCGTACACGGCGCGCACACATACAAGTGCGCGATGTAGGTACCTTTTTAGAGGGAGACGTAGAAAGATAAATTACTGCTATTATACTGTGGTCCTGATTCCTATTGATTGGGTGATGAAATCGGCTCTTCTGGACGCAACACTAGACCGCGAAGGGATCATCGGTAACCTGCGCGATTATACCAAAAACATTTATTACGTGTATAATAAGTTATACAAACTGTATGTTAGAGAGAGAAGCTTCTGTTCGTAGTACTAGTACTTATTCTGTGTCATGAGCACTTTCTATTGAGTAGCTTGTTGTTTGGGGTTCCGTACCCAAAGGGTGCCAAGGGAACCCTATTACTAAGACTCCGCTGTCGGTTCGTCCGTCCGTTGCAGGTATCTTTTGAGCCGTAATAGGCAGCTAGAGACATTGAAATTTTCACAAAACGTGTAATATTTTGCTGTTATAACAACAAACAATAAAAATAAAAAATAAAGGGGATCCCCATACAAGTGCTCGACGGTGGTATGGAACCCTTCGTGTGCGAATCCGATTCGCACTTAGCTGGTTTTGTATATAGTATTGTTGTCCGGGTTATATCGTAACAGGTGGTGGTGCTGGGATACGACTGCCTCCAGCCCCCGCAGATACTACACTCGGTGCTGCACGGGCTCGGCCTGCGCGACGAGGTGACGCACCCGCAGCGAGACCTCTTCGTCAGGGTCTTGTGGGACAACATTCAGCCAGGTAGCCATTCACAAATAAACTCCGGGCATTAACCCCGCGAAAGCGACGAATGAAGTTAACAATCACAAGCTCAACAGACGTCTGTTAATTCGGTTTAATTGTAGGTCTAAACATCTAAATAGTCAATGAAATTTACCTAAAAGTCCTGAAACCTGCAGCAATGAGAATGATGAAAAGACATGTTCAAAAGTTAATATCTTCAGCCTTCAGATCCATGTTCCGAATCCAGTCAATGGAGGAAGCTGGAGCCTTATTGGACTACGATCCTAAGAGCATCATGCACTTCCACGATCGCGCCTACAGCCTGAACGGGCAGGCCACCATAGCGCCTTTGGTAAATATTCAATGACGAACCACAAGCATCTGACCGATCTATGCGATGGTAGGCCAATGGCGTGGAGTGGGAAGCGCGCGACCCGGCATGACACCTAGTAGGGTGTCAGTTCAAGTCCGGCCGAAATGGATTTTTTTATCATACCTAACCAACTTCTCTATTGCAGTCAACCCATCTATCTGGGGGCACGGCAGTGCCCCCGCCAAGTCGAGCACAACAAAGGCACGGCTTTTCTCGAAGCCATTCAGGCCATTTTCAGCTTCCCGTAATTTTGTACCGGCTAAAGCTAGAACCCTGAATTTTTAGGGATATATAGGGCACAATAAGACTTAAATATATTCTCAATATCATTCAATTTGAACGTGTAGTTTAAGAACTATTGCACGTCAAATTTCCTTAGTTTTGTCACTGATTCACTGACTGACTCATAATCATCATAATTCTAAGGTACCTACTTCTAGCAGACCCACAAGCTCCAAATTTTAAACATAGTTTTCAGCCTATCAAGTCCAAAACCTAAATATAGTGCAATTTCAATCACAACTGCACACATAAGTTTGTAATCCTATACAAATACATGCGATTAGTTTTGCAGTTGAAATTGGAAAAAAAATGGATTGGAATGTAATAAATAAAAAAATACCACTTACAAAAAGAAATGAGATCCCATCAAAAACATTACATGTAAAAAGATGCAAGCCTCGCAACGCAACGCAGTCCTTTTACAACAAAAAATTGTTGAGATGTAACGTTAGACCAAGTCAGTACCGGAGGGGTGTCCATAGAACTCGATTCCCATCGACTGCGTTGCGAGACTGGCATCTTTTTACATGTAATGTTTTTGATGGAATTAACGATATTTCGATTGCCTTCGTTTCAGCTTCCAGGGTTGTCGATAGAGCCGTCAAAGGAATTGTCGCATCTAGATAAAATGAAAATCCGACTAATGTTCGGCCACGAATGCAAAACACGTCAAATCTGCAAAATATTAGCATCGTGTGGGAAGTATAATGCTGTCAACAATAATGCCGATGATAACAACAATGAATCCGATGATTCAGTGGTAGTTCCGGGAAATGATGTTGCAGAAATAGCGCCAGATACTGATCAAATTAATTCAAATGACGACGATGATTTAATGGTGGTACCCGGCAACGACGTGCACCCAGAGGATACGGTGGAGAACGAGTCCGTAGCAGCAGACGACGATGCTTCGAATGCTAGTGGACAAAAACTGCTAAGAGGTAGTCACGAGACAGAATATGAAATGAATAGGCTTGCCATGAAAACAATACAAAAAGGGTCCAAGAGCTGGGGACCGGGTGGTAGCAATCATGTAAGGGGGGTAAAAGGGGAAACTGAGGGAGGCAGTAGCACAACTCATAACGGTGCTACAAAAAATAGAATCTATTAGGTATTTAAAACACGCATGGCAGGAAGATACCGATAAATAAGCACCTAACACTAACGCCATAGTACCTAGTGGGTTACGTTACGACAGGTAAAAAGATTTTAAAAATAAATTGTTTTTTAAGCACCAATAGTCAATAAATGGTTGTCAAAAAAACATGTTGTAACATTTCCATTGTACCAGATACATTATAATCCCTACTCCAGACACAGAAATGTTGCTTGCCTAAGTTTGGTTAGGCATTTGGACATCCTTATTCCGGTCCTACATAGTGTGTGCACAATCTTAGACCAAACCTTATGCATAATATACATATAAAAATTGGAATTGCTAACAATAGTTTAGATTCGCTTCTCCCACATTCCCATTTCGTCTACTTCCTATTTCGCCCCCATTCGCACTTCGTCTACATTTCCTCTTCTTAGTCCCATTCCCGATTTGTCTTGCTTTTCCGCTATGAGGGACGCAAGGTGACTAACGAACCTACTAGAGTTAAACTAGTCCTGGTTTTGGGATCTTTTTATTTGCGGGAGGCTTTGAATAATTTTCTGTGAAACGATATTCTGTGAAAGTTCTGTCTGCAAAACACACACCCTCGTGTATAGGAAATGTCCAGACTTTTAGGGTGATGTCAGTATTTTTGTCAGGACATTATTTTTTTCATATGGCAACCCTATTCTTGTTTGACCACCCGTCCTCAACTGTCCCCGAAAAAAAAACGCTACATTATTATGGGCAAAATATATTGTCTATTTACAATTTAAAAACAAATAAAATGCTGGTATGAACATTTCTTAAAATAAAACGTGAGTACCTACTGATCTGGACACATACGATACATTGTACAAAACCAACATTGTACGGAATGATATTTGATACAAGCAAAATAAACACCATTCACTATTACTAAAACAATTTGGCATTTTTTTTACACCTAACATAAATACATGAATGACATTTTTTATTTAGTGACCGATACATAACGAAAATTGTGTCAAATATATCTGAATACACCTTAAAATCCTATCTGTGATATGGGCTACTCATTGAACAACGAGGAAAACTATCCATGGTACAGCTGTCTAGATAAGTCAGTTTAGTAGTCTCTTAATCGCAATGGAGCCCCGTGTCACGGAGTCCGTCGAATTTGTAATCTTGAAATTGAAGTATTTGCATTAGTCTAGTTGTCAGTAGTACCATGGGTAGTTCCTTCACCGTGGTGCAACCAGTTGAACTCTGTAGTATCGCAGTGCAAGCGAAGGACTAACATTGACTGCACGATCTCACACGAAGAATATTATCCATCTCTTTCTATTTAGTACAGTGCGAGAGAGATGCGCGTGGCGCGGGACTAGTAAAGCAGCAATCGCAGATAATTTTAAGGCTCGTTCGAGATGTTTTTCGAAATAACTTAGTTAATAAGTTACAAGGTCTCGACTAAACTAAGAATTGGACCACTGCCCCGTTATTAGTGCTAGAGAGGCTAAAATTTATTGAACATGTTCAAATATATCCCTTGTCTGTTTTAATTTATTTGACACATAGCCCATCACACATACAAATGCGTTTTTTTTAGAAAAACAACAGTATTTTTCAGCCGCGTACGAATAGAAACCCCAAATCTAGTTAAACATTTATGCATACATCATAAAATTATAGCCATTATAATACAATAATCCATGACTTCAAAAGGGTTCCCTTTTTTAGGGTTAATAAATAAATAACTGAATACGCAATACTGCACATAATACACTTTGCCAATATTAATTCATAAAATAAGTTACGATCTCACTTTGATGCACTAGCGTTTTCAATATAAAAATTGCCTGAAACATTAGTAAACACTAAATAGTACTACGAATTTCGAAATGATTAAGCGTTTCAGACGCCTAAAGCCATGATCTATTTGATAGTATTCACGACGGTATACATATATTAACCATGACGTCCATTACAGAATATAGTTGTTGTTGTAGCATGAGTGCGAGATTTTACTTGTAGCGCTTAACATAATTCTTCCCTCTCGCACTGAACTAAATAGAAAAGGATGAACAATATGTGCAGACAAGAGTTACATATCCAGTCTGCCAGCTCTAGGGATGATAACGTTGTCTATGCCTCGTTTTATAGAAAATAATAACTCCTTCGAACAGCAATATCATCGTTTGATATATTACTTAGTGTAGGAGCAATATAGTACAGAGCACCGGCAGGGTTAATTTGAGTATTACAAAAATCGATAACTCAGAAGTTGATAACAAAGCAATATACCCAGGAATCTTTATTTTGATTATGATAACAATTCCAAATAATGTTGACACTGGTTATAAAACAGAAACTAGAACATGCTTTAAAATTGCTTTTGATTATGATAACAATTCCAAATAATGTTGACACTGGTTACAAAACAGAAACTAGAACATGCTTTAAAATTGCTTGTTGTTACTTCATCAATTTCAAGAGCAATACGTCGCATGCCATTTACGCCGGGAAATATCCTGATAAAATGAGTCACTTCAAAAAATGTGTATTTTCCAATATTAAAGTAGCCAAAAATGGCAATTCATTCCGTGCCTATCTCCACGAGCGTGCCCAGTGCACCGTTTCCTTAATTATCGTACTCGTAATAATACAAAACTTCCCTCTTACATTTCCATTAAAATTATCCTTATTCGTTCCGATATGGCCCAATCACAGCGATTCGCGATTTCATTAAAAGGCTGCTGAAATACGCATTGTATTTGGGTTATCCAGTCAAGTGGATTTACCATGACGTTTTACGCACACTCGGCTTACACTGGCGTCATAGCGACTTATTTGCATCATATGTGTGTTTTATTTTATTCAGTAACACTAACACTAGTGTCTTACAACATATATTTCATAGGCCAAAGGTTAGGAAAATTCAAAATATTGTATAATCTTCTAAATAAATCAGCATTATGTGACTGAGCCATCAATAACTTCATGTGATGAAACCGAATGTCCGCCCTCAAAATAAACCTCAATAATAATTAAATTAGTGGTATACATTTATATATTCTATGCAATATCTCCATATCATACACTCCACCACATAAATTTGATAATGGGAGTACAAACATACATTATCTATGCATTCATAATATCCTAATGTAATTTTTGGAGTCGATTTCCATATACATAGATGCTCTTCGTGCAAGATTGTTCAACCCAGCATACTAGAGCTACATCAACAATGCCATACATACACCATTTGAAATCAAACCACCATAGTAAACATTCATAAAATTCAATTCCTATTCTTGCCTCATCCATACAAATTGGATGCACCATTACAATTACTTTAAGTTAGCCGTTTCTTTATATAAATATGCGAGGGCTCGCCTCTGATATTCGGGGGTGTTTGGCATGTGTTCTAATACCAATCTATGTTTTAAAGTAACGTTCGCTTTCATACGATTTCAACATGGGTAGTATGCAAATGTAACATGTGGCAATGAAAAGTGTCTACAAATGATTCTATTGTGCATTGTCTGGCCATGATCTCCACGACACGAGAACGATAACTAGCTCAACTGAATTGCGACGAAATTTCAAACAGAGATCAACATTATTTTTAATATGCATTAAAAATGCATCTATTTCTAAATTACCCTTCATGGTGTCAAAATCCTGCCCAATCATCTGTTATCGAGATTAAAAATATCGAAAACCAGGTCTTTATGAATACAGTAAACAAAACACAGTTCAAATTGATGATTGAACAGATTGACAATACTGTTTTCCAAATAGGAAAATATTCTCTGACATTAATGAAATAACACTTGTATTGTAGTCCGAGGTAAAGTCCTGCTAGGGTTGTGCAAGTCCACGGTATTTGAGCATAGCGATAAGTGTCCGGCACTGTGCCCTATTTTCACCACTAGCAACATTTTTTCTTGCTTTTGCTGCGACTATTCTTCAGGTTAACTGTGTCGTTTGATGGTAGGTTTTGTCTCTCCTTCATTTCCAACTTTGATCTTAGAACCTGGAATGAGATTACAGTGTTAGGTTAGCAGAGTGGTAGAGTAAAATTTTAATACTGTATCAGTGGAGTGACTCTAAGATAAACAGATTCACTAAAAATAAATGGTAACAAAAAAATACATCTGGGAAGTAATTTCGAATTTACTAAGGTAGCCAAAAATATACAAGCGTGTCCCAACTAACAAGTAGGCACATTATGGATATTGACAAATTTGCCAACAGTATTTCCTTTCATAGTTTCCTCTAGTGATACCTAAACAATGGTGATTTCATTGGGTTTATAGATGATTTATCATTTGATAGTAGGTACTGAAATTGCTCCATTACCAAGTTCTTAAATCTATCTCTTTTTTGGGGTACTATTTTCTATCAAATTTTGGCAATCATTAAGGCAACTTGTACCCTAGACACAGATCTGAGCTGCGAACGGGTGCCTTTAGTGTACCACTAGTATCAGTTCTTAAGCCAGGATGTTTTGTCTTCTCCCAACATTGCGTCATTGTATTTTACCCTTAATAACTGGCTCTAACGGCTTATATTTGAAATTGGCAACATAAATCTATGATGATGAATATTTCTTACCATTTTTGTGATTGTGAGAAACATCTCCTCGACATTGATATTCTCTTTCGCACTAGTCTCGAACAGGGGTATGTTCATCTGGCTGGCAAACCTTTGCGCATCCTCAGTCACCACCACTTTCCTTGACGGACAGTCATTCTTGTTTCCAACTGTAAACGATTACATAAACACTGATTATGTAACAAGCTAAATACAGACGCCCCCTTTACCATGGTCTGTTGGTTTTATTTTCGGTCAAAACCGAAAGTAGTTCATTTGTAATGGTTTGTAGTATAATTATGTCTTATGAGATTTCTGCACATTTGTAAGGTATAAATGGGTTGTAATTGATATGGTATAATTTGTGTACGTAGCTACAAAAAATAACTAGCACAATATATGTATAAGTCATCTAACATGTAGATATCATTATTTAGATTATCTAAACTCATTTAAACAAACAACCGACATACACGTTGACCTTATCTTGACCATAATTACCTTTCTCTAATGGTATATACCTAGAAAACTCTACTAAGTATCTTTAATATCTTTAGAATAAGCATAAAACTATATCGACCATAGGTTTGATTTAGTTAAGGGATAACCTGTGCCTTGCCTCACTTGAACCTAGAATTAAAAATATGCTTCTCTTGACATGCTCTGATAATCATTGAATTTATTATAATATAAGATAGATCCATAATGTGTACACCTGAAAAGGTAGGATTTGGTGGAACTAAATATTATTATGTGCAATTGTATTTAACGCGAATTCCTCACACAATAAATGATTACTGATTCAGAAACTATACAAGACTGTTTAGTGATAGGATCACATGTTGTCTTACTTTTGAAATTGTTTTGTACAATCAAGTATATTTGTATCGTAAAATGAATCTTAATTGTGTATAAACATTATATTAAACTTTATTTACTTTAACTTTACCACTATAAATCACTTCCAATCGTCTATCAGAACAATCATTATAGTAATTTGCATGACTAACTCAGCTATCATATGGAATTTCAACTTCGTAATTTTGCTTTGCCCCCAGTTAAGAGATAACAGCTGTTATTTATAGGTTTTTAGGATGTAGAAATGATAAGCCTCTTTATATTGTTACATTCATTAACAAAGTGTCTTGGGCTCTCTTTGAAATAATGCAAACAAAAAAGCACAGATAAGAACAGCTTTGTGGTATCACAGGCTGACCTACTATCATCAGAAATTAAAAAGTAGATTTTGGGTGTAAAATCATGAAGTATTAGGGCCTTATCAGTTATCACACTTGCGATTTGCAGGCGAGCTGCGGACGAATTTCCATACAAAACCAGTCGCGGAAAACTCTTGGCGATATCGCCGCGAGCGACGTTTGTATGGAACTTCGCTTCTAACTCGCCCGCAGCTCGCTCGCAAATCCCAAGTGTGATAAAGCTCTTAACAATATTTAAATCTTTATATTCTATATAACTGTCAAAACCAATTTCACAAAAAATGCAATCCCAACTGAGTAATAACTAAAAGGAACAGTTACCCCTTTTTACAAGCTTTTATTAATTACAAATTTTGGCTCCCCATGCCACTACTTACAACAAAATGCCTGAGGAAATTACAATCTTTTCAAACAAAAGCACCGAAACTAAATCTCTTTGAACAAAAAAAACCAGAGAATTCCTAGACAAGGGAGTGAAACTGTTGTACAAACCCATCAGATATTGTAATTTCAAATTACCTATAATTAACTACTTACCTATCTATAATTAATTCAATTGATTAATATGGACATGTAATATCTATGCCATTGCCAGTGTATCATTAATCCAATAAAGATAGATATCTACTGCCCCCTAACATAATAGAATAGATCCAATTAAGTAGTCATAACTGTAGGCCAAACTTTATTAGAATCCCTCAATTTTATTATAAAATTTAGCTAAAATTTTAAGCAACTTTCATGCTTGTAATATTATTATACTTTCTGCAAAATTACAGATGAGAAAATGAATATTCATAACAGTAGCTAAACATTTTCAAGTAATATCACAATGTTACATAAAAACAAATCTTGTCTAGTAAGCTCTCCTTGTATTTTGACATGAGATAAAAAGATTCATTGACCTATGACTATTGACTGTGGTATCACAAGTGACTCATACAAGTAATGGTATTGGTAAAGGGAAGCAAGTAATCAAATTACTAACACAGTCCAAAGAACACAATTTAATGATGTATTCTGGTACATTTGATTAGATATAATAACATGGCTTTCAGCCATATGTTTTGTTTTCATAATGAGATAATCCTGCATTGAATCCAGAGAAGAGACATTATAATATTGTTATACAAAAATAGCTAGTTTAAAGGTATTTGATAAAATAAAATCTTATGCTTACAAAAATTTGTTGCAGAAATTTATCTTATGTTACTTTTTTCATATAAGTAAACTCTATGTATGTTCTTATGAAGAAAAATTTTTAAAAGTTAATTATTAATTTTTTGTTGTAAGATTTTTGGGACTCAATGCTTTTTATAATGAAACTATTCTAATTGGAAGCTCGTAACTTAGCCTTATATGCCCAGGTACTTTGATATTTATCAATTATTTTATTTGGTAATTGCATGGAAACTATGGGTTGGATTAGCAAAATGATTTTACCATCTTCCTTTGTTTGAATTACCTTGAAACGTGATATATGTATATAAACGCAATGACAGTACAACACTTAAGTTTTATGAACAAAACAAGCTTCCATAGAATATAAATTTCCAAGGATAACTCATTATTCGTGTTTGGTAAGGAATTTGGTCTTCAACTGAGTTTTACATAGATACAAGACTAAAATCAATTAGTACTTGTTTGGAACAGCATTGAAGACCATCATAAACATGCAAAAGGTCTTTCACACACTACAAAGGGGAGGCTCTTGAGTCTGGCTTAAAATATAGATCAGACTAGGTCATAAATAGTAAAATTTGTACACTCACCTAAGACTTTGTTCACCACATCACAATTCTGTTCAATCTCATGGAGCCACCGCTTGACGTTCGCGAAGGACTCTCCATTGGTGACATCGTACACAACGATGACGCCGTGAGTGCCCCGGTAGTACGTGCTGGTTATCGTCCGAAACCGCTCCTGCCCTGCAGTGTCCCAAATCTGAAGCTTCACTCGCTCGCCGTTGATTTCCAGGGTTCTTATTTTGAAGTCGACGCCTATCGTCGTAATGTAACTACCCGAAAACGTGTTGTCAGCGAACCGCAGGAGCAAGCAGCTCTTACCCACACCTGCAACACATCACCATCATTCCAAAGAGCCATATATTACCACAAAATCACAGGAAAAATCGGTTACTGACGAGGCCTCGCCCACTCACCACTGTCACCGATAATCAGCAGTTTAAAAAGATGATCAAACTCGCGCGCCATTGTTTTGGTTTATTGCCGATAATTCTCTAATTGGTCATGTGTTCACTAATGACGTTAGAAATTGATTTAACACGACTTTAACTCTAAAAATATTAATAAAACGCATGCCGTAAAACGTTACGTTTGCGTCACTTTACAATACGTCCGCCATTATTGTCTTTTTTAATTTTAGTGTAGTTACCAGCATGGAAAATTGGATGACATTACGATAATAATGGCAACATTTACAAATAAGGTACTCTCTTCACGAGTAACTGATCATCTATGCGCATTATATTGTCTGTGGTTAGTACGTTCGGATTCTAATCCACTGTTTTATTGAATTTTAAATTTTGAGTTTTCCTTCGTATGTTTGACAACAAAAAATCATATTTAGCGTTATGTTAAGGTGGATTTGTACACACAAAGAATTTGGTAGAGTGGGGTTAGAATGTGTTAGAATTCGTTTGGTCTAAACCCACCTTTAGACATAAGATAAAGTTTCAACCGTTATCATTTATATAAAAAATATTAATATTTATTAAAATTAAAAAAAAATGTAAATTGAGCTTAAAAACTCGGTTTCTACGTTATGAATTTGTAACGAAAAAAAAATCTGATAGGAATTGGTTGCTGTCATTTGGCGCTAGTGACGCGTGAGATGTGTTAAGTATGAAAGAGATGCAAATAGTAGTTATTTATGTCAAATATTTACGATTTCGTCAAGGGGGTGAGTAATCATTCAAGCTGTCAGAATTTATAGATAAAAGTTTACGTTTAACTTAGGTGTGGTACTCTGCCATTTTAAGTGAAAATACAGAAATGTCGGCGACTCTGAAGCCATATCTAACAGCCGTACGCCACACGCTAACTGCCGCGATGTGCTTAGAGCATTTTTCATCGCAAGTAGTGGAACGATACAACAAGCCAGAGGTCGAGGTTAGAACGAGCAAAGAACTCTTGCTGAACCCCGTCGTCATATCTCGTAATGCCAACGAGAAAGTCCTAATAGAGTCCTCTATAAACTCTATTAGAGTGAGTATTATGATCAAGCAGGCGGATGAAATCGAAAAGATCCTTTGTAAAAAGTTCATGCGTTTCATGATGATGCGAGCAGAAAACTTCATCGTTCTGAGGCGGAAGCCAGTGGACGGGTACAATATCAGTTTCCTGATCACAAACTTCCACACGGAGCAGATGTTTAAGCACAAACTAGTTGATTTCGTTATATACTTCATGGAGGAAATTGATAAGGAAATAAGTGAAATGAAATTAGCCGTGAATGCTCGCGCGCGTATTTGTTCAGAGGAGTTCTTGAAGCGGTTCTAAGTGTAATTTGCCGGTATTATAGACTGTAATGAGGCGGCCAAAGCCCCAAGCTTAGTTCCCACCTGAGTACTCTAGTATTAAGCTCAAATGTGGGTGAGGCTTAAGCCTTGTTGTGGTGCACTTGGTACTTGATAAAATCAGTGACTGATATGAACTCTATTTAATTTCATTACTCTACATGACCAGCAAAGCTTTGTGGGTTCAATTTGGGATGCATTGATTATTAAATGTAAACTATGAATATATCCATACAATAACAATTTGCATTCCTTTTGGAATAATGCAATAAAAAATAATTGTGGAGATTATAATAATGGTCATAATGGCATGATTAGGATGACTTCATTTCTACTCTCTTAGTCCTATATCTGATTGCTTTTTAAGAAAAGTAAATGCATAGATGGTCTGACCTATATTTTTCACTATTATATTATGCAAAGAAATCAGTACATGTGTGTATGAAAAGACTGATGAAGGTATCAAATCAACCACTGCCAAACATAAATGGAAAAATTTAATCACACATGAGTTTTTTTAAAGGGCATATTACTGATTTCGTTTATTTAAGAAATATGGTTGATTTCATATTTTAAAGCAACAATGAAATATTAAAATATACCTGATCTCTTTCATGTATGGGTTTGGTCCCACACAGTTTTGCTGCATGCATAATTTATATCTTTTTATAGCAAATTGATTTCAGTAAATTGCTTTTACGATGTGATGTTACTCATTCCTAATATAAGGCATTTTAATTATATTGTGTATATTTCTTTGTTATAATAGTAACATCTACTCTACAATTCCTGTGTTAAAAAGAAACTCCCAGATTATAGTTTTTTTTATTGAACACAAGTTTCATGCCAATAAAGCCACTGGCACTAAAAGGTAATTTTAATGGAATATGCCTTTTCTTAATAATTAATTATCTATTAAACGGTACTTCATTAATTTAAACAGCCACAAATAAAATATCCAAGAAAATAGATAATTGGAAAGAAAAATGTTTTAACTATGAAGACAGCAATAAAATATTTTAGTGTAATTATTTGATGAAGTTTTATGATATACTACAATTTTTTATGTTGATTATTAGTTTTGTTATCATTATTTGTAACATAAGGTCAGAAAGCTAGTGTAAGTTTCATTTCATTTATAGTTTTATCATGTATTGAAATATTTGTCCTGACTTGGAAATCAATAAAACAAGTTATGCATTCATAGACATACTTTTTGCTTGTAAACACTTGTCACATTTTCCCTATAAAAGGCAATAATTTAACAATTTGTTGTAATATACCCACGTTATTAAGTCCCAAATCGTCCTTCGGTCGAATTGAAACAGGAAAAAGCTTACAGCAATAATAATAAAAGGTGTATGTTAATGAGACTGGTTGATGTGTAATGAGACTATAATCCTGTGTATTTAAATACAGGTTACTGATTAAAATCGCCATGGAACTGTGAAGGCTAGCTTTCTTTTTCTATTTAAAAAATTTCAACACATTTACGGGCGTTTCAAGTATTTATCTCTCAAGTATTAGCTATGTGCGAGGTGTATGGTGGAGGTACCTACAGTAAAAGATCGTAACGCATACCACGCCGTGTCAAAACACTAACTTAGGAGGACTGGGCTTATAATCCAAAACGCTTCGGTCCAAGTTCATATCGTACTGCCTCACTCACTCAAATATACTCTGGGAGAGAGCGAGAGAGACGGCACCAGACTTCAAAGAACCAGGACAAGAAACTTTGAAGGAAACTTTAGTAGTTGAACCCCGGAAGTGGTGGTTGTTATTGCCTAAATTAAACTGCGAAGAAGAAGACGTGTAGGGATCGATCAATCATATTAGTGTTCGCTGTTTCCATTGACATTGACGAAATGTGGATTTCTAACGAACTAATGTTCGATCTTAAATGTCTCCGCTCCGCTCGTCTCCGCATCAAAGCAGCCTAACTTATCTATTTCTTTATGCTTGAACAAATGTTGGCTTCTAAAGTCAGAACTATCGGACTGTGTGGCGGTATGCATGCCTGCCTCAGCACACAGCTGTAAAAACAACGGTGTGCTAGGGCGGTCGAACCATTGTGGGGAGTGTACCCAGTTAAAGTATCTTGCAGTATAATGTCTTATATGTATATTGTCCAATCTAAATTGCCTTTTCTTCACGGCCGGTAGTCTGCTTTAGTTACGAACGCTAGGTGGCTCTGCAATCGCTTATGCGGCCAATTTACTCGAAGTGTGTTGATAAAATAAATAAATATTAGGGGACAATCTTACACAAATCGAACTAGCCCCATAGTAAGCTCAATAAGGCTTGTGTTATGGATACTAGACGACGATATATTTAATAGATACAAATACTTAAATACGAGTACATAGAAAACATCCATGACTCAGGAACAAATATTCGTGCTCATCACACAAATAATTGCCCTTACCAGGATTCGAACCCAGGACCTCCTGCTTCGTAGGTAGGATCACTACCAACTAAGCTAAAGCGGTCGTCTAAACGGTCGTTGATACATCTCCGAATGTGCATATAATTTTAGTATTTACAAAATAATGTAATAAGTAATTATTTATTTTTCAGCTTCAAATTTTAAGTACGAAATATCGAGAAGTTAAGCAATATTGATATGTACAGTCAGCATTAAATAGTCTGTAACATCCAAAGCGCCATATCGTTCCTATACTTTCTCAGCCACGTATCTAATCGAATAGTTTGATAGAAAAAGCACCTGTGTTAAGAGCAGAAAAGTGCGATTTTCGTATGAAACTATTCGATTAGATTCGTCGTTGAGAAAGTAAAGCAACGATATATATCGACACACATCTTTATTACTAGAGGCAGTGCCGGATTAAGCCAGCGTGGGGCCTGTAGCATTTCTTCAAAGAGGCGCTTGGTTGGTCTTAGATAATGCTTAAATACCGATTCACCGGTAATTTTATACGTGACGAATTACATAAAGAGTGGGGGGGGGGTCCCCTTTTGCGAGTGGCCGCGGGGCCCGTAGCATTTGCTACTCTTGCTATATGGCTAATCCGGCACTGACTAGAGGCTCAAAAATTTATGACGATACATCTGGCGCTTTGGATGTTCCAGAGTATTTGATGCTGACAGCACCAACATATACGTGTGATAACGTGTGGTATCTAGTACTATGCTAAGAGACACAAGCTGAAATTTGACCTCTTCTTTCCCGCACTCTCCTTGGCAAACGATTGGTAAACAAATAAAAGAGTTTTGATCCAAAGTAGAGATCAAGTAAGGTGTTTATTTCACAGAATCTTTCAATACAATACACGCATCATTGCTTATGTCATGTGCTCATACATCAGTGCTTATGTATAAAATCTACTTTAGGATGTGGCCCCTGGATTACATGTTTGACAACATATCTCTCCCTGTCTATCGGTAAATATATTGCTGAAAACATGGAATGGTAAAAATATTGCCAGAACACATAGCTTGTAGAAATAATGTTGTCAAACAGTCCTAGAGGTCTTTTATAACTTCAAGTCACTTCTATATTCCTTAAAATACCACGAACAGGTGTTAAAACTTGCGTAAAGTTAACACCTTCACGACCAGACAATAGTACCTACATTTCCCCACCACAAAATTTGTGTCCGTCAAGATAGCGTACACCGTAAAGATATTCAGAATCTGATGCAGCCAATAAATAGTACCCAAATAGTACCGACGAAATACCTAGGTGAAAAAAATAGTACCCTTAAACTTTTCGAAATATAAGGCCTGTTCACGGTGTACGCTACCGGGCGTCAAGCTGGCGTACACCGTTTGTATCTCTGGAACGGCTTTGTTTTTGGAAACGCTTTATATCTCAAAAAATAGTACCCTAGGGCCCTTCAATTTCATTTCTCTAGCTATCGTAGAAGCTGAGATATAGTGAGCTCTTTCTATAAGAAATTTCCGGGTACGCCAGCTTGACGGTGTGAAATTTTCAACACCGTTAAGTCATGGAATATCTATCTATCTACGATAGCTAGAAAAATGAAATTTTAGGGCCCTAGGGTACTATTTGGGTACTATTTTTTGAGATATAAAGCGTTTCCAAAAACAAAGCCGTTCCAGAGATACAAACGGTGTACGCCAGCTTGACGCCCGGTAGCGTACACCGTGAACAGGCCCTATATTTCGAAAAGTTTAAGGGTACTATTTTTTTCACCTAGGTATTTCGTCGGTACTATTTGGGTACTATTTATTGGCTGCATCAGATTCTGAATATTTTTACGGTGTACGCTATCTTGACGGACACCAAAATTTTACATCTCCCCAGGCCAGGAAGTGGGATTTATGGTAGTGGGAAGGTAGCGGCTTTATGGCCAGATGTGACGTAAAATTGAACAAACCCCAGATACCGACAGAGCCCGCTATTTAGGTGGGTTTGTGAAGCCAATAATGTGCAACGCAAAATCGGCCGGCGTCTGAGCAAAAGATAAAAGCGCAAATTAAAAAAAAGCAAATTTTAAAACCGGTTAACCGACGTGATGCTGAAAGAAAAACTACGGGCAAGAAAAAAAATACCGAAAGAAAGTGAGTTTGTTAATTAACAATAGTAATTTTGTTATGATCAAATCGCCTCAATCTGCAGAAAAACTTAAAAGAAAATAAAAGTATCAATTCGATTGATTTTTAAAGGTTTATGAACTAGCGAAGTAAAACAAATAAATAATCGGAAAGGAATAAGGTAAAATTATTCTATTTAATCAATTTTCTCTCGTTTTTTACAAATCGGCTAAAAACCGGGTTCTGATCTCGATAACCGGTTTTTAACCGTTGCCAAATACAGACGGTTAACCGGTTTGCATTCCCTAGCGCCTACTATAGCTTGGCAACACAAGTTACCGCCAACACGAACGGCGACCGACGGGGGCAGCCTCCGGAGGCCCCCTTCGTGTTGGCGGTAACTTGTGTAAGTAGTTACGGCTGCACATAACAAAAAGGACACATGTGAGTGTCACCAACAAAGTTGCCAAGCTAAGGTGGGCTGACGGTCGTGGAAGTGTCAATCAGTGCAGACTTTAGGACACTTGCTGTCATTATCATTACGTGGCTGAACGTGCCTTTCGATCATACAAAAGCTACGGATTCGGGGCCTGCCTCTCAACTATTTCCTCTTCCATAATTTTATATAAGATTTTTGTAAATTGAATAAGAGTTGGCCTGGGTATATACTGTTCATTCTTTGATAAGTATTTTTTTAAATCACCAGAGAGAGCATTACGTAAAAAAAAGGGCGCATTACAGCGTATATAAAAAAATGTAAGCGACTTTTTAAAAATTAAGAATTAAGATAATCACGAGGAAGAAATAGTCGAGAGTCAAAATTCGTACTTAGAGTATTTGTATGAACGAAACGCCAATTCGCGTTTATTCTAGCACGTTAGCAACATCGAGTATTTTTGTATTTTTTTTTCATAATTATACGAATATTGAATGATACACTGCATTAAAAATACCATTCCACTCCGCTAACCAAAGGTTGTCTGGAAGAGATCGCTCTTCAGCGATAAGACCGCCCATTGCTTACCATTGCCTTTATCACTACATAGTATAAAACAAAGTCGCTTTCTCTGTCCCTATGTCCCTATGTATGCTTAAATCTTTAAAACTACGTAACGGATTTTGATGCGGTTTTTTTTTAATAGATAGAGATTGAAGAGGAAGGTTTATATGTATAATACATGCGTAATATAATAGAGAAACACCGTGCGAAGCCGGGACGGGTCGCTAGTTTATGTATAAATTTTGTAAGTATTGTAAAAAATAGTATGTGCACATTAAATTCCATCACCGAAATTTTAATAAAAAAAATGACAAAAATCGCGATGTTGCATAACACTTAATGCACTCTACTCTCCTTGCAATTTTACCGCCAACATGTTGTAACATGTTGCAAGCCGGCTGATTGCAAGGTCCCGTGTTGCCTCAAAATCCTGTATCTTTAAGGATTCCATATAAAGATACAGTATTTGGGCGTGACACACCAGAGGCGAGAAGGCATATTGCTGTCTATTTTCTCACACGTCCAACCATTATTCCGACCAATTGCCGCAACAAGTTGGCGGTGAAAGGCATGATGACTAAAAAAATTTGTTTAGTTCATCAGTTAGATTTTTTCTTTTGTTTGACGATCAAAAAATGACGATGATAAAGTGCTTTGAAGTTTCGCGTGACGTCACACCATGGTGCAATTTTCACAAGCGAGTGACGTTACAAGCCCCCACTTCGAAACTTTGATGATCTTTATTTTTGTCAAAAAATACGTGTCTAATATTTTTCGATAATCTAAATGACGGACTAAAAATAAAATTATATTTTCTAGACGCATCATTCCTATTGCAAGGTGAGCTTACGTAAGAGCCTCCGCACATTGGGCCACTCGGCTGCTCCATGAGCGTTTTCCAAAGAAAATACCGGGGTAGCTACTTTCTCAAAATATGGACTTTTGAGGTTTTTCTAGCTCAGAATCGTTAGTACTTTCGAACCTTATACGTAAAAAAGTGTCCCAAATTTATTTTCCCATTACGTCACTATTTTGTACTGTGTTTGTATGAACGTGACGTAGTGGAGAAAAAAATTCCATACAAATTTTGGGACACTTTTTTTATGTATAAGGTTCGAAAGTACTAACGATTCTGAGCCAGAAAAACCTCAAAAGTCCATATTTTGAGAAAGTAGCTACCCCGGTATTTTTTTTGGAAAACGCTCCCATATCAAAAGCTAGCAAGTGTCAAAGTCAAGTCAAATTAAAAAAAAAGAGCATAACAACATTTTCATGTTTATGTTTTTACGCCCTTTTTTAAAATTTGATCTGAAGCACTTATAAGGTTTCAGTGGCAGTGCAGATTTGATGTACATTTTCCTTAAGAGCTGTAGAATAAGGTGTTCAGATGCCTGTAGGCAAGCCGGTAGGAACCGACTTCTTTGGACGCCACGCCACTGTAAGGTTTTGATATGGGGCAGCCGTCGCACACCTGGCGTGCCCGTGGACGCGTTTGGGCCACAAGCAGCGGGAGTGGGCGCCACTGGCCCACTGTGCGGCCGCTAGAGTGGCGTCGGGCTCAGTTGGCGGACTTGGCGGTGCGGAGGGTGAAGCCCTCGCCCTTGAACGCCTGGAAGGGCTCGGGCGGGGCCTCCTCGCGCGCGCTCGCCGGCCGCGAGTTGCGCATGAACCTGATCGTGCCGATCTCGTACTCGTAGTCCGGGATGCCGCGGACGTACGGCTGGAACCACCGATAACACAAATAAAGGGTGGGAAAATGGGCTACACAACTAAAAAAAGATGTTTAGTCCGTCGGTTACATTATTAAAAAATATTGAACACGTATTTTTTCTTTTGTTTGACAAACAAAAAATGACGAGTATAGAGTGCTCAGAAGTTTCGAGTGACGTCACTCCTTGGTACAAATTTCACCTAGGAGTGACGTCACAAGCCCCCGCTCCAGAAGTTTGATGTTCTTTTTTTGTTTTTGATAAACCAAAAAATACGTGTCCCATATTTTTCCATAATCTAACTGACGGACTAAATAGAATTATATATTTTTAACCCAGTTGTTCGTACGTTCCCTGTCCCAGTGCCCCCAATGTGGGGTCATGAAGGTTTTTTCAGGAGTCCGTGCTTCCACTACCCCACTAAGGCATCACTCCCCGTACTGATTGCACAGTTGGGACTTGGAAATTTCAGTAATAATTTTTTTTTTGATGCCTGACTAACTTGTAATCCTTACTGGATGTAGCAAAAATCAGACCCGGTGGGGGCCGTGGTGTACCCTGGGGTCGAACCAGGTCGCTGGCCGGACCACCATGAGTGGATCGGATGATATGCGATCGAGGGCTTTCTTTATTACCTCCCGTGTTGTGTACATCATTGTATGTCTACTCGTGCGGTAAAAGGTACTTTCTGGCCAGGTGTATAAAATAATAATGCACTCATGAAATTAAAAATTCGTCTGGGTTGATAAGGAATCGACCATGAAAACAAATGTGACAAATAAATAATACTTATTTCATGAAAGCTAGAAGGAAATCCCAAATTTTATGGCATGCATGCTAGAAGGAAATCTCAAGCGGTAAAATACGAGGCGAGCCACTGTCGCTAAGCTGATCTTTCTTGCGCGCAGAATCCGATGTTCCTCATATCTAACGCAACGTTTAGTTTGTGATGATCAATAGTCTAAATAACCACGGTGGCACGTCATAACAAGTTCCTCCACTGTTAAACGACTATACGTGTTAAGAGGAATGCCTATCTGCGATTTTCCCATACAAACGCTCTCGACTGTTTCCTCTCTGGTCTTTGAACATAGAGCAATGAATTTTTTAAATAAGATCAATATCTATGCCGCTATGTTTTGCTTTTTTGGATATTTTTATTTTAAAGAAACTTACAGCGCCTTAATTGAATTGGCTGCCAAAACAGGAGCAGTAAACAAATACGACAATAAAATGTTCCCAAAATGTTATAATGATTGGTAGCGTTTTGGAGGAGGAAACAGTCGAGCGAGAGCGAAACGTCGATTTTCGAGTTTTTTGCGTGGGATTTTTAGTCCGAGCTGCAGTTGTCCTTATCGCACGAATTGGAGTGGGCCGCCCACAGCAGCGCGACAGAAACATTGCGACAAAAATTCGAGATTTGAAAAGTTGCTCAGCTAGGCATTGCTCTTAAAATTCGGGTTTAAGTTTGACATCTGCTTAAGTTATGGACGTGTTGAACAATAGATAGGGCCTCCGAATGTAGGCTCACCTGTCGAGTCTGCGGCTGCGGCTCCGCGTCGCTCTCGCTGGGCTGCTTCTTCTTCTTGCCGTCGAGGCGGTTGCCCTCGCCGCGGAAGGCCACGAAGCCAGCGGGCTCGGGCATGAGCGCGGCCGGGTCGTGCTCGGCCTCGCCCGCGCTGCGCTCGCCGCGGGGCACGCGCTCCTCCTCCTTGTAGCCCACCGGCGCTGCGAACTCTACCTGTAGAGCGCAGAAGCGAGCCGTTGTTAGTTTTTTACCCGACTGCGGCGAAGCCAAAAGGAGGGTTATGTGTTTGACCTGTATGTATGACCGTTCCTATGTCCACTCGTAACTACTCAATGGCACAACCGATTTTGATAAATGATACATCATTAGATTCGTCTTGATGGCGCGAGTGTCACTGGGTGAAGTTCGTTAAAATAAACAAAATGGAGGATTTTATGCACTTTTAAAGAGCACCGCGGTCGGGTTTTTTTTTTGTAATTTTTGACTGAGTAATCAGGTCGCTTGTCCCGGTCCACCTCCCGGTCCACCTCGATAGGGTCGGACTAGGTGGGGGCTTGAACGCCGCTGATTGCTCAAAGTGAGCAGCGGATGTTAGTTTAAACTTTTTCCTACGTTTATATTGGCACCGCAGGTTGGACGCCAACAACGCATATATTGGTCGCAGACCGCAGAGCGATATAAACCTTCCTGCACCAGCATGAAGTTCAATTTCGGTATTAACACTGTTATGTAATGGCGTTTGATTTGAGACTGTTATGTTTTACGTAACGGCGAAAAGGTTAATGATTATATTTCAGACAATCGGTTTATTGTCTTAAAATTTGGTAGAACTCAGAAGTTCCATGTATACATTTTTAATTTTTAGGTGTAAGTTCATTGGTGTATTTATAAATTAGTGTAGGTTACTATTTTTATGATTACTTTTCAAGTAACAATCGAGTTATTGTTATAAAATTTGCTAGAAATCGGAAAATACAGTTATTAGTCAAACATAGGTACATTGATGTATTTTATAAATAAGTGTGCAGCATAGCATGCAGCAGGTTATGGATTAAATGTCCGTAAAGTTTTATATTATATGCTTATTTCTAACACAGTTCAAGCCGCGTACTGACTGAGCCAACAGCCTCAGACGTTTGCCGCGCAACCGGGGGCGTATTTTGGAATTTAACGCCCGGGCCAATAAGTTTCGCCGCCTCAGAAGAAGTAAAAGTTGGTAAAATGGCGCCAAACCAAAACAAATGCAACCGGCCAGGGGCGGTTACGCCGCCCTTGGCGGATTGGCGCCCCGGGCCATGGCCCGGCTGGCCTTAGGGTAAATACGCCCCTGCTGCAGTGGCGTGGCGTCCATAGAACTCGATTCCTATCGGCTTGCCTAATATTAGGCAGTTCAGCTCTTAATTCTAGTGCTCTTTAAGAAAATTGAAGCCAAAGCTGCTCCGGCTTGCCCAAAGATTTCTTCAACGCCACGCCACTGCCCTGCTGGTAACCTTTACCGCGCGAGGCAGCGTCGTGTTGTAAAGATAAGCATAAGATTTGCCGCGCGAGATTTCAAGATGAGGCCGCACGTTCGGAAAGCTATCGCCACGAGGCGAAACACAACCGTCTTGAGTGAGCGCGGCAAACATACCGAGGCGCCTTTGAGCATAGACAAAAAACCGACAAGGCTCGGCCGGCCGAGGTCGGACATGCATTCGCGTCGGGCGAGGCACGTCCTGATTGACCGAGGATTTGCCTCACGAGAGTCACGAGGCTCCTGGCCTAGCGTCCTGGTTTGATCCCAGGCGCTTCGGTCCCCACCTAGTCCGACCATCTCAAGGTGGACCGGGACTAGCGACCTGGTTCGATCCCAGGCACCCCCGGCCCCCACCTAATCCGACCCTCTCAAGGTGGCCCGGCCAAGCGACCTAGTTCGATCCCAGGGAACGCCACTGCCCCCACCTGGTCCGATTTTTGCAAGTCAGTAAAAAAAAGCCTCGCGAGGCTGCTCGCTCACTCAGTACGCGGCTTTAGAAACGCTTATTGTATTTTCGGTTTTGCACGCCCCAGTATCACTGAATAAATGGGTATGGTTTGAGGTACAGGTCGCGTCACGTAAAAAGAACGCTGGTGGTCAAGCTGCGCATTAGGCCATTTATCGATCTATTTGGTGGTATGAGGTGCGGCGCGGGGAGGGCGGGTTAATCGAACCGCGCCGCGAGCGAAAGGCTAGTTCAAAAATAAAACAATAAACATAGTACTTTCGTGCGCGAGTGTACCAATGCGCAAACACACCCCCTCCACTTTTTTCCAGCGTTTTTTTTACGTGACGCGACCTGTACTAAGAACTCACGTTCATATCACACTCTATGATGATGACCGCGTTCCCCGGCTTGGTCTCCAGTACACACAGCTCGTACACTTTAGAGTTGTATTTGATCGCGATCACATCGCCGGTCGTCAAACATGAAAAGTTTCGCAGACAGTTTTCTAGCACTAGAAAAAAAACGTCGCATTTAATTTGTTGCCTTTACACACACAGCCAATGGGGACGATTATTGGCACCAGCGCGGAGAGGCCCTAAAATCAGTTTATTCCTATGTTTTTTTTAACCTTCGTATCGTAATTTTTACAGCGTCTGACCATGCAACTATATTTACGAGGATATGATCGACTAATAACCGCACGGATTGGACATAAAAACTGTTTTTTAGGGCCAACAGGCTGATAGAGTGCGACTACGATAACTTTGCAGAGCGGAAGATGGCAACACCTCCATTTAAACGTCACATTTTCATAGAAATTTGACTTTTAAACGGAGATGTTGCCATGTTCCGCTCTGCAAAGTTATCGTAGTCGCACTCTAGAGATCTAGTAAATCGACGACAATAATGTATATGATTCTAATTGGAGAACAACACCTTAGCACTTTGCACCATGTACGTTGTTGTCGTCGAAATATGTCAATCAATTGCCCTATTAAACGGATGACAAAGTTCATATAAATTAATATGAGACTATTAGTCAGTGTCAAATATCAAACTTAAAACTGAAGCCAAGAGGAAGATAAATACGAATTTTTCCGATTAAATACGATGGCAAAACATTATTCTCTATATCTGTACCAACAGTCGCCCCCATAGGCCTAGTCCCTGTGTATACCACATTGTAATGTATGTATAGTATATAAGGTACTAATTACCTGCTTTAGGATTGCTTATGTCTAAGAAGTCTTCAGAAAGAGGTTTGAACTTGGAAAATGTGGCGACAGGCAAAGAGACACTCTCAATCTGGAGCAGCGTGCCTTCCTCCATCACCAAATTAGCCATCATCTGGAAATGAGACATTTACACTTGTTAGGATACAGTAGCTTAACTTCCATAGAACTAATATAAATAAAATAAATATTGGGGGACAAGCCCAAACTAAGCAATGCTTGTACCTATGGGTACTAGACGACGATATACATACAAATACATACTTAAATAGATAGAAAATCCATGAGTCAGAAACAAATGCTCGCACTCATCACATAAATATTTGCCCTAACCAGGATTTGAACCCGGGACCTCTAACTTCATATGCGGTGTCACTCCCACTAAGCTAAACATGTCATCAAACAACAACTCTATTCCCATTGCCTTGCTTGTTTTTAAAGCACTTGAGCACTCTATTCGCTCAAAAAATTTTTAAACCAATCAGCTCCGACTTTGCCTAAAGATATCTTTGATGCCAGGGTACTATAATATACGTATATCTCTACCCTAGCACAACTCTTTCTTGTGAAATAAATATTACCTACTAGCATTTATAATTGTTATTGTCCAGGGGACTTTTTACCGGGATATAGGGTAGTCCATGTTTCAATCCAGGACTTGGTCTACTTGCACGCCATATTTCACACCAATCTATTCAGTTGTCACCCTGTTATTTAAATAGTAACAAACATCCAAACACCTAAATCTTCAAATATCTTCACAAACTTTCACATTTATAATATTAGTAGCATCTCTACTTAATCAGTACACTGAAAGAGAAACATGTGATGATATGTTACGACAGGTGAAGCTATGGTTAGTTCTGCTAGCTAGGCTGGCATGTCTACTAAGGGGCCTTGTTTATACAATAATAGCTTTTAC
This sequence comes from Eudemis profundana, assembly GCA_947034925.1. Classification (NCBI taxonomy): domain Eukaryota; kingdom Metazoa; phylum Arthropoda; class Insecta; order Lepidoptera; family Tortricidae; genus Eudemis; species Eudemis profundana. The sequence continues at coordinate 12,602,359 of OX344812.1, forward strand.
CTGCGGCTTCGCCTGCGCCAAGGGAACTCCTTACCTTCAGTTATTAGTGCTTTATTTAGTAACAAACCTCCAAATTTCCAAACATCGACACAAACTTTCACATTTATAATATTAGTGAGATAATAGTGTTTACAGGCAGTCTTATATTTAAAATCCAACTGCTTCCAGACAACCCTTGGGTAGCATAAAATTACCCAAGCCATCTCTAATAAACAAGGAAAGCTAAATAAAAACTTTTAGAGTTGGAACATACCCAGTGAGGTAAATACACCTTCCCTTCATCTGCCACAAATTCGAGGACCCCACAGTGTGTAGACCTTTTGGACTTTTTGTTTGTTAACTTGAAGATCATGGGGTACTCTATGTTCAGCCTTGTTAACTGCTCTAGTGCTGACGGAGGCATGATTACTGTAAAAATAAATCTTACATATAACAATTGCTACTTCTGTTAAATCAAATCAGTTACTTTTTATGAAGTGTCTAAATGCTTAGATAGTATGAAGTTTTTATGAAAAAGATTAATATGACGTCATTTTACCCAGTGGACAAATCAGTTCTTTATTTTTTGACCTTATAAAAAACGTTGAAATTCTAAATAGGTGAAATTTAGTTAATTTTGCAAATTGAAAGCAGTTAGCGGTAGGGCAGGGGTCAGCCAATCGCGGCAAGTGGCTCTTTGAAGAGTCCGTTGCGGCTCTTCAAATTCCCCTATAAAAATTTTGGTATACAGTGAAAATCCTGAAACAGAAAACTCTTTGAGCTCAGAAGGCTCTTTGAGCGTCCGGAAAATCAATATTTTTCTGACATCTGGTTTTTTGTCTAAAAAGTTTGGCGATCCCAGGGCTAGCATGCAATAATTAGTATTGACTGCAGGCAAATACCCTATTTGAATGTTATTGACATTACTGTAAGGACACATAAACCATGTAAAATAATAATACATACACTTTCTTTACATTTGTGGCAGTTACACTATTCTTCTATGAAGGTGAATAGTAAGTACGGTCACCACGTGGGAATGTTATGCCACTTGTCACTGTTCTGAATTAAGCCGTGTAATCATAATTTGTAAGCAGTTGTGTGCTCCAAGTAAGCCGGTTTTTTATTACACAGCTAAATCAAGAACAGTGGCAAGTGGCGTAACATTTTCAAGTGGTGACTGTACATTCTTATTCTGATTAAACTTAGCAATTACACTCTATTTTCTTAACAAATATCCCAATGGGAGTGGTGTGATGTTATGAATAAACTTATTACATAATATTACATATATGCTAATCAATAATTAATGTATGTATGATGGGGCCCAATTCCTTTTTTATATATACACAAATTTAATAAGTTGCAGACAAGGAACTTCAAGAACATATACACTTTTGTATTGATTTGATACCTACAAAACTACAATTTATACTTATGTGACACTAAAAATTGTAACTAACTTTGTAACATTGAAGCTTTTTTGCCAGTAGAAGTATTAATAGAATTCCTTGTTTAACACATTAAATAACCAAGATAATAAAAAACAAAATCCAGAGTGTATATAGAACTAAGGATGTCTCTCGAAAATGTTCTTATAGGTTCTCGATTTTCCTGAGAAAAATAAAATGTGTGCTAACTTTTGCCTCCTCTTTCTACATCCTGTCTCTCGTTTCCTGGCAGCATGGAGACTGAGAAGCATCTGTAGGTCATGTTGAAAGGCCTGGATATTTCATGAAACATGTTGAAACCAAACTGAAACTGAAAACGTGTATGTTAAGCAATTTACGGATTACTTTCCATAAATCTATGGTATGTAACTGCAAGGATTCCTACCATTTTGATATTTCTATTAAGTTAACTTTACAAGACAAACAAAGAAATTTTAATTTATTGCAAAATCATGCACAGCCCAGCAGTAGAAAATAAACATCGATTTGACAGCTGACAGCTGATATGACACTAAGTGTGACATTGACAGTGCAAAAAATATGCGTTTTTAATTAATATTCTTTTACCATCCAAAACGCCAAATAAAATCAGCATTCAGCATCCCATGTATAAAATGTTCTAGAGAATGGGATCGATATCATTGTCTTCAGAATACATGCCTTTTCTCGTTTGAATTTTGGCAAAAACAAATGTCATTTTTTGAGGTTGAGGCTGCCATCCCTAAACCAATTAATGTTGCTGTTAATAAAAATAATGTAATCTTTAATATTTTTAAAGTTAGACCAAAAAGAAAATATTTTTAATGTCAAGCATTTTCTCACAATTATGTTTAAATTAATAATTATATTATCAAAGGCGGCAGTCATATTATGTATCATTTCTAATTAAAATATTGTGAATGCATCGATTACTCATCGCATAGTCTACCTTTCTCTTTCCCTCCGACATCTGCCATTTCATTTGTATATGTGGCAGCTGCGGGTTTAGTAGAATTTTTCGTAATTTCTCCTCATATTAGAGAAGTTATCAAGCCCTATTTTTCCTTAATGTAGAAGTAAATCGATTGTGTGAGTGAATAAATCGCTAGGTCATTATAAATCCATAAATTATTTCATAGATATCCGGCCGTTGTCATTCTCGCTTTCGATCAACGCCATGTTGATTGTCAAAAGTGTTTTCCGATGAGACAGCAGTGAAAAGATTTTTTTTGTGTTATCATTTCAGACTGCGATTTCGAAGGGTCGCGCGTAATTTATATCGGTCTAGTTAGGGTGAAGATCAAGCAGCCATGGCGCAAGTACTGCCTATTCGGTTCCAGGAACACCTGCAGGTATGTACGCCCATCGATTTGGTGGACTTGGGATAGCGGCTTGTCGGTGGTGATCCATCATTCGGTTTGTGAGCAGGGGGTGTGAAATGGGTGTTTCTGGCATTCCTTTGTCGTGTTGGAGGCGTTTGTGGCAGTGGTAGTGACATTGCGCAATTATAGGTGACAGCTTCCACCCCCTGCTCACGCCGTCGGGAGCGGGTGCCCGGTATTGATTTGCTCCACATTCACCTCTGGATCATATGTTTTATCAATCCCTTGCCAAAATACTTTACTCAGGTCAATATTGCACTTTCACTGTCTTTTTCGAAGCAGTTGCTGAATGCCAAGATAATGAATTGAATATAAAAGTTTCCTTACTCATTTCATATTCACACATCCATTGATGATTCTGTTTCATTCATAAGTCTCAAGAGTGTTACTATACTGGCTACCATTTGAAACTTATAGGAATCTTATTAACAAAACCAAATGAGAAGCTTGTAGGAGGAATGATTTTTGTGAAAGATAACAATTATATTTTCGGCTCTTACATTAGGTTTTATGGATTTATTTCAGTAATAATTTTAAAACAAACAAAACTGGAACACAATTTTTACAGTTAAAATAGGTAATGAAAATAAATTCTTTATGCAGACAAAATATAATAGTTAAAAAATATTGATTATTCTATTACTGTGATATTATAGTTGCTTTATCAAGTGCTTTAGCAAGTTATGAAGAAATTTACATTGTGATACCTAGACATTAGTTATTTTGTAATATTCTTAATCTTAATTGAGATTACAAAGGTGTACACTTTCATTTTTGTAATGGAGACTAAAACTGTTTTTTAAATAACTTTTATAGAAATGTACCCCACTGTTAAAACTGTTCATTACATATAATTAACATACTTACACTGTCATATTCAAATAGTTATCCATTTATACCATATCCATATCTTTATGGTATTTTTACTTGATAGAGAGAGAGTATAAACATTCATGTAAGACATTTGTGTAATAACAAACAATATAAGTAGATATGTATGTGTGTCTGTCAAACCATAATTGATATAATTGTTGCAGCTCACAAATGTTGGCATCAATCCAGCATCCATTTCCTTCAACACGCTCACAATGGAGTCGGACAAGTTCATCTGTGTCCGGGAGAAGGTCGGTGAGACTGCGGAAGTGGTTATCATCGACATGGCAGATCCCACCAACCCCATAAGGAGGCCCATCAGTGCTGACTCGGCTATCATGAATCCGGCCAGCAAAGTTATCGCACTGAAGGGGAAGGCTGGAGTTGAAGGTAGGACGTTTTCATCATAGGTCCTAAGAAAAATATACCACTTTGCTGCTTGACATAAACAGGGTACTGATATAACATGTAAACAAATCTCTTTATTGACTAATAGTAATTGGTACTTTTTTCTTGGGACACATAGATATTCCATAGTGTTCCACGGAGAGATTGGTTTAATAATGCCACAAGTGGTGCACTGTTCCATTGGTCAGGACGTACATCTTACACTTGTAATGCCAAGATCATAGATAAATAAATCATAAAAGGCCTTTAATTTCTTAGCAATATGGCTAAATACTGTCTTATTTTTGTAGTTCTTTAGTTTCTTGAAATTAAAATTGCTAGTGTATTCCTAAGTTAAGGGCACCCGTCAGGTATGGGGCTCCTCCAGCCAAGACGTTGCTCTATGGATAGTTTGGTACAGAAATGGAAACACATCCTGAAAGTAATGTTTTTGTGGAAATAAAAATTTGTTGGAATAATGTTTAATAATTCTTTTGGAACAAAAAGTTATGCTGACAAAGCCAGTATTGGCTTAGTTTTATTTGTGATAATGTGCCATATTAGTAGTAGTTAATAGGGACTAAAATACACTTTTATTATTTTATTAAAAATAGTTAATGCTTCAATTACCATAAATATCACAATTGTACCTTTCTGTACTTTGGTGTAACAAAGTAATGAAAATTATTAAACAAATTTCCCATAATTTTTGTTAATTTAAACCGCCTGCTCTTATCAGGAAGCAATTATTAGAACTTTAGCATGGTGATAACACTGTATGTATTTATTATTAAAGCATCTGCCCCAGACATAAATGGATAGTTACCTTATCAGTCATGGATGTGGGTTCAAAATAAACAAGTTGGGAAGGGATTATACAGCAGTGGTCCAGTTATTAATTTAATTGAATTCTTGTACTGGTAGTCTGTTGTTTACTGTACATTGTTAGCTAAACGCAGACAAACTTAAGGAAATAGTTACCTAAATAGTACTGCCGTGCTAGTGATATGTGCAGTAATTATAGTTTAGAGGTATAGGAAATGTGAACCGTATTCGATTGGAGTAAAGATGACATTTCATATACTTCTAGACTGTAATTACTGCATTTATCGCTAGCACGGCAGAGTAGTAGTATGACTATGAGTCTCCAATCCAGATCCTGACCTAAAATCCTCTCAGAGTTTTTGTACTATTGTGCTTGATTCAGGTGGTTTTATCTGAACTGTATTACTGATTGATGGTTACTACTTTGAGTATCATGCCAATTATATTTCTATGTATCCCATATCATGTTATGGTTTAATTAGGAAAGTTACATTTCATATTGCAAATTTTTGACGTAAATTGCCTCCTAACTGTTCTAAATCAGGGGTCAAAATAATCATGACTAGTTGTTAAAGGGCTTTGTCAATGCTTACAGCAACCAACCAGCGTTTTGACTTCCGACTACCTGATTACCAAACAATCCGCGTCTGATTATAACACATAAATGGACCTGCCTGCGTAGCTACAATACCGCATCTCTGTTGTGTCAAGTAAATGAACTATAAGGTCATTTGTATGCAATTTTAATTGAGTTGGTTACATCACGCATTATACCCGCCCCTGTTGGGATAAAGATAACAGGCCTGGCAGTGAGTCATGCATATATTACCCCGAATTCTGCGCTGGGGTTTTTAACACTGGCAACGACGCGCTCCGCCGCTGACCCTTGCACTTTACTAATGATAGAAAGGGATAGATATAGGGGTTATGAGTGATTGAGTTTTTCTAGGGCATGTTTGTCCAAGGTAACTTAATGCAAGTTTGTTCACTGTTGTCCTTCTCTCACTGTACTAGAAGGAAAGAGATAGATCTGATAAAAAATAATATTAATGAATATCATACACTCGAAAGCACACTTATGACTATGATATTTTTTAGACCTCACCCCAATGGCTTTAGTTTTACAAGTGGTGTGATTAAGTGTCTGACTGTATGCCGATAAAAAGGGGGAGGTTTAATAAGTATGTAGTTTAAGTGGAAATTAAATTGTGCAACATGCTCTCATTGGCGATCGATAGCCACAGATAAAAGAAATGCAGTAGGTGGGAGGTCGGCCCTCTTTAACATTTAGCTTCAAAATACAAATATGTATTTATAGCCCCTTGTTAGTTTTTAGGGTTCCATATCAAAATGGTAAACAAGGAACCCTTATGGTGCGGTTCTGTCTGTCTGTCACAGCCAGATATCTCAGAAACTACTGTTGCTATCGATTTGGAATAGTATTAAAAGTACCTAACTCGAGCCTATTGGATGTTAAAAAAATCTTGTAACTTTTTTTAAAGGGTTCCGTAATGGGACTTTGAAAATTGAAAGTTGGGCTATATCGGGGTTATATCGAGTGGGGTATCAAATGAAAGGGTTTGATTTGTAGATTACAACACCGTTTTTGTTTTTTTTTCTTAAATAAGTAGATTTTGATTTATGATGTAAAACGTTAAAAAAAAATACCATTCCCCCCTATTATCTTCGAAGTTACTTAACAGAAAAATCTGTAATAATTGCCAATTATTAATGAAATTCTGAATATTACAGGAAAAATATAACGGTTTTCCTAACTTGCACCGTTTTTGAGAAAGTTGCAAAAATCGTAACACATACTTATTTGCTCCTACTAAACTAATCGCCATACAGTTTTTCTTGAACTATTTATGTATCTACTTATGAGTTTCTACGGAACCCTCGGTGCGCGAGTCCGACGCGCGCTTTTTTTAACCTTATTACCTACATTGTGTGTACCGTCCGACCGTTAGTGTGCCCTAACTTTATAAAGGTCTGGCGACCAGGGTTTTCTTTTAAGCTGTATTGGGAAGCCATTTGAAATGTTCACACATTATGTATCATTATGGCGGACAAATCGTCAAGTAATAAAATAGTAGCTAAAAATAATTAAAATAGAAGCAGCCCCATGCAAGAAACGAGTTTTAAGCGTGAATAAGAGTTCCGAGAATAAGCTAATATTTAATTTAAAAATAATCTAAAAATTACAAAAATTGCCTCAGAATAGTCAGAATAAACGTTCTTGCGCCGGTTACCACACCAAACTTCATCTAAATCAGTTCAGCAGTTGAAGCGTGAACAGGTAACAGACAAATACTTCCGCATATTAGTTTGGATCTTTTTCTCACTGCTCAAACGTAATCGGGTGAAATGTAATTTATTAAAAGTTCGTTGAAACTCTTAGAGTTACTCAGCAGCTTATTCCAAAACAACACGCAGTTTTATCCCTGTTAGTCCCAAAGTGTCGCATTTACGTATTTGCTTATTTTAAATTCTACGCGCGTTTATTCGTCGGATGCGATCGTAAAATAATATGATTAGGGTCCCTTGTACAAAATAAAACGTGCGTTCTCGAGTCCCAGGATAGTCAGTTTCTCGTTCGGTTGGATACGCCGATCCAACAGATCTCGAGGTACGCCTCATAATTACTTCGCTACGCATGCCTCGAATACAGCCGCCACCGGGCCAACGCTAAGCATTTCATCTTAATTCCAAACTTTACTTATTTGTCAAATAAAAATGCCTCATTTTCTTGCAAATACTTTGCCGAGCGTCATTTTACATACTTTCGCATTTTTAAGTAAGCGTTGGATTTCTCAAAATACTTAAGTGTGTGCTTACTTTAATAATTCCAGATTTCTCAAAATAGAAGTAGGTACAGATCCACGGCCGCATGCTCGAATCACTCTTGACCGCCTTTTATTTTATTCGGCAGACCTCACTTTAGGGCGACAGCATCTCCTTATATCGTATAGATAGACATTTCTCTATATCGATTAGGTTTACCACGCGTTTGTACACAATTATAACGCCTTGTATTAAAATATCAAGTTCGTGTTTACTATACTATTGCACGCCATAAGTAAGGGTTGATCGTTTGCGTTCTCTTTGTCTTTGTCGACATAGCATTTCTATTTCGTCCATGTTTTCCATGCGACGATACTGCCGGCTAGTGTATACTCCCACTTTGCTGACATTTAGTCTCCATTTCCGCATCTGGGACTTAATTATACTCATGGAACCCGGGACTTGTCTCGAAGGCGGTTTTGTGTGGATCATGGACGTAGGAAAATGAGAAAATGCTGACAAATTAAGAAAGTGGATGAAATGAGAACGTGGGCTAAAGTGTACTCAAACAGGATGGATATGTTTCCGCCATCGATTTAACTCTAATGACGGATTAGTCATTAGTTTGTTAGGCCCACCCCACGTTATAAAATGCGATGGCGAAAGTGTATTGGTAACTTTCGCACAAAAACGGAACAACAGAACGTCGTGATGCCGTGATGTTTTTTGGGTTAAAGGGGTATAAGAATATAAGATCAGAAAAGCCGGAAAAGTCATGATTCCCGCAGGATAAATAAATGACGTTTACAGCGCAACGAAATCACAGGATAACCTAGTCATTCATGGCGAATGAGTGACGTCTGTATTTCCCGTGGGGTTTCAAATGTTAGTATAGGTGCTACGGTGTTGTATAAGCTATCTATCTATACATATAAAAATACTGTACAAACACACAATTTTTTTTCGAAAAAGTAACTGGTGGAAGACTTAAATAAATAGTTTTTGGATTTCGAGTATGTTTGCGCGCACAACAAGTAAAAATTACCTATGTGATTTCAATGAAATTCGGGGTAAAAGTAGATTATGACCCCGATTAACACTTGAGAAGTTTGAGATACTTTTTATCCGAGTAAACCGAATAAAAAAGAGAGTATTTAACTTATTTCACCGCCTTGAACGATGTTGCGGCCGAATCCACTGGTAGGTAGGTAAAACGTATTTTTTTAGTGACATTAGATATTTAGCCTCGTATCGATCAGGTTTCCACGTGTCCGAATAAAATTAGGACACGAAGTAAGCGCAATTTCCGGCTGTAAGTCGCCATTTTGCCACTTTGTTAATTAGGTCAGGTAAAAAGAAATAATAAAAGGTTCTGCTCTTCCTGATCCCCGCGGGCCATCGAAATTTGTCTTGATTAAGAAATTCCATTAACTACCTACACTCGAAATTTCATTCGATCCCGCGACTGTCACTGAAAAGTCACTAGTATTTCTCACTTACTTGAAAATACTATGGGGGTGAAACACCCACTTTGAGGTGACTAAATTTTTTCTTCACACACTGCTCCTCTACCTCGCACAATTCTGGTGAATATTCAACCTTAAGACTTTCACTAAATGACCTAATTAATTGAAATTGTATTGATTCTGTAAGCCTTCCTTATATCGATTAGGTTCACCACGTGGGCGGACAAAAATTAGGACACGTAGCAATACCACTGGTTCTGCCGTCATAAGTCAAAAAGCAGTATCTGTCTATGAAATTCGTATTATGATAGGCCTTTTTGGCTTAGCAGGACAGTATAGGCCACAAATGTGCGATTTGGAACGGATTTTAGCGCTTCCCTGACATTTCGTGACCTTTATTTTAATGTCACCGTACAGTTCAGGGAAACTACTGGAACTATGGTACTAAATTTATTAAAGCGGATTTAAGTAGTGAGTTGCGCTATTAGGTGAAATGACTTGGAGAGTTTGATTGTGAACTGTGGTTATATTTTCGGTGTATTTTTGTCTTTTTATAAACACTATGTAAAACCGGCGAAGTGCGAGTCGGATTTATCTGTACGGACCGTGAAAATTTCAAGTCTACATATTACGGTTCAAAATATATAGCCCTGTGAGAGACGGACACACAGATGACATAGACAGACAGCGAAGTCCTTAGTACCTAATAAGGTCAAGTTGGCATCCTTTGGGTACGGAACCCTAAACTATGGGCTTAAATATATCGATATCAGATATTTATTTTTGAACACTCGCAAACGAGCGGGTGCGTGGGCGTAAGGCTAGTGTGAACAGGCATCTTCTGGGTAAGCGAGCTCCATCACAGACTTAGTCGCCACTTCATTGCGGCTGCCCAATATCAAAACCTAGTAAGTACTCCAGACCTAATTTTAAAAAGGGCGTGAAACATAAACGTACAATTGTTTTGAAGCTCTTTTTTTTAAATTTGTCTAAAGCACTTACTAGGTTTTGATATGTGGCAGCCGATTGGATTGGGTGAGACTAAGGTCGGACCCATTAATCATAAAAAAACTCGACTTTATGAACTCCATAGTGTTTGTTAAAGAGTTGATCATAATGAATGTGTGTGTCCGCATAATTCGTACAAATTGAATTAATCCCCACTGAGTCATTATCAACGCTTGAGACAATCGCGCTTGAACAAAAAGTATTGTTTGTTTAGGTATTTTCATCTTTAACCTTCGTTATTTTTAGCCTTTATTCAGTAATGTTCAATATATTGTACAATGAGAACAATCTTTTATTCATGTTTGTTATTCATATAGGCATATTTTTTACGTTATCGAATTCCGCTCTGTGTTCAGACTCAGTCCTCATTCAGATTCAGAAGTTTTACTTGTTTGTAAGTTTTGACCTTTGTCAAAGCTACCTAACAGACAGGCAAAGTGCTATTTTAAGTAGTAGTACCTCTTTAGGTACTACTATTTTAAATAGCACTCTACGAAACTATACATATAGTAACAACATGCTTGTTTTTGCTAGTTTAGGCTGCACGTTGTCTGAGTACCAGAGGCCGGAATTCTCGTGGCACGTTTGAGCACTTCTGGTCAGTACCATGGTCATGGAACTGTTCTATATGTATACTTGTATAGATAAACCTTTGTCTAGTTCTAGTAAATATGATAATAACTATTTGGCATTATCCTCACTTATTATATTTTCGTACCAAGTGGGCGAATGTAGGGAAAACATGAGTACCAACTAAAAAAACAATATGTATTTGGCGTCTCTACAATTCTGTGTTTATATTTGTACGTTAGTAATGAAACCTCGCGACCTCTTTAATTTTATAATACAGGCAGCCAGCGAGCCCTGACATAATTTGACCTCTGCCGCCGATTAACTAACAGTTCTTACGAACAGATACGACACTCGGGAACATGACGGGTGAAAGGCTAATTGTATTAAGCACCAATGGGTTTCGTAGGAGTTTAATGCGGATAACCTTTCTCTTGTCAATACATATAATAAACTATCTATCTATTAGCCTTGGACGTCCACTGCTGGACATAGGCCTTGCCTCAGAGTGCGATCCTCCGCAGGTCGCACCCACCAAACACCCCCTACTCTCACAAGCTCGTCTGTCCACCTGGACTGGAGCCGTCCTATCCTACGATATGCTTACCTATGTGTGCGCCACTCGAGGACTCTACTACCTTAACGGTTGTCCGTTCTCCGGGCTACATGGCCCGCCATATAACAATGTCTTCCTCTATCAGTCTCGCCGTACGCGCCATTGTGATCGGTCGTTTGTCGTTGCGCTGCGTGCGCTTTTATAATTGCGAGTACCGTGCGAGGCAAAAATGACCTCAAGAGTGGTGAAATGTCCGTCGTGCAATATAGTGATTAATGAAGTTCTTGCATTTGTGAGCAACAAGATTGATGTGGTCGTCGAGGAGACCATCAGCCGTATTTGTGTCAGTGCTTTCTCGGAGACTGATATTTTGGAGGCAAAAAACTTATTATTCGATTCCATACCGACTATAAAGCGAAATGTATCCAGGAAAGGAAGTGGAAAGACACTTCGTGAAATAGATGATATCATTTGGGTTTTTAAGAACACGATTGCTGAGGAGAGACCTATATTTGTGGCCCGGGACCTACAAAAATTACCGCCCCTACTGTTTGATCATCTCGACGTGACAAAGCTGTTAAAAGATATGTTGATACTACAACAAGAAGTAACATCGTTAAAAGTACAATCTGCTACAGTTAAGCAATTAGATTTGCTGAGGATGGAGGTAGATTCGATCAAGAATCAGCCCCAAGTTAACTTATCAAATACATCGATAAATAGAAATGTGAATAAAAAGCGAGGAGCATTCATTGGGAATTTTGAGTTAAATAGCGGGCCCATCGGCTTGCCTCCGATGTCCAAGGATGGTCAGAGTGCGAGTATTTTCGACGTATCCTTGTCTGGTAGTAACAATCATAATACCTACCGTGACATTTTACAACCGTCATACGTGCTAGACAGTAGAAATACATCGCAATCCCCAAGTCCGCCCCGTCTCCTTCCAAATCGATCAGCTGAGAGTAGTCGTATATTATCAGCTTGTGAGGTGGATCAAGATAAGATTGGTATGAGTCATTTAGTAACCGACCGCTCGCATGCACCGGCCGTTATGACGCCGCCACCGGCCAGCGCGCATGCGCCGACCGCCTTAGCCCCGCCGCCGGCCCCCGCCGCGCCGACCGTCACTGCGCATGCGCACCTACTGCCGGCCGATACACATGCGCGGGAGGCGTTATCAGCTGATCTAACCCTTGCTACTGAGATTAATAACAGAACTCGTACAATGAAGGAACCGTCAATGGCAGATATTGCGCGCGGGGGTGATTTTAAGCAGGAAACTTGCACGAATGAATGGATATTAGTTCAGAAAAAGAGATTGAGAAACCGCTTTGTAGGAAATCGCGGGAATGCTATTTTGAATGCCGAAGAGAAATTTAAGGCCGCTGATATCAAAACACCCATTTATATATACGAAGTGGCAAAAGATGTTTCTACAAAAGACATATCGGATTATGTTAAAAATAAATCTGGTCTAAATGTTGTTGTGGTTCAAATGAAAATGAAACTAGAAAAGGCATACAATGCATTTAAAATCTTTGTTCCGAAACACAAACTGGGTTTATTTTTAAAAGATGATTTTTGGCCTGAAAATATTGCGTATCGTCGTTTTATTGATTTTGGCCACGCTAAGCCAAATACTGCGAACAGTTCCATAATGAGGCCGTCTCATACTTCGAATGAATAGTTACACGAATTTAATTACTTTTAACTGTAAAAATGTTGTGAGGTCGGTCGAATGTGTGAGAAGACTGTGTAATCTAGCGGATGTGATCGCACTTCAGGAATCTTGGTTGCTTCCACATGACCTAGCGTTCCTGGGAAACATAGACGACCGCTTTGCGGCAACAGGTACGTCGGCGGTGGACACGTCTGCCGGTGTACTGCGTGGGCGCCCCCATGGTGGAGTCGCTCTACTCTGGAGAAAAGACCGATTTCCCAATGTGACGGTCATATCGTGCAAAAGTGTGCGTCTCGCCGCTATCAAGGTACTGTCAAACAACAGTTCTATTTTAATATTTTCCGTGTACATGCCCACCTGTTGTAACGAAAATTTAGTAGAATTCATAGAGTGCCTGAGTGAAATAAGTGCCGTAATAGAAAGTCAAAGTGTAGAATCTGTGTTTATGTTAGGCGACTATAATGCGCATCCCGGAGAACTTTTTGCTACAGAACTTTTGAATTTTTGTAAAGAACAGTCTTGGTCGTGCTTAGATTTTGAAAGGCTGGCGCCTAGTACATACACTTTCGTGAGTGACGCGCACGGTTGTCAGCGGTGGCTTGACCATTGTTTAGGCACCAGCGCTGCGTGTCAAACAGTGCATGGCGTGTCAGTGTTATTCGATACGTATTGGTCGGACCACTACCCTCTTCTTGTCGAATGTAATCTTACCATAATAAAACCTAAGATTGTAAATCATACTCATGTTGATAACAAAGTTGCGTGGGGGGAGCGTGATGAGGCACAAATTACTCATTTCAACAAAGTATGTAACTGTAAGCTACGGGAAATTGATTTTCCTCCAGACTTAATTGATTGTGCAAATAAAATGTGCATGGACAGTAGTCATAAAATGATTTTGAAAAACATGTACAAAATCATCATAGACACATTAATTGAGGCATCAGTGAGTAGTTACAATTCTAAGGTCGGAAGACGGGGTAGGTATGTCACGGGCTGGAACAAGCATGTCCGGGGGGCTCACGGGAGGGCTAGGCTTTGCTTTCAGACCTGGGTGTCGCACGGCAAGCCTGTCTCGGGCCGTATTTATGAGGAGATGTGTGATTCCAGACGACTTTTCAAATCAAGATTAAAATGGTGTCAAAATAATGAACAGCAGATTAAAATGGATATTATAGCTCAACACCATTTTGATAAAAATTTTGGAAAGTTCTGGAAATCCACCAATAAACTCAACCATAAGACCGGGCTTCCCGTGAGCGTCGCGGGCGTGAACGATCCTTCTGACATAGCTGCTTTGTTTAAGAGTCATTTCAAGGTCGAATCGCCACTGGGTCCTGCGTCACAGGTGTTTAATGTTGAGGACTTCCCCCCTGAGCCGAGCGTCACCTTCAGCGCCAAACAAGTATCATCAGTTATCAATAATATGGTGAGGGGTAAATCACCGGGACATGATGGGCTCAGCATTGAACACCTGAAACATGCTGGAAAACACCTGCCTAGAGTACTCGCCATGTTTTTTACACTTTGTTTGAACCATTGTTATCTGCCCGATGAACTAATGCAGACTGTTGTAGTTCCTATCGTTAAAAACAAAACTGGCGATGCCTCAGATCTGTCTAATTATAGACCGATATCCCTGGCAACCACCATTGCCAAGGTACTGGACGGTCTGCTCGATGCCCAGTTAGATCAGCATATCAAATTAAATGACGCCCAATTTGGCTTCCGGCGGGGGCTGTCCACAGAGAGTGCTATCCTGGCCCTCAAGAATACCGTCCAGTATTATACCAGTAGGAAGACACCGGTTTATGGTGTATTCCTGGATTTATCGAAGGCATTCGACCTTGTACCATATGACATCTTATGGGCCAAGTTACGCAACGAGACCAGTGTACCGCGTGAAGTGATAGGCTTGTTTAAATATTGGTATTGTCATCAAAATAATTTTATAAGATGGGGTAATGCCATTTCGAGCGGCTATAAACTGATGTGTGGGGTGAGACAGGGTGGGCTGTCTTCCCCCAAACTGTTTAACTTATACGTCAACCAACTCATCGAGGAGCTCAGCAGTACCTATGCCGGCTGTCACATTGACGGAGTCGCCGTCAACAATTTTAGTTACGCTGACGACATGGTGCTGCTGGGCCCTTCAATTGACGCAATGAGGAGGTTGATAAAAATATGCGAGTCATATGCTGTGGCCCATGGACTCAGGTACAATGTCAAGAAGAGCGAAGTGATGATTTTTAAAGCCGGCAGGAAAACTTACCCGACTATACCGTTAGTGACACTTTACGACGTCCCTTTAAACTTTGTCACTAAGTTCAAGTACCTGGGTCACTGGGTAACAGACGACCTGAATGATGACGTGGACATTGAGCGGGAGCGTAGGTCGTTGGCTGTCCGATGCAACATGTTGGCCCGCAGGTTTGCAAGATGTACTGTACAAGTAAAGACTACACTTTTCAAAGCGTACTGTCAGTCGTTTTACACATGCAGCCTGTGGACCAACTTTACGCAGAAGGCATACAACGGCTTGCGTGTTCAATATAATAACGCGTTCCGGGTGTTGATGGGGTTGCCGCGGTTTTGTAGTGCCTCGGGTATGTTTGCGGAGGCACAAACTGACAGCTTTGCGGCAATAATGCGCAAGAGGTGCGCCTCACTGATGCGTCGCCTGCGCGGCAGCCCCAACAGCATTCTGAGCGTGTTTACCGAGCGCGAAAATGGCCCAATGCTCACCCGCTGGCAGAGACTGCACGCAGTCATTGCTTAAGTATTAAGTAGCTGTATCTCTTTTTATATCGTACTAACACTAGGAATAAGATTTCATTGTTTACTAACCATGTATGGACTTAAGTCTGAAATAAATGAATTTTATTTTTTTTATTTATTTTATTGGCCTTATCCTGAGAATCTATGAATTTTTCTTCAGTTATCTAATTATTTACAAGTACAATTAGCAAAAAGCCTAAATAAAAATTTTGTTCACAGCCCAAAAGACGCTCCAGATCTTCAATATCGAGATGAAGTCCAAAATGAAGGCGCACACGATGACTGAAGACGTGGTGTTCTGGAAGTGGATATCCCTGAACACCCTGGCACTGGTGACCAAGATGTCTGTGTACCACTGGTCCATGGAGGGAGACTCTACGCCGGTGAAGATGTTCGACCGGCATTCATCGCTCGCCGACTGCCAGATCATCAACTACAGGACCGATCCGAAGCAACAGTGGCTGTTGCTTGTTGGTATGTCACATTTTTTTTAACTGACGTCCAAAATGAGAACGGTTCTCAATTCGTAAGGATGTTTGTTATGTTTGTTAAGAGATTACTCGAAGACGGCTGTACTGATTTGGAATTATTTTTTTTCAACTATTTTCGAAAATGGAATGTTGGGAAGGCGTTCTTTTGGGTTTATGTTGTGTCATCATTATAAGTTTAACCAATTTTAGTGATTCTTTTCTGTCGAATAGGCTTTAAAACTAGCCATATCATAATTATGTGCTGGTAAATTACTTTGATTAAGCACAAACTTACTAAATTATGCTCATGGCACAGGTTTATTAAATTTACTACAAACCTCTAACACCCTTTTTTTAGGGGAGTTATAGGTTTGAAAACTGCCTCTGCCTGTGTGTTTGCGAAAGTTGTTAGCGTTTCAGAGGATCAGGTCATCCAATCTGAAGTGACCGGTGATTTGTTTAGTATAGATGATCAGTCCATCACTAGGTGAAGGAGTTACTTTTCAAATGCATCGTGACGAATACATTTTATTTTATAATACATTATTGAATGTTTTTCACTCCTAAAATATGCCCGCTATTATCTCTTCACGAAATATAAATGAATTCGTCAACAGTTGAATAGATAGTAGGAAAACGTTAGAGACTTCCGTTCCCAACACTGACGTACGATTGGTTAAATAAACATTCTGGTGTTACTCGACTCGAACTCAATACTGGCGGCCCGACTTGAATGAAGTTATGAAATATTTAAGCGAATACGCGCTGTCCCTCTCACACTTGAAGCTTAGCATTATAATTGAAACGAGAAAGTAGCAATGTCGCCATGAACATGTTAAAAGGCTTGTTAAACCATTCGTATGGTTTCGAGCTACGGACTTTGTAGGTTGTTCAGCTGAGTTATTGATATTGTTTGATAATATCTAATAATAGGGTCTTTATCTAATAGGTCAAATCAGCTCTATAAAGTATACAAATGATTACGTAGGTAATGTAAAGTTTGAAAGGAAATATATATTTTTTTACGTAATTTGTTCTCTATTTTAGTCGAAGTAACGCAAAAATAGTGAAAATATAGTGTATTAATTGACTTAACCATAGTCAGACACCATATAAAGTAGGCCAGAATGCCGAATGTGCCCTTTTAAAATACACAGAACTTTTATTTCCGACTGTACATTATATAATCGCTAACTGCTTGTCAAAACTAATCAGTTAAGCCCAAACACGGTGAATTTTCTTGTGTAATTTAGATGATCCTGTCTACCATCCGACTCCATCATCAGATCAGCTTCATGTCATAATAATATTGCATTATCATCTGATTTACACATCCTTGCAAAATTTTAGCTCAATCGGATACCGGGAAGTGGGTCAAATTTAACTTGCAAGATTTGATTACAGACACACAGACACCGGGACAGGTGAAACTAAATAAAAGCTTGTAAAAAAGGTAAACACAGGTTCCCCTCGTCATGGTGTAGTGAATGAAAGTCAATTATCTTTTCACGAGTCGCTGCGCATTGCTTAGTGCGCCATTTTGGAATCTCGTTAAAAATAGCAGGATGTTACGGTGTAGTCAGACCCTAGTATTGTCTTTCATAAATACGTATTTCATTATTCGTGTATCTATGAAAAACATGACACAAAACCTCGTGGTTGTTCCTACACTTAAAAGGGGAATGAGAAGAATAAAGGAAGAAAAAAATTACAAAAAGTCCCAATTTTGAATTAAGCGCTGAAATTAATCAAATGGAATATGAGTGAAAAGCGACGTCGACGGATTATCACATTTGCGAGCGTGTGTGACAAGCTTTACTTTCCGAATAATATAAAATCCAATGTTGAGAATCCTTTACTCAAGATTGGGTTTTATCTAAATTTGGTAACCTAATATAGAACTCAACGACTGAATTATAGGGAGCTCTCCCCATCATCTCTACGGTAATCGCGATTTATATTTACAAATTCGTATCGTCCTTAACGCCTCTAATTTTACGTATAACGACGAACGCCAAATTGGAAATGCCGATTCATAGCAGATGTAAAGATTTGACACATAATACCTACACATTATCATAATTGATCAAATTTCACGAGATAAGTATAATTAGTGTTTCAATATTACATCAGTATTAAAATTGCTTGGTGTTGTGTTATGTACTTTGTTGCAGTGAACTAACAATACAGCTGTATTGAAAGTGTTACGTCATTAAAAGCGAGCTGTAGGTTAGTGTGGTATGGGCATGTAATGAGGAGGGATGAAAGTCATACAGCCAAAGTAATGTTAAGGATGAATATCGAGGGACGGAGAGTGGTTCTTAGGTCAACCGCTTCGTTGACGGATTGTGTGAAGAGGACATGAGAAAGAAACGAGTGAGTGCTGAGACGGCGATTGGTAAAGGAGAATGAAAGAAAAAGGCATGATATGCCGACCCTACATAAAGTGTGACAAGGGCAGGGAGACAATGATGACATCATTAAAAGCGACAAAGTGCTAACATGATCATCCACGTTTCCGTCGGTATACTTACTACATCTATCAAAGCACGATGCGGTCCAAACTTAGCTGGCACGATGCCGTGTTTGTGTTTGCGTATCCAAGCGTCGTTTCCGTCTTCCACATTATACGACCGCGCGAGGACGGCGTGTGGATTGTTAATTTCATTATTTAGATGCGCTGTTTTAAATTGGCAGTGTTACTGTTTATTCATGTAAGTATCCGCTGGATACGAAGATGCTTGTAGTAGCATTTGACAAGGGTGTATTGGAGAGAAAAGATCTGTTTTGTATCGAATGATTTAGTGCCGTATGCCTGTTCAGAATTCTGACAATTCACTATAGGCATTTCGATCTAGTCGAGAAGCAAAATGTTCCCTATTTGCATGTCTAAGAATATGTACTCAATATACACATATACATACTAGGTTCTGTACCAAGCGCGTACAGTGCTCGAACTGTTTGACTGCAGATTTAGTCGTTGATTGCAGATTTGATCACCAGAGCTGAATACTGATATCGTCTTTACGTTTTGATATTCTCTTATTTTTAGGTACTTCAAACGGAAAAGTCGAGCTTTTATAGAGTATTTTTATTGATAGGTACCGACTTATTTCGGTGTAAAAAAGCGTGCGTTCTACACATGGTATACGTGAATTTTGAAACAGATACAGATTAGGGCCTATAACACTTGTAACTAAATGAAATACAACACGAACTCTAGCATCTAATTTTATTTGTCCTCTAGGCATCTCGGCCCAGCAGAACCGCGTAGTGGGCGCTATGCAACTGTACTCCGTAGAGCGCAAGTGCTCGCAGCCCATCGAGGGCCACGCGGCCTCGTTCGCGACGTTCAAGGCCGAGGGCAATGCTGAACCCTCCACACTTTTCTGCTTCGCCGTGCGGACCGCACAAGGCGGCAAGCTCCACGTCATTGGTAAGTTTGAAGTCTAGTCTAATACTGTGAAGTGCAAAAAGGAGTAGACTCGGCATCGTTCGCGATATTCAAGGCCAAGGTCAAAACCAAGCCCTCGACGCTCTTGCATCGCTGTGCGGATCGCACAAGGCGGCAAGCTCCACGCCATTGGTAAATCAAGTAAGATCTAATGAAGTGCAAGAAGTTTTAGACTGTGGTCTGCCTCATCCACGACGTTCAAAGACAAGGGAAATGCGTCATGGGTAAATTCAAGCAGCAATAGACAAGATCTCGCGACCTTGTTAGCGATCTTAAAGGCTCTGGAGTACTTGAAATACAAACGGTTAAAGCAACGCTATTGTAGGTACCAAGTCCGAAATTGCAGGTTCGATTCCTGCCAGTCAGTGCTTTAATTTGAGTATGTCGTCTTGATAGGTCAATTTGGTGTGTTCATACAATTGTGTGCAAAATAACAGCAGCATATGTACCTGGCCATACTATTTTCTGAAACAAGGCATGCTCAAAAGACGTCCTAGGTCATATTAAGAAACTATTCACCTAGAGAATGCCTGTATTAGCCACTGAAACGAATATGACTGATGCAGATACGCGCTAAACAAAAAAATCTCGAGTCTAAGATTTTGGTAACATTCGGTTTTCTTTAACAGAGGTCGGACAAACTCCCGCGGGCAACCAGCCGTTCCCCAAAAAGGCCGTCGACGTGTTCTTCCCCGCCGAGGCGCAGAACGACTTCCCGGTTGCCATGCAGGTCTCCCCCAAATATGACGTCATCTATCTCATCACAAAATACGGGTAAGACGATACGAGACTATAGTTTCTTACGCCGGTTGTTCTCGGGACAGTGGTGTCACCTTGAGACTTGGGAATAAAAAAACTTTGACATTGAGCTTTCGTCTCTAGCTGTTATAATGTTAGTTGCCTCAATCTTTGAATAGTCATTTTTTTTTTTTTTTCATTTTTAGAGCTTATTTTGTGTCCCTACGCTGGGCAATAATCATAAGCTACAATGATTATCCATTACCCAGATTTCGAAATTCCGAAACATTGTTTCACAGAGATTTCAAAATCTAGATTTTTGCAAACTAGAAAAAGACTGAACTTTTTCGCACTATGTAAGTGATCAATTGTAGAACGTATAAGTTTGTCTACCGATCCAATCGCAAATCCTGTAAAAAATAACACCAATTTCAGAAAAAACACATACTTGCAAAAATCTTTATCTTGAACTGAGAGAAAATATTTCTACAAGTTGTTCTTCTCCATTTAAAGCCGTCTATTTATTTCTTGGTCAATCAGTAGGCAGATCCTAGATACGCCTCTGCCCGACTGCTGTTTTGAATTTTCCTACTGCTCCCACCAGTTACATCCACATGTATGACATCGAGACCGGCACCTGTATCTACATGAACCGAATCTCGTCGGACACGATCTTTGTGACCGCCCCCCATGAGACTACGGGCGGTATCATTGGTGAGTTACTTGACATTGACTTTGCTTATTCTTGTACTAGCATTTACTCGGGTCTACGATTGCATTATTCCCAATGGGACTCTTTAAATTTTTACTGTGTTATTCAGTAATAAACATCCGACTAGTATTATTCGTATTTCGTTTTATTTTAGATTCTAATTTTAAAGCTCATTTTCGCCAAGTTTCCTCATTTCTCTAGAATATCAGAGTAACGTTTTCGGTTCAATCAACTTTTTTACCCACACGACGCTATCCGCAACTATTAATTTTCGTTGTAAAATAACGCCTTTAAATAATGGTTTGTCTGTGTTTAAATTTATGGTGTATGTTAGAACGTTGAATGCCCCGGCTCATAAACCTAATAAATAGAAAAATATCCTATTAGAAGTTCGATTTCTTTGTAACAAACAGAGACATTTTCGGTAACGCAAGAGACGTCAAAAGTGTTGGTCTAAAAGTTGATTCAGCCTTTCTTATTTTAGTACCTTATTACGTGTTAAAAAAAGCACGACTGATATTTCCAGAATTCATTTGAATGGGAGTGATATGAATGAATGAGAATGGTTTTTCGTGAAATGGCAGTACGAATAGATTACCTCCTTTCATATTTAAAACGAGGTACATATAATGTATCCAACAAGCGGACTAGCCGATAGCCGCATGTCTGAGCCATTCAACTACCATAGTTTTATCCGTATCGACATTTCGAAATTATTTTTCCCACGTTTCAAGGTTTTCAAAAGTTATTCAGGTATTTCTTTCGAAAAATTCGGTTCGATACCGGTAAATTCGATAAAATACGGACCACTCTAATATTTATTAGCAACATCGCACGAGTTCACCGCAGTCATTGACCTCCACTATCGCGTGCGTTTGTATAACAAGGTTGCGGCTATTTATACCCCATCATTACAGGAACTTTTCTAATATTAGTTGCAAGTTCAAGACAGCGCTTTTTCATGTCGCCGGGTGCCTACTTGCACTGGCTGAATATAAATGAGGGTTGAATAATAGGGTCTGATGAATTTTAAAAATAAAACATTCTCAACGCTTATCGGAGACGCAATAAACTTTAAGAGCGGTTTTATTGATGCGGTTATAAATATTTAGAAGGATTTTGTGGGTTGAATGAAGTTGAAATACGATTTGGTATATTATAAACATATATCGTCGGAATTATTTATAGATACTATCTTTATTTATTTTAAATCTGTTCCTTGATAGGGCTAGGCTTTGAAGTTAATTTTCAAACAGAGCTTGTATTAAAAAGGAAATGTATTTATTATGAGGTCACATCAAGTCGGGCGATTACAAGCAGCAAATTGGTACAGTTTTGATACTTGTTGATGTTTTATATAGCCATATCTTTGCTTAAAGTGGTCCCGCCCCCATATAAATTCCGCCATTATCAGCCTATTTACGTTCCACTGCTGGGCGCAGGCCCGCTCTCATAGACGAGAGTGAATAAGCTGTAGTTCCCACGCTAGCACATTGGGGACTTCACATACACCTTTGAATTTCTTTGCGGATGTATGCAGGTTTCCTCACGATGTTTTTCCTTCACCAAAAAGCTAATGACAAATATCTAATAATATTTCATACATAAGTTCCGAAGAACTCATTGGTACGACCGACGACCTCTGCTGAAAAGGCACATGTCTGGACTGGACAACTCTCGGCTACCATAAATTCCGTCAAAAAGATGAGTAACACTTTAATTTATTTTTCCTAGGCGTGAACCGCAAAGGCCAAGTGCTATCAGTGACCGTGGAGGAAGACTCTATCGTCCCCTACATCAACACAGTGCTGCAGAACCCAGACCTGGCGCTGCGCCTGGCGGTGCGCAACAACCTGGCCGGTGCTGAGGAGCTGTTCGTCAGGAAGTTCAACATGCTGTTCACAAGCGCGCAGTATGGCGAGGCGGCCAAGGTCAGTCGGGTTTTACGGTGGGGCAAGACATAGGTGGCCAGCGACACCGTAATATGGGCATTTTTATTTTAAAATCTACGGTTAGGCGAAACTTAAGCTATGTTCAAATACCGTCTAACCTGTCAGTCCGTGACGAAATGTATGGAGTTTGACACTAATCGTCAGTTCTGTGACGACCTGCTAACTGTCAGTTAAGAATGCACTTTAAATAAAAAAGCCCATATATGTGTTAGCGCGAGATCGCGCTCCGACCCTCCGCTTCCAGTTACAACCGCCGCTCGCCGTTGATGCGGTAGGGCCTGTTTGTATACCGATGGACACCATACAGTGGTTCAATATGTACTTTCTGAGACTGCTTGCACATTGCAGTAGAACTATGTCTATCAGACAGCGGAACAAACTAGTCAGGTATCTCTAATAGATGCACCAGCAGACCTAGCTCAAGTCTATGGTCTTGCTTTTTCTATTATTATTATTACACTGGCAATTTCTATATTCAGTGATTATCAGGTGCTCTACTTAGCATTCCAAAATTCTGAGACATTCTAGAATTACATGGACTTGTGGTCAAGGTGCGTTACCTCACCATACTATAACATGCCTGTCCAGAGTAGAAGATACCTATGCCAAACTTGTCTTGAAGTTCTGTGAGCGATTTTCTTACCTTTGGGCTAATATGTACTGTAAATTGCTCCAGGTGGCAGCAATGGCGCCGCGTGGCATCCTCCGCACCCCGCAGACTATCCAGCGCTTCCAGCAGGTGCCGACGCAGCCGGGACAGACGTCGCCGCTGCTGCAATACTTCGGCATCCTCCTCGACCAGGCTCAACTCAACAAGTTCGAGTCGCTAGAGCTGTGCAAGCCGGTACTCCTGCAAGGTACGAGCCCACTGATCGGAGATGTTTAGGGCACTCTGCAAACTATCCAGCGCTTCCAGCAGGTGCCGACGCAGCCGGGACAGACGTCGCCGCTGCTGCAATACTTCGGCATCCTCCTCGACCAGGCTCAACTCAACAAGTTCGAGTCGCTAGAGCTGTGCAAGCCGGTACTCCTGCAAGGTACGAGCCCACTGATCGGAGATGTTTAGGGCACTCTGCAAACTATCCAGCGCTTCCAGCAGGTGCCGACGCAGCCGCGACAGACGTCGCCGCTGCTGCAATACTTCGGCATCCTCCTCGACCAGGCTCAACTCAATAAGTTGGAGTCGCTAGAGCTGTGCAAGCCGGTACTTCTGCAAAGTGAGATGTTGAGTAACTACATGTGTGGAACCGAGACAAAAAACCCGTTCAAGCATGTAATACATGGTTCCTTTAAATCAGGACCATTTACCTCCCATCTTACCTAATCCTCGCGCCAGATTAAGTCTATTATTAGAATTCACGTAAATTTCCTGACGTGTTATCCAGGTCGTAAACAGCTGCTCGAGAAATGGCTCAAGGAGGAGAAGCTGGAGTGCTCCGAAGAGCTCGGAGACCTGGTGAAGCAGGTGGACCCCACGCTAGCACTGTCCGTGTACCTGCGCGCCAACGTCGCCAGCAAGGTCATACAGTGCTTCGCGGAGACCGGACAGTTCCAGAAGATCGTGCTTTACGCTAAGAAGGTACGAGGTTGACAGAACTTATCATGCCCATTTTCATCCTAAATACCGCACCTATGATAGCTCTGTTTAGTGGTTTACTGGTAGAGAATGCCACATTAAGTCCGCCGTTTGTACTCTCTTGATAAATAGATACTTAGATAGCCATTTGTACTCTCTTGTATTGTGCAATAAAGTTTAAATAAATAAATAGCAGCATTCCATGAAAACATCAACTTTTTGTCCCTTACGAAACACTATGGCAGCTACCCTAATACAGCGTAGTAGCTGCTAAGAAACATTACCAATCTTAAAGCCGAGTTATGATATTACAATGCTGATAATTAGCTTCCTCTATTTATTTCTCGGAAGTATTAAAACGGTGATGTCCCTTACGAAATATTTTCATGGAATGCTCCATCCAATACATTTTCTAAATAGCTTTGAAACCAAAATGAGGGAATCTGTAAAAAGGAGTAGGTTATTTATACAAATCACAGAGCAAGTGGAAGTAGCGATGGAAACCGATAACCGATGTTGCGTTGAGGTGCTCGAATTGAGACCACACCAGAACACGCACGCACGCCCGCACCGAAAGACGAATGCACATAGGCATAGACGCGTAGATCTGCCCCCTTAAACTACAATATTACTTATATAATGTTTCCTCTAAAATAGCAACAATTTTGCTTTCCAGAACGCTTACAGAAACTAACGTTCAGGATTGTCAAAGATGTAGTCAAAACAATCAATAATTTAATATGACATCCAGGTCGGCTACACACCCGACTACATATTCCTGCTGCGCTCCGTGATGCGCACCAACCCCGAGCAAGGCGCCGGCTTCGCGGGCATGCTGGTCGCCGAGGACCCGCCCTTAGCCGACATCAACCAGATAGTGGACGTGTTCATGGAACAGAACATGGTGCAACAGTGCACCGCTTTCCTACTGGACGCGCTCAAGAACAACCGGCCTGAGGAGGGCCCACTACAGACCAGGTACATTTTGAATCAGTTATGACGTTAAATATAAGTTACATGTCACTCATGGGCCGTAACGGAACTGAAGGCCGTGAAAGATTCCTGGCTGACGTCAACCAGATGGTGGATGTGTGTGTATGGAACAGAATATGGTTCAATAGTGTACTGCTTACTGGGTGCACTCAAGAAATATCGGGCTGATAACATTTTCTGGTAACATTTTCAGGACCAAGTCAGCTCATCATTTCATAGACCGGCAATGCACCTATGATTAACAATCGACCTATTCTTTTGTAAATGTAAGTCGGCTGGCACTTGTCCCATCGCCGGCGAGTAAGCGAGTAAAATTGGGCGAGTAAGAGTCCATTGCGGGCTGACGAGGTACAGTGTATTTGATCGAGCTTTGCAGATCCGCAATGTAATGCTACCCGCCCAATTTTATTTGCTTACTCGCCGGCAGTGGGACAAGTGCCTAATAGACACCACACCTCCTTATTGAAGACCAGCTGGAAACTTAAGCAAATTAGAGACGGTGTTGAGCCACCAGTGGCGTGGCGTCCATAGAACCCGATTCCCACCGGCCTATATTTTAAAGCGTATGACCGGAATATCTACTACTCCTAAAGAAAAATTAATCAAATCTGCTTCGGCTTCACTAAAAATAAAATTGACGCCACGCCACGCCACTGTGAGCCACAGTGAACTAAGAGCCAGTACATTGACGAATTGTTTGTTTTTCAGGCTGTTGGAGATGAACCTGATGTCGGCGCCGCAGGTGGCGGACGCGATCCTCGGCAACGCCATGTTCACGCGCTACGACCGCGCGCACGTGGCGCAGCTGTGCGAGAAGGCCGGCCTGCTGCAGCGCGCGCTCGAGCACTACACCGACCTCTACGATATCAAGCGGGCCGTGGTCAGTACCACAGAGTAACAATTGGCTACTTGACAAATTTCTTCTGTGATGTGTTATAGAAACACCTCTCAATAATATAAATATTAGTGAAAAAACCACTTCAATATCATAAAAACTCACCGAGATGACTACAATGTTAAAATCACATTTTTAGACTTTCCCAAATACGTGCCGAAACGCTCCCTACTGAAGCCCGTTATACAGTGACGTCACTACTCATACGTTGTTTGGGGAAATCAATAACTTTGTTCTGTAACTATGTTAAAACTTGCGTTTATCGTAACGGTTTCATAACAGAAGTTACTATAAATTATACGAGTTATTAAATGATATTAATAGTTTTTAATAATTTCATACTTTTAAAATGGACTTTCCTACCCAACTTTGGAGGCTCATAAAAAAACTTACACGTTAGGTATCAAACTCAAAACTTGAACATATTTTCTTATTTTAACAGGATCCTATATAATTTTTACAAATTTCAGTTACAGTCAAGTACCCCATAAAATTTCATACAGAACTCTCTCTCTAACAAACCTGTTGTTCGGCTCCGACCACCGTACGGAACGCATCGGATCCGACAGTCTCTCTATCGCATAACGTGCTCTTTCTGGACGCTGGCTAAGGTCTCGAGGTCGCGCGGCGAAATCTCGGAGTGGGCCACTAATGTCAGTACTCTCACAGTGTAAAACTAAGGTCCTACTCTTCGTACCTAGAACTAAGTCAGTCTCTAGTACTAAGGACTACGGCCAACGAACTCGTTTAGACAGAACAATCGTGCGAGAGGTGAGACACGGATGAGGCACAGAATAGGGAGCTTTTGCAATTGCAAATTGTGCCGCGCGTTTCTTTGTTGCACGACAATTACTACCGTGCCAACGTGATATGCCATGCTCTGTCGCACGACAAGCGAAGTCGCATCCAGTTGTACTAGCCCGATTGATACAATCCTTGTACGCATAATGAGCAACCTTAAGGCCCGCTCTTTCTATATACTATGATAAGTATAACAGCCCGGAAAACATCCGCATGACCTGTGGTTTTTCAAAAAAGTGTCCAGCACTACACATGCATTGACTAAAGATCAGCGATTCCGCTAATATTCTTCCAGCATATAGACGTTATAGCGTTTTCGATGGATCATAGCGTTAAATCTATTCTAAAACTGAACTATCTTTTCAGGTCCACACCCACCTTCTCTCAGCGGAATGGCTGGTCACATACTTCGGCAGTCTCTCCGTCGAAGACTCCCTGGAATGCCTCAAGGCCATGCTGCAAGCGAACATCCGTCAGAACCTGCAGATCTGTGTTCAGATCGCTACCAAATACCACGAGCAGTTGACCACCAAGGCGCTCATTGAGCTGTTTGAGAGCTTTAAGACCTATGAGGGATTGTTCTACTTCCTGGGCTCCATTGTCAACTTCAGTCAGGATCCGGAGGTCCACTTTAAGTACATTCAGGTTAGTATTTTTAATAAAAAAAAAAGTTTATTCATGTCATGTGTTTGCCATGTGAATCTTTAGAATATTTACCTCAAGCGAATGATGTTTGGATTACTACTAGCACGCCCGATTACGTAATCTAACGACGTTCTTTACCTTGTAGTAACTAAGAAAATTTAATTTGGTCTACTTTTTCAACGTATTAGAAAGACCAGTGGTCCAGGACATATTTAGACTTGCCCTATGTACACTCACGGACACTATAGAAAATGACCCGAATTCATTGTTCGTGAATGTATCTCGCCATCAACGAATTAACAACGTTATTTTTTTACAGGCCGCCTGCAAGACCGGTCAAATCAAGGAGGTCGAGCGCATCTGCCGCGAGTCCAACTGCTACAACGCGGAGCGAGTGAAGAACTTCCTGAAGGAAGCCAAGCTGCCCGACCAGCTGCCGCTCATCATCGTGTGCGACCGCTTCGACTTCGTGCACGACCTCGTGCTCTATCTGTACAGGAACAGCCTGCAGAAGTACATCGAGATCTACGTGCAGAAGGTACATCACCAGTATCTTTCTGTCGTTCCCTCATTACTGAGCATCGTGACTAACTGCAATGTCCCTCCACAAGGATCATACGGGGCCTCTGCAGGGTGCCACAAGCATTCTTTATGGTATCAGACCACCCTCTCGGGATTCGTCTTCTGGCGCGTCGGCCTTCAACTGGGCCTAGAACAATGCTTCTCTCTAGGCAGTACATGCAGATCAGTATGAGACACCAACATATACAAATACAACATTCAACGAGTGAACATTTCTTGGTGTCATTTAGCAAGTTCTTCAGAACTTGCTAAATTACACCAAGAAATGAATGCTTCCTACACACTGAGAAAGATACGTTCCTCCACGCTTCGGTGAAACAGACAACATCAATTGCGGATTGTTTCAAACCGTCTTTAACCGCAAGTTACGAAAGAAAAACGTATCTTGACTTACAAAACAGGTTCTGCGTGGTCACACATTTTACTCTATGGCTGACTATATGTTAACACTTTCACAACCACGTAGCTCTACGCGCTACGGTCGTAGCTACTACGAGCCTAGCGCCCGCCGAGCGGGTTCCCGGTGTTGAAAGTGTTAAAAGCCGTAGTATGGAAACTGACTTTTCTCTATGCATTGATGGCTGTTAACGCCATTTTGGAACTCCAAGAAAATTCCAAGATACTTCTTACCATACTACAGTGAACCCTATTTTAAAGCAATTTGTGTTCTAGGTGAACCCTTCCCGTCTACCGGTGGTAGTTGGCGGTTTGCTGGATGTGGACTGCACAGAGGACATCAT
Source organism: Eudemis profundana (assembly GCA_947034925.1). Taxonomy (NCBI): domain Eukaryota; kingdom Metazoa; phylum Arthropoda; class Insecta; order Lepidoptera; family Tortricidae; genus Eudemis; species Eudemis profundana. The sequence continues at coordinate 12,631,636 of OX344812.1, forward strand.
CAAGAACCTCATCCTGGTGGTGCGAGGGCAGTTCTCCACCGACGAGCTCGTTGCTGAAGTCGAGAAGAGGAACAGGTAATAAAAAAAATCTTAGTTTCTGTTGTTGACTAAATCTATAGAGAACGTGCAGGAACACACACGCAGGACGCACACGTGCAGGGTGGCAGCACTAAATCGACTAAAGTGACACTATGCGGACAGGAAAGGAAACCAAGTCTGCAAAAATTTCGTACTGGTTGTAAATGTCAATGTCAAGTGTAGTAAGTCGTGGCTACACTAACGTTAATCGTCCATCTTCGCGATATGAACGACGTTTCCCGTTATTGTGGCCCCAGCATGATAGAGTACAAGATTCGGATTAGCGGCACCAGTTAGCAGCACCTTCGTTGTGCATGTTGCCTGTTAAGTCTTCTTAGAATCTGTAAACCTTATTAGAATGGGACAAGGTCTATTAATGGCACAGAATAAGTAGAAGTTTCTCTCTCTAACAAAACTGTTTCTTTTTATGGGACGTAGCTCACCGGGTCCGACCTTCTCTTTCTATCATATTTCGCGTGCTAAAGCGTGTTATTTCTGGTCACTGCGGCCTCAAGGACGCGCGGCAAATTAGTGGAGTGAGCCACTCCTGCTAATGGTCACATCAAATGTTTGTATGTGTGCAACTGCTAAAGATACTATACATTGCAGGCTGAAGCTGCTGCTGCCTTGGCTGGAGACGCGCGTGCACGAGGGCTGCAACGAGCCCGCGACGCACAACGCGCTCGCCAAAATCTACATTGACTCCAACAACAACCCCGAGCGGTTCCTCAAGGAGAACCAATGGTGAGAATATACACCCCTATAAAAAGCTTAAACGTTCATAATTTGATTCGGAATTTAGCCAATTCCATTTCATTGTCTTTCTATTAACTCGGAAAACTAAGAAAGACGTTAGTGATGTGGCAAATAATATGTTATTCAAATGCCATTCAAGTAAGCTGATATATGAAGACTAAAGAAAAGTAGCGGCCTCAGGATGTTCCCTTGCGGAACTCATCTGTTGATAGTACCATATGAGTAAGAACGATGAAAGATGAGGAACGGAACACAGTTTAAGATTCACACAACCATTCTGCTTTACGTACACTATTACAAGCGAGCGGCTTACTCATATGATAGTACTCCCAACCCCAACAATCCAGGCAACTCTCTGAGCTGGCAACGGAACATATACTAATTCAAACGCTTTTATTTTCCAAGATTGGTCCATAATAAAGACTTGTGTTCCAGGTACGACTCCCGCGTAGTGGGCAAGTACTGCGAGAAGCGCGACCCGCACCTGGCCTGCGTGGCGTACGAGCGCGGCCAGTGCGACCGCGAGCTCATCGCCGTCTGCAACGACAACTCGCTGTTCAAGACCCAGGCGCGCTACCTGGTGCGCCGCCGCGACCAGGAGCTCTGGCTGGAGGTGTTGGCAGAGTCCAACCCGTACAAGAGGCAGCTCATCGACCAGGTGTGTCACGTTCTCGGTCTTAGTTACGCAATAATGGGTCAAGTGCTATGGAAGAGCTCATCGCCGTCTGCAACGACAACTCGCTGTTCAAGACCCAGGCGCGCTAAATGCTACCTACTGCAGCAAGTTGTAGCTTTAACGGGGTCTGTTCACATCAGGCGAACTTCCTCGTCTCTTGTGCCATGCCAAATGTTCTTAGGTCAGAGAATTAACCTTTTGCTAAGTTGCGTTTTACCGTAACCTAATTCGTAGTCACTAATCCCCACTATTATTTTTCGCAGGTGGTCCAGACTGCTCTCTCGGAGACACAGGACCCGGAAGATATCTCCGTGACGGTGAAGGCGTTTATGACTGCCGACCTGCCAAACGAGCTCATCGAGCTGCTTGAGAAGATCGTCCTCGACAACTCCGTGTTTTCCGACCACAGGAACCTACAAAATCTGCTTATTTTGACAGGTATGATCTGTGCTTGGCTCTCTCTCTCATTCTCTAACAAAACTGTCATTCGGGTTCGACTACCGGACGGAACGAACCGCATTCGACCGTCTCTCTCTATCACATTACACGTACTAACGCGTGCTCTTTCCACGGCCACGCGGCGAAATCGCGGAGTGAGTGACTCCTGCCTTGACCGGTTCCGGCCAGGTTCGCTGGTCGCGTATGGCCGGTCGTCGTGGGTGATCTTTAGGGGTGGCTACGTTCAGCAGCGGAAGTCTTTTGACTGATGATGAAGATGAATTAAACACTGAAAAACATTTCGCCAACGTTTTGACAATATGAGGTTTCAAAATGGTTTATAAATAAACTGTCGACTACGTTCATTTGCATTCACCCTCGTGAACAAGACTGTTCCCAGGCTCTGCCTAAGCCTATTAGTAAATAATGCTCTCACATAATATTTACAACGAACAAAGTAGCAGATATCTACTACAATACTGTTTCGTCATATGACAACCAGAACTGACTAAATACGCTGAATAAATACTATCCTAGTCAACCTTAATAGGCAACCACGTACACGGTTGATTTTCTAATTAATTTTGTCATAAAATGTTTGGTTAACTTGTGACGAGTGTGTACTAAATTGAACCTTACGTTCACAGCAATAAAGGCGGATCGCACTCGCGTGATGGAGTACATCAACCGCCTCGACAACTACGACGCACCCGACATCGCGAACATCGCCATCAACAACGAGCTCTACGAGGAGGCCTTCGCTATTTTCAAGAAGTTCGACGTTAACACCTCTGCCATTCAGGTGAGACATGACTGTCTTGCGTTGTAGACGTAACTTGGATATAGCGAAGCTTAGAACGGTTGGGATGCTTTGGGCCTTCGGCCCTACGCGGAGCTCGGCCTTCGGCCTCGCTTTTAGTTACATGGGGGTGAAAGTTAGTTGCGTGTAGTGCAGGACTGAAATACAACAAAGCTCGACTAATCACTACTACCGTTACCGTCTACCGCTAAAGAACAGGTAATTAAGTCCCCTGCCCCTTAATTAAGTTTTAGTTCTACTGTATTGAAATTTCTTCATGACTGTCTTGTCATGCACAAATTTGTTATAAGCGCAAAGGTAGATAGGCTGCGCTTACCAATCCATCCATCTTCTATAAAGAATTTTATCAAAGTCCCATTTCGAGACAAAAAGCGTGTCTGTTATGACGTCAATACTGCTCCCTTCGCTGCATTCGATAAAACTGGAGTCTAGTAAGTACGTATGTGGTAATGTAAATCGGACTGAGGCTCTTGATTCTACCGTGAAATGCTTTAGATCCTGAAACGCGTAAAACTTATCTACTACAAGATTTTTACAATCACTAAATGGGATCACCTGGCACTATCACCTTCCTCGGAATCCTATCTTACTTGTGTAATTTTTCCAGGTGTTAATAGAACAAGTGAAGGACCTGGAGCGCGCGAACGAATTCGCCGAGCGCTGCAACGAGCCCGGCGTGTGGTCGCAGCTCGCCAAGGCGCAGCTACAACAGGGGCTGGTGAAGGAAGCCATCGATTCCTACATCAAAGCCGATGACCCGTCCGCGTACATGGATGTGGTCGCCACTGCTACCCAGGAACAGTCCTGGGATGACCTTGTTAGATATTTGCAGGTGTGTGATCATGGCGTTATGGAATACTAGCATTTACCCGCGGCTTCGCCCGCTTTGTTCCCGTAACAGTCCCAAGGGAACTCTTTACCGGGATATAAAGTTTATCCTATGTGTCAATCCAGGATTTGGTCTACTTGCATCCTAAATTTCGGCTCAATCTATTCAGTTCTTACCCCGTTATAAAGTAATAAACATCTAGACATCCAAACATCTTCACAAACGTTCACATTTATTAGTGTGATGCAGTGGTCTTAGACTTAGGCTAATCTTTTTGTTTTTGAGATGGCGAAGCGCGCTGAAAGGACATTTAGAATGGCTAAAATTATTGTCTGTGATAAATTTGTTCACTAAAAAAACTCAAAGTGTTGGTCTCAACTCAAGTCAAGCACTGGTTTATTATTTGAGTTCTTCTCAGCTTAGAAAGCCGAAAAACCGTTTCCAACGTCATCATAGCACTTTTGCCTATTTCTCCATTTTTTTTAATTCCACCTTCTAACCCAACAAAATTAAATTTCAGATGGCCCGCAAGAAGGCCCGCGAATCCTACATCGAATCCGAGCTCATCTACGCATACGCCCGCACCGGGCGGCTGGCAGACCTCGAGGAGTTCATCTCGGGGCCCAACCACGCTGACATACAGAAAATCGGCGACCGCTGCTTCGACGACAAGATGTACAACGCTGCCAAATTGTTATATAACAACGTCAGCAATTTCGCCAGGCTCGCTATTACGCTGGTGCACCTTAAAGAGTTCCAGGGTGAGTTGATTGAATTCTTCTCTGACTATCAGGTTTCTGGCGATTTTAAGCATTTGGGTATTCGCAACTGCTGTCCATTGACGGATATTGATGACAACGTGACACTGAAAAAAGTCTAAAGGAAATAATATAGCGCAGGCGCCTAGACTGACTAAGGACTAATAGATTGCGATCCTTAGCTATGAGGATAAACGAAGTTGATTACTTTTGGTCTTGATGCACAAATGTTCATTGAATAAGGACGACATCTCTTGTCAATGGCGAAAGCGCCACTGTGCTGTCAGTTGGTGGATTTACGATTTCTCCGAGTGACTTCAAAAGTCTATAAGACCATAGCGCTAAATTTTATATATCTTATACTTATGGTTGATATTTTATTTTATTTTATTTATACCTAACTGTCAACGTATTGCGCAGGCGCGGTGGACAGCGCGCGCAAGGCCAACTCCACGCGCACGTGGAAGGAGGTTTGCTTCGCTTGCGTGGACGCGGGCGAGTTCCGCCTCGCGCAGATGTGCGGCCTGCACATCGTCGTGCACGCCGACGAGTTGGAGGACCTCATCAACTACTACCAGGTACCTATCGACAATCGACCACTCAAACACTGCCCAAAATCCACCAACCCAAGACTCAACCATTAAATCATCTGTCATAATCTCCATATCGACCCATATAATCAACCACCTCATTCTGCAAACTGGCCACTATCATTGTCAATAGTCTGAAAAACTTCAACGTAACATAATTCAACCGACTTTTAGATATCTAGGCGTCATAATAGACGAGAACCTTAACTTCAAAAGACATATCGCGACAACTGCAGGAAGGGTTCGCAAACTTATTTACACAATGAAGTTGTTGCGAGAGGCTGCCGACGTGCACCTTCTTAAAGTAGTGTATTTAGCGCTCTGTCAGTCTATTCTAAGCTATTGTATACTTTCGTGGGGTGGTACTGCCAAAACTAATCTTATAACATTGGAAAGGGCACAAAGAGCGGTTTTGAAAGTCTCCATGCGACGGCCTCGACGGCACCCCACTTCTGATCTCTTCAAAGAAGCTCAAGTACTAAGCGTGCGCAGATTATTTTTAATGCGGGTCACTATGTATGTGCACCTTAAGACCCTAGGATCGCCAGAGCATTCTTACATAGCACAAAGAAGAATCTATAAAATCTCCAAACCATCAGTTAAAACAGCCTTTGCGAAACGGTTTTCACGATTTATCTTCCCACACGTGTATAATAAAATGGTGAAAATTTGTGACATAAGATACTCTCGGCCTACAGAAGCCAAAGCTCGTATCCTAAACCTTTTACTTTCCTGGGATTATGACAAATCCGAGGAAATAGTTAATGTGTAGAATGTAGTGGTCGGTAACTTATGTTGCCGCCCGATCCTAAGAGATTTTACAACTCATAAGGCTACATAATCCATGTCACACTTTTGTTTGCGTGCTCTCCAGTCGCCACACACACACACTAACACATACACACACTCACTCACTCTCTCACACACACACACACCGCATGCTAGCTCATACACATCTATTCTCACTTATGTATGCTATAGTGAATGTGTATAAATATCCATCTCTTGCTTTGTAATTTGAATATCTAAGTTAACTTGCCTTCTCTTACCGTATAAATGTAAATAAAATAGACCTATTTATACCCTCAGACCATTCCGTAGTAAGCCGCTTCGTTTCGTTGTTAACTGTCACTGATTCTGAATCCCACGATACAGGCCTCGCCTAGTGTGGGAATCACTGTTACCACTTACTCATTTGTATGCTCAGTTTTGGTCAATAAATCATTTTTCATTTTTTTCATTTTTTTTTCACTTTTCACCTCTCATCTCTCATTCATACATAGAATCACCCCATTATAGTCCATTACCTATAATAATGAAGTCACCCATATTTGCGGATTCAGCCGCCTGTGTCCATCGCGGGGACTGGGACAGCCATAAAAAAAAACCAGGTACCTACATTTCATACGCTAACTCGTCAACTATCATAAACACATGGTCATCTACTGAAGGCATCAGCACATGCTTAACAACTGAAAGACGACTACTGTGGACAAACATAATGTGCCCACAGAAGTAAGGCGGTTTAAACGCTCGATTTTTGACCCCAATATGACCGGCCGCTTGCATCCAGTGGACTCCGACGACCTTCACTAGAACTCTACTTTGTGGGAGGGACGTTACGTGTTCCGGTTTGTGGTCGCTACTCATGAACTCTTCGGTCCAATCGGCTATGGGTTCTACGAGCCCTATTTGGTATTTGAGAGCACAAAGCGCTTAACATGTTCTAACAGGTGTAACAGTCCGTTACAATATGGGAACGTATTTAATGAATAGGAGATTCATATTACTACAAAAATTAGAAGAAAAATTTAAATAAGACATCTCAAAAAATCTAGACACGGATGTGTTTAACGGGCCCTAAAAGACCCAAAGAAATCTGGTGGCTGGATATTCTTTTAAAAGTGTATATGTGTGTTGAAGCTTCTAAATAGTGAAGAGCTTTACGAATAAAGTCTACATTCGAAGAAACTATGAAATGACACTTGGATTTATTGTTTCTCATTGCCTCCCCAGGACCGAGGCCACTTCGACGAGCTGATCAGCCTGCTGGAGGCGGCGCTGGGCTTGGAGCGCGCCCACATGGGCATGTTCACGGAACTCGCCATCCTCTACTCCAAGTACAAGCCGGCCAAGATGCGCGAACACTTGGAGCTGTTCTGGTCGCGCGTTAACATTCCCAAGGTGAGTTATGGAGTCTTATCGGTTTTCTCGTGGTCACAGAAATGTGTGTGTGGGATTACGGGGAAGAATAGTTTTTTCTGCCCTCCGGCCGGAAAGCGTCACCTTGCCGGCCACTGCGCTAAACGATGATGCCGCTTTCTGGCTCCGTCGAACAGAGAAATAGCATACAAACCTTGGCCAGTAAATAAGATAGTCTCCTTACTATACTGGCCTCGGTATGTCAATGTGCTATTTATTGCTATTCCGGAATTGGAACGACGACGATCAGGCCAAAACCAAAACTTTTAACATTAGTTGACTTGACTAGACTTTAATTCATCTCGACATCTGCTCATTACTAGTGAACGGTTCTTTCAAATCCAATGATTTAAAAAACCTTCTACAAGATCTTTTTTCTATATTTATATTTTACTTTAAATATAAATCGCTTACTTGATCAGTCACGCAAGGACATCCACTGCTGGACATAGGCCTCCCCCATAGATCGCCACAAAGGTCTGTCAGCTAAACGCTCGGTCCTTAAATCGATTACAAATGTATGGTCAATATAAACTATTGAATCACTTCAAAAATCAAGTGGTCGCATCAAAACTAGTCCCGCGGAACACAATTCATGGCATCGAAGAGACTTATATATTTATGCCACACCTGGCCATAAAGCCGCTTTCTGGCCAAGTGTAGACATAAAATTATGTACACAACACGGGACGTAATAAAGAAAGCCCTCGGTCGCATATTTACGTCCCTCGCTTGCAGCTCGGGCCGCAAATTTCTGCGATCTCGGCCTTTCGTTGTTTTACCACCCTAGTTGCGTAATGTACTATTGGTTCGTTTGTATCGGCAGGTGCTCCGAGCGGCGGAGCACGCGCACCTGTGGTCGGAGCTGGTGTTCCTGTACGACAAGTACGAGGAGTACGACAACGCGGCGCTCACCATGATGCAGCACCCCACCGAGGCCTGGCGCGAGGGGCACTTCAAGGACATCATCACCAAAGTAACTACTTATCTAATCATTTCTTCTGTAAAACGCCCACTGGGGCACTTATCTAATCATTTATTCTGTAAAAAATCCACTGCGGCACTTATCTAATAATTTATTATGTAAAAAGCCCACTGGGGCACTTTTCTAATCATTTATTCTATAAAATGCCCACTGCGGCACTTATCTAATCATTTATTATGTAAAAAGCTTACTGGGGCACTTATCTAATAATATATTCTGTAAAAGCTCACTGGGGCACTTATCTAATCATTTATTCTGTAGAAAGCCCACTGGAGCACTTATCTAATCATTTATTCTGTAAAAAGTCCACTGGAGCACTTATCTATTCATTTATTCTGTAAAAAGCCCACTGGGGCACTTTTACAAGTCTAAATCTACCAGTGCTTCCAAAACTGACATCTGAAGAGAAACGCCGCAAGATACACCTCAGTTAGTCTTTCTTTTATACACTTTCATGTGGACATTGTTATTTAAGCGTATACAATTAGGCGAAAGCTTAAGTAATGTTTAAATAGCGTCTAACTTGTCAGTTTGTGACGAAACATTCCGTTTGCCACTAATCGTCAGTTTTGTTCAGTTCTAGTTAATGCTACGCTTATAAATGAAAATGCCAAAATAAACTGGCCAAATGGTATAAAACATAGATTTAAATTACAATCGTTTTCCAGGTGGCTAACATGGAACTATACTACAAAGCGATCCAATTCTACCTCGACTACAAACCCCTGCTCCTCAACGACCTCCTCCTCGTGCTGGCGCCCCGCATGGACCACACTCGTGCCGTCAACTTCTTCACCAAGGCCGGGCATCTGCAGCTGGTCAAGGCGTATCTGCGCTCCGTGCAGAGCCTCAACAATAAGGCTGTCAACGAGGCGCTCAACTCTTTGCTCATCGACGAGGAGGATTATCAGGTTAGTCGCGTACCGCTTTTGGGTCAATATCAGCGTTTCAACCGCGGCGGTTTATTTCATTCGTGTTCCAGCAAATGTAGCAGCAAGCGGTGGTGATCACAGTTAGATTTTATTATAGACCGTGTCGAAGCTACACGTGATTTAATCAAAAGTTGTCGTCACTCGAAAGTCCATGGCGGTTAAAATCGAGTGACGATAATGAAGTTAAAAAAAAAACGTTTGAAATCGGCCATTTTGTAGAGAAGGCGCAACCAGTAGTCCTTCTGTTCTGACAAACTGCACGATTGTTTGAATTGACTAATAAAGAGCGCAATATGGTGTTGGTTGATTCATATTAAAATCGCCCAAGTTGCCGAAATTCAGTATGTCAATTTGAAGGCTTTATTATAGACGCAAATTTCAATGCTGATCAGTTTCGACTTGTGGTCTTGATAAGTATCTATCGCCACATAGGTTATAGGTGTACGTAATTCGACAAAATTGCGTGATGGATTTATTTTATTTTATTTATTTTCCACACTTACAACTATTTTGATTGAAGGCACTACTCTTGCCAACCCAACTCTACCAGAAAACCTAGCAGCTTCATATTGACGACGACTTCTGGGAGACACATATAGAGCTACTTGTGAATAACCAATGTGAAGTTCTGAAGTGCACGAGGATTGCATTAGCCTTCAAGTTTCAAATAGATTTTCGGTGACTAAATGTGTTATATTTGTTTCCAGGGACTACGAACGTCGATAGACGCATTCGACAACTTCGACACGATCGCGCTTGCGCAACAGTTGGAGAAACACGAGCTCACAGAGTTCAGAAGAATCGCCGCGTACCTATACAAAGGTAACATTCCCTTAACCATTGTTTATTTTATAGGATAGCATATACCCGCGACTACCACTTGATAAAAATTGAACGGGCTATATCTTCATTATTTTTTGTTTAATTGTCCAAAGAAAAATTACGTGTTTAATATTTTCTTATAATCTACCTAACGGATGCAACAAACATGATGAGGACACTAGCCTATTACCAATATACCTTCCTCAGGCAACAACCGGTGGAAGCAGTCCGTGGAGCTATGCAAGAAGGACGCGCTATACGCGGACGCCATGGAGTACGCGGCCGAGTCCCGCCAGTCCGACGTGGCCGAGGAGCTGCTCGACTGGTTCCTGCAGCGCGACAACTACGAGTGCTTCTCCGCCTGCCTCTACCAGGTACAACAACATGATACGAAAAAAAAACTAATTATATGCCAGCCCGATAGTGGCCATAAAGTCGTCCAGCAGTATAAAATACGTCTCTACTTGAGCATTTCTCAAAATTTTTGCCATTTTTTTATTGTGCAATTTCACGCTAATTTTATGTTATTTGTACTTAGAATGGGACAAAAATTGCCCCAATTTTTTTCCCTATTGTGTTACTATTTTTCCATATTATTATCTTCCTACGGCCGACGGTTAGAACTTTTATATTATCAAATAAGTTTCTGGGCCTTGGGAGGATATAATTTGTATAACGGTAACACAAAGGAAAGTTCCGTTAATGTATCGAACATTTGGGACATTTTTGTTGTTTTATTGGGATGGAAAGGGCTGATAATTCTAAGTAGAAATAACGTAAAATTCGTAGAAACCTTCACAATGAAAAATATTGGATTTTTTTTAGAAATGCGCTCTTAACTCTCGGCGCTATAAGGTTACAAAATTGATTAGCCGGGAAAAAAAAACAGCGTAAAAAAGGCGGCAATTCAATCGCATAACATACTACCTTCCAACGTGTCTCTCAGATTACTTAAACGTTAAAAGGAACTAAGCTTGATTCAATTATATTTGTGTTTTTACAGTGTTACGACCTATTGAAACCCGACGTAGTCATCGAACTGGCGTGGAGGCATAACATCATGGACTTCGCAATGCCCTTCCTCATTCAGGTCAGTAGACTTCTATTGGTTTTCGAATTATCATTATTTCAATGTAGTCTAAAAGCAACGTACTTTGTTTCTCATTCCATTTCGCGATTATATTCTATTGCTTTAGTAGACTTCAAGAATGTACGTTTGATGAATTGTAACTGTAAAAAATTTATAGAAAATCATGTTTTTAAGAGTTGTCCAGGGGACGTAACCATGATAACGAGGTACAAGAAAAAGTCGATCGACCCAATAGGGATGATGACTGGGTTAAAAAATATGTAATTCTATTTAGTCCGTTAGTTAGATTATGGAAAAATATGGGACACGTATTTTTTGGTTTATCAAAATATTAAAAATCGACAAAGTTATAGATCATCAAACTTCTGGAGTGGGGGCTTGTGACGTCACTCTTGAGTACAATTTGTACTCAAGAGTGACGTCACTCGAAACTTCTAAGCACTCTATCCTCGTCAGTTTTTGTTTGTCAAACAAAACAAAAAATACGTGTACAATATTTTTTCATAATGTAACAGACGGACTAAACAGTTTTTTTTAGTCATCTAGCCTATTACCCTCTTTGCTCATATCAATGGTTTAAAACGAAACTGACTGTTCAGACTGTCCGCGAGCTAACGACGAAGGTCGAGAAACTGGAGGAAGCGGACGCGAAGCGCAGCACCGAGAGCGCCGAGAACGAGACCAAGCCCGCCATGATGATGGAGCCTCAACTCATGCTCACAGCAGGTATACAACCCATAACATCCACCTACAACATTCCATTACCATCCCTAATACAAATAACTTGCATTGGGGTAATTTCGAACGTGGGATACTTTTAAAAATTAGCTATTTCCACTAAACTATGACATGGCGTCTGTTGGAAGGCATTTACAATTGTTCCCTAATGCAAATCATCCTTTTCAGAGCCACGACTGTTAAAATAAGTGTCTAGATAAATTATACCTATGCTCTATATTTAAGAATTGAATGATAATTATGTATTTGTTTTGAATGTATCTTGATGATTTATTGTTTAGCTTATGACGACGCAAAAGTGATTGCAAAATCCTACTTGAATAATGATCTTTTATATTTATCTTATCTATGCAAGTTTTTTGAGGTCTACAATAAGTCGAAGCACTAGCGTGTCTGATATAGTGTCAGCGTGTTATAGTAAATATTCTGTTGCGTCTAGAAGTATAGTCTGAGAAATTTTTAATTTTGGGAATTACTCCGTGTTCGAAATTACCCGAATGCACCTTATTATTTTTTATTGGCAGCCTCCCCAAACAAGTGACATCAAAAAAAAACAATGCATAATTGGCGGGGTCGCGTAACAAACATACAAAAAAAACTTCGTCTAATTGATAATCGTCTCCCTTTATCGATTGAAAATAACTTTTAAAATGGATCTGAACCCATGAACGATGAAATTTTGTTACGTTGTTCCGTTCTTCCAATTATAAGAGTATAACAAATTGTCTTATAAGAGTATGATTCGATGAGACCTCCGCAGTTTTTCAACCAAACTATGCGGTAACACTATAGTTTTTTATCTAGAAACCACACCCCCGAACAAAACGAGCTATGAAACCGAGCCGAGGCCAGGCCGGGTATAGTCCCTCTTACCACCCATGATGATCACCATTCTCGTAGTGAGTAGTCTTGCGACCGCTAACCGCATGCGATAATCGCTTATACGACTTAAACGCGAAATACGACGAGCCCATCGAGTTTGATTTGAAGTCTGTTAAGATACTAAAATTGGGTTATTTCACACTGTTTTCAAATGTCTACAGACTTGTCTCGCTTGGAAACTATCTAAGACTAAAAAGTACTGAAAATGTATGTTTTTTTCTAATCGTCCCTATGTTTGTTAAAATTTTTGAACCAGAATTGTGACTATCCGGAAATCAATCACATTTTAACCATCTGAAGTGATATCGAAAATTACCAAATAGTTGTTTGTTATCTTCGTCAGACTCAAAACCTGTAAATGCGTACATGCCATCTAACCTGCGACTGAACAGCCTGTCTAAATATTCAATGCATCTCTAAGCTGCTCATAACCACACTAGTAAAGAATAACATGTGTCACGCGGGCATGGCGCGGACTCTAGAATCTTCCGGATGAGCCGGTGTAAACCGAATTCGACGCATATGTGATATTCGATGCAAACATCTGCGATCTCGGCCTTTCGCTGTATTACCACCCTAGTTGTGTAATATACTATTTTGCGCGCCCGCTCCTTGTTGGCGCTCAGGGCACGTGCCCTGCCTGCACCACCCTCGCTACGCCACTGCTCGTGTGCCAGCTTTTCTGTGTGTCTTATGACATTCTCACACTCGCATAATTTGCAGGGCCCTCGATGGCGTACCCCGGCGTGCCCGCGCAGGCGTCCCCGTACGCGTACGCCGCGCAGGCGCCGTCGCCGGCGCCCTACCACGGCTACGGCATGTAGGGAACACACTCCCCGCGCTGGGGCTACGCTCACTTCTGAGCCACCGAGACTGGAACGCTGGGACACGAGGGAACACGTGCTATGATGATCACTTTTATCTAGGTTTTATACTCAACAGACTTTCCAATCTGCAACCGTCGTCGACTTCGCTGCGGCTTCAAAAGGTTCTACTACCGTGTTGAAACTAAAAATACTACTAGAATGGGCAGGACGACTAAAAAAAAACTGTTTAGTCCGTCAGTTAGATTATTAAAAAATATTGTACTCGTATTTTTTCTTTTGTTTGACAAACAAAAAATGACGAGGATAAGAGTGCTTAGAAGTTTCGAGTGATGTCACTCCTTGGTACAATTTTCACCTAGGAGTGACGTCACAAGCCCCCACTCCAGAAGTTTGATGATCTATAACTTTGTCCATTTTTAATATTTTGATAAACCAAAAAATACGTGTCCCATATTTTTCCATAATCTGACTGACGGACTAAATAGAATTATATAGTTTTAACCCAGTCGTCATCCCTATTGACGTTTGACACTCACCACTTGTTTCTCTCATCTCGTACCGAACAGAACAAGAAGGGATTATAGAAAGGCAGTCCCAAATCACACTTAAGTTACAGTGGGTCTATGTTAGACACACTTATCGTTCTATAAATGCGTGATAAATCACATATCTTTCTGGCAAGTGTAGATGCGAGAGAGAATTATGTACACAGCGAAACATAGGCTTCATTACCGATGGAATCCCAGCTCTAGATCATGTTATTAATTCGTTCATTGGAACGAGGAAAGGTTATATGTATGACGCAGAACAGGTTGGTAAAGCCTGCATAGACGACCAATAAAACCCAGATAGAAGTGACTTATGTAAGCACTAGTTTAGAGTTACGGCTTGAAGCGGGGATAGCGTTTCTCGCTCTTCTCACTTAGAAAATAGGAGAGAACGTGAAAGTGCCAGTTATAATAATATAACTGATACTAATAAACCTTATTGTAATGCATATAGGTGCATTCTACTCTATACTCGCTGGTGTTAAAAGACTCCTTTGCTTCTAACCGTAACTCTGAATTCTGTGTACGTAGAATGGCAATCGAGTTGTCCGAATATTGTTATAGATTCAACATCGATTACCATTTTGCGTGTTTAGACAAGTTCCGAAAGTCCCGAGCCAGCGGTCTCGTCCGATGTAAAGACACAATGGATATACTCTCTATGCACTTGAGACCGAGTAATCCCATTCCGTCGACCATTGGCTATGTATTATAAGTGAAAACACTCCTTACACCCTGCAGAGGCCTAAGTTACGACTAGTATTCTACTTAGTATTCTCATTTTGTAAAAAGTTATCTATGTCTAAAGTGCATAGAGATACGTTTAAGATTTACGAATAGTTTAGCGTTTGGGCCGACAGTTAGAACTATATAAATCGTTGGCCTGTACAAAATTATAATATATTTGATGGTAAAGTAGCTCTCATGACTACAAAGTGCTTTATTTTTAAATGGGAATGAGAGTTTTAATAGACCGGCCAGTGGCCGTTGGTTTTGCGTAGTTGTCGCGTTAGGCCGCGCGCGCACGAACATACCACCGCTCGTTATGATGCCGCGTTAGGGCGTATGCATACGTGAGATTGTGTAGTCGTTACAAAGTATGGGCGCCTTATATCTGTGTACCTATTTAATACGGCTACATTGTAGCTCGTCATGTGGGTGAGTTGTCAGTAGTTGATCATTCGGCTTACACTTCCATTCAAGCTTGGATTTGTCATTAGGTGCATTAAGTTCGCTGTGACGTCAACACTTGCAAAGACAAATATTGTAACTCTGTTTCATGATCGTAACTTGAGAGTTATTTGTTGTTTGAAGTGTGGGCGGGCCGGAGGCGCGGCCTGTAGCGAATGTCGTCCAAAATCTAAATTTAATAAATTATTGAAATTAATAATTTGAATATAATTATTTTGTCATGTTATCAATATTATCAGATTGTATGTTATTTTTCATATTTTTTTTATATTACTGAAAACACTCGCATAGATATTGGAAATGTTCATATTATACAGATCTAAGAAAAACTAAACTCGATCGAACAATACTATAAAATAGTGCAATAATAAACTTAACTCATATTATAATCAAAATACCAACGAATTAATGCATGCACGAAACCTTCAATATTAATGTACAAAATATATCACAATATTTCTGAAGTTGACCACGTTTGTTGTATGTATATAATGATTCATCTGCAGACTCGATCGGGCGGTTGATGACGCGAAGAGATTGAGGTTACGATAGTAATGATTTCATAATTTCTAGATACGTTTAGGTTTAGTTTAGGCGGAATTAGTGGTACGATGTTATTTTTGAGTAATATGTTGAGACCGTGTGCGAGGTTTGTATAACACGCTTTATGCGTTCATATCGCACCTTGATTGATGCCTTTGCTAGATAAGTCAAATATATCTGTGAAGGAGTGGGCGCCATCTAGTCGCTGCCGATGAAAACTAACGCGGCCATAGACAACTTACGTTTATGTTGCTGTCTCATGCATCGTTATGTCTCTTTGGTAGCGCTAGAGGGCAGATTCGCAAGGCACTCTGGGGGACCTTAGCCTTTTATGTATGTTACAGTTTTGTGTACACATTATTTCGAGAGATTCATATTTTACCCAGTTCTACGTGGAATGACCCCAGAAATGCCTTATTATTCTTAGAATACGTAGATTGCATTGACTTGTAATTAATTCTGTAGCTCAAAGGCAAAGTCACGATTGAAGACAACGCTTAGTTTTGTGTTGAAACCATGATATCCTAAATGTCTGTGTCTTTAATTTGGACGTAAGAATTTCAGTTACAGAATTGTTACTTATTGTAAAATGCGAGTTGCAAATAAATCATTGATGTTAAAATGATTCATTCAAATCATTCCTATCACATTATGATAATAATAATAGCAATTGTTATGAATATGTTCATTTCTTTCTTAATAATACATCTTTAACATAAAATTGTGAAAGAAAGTTCATTGTTCTATTATTAATATTGTATTTATTCATGTATGATAATGTTTCCCTGAATTTTATTATAGTAAGATTATATTATATTGTATGAATAAACTAAATTGTGTTTTTCTGGTTGTGCTTGTCCCTCCACCGAATAATTAAACAAAACGGCAAATTGACGCTGTCGACGTCAACGTCTCGATTTTTAGATGACGTCTTTGGCGGTCAAAAGGTTAAGGTTACAGTTTTTTTCACCTAGGTATTTCGTCGGTACTATATATTGACAGCATTAGATTCTGGATATCTTTACGGTGTACGCCATCTTGACGGTCACGAACTGACCGTTTTCTGGCTACAGTAAAGTATAAAGACAACCACTACAGTCTTTAGAAGGGCATCGCAGTATTCGCAGTCGCAGTGCGGGAAGTCCGCTTAATGCGCAACCAAAGAATGTACAGCTAGATAATCTGCGTCTTGCAAAATGGTGGGTGGGTTGTGCTATATCACTCCGAGCAAAAGTAATGCAAATTCCAATCATTCTTGTATTTGGAATTACACTCGGCGCTGGCTAGCCAGTTTTGCTTGAACTTGGCTTAACACGCTGCCGCGTGTCTAGATATAATCAATCATCATGGACATAATTCTATCAGATGAGCTGTTCTGTATAGAGCTGGTTCGATCGTGTGTTATAGATTTTATTGTATGGCAATCTCATTTCATGATCTCATGCTGCTTCTACACGATGGCCCACTATGATGGGCCAGCGTGTAGAGGGCATAGTGGTGACGGATGGCTTATGGCGCGTGCGATGGCCGTGGAATGGCGACGGTGTCGGTTTTTCGGCCGCACATCAAAGGGAGTGGGCCAGCGATGGCGGTACGCATCTACACGATGGCCCATCGTGTAGAGGAGCTATCATTGCCGATATGACGGATGTGATCTCTTATGTTGCTTGACTGTCTTGTTTTCTGGTTTGAGCTGATGGCCTTGTTGCCAATGCTCCTAATAAATAAAAAAATGACGGATGTGACATATTATGACAGCACACTGACAGCTACACAGCGATTTAGTTTTGAATTATCTTCCCCTTTCCCTTATTTTATTATGACATACAAGCGTAAAAAGTACCACCATGGTGATACGCACTTGGCAAGACGCTGGAGGGTAAGGAATCGGAAGAAGGATCTTGACCAAATCGACGAAGACATCAAAGAAGGTAAGGTTATAGTCCTGTCACATGCTTTCAGATTTATAGGTTATCTGTGCCGATATTATTTTGATTGTTGCCTATTTTTCAGATAATGCTGAAAAATTATTGAATCAGGACGTGGATTTGGATGTTCCTGGTGCAGCGCAGCACTACTGTCTTCACTGTTCTCGGTATTTTATCGACGATAAAGCGTTGAATGATCATTTCAAGACTAAAGTTCACAAACGGAGGTTAAAGGCTTTAGAACTTCAGCCTTATACTATCGAAGATTCAGAGAGAGCGGCTGGGCAGGGGAACTTCGTACAACCAGTTAAAAGGAAAATTACTTCACAGAATCAGAACGCTGACAAAGCTATTGACGATGATGGTGACGCAGTGCTAGACGACGTTACTCCGAATAAAAAGAAAAAAGTAGACGAAAATGCTACGTAAGAATATCGACGTTCTCACCCGCAAAGTCTTTAGTCATAAGAAGTTATTTGTAAGGAAGTCTGCACTGTTTATAAATGGACCTAAAGCAAGTGAGACATTTGTGTTTGTCACCCCTCATGTTGATTTGCCAGAACTGATGAAACAAAAATCTCTGATACAAGAACAATTAGAAAAACGGAATGCTAATATTGACTTGGAGAAACTAGAAAATCTTTGGATTGTGTATGAAGAACTGAAAAAACAGAAATCTGACTATGATAAGAAGAAAGCTGAGATTAGTCGGGAATTAGGAAAGTTAATAAAGAGTGAGCCTGATAGTGATGTTACTAAAAAGTTCAAAATCCAAAGTGATTTAGTCAAAGAAAACATAAAAAAGTTAAAGGTACCTTTATGGTCTGCCGAAGAAGCTGTGATGATTGAAACATTAAAATTGCCAAATGTTCTACATCCAAAAGCTCCACTTAAAGAGAATCAGGTCATACATATGTACAGTTCACCTCCAAATAATAATAAAGACCACTTAACTATTGGTAGAGAAAAGAACCTTATACATTTTAAGAAGAATGAAAATTATTATCTCACAGGAAATGCAGCAATTTTCGAACTTGGTGCAAAGTTTTATTTTAATGATGTTCTTAGAAAGAACAAATTCATTCAATTTTCAAATCCCGATTTTGTGAAAAGTGTAATTGTCGAAGGTTGCGGAGAAGATCATACAGATCCTGATGCCACATTTATTTTACACCATAATGAGGACACCAAAGTGAATCCAGACAGCAGATTGCATTTAACAGGAGGAGCTTCATTGTGTTCTTTCCTCGCATACCATGCTAAAAATGTCTTATTTGCAAAATCACTGCCATTAAATTACTTTTCAATGGGACGTCAGTATGCACCGTCACCAACTGAAGAAGACAACCTATTTCATGTCAGCCAAGCCTCTGTTGTACAGATCTTTAATGTTACAAAGGATGCTAAAGAACTTGATGCTTCACTGGAGGAAATTATTGATAGTCTTAAAGACGTTTATAATAAACTAGGTTATCATTACCGATTAAGCATTGTTCCAGCGCATAAACTAGCCATGTGGGAGTCCTTAAGGGTACAAGTAGAGATGTATTCAAGTTCTATGAAGAGATATATTAGTGTTGCCGAAATGTCTGTCAGTGGAGACTTTATAAGCAAGAGATTAATGTTCACATATACAGAAAATAAGGAATCTAAGTTTCCACACATTATTTCAGGCACAATTTTAAATATACCAAAACTTTTAGCTTGTGTGCTTGAGCAAGATCCGGAGTTTTCAATTCCTGAAATGTTTAGAGTAGAAAATTGGTCTATATCAAGTTAAGAAAAGAAATTGTGAACAATAAACAATTTAATTTGATAACATTATTAATAACAATTTTTAGTATAACAAATTTCAAATAGTAGGCAATAGCGGCCTAACTATATATCAGTTTGGTATTCTGTTCTCTTCCAGTATGGGTTCTCTAGATCAACAGGGTTTTGCAAACTGATCTCTATGATATCTAAGTGTCCAGTTTTTGTTAGCAGCATTATGGTATGTGTCCTGTAGAACAAAAGATTACATGTAAATTCTAGTAAATTGTTTTTAGTTTGATCATGTAAAAATCCAGCTGTGTTATATTTTTGAAATGATTACGCATTTACGTATTTTTTTCATGCAGTTCTTTTTTTTGTCTTATAACTTCTATCTTAAGGTACACAGTTGTTTGTAAAAAAGCGGCATACCTTGTTCCATATCGTGCCTCTGGTATTGAAACAAATATTGAACTCAGTTGTTGATACATTGCAGTTCTATTTTGTAACTGCTGGTCAGGTAAATGCCTGGAAATAAATGTTGACTAGTTATTTATTGTTTTCATCCGCCTCCTATCCATTTTTTGTTTGTAAGTTGTGCTCTTTTTACTCTCCAGTTAGAGCGTCCAGACTTAAAGCTTCGTGAAATCTCCTCCACATTTGTGGCCCGTTTCACGAAGCAAAGTCTAAACTAGCAACATTGGTTAAAAACAACACCATTGGTTGGTCTGGCCAATGTTGCCAGTTCACACTTATATTTTATTGATTTTATAGCATTAATGACTGCCAACGAATTCTAAATATTTTATTAGAAGATAAAAATTATATGTCTCGGGCAGGATTCGAACCTGCGTCTCCTACGGCTCTCCAGGCCAACACTGGTTTCGGTGGCGCAATTGGTAGCGCGCCTGTGTTCGCCCGGAGAGCCGTAGGAGACGCAGGTTCGACGACCGCTTTAGCTCAGTTGGTAGTGACTCTGCCTACGAAGCAGGAGGTCCTGGGTTCGAATCCCGGTAAGGGCATTTATTTGTGTGATGAGCACGAATATTTGTTCCTGAGTCATGGATGTTTTCTATAAAATTTAAGTATTTGTATCTATTAAATATATCGTCGTCTAGTATCCATAACACCAGCCTTATTGAGCTTACCCCTAATATTTATTATTAAAAAAAAAGAATCCTGCCCGAGACACAATTTTTCTCTTCTAATGAAATATTTTTAATTTTATTAACTTGTAGCTTTGTGACACGGGTAATTAATAATATACATAATTTGACGCCGACAAAAGTTATTATTTGTTCCGTTTCGTCGTTCGACGTCTTCATTGAGAGAGTAGCGATGTTCGCGCCGATTTGAACGCCGCCGGAAGTACCACGTGATGCCGTCGTCGCCTCGAAGCCGCATCCGGTTCCCGCCGTCAACTGTCAAAAGCAAAAACCCGCCAACTCGCTCGCCGCCATGTTAAACCATTGTTGCGTCGTCCGCCGTCCGAGACGGACGTCCGCCCTTAGCCTTTGCTCTAACCGGCGAAAACTATATTATCATTTTTGTTAATTATTAATATTCGGCTAAAAGCCGATTTCAAAAATCGCTCGGTTACTGCAAGGTTAATAGGTCTGACTATCTCGCGCCCCCGTGAATAGTTAGCCCGCGTATCTCCGAGATGTGAAGTAGGAGATACGAACGAAGTGCCACAACGTGCCGTCGCATGTTCCGGAGCAGAGCGTCGCGTACAGCAGCGCCGAGGACGCGGTCAGGTACAAACTTGTACCGACAGCCGGTGAGTCAGCCATCATACCTACCTACCAACCAGGAGTGTTTTATCATTTTACTTCATTGAAATTAGAACTTTTATTAAGCGGAGGTTCTTTATCTGGAGCTCGAACAGTCCCAAAAGCGAATTTGCTCCAAGCGTATAAATTAACTCGTGTGGTAGAAACCTACCCTCATTTTTACTTTTAAAATTTTCAATGCTTAGCTCTTGCAATAGTCATATTGCGTTATTTTTTCAGCTGAAAGCATTACGAACTTCTTAATAAGTGTTCTTTTATCACGCGCGTTCCATCCTACCCTCGGATCTGGATGTAAAGACCGTTATTAAGTACGTGGTCTTCTGCCGCGTAATATCTTTCATCTGTGCTATCTAAACAGTATTTTAACGGCCGACACATAGTCGCCGAAGATGTAGTCGCTAACGTATACGTCGTTATTTTTATCTGTGCTTAGAGCGACGAGAATTTATCGAATTAATGAATAATTATCGCTGACTATGCCGCGTTATATTTTATTTGAATCGTGAACGTCGTGTTGAACGTGAATTAATGATTAAAGAATTATCGAAAGTCACTTATGACACGTGGTTAACCCTTCCGCAAAAAGCGGGCATCGTGTCGATTCAGGTCCCGTGCCCCCTGGGCCGCCTTCACCGCATCCCGCAGAATAGCCGCATGAGCGCTTCCCTAGCCTAGACAAGAAGCACATTATCGACGTCTCGTGATAGACGCGCGTCCAGAACGCGGTCGCCGCGCCGCGGACCCGCCGCTCCCTGAGCACCGCGTGCGTGGCGCCTTTTATTTAGTGCTTCGACTGTATCTTAACAGGGTTAACGTAAGGAATCTTCAGAATGAATTCGGGTTCGATCCCCAGCTGCGAGATAATTGTAACAGCGGGGGTGATATAGATTTTTCCGGAATAATCTTTCGAAAGTGACCCCGCACCGGCCGGACCCTGAGAAATAGTTCCAGCGGACTCCGACTACAGGTACAGATCGCCAGGCATGAACCCTAGGAGAGGCGTTGCGGGGTATCGCAGAGCCGTAGGATCCAGCGAAGCGGCATAAGTATCCGGCATCCATAATCCCGTAGAGACGAAGATTGCTGTGGAGAAGTACCTCAAACGATCCGCCGCTCGTCCCCCCGCGCGCCCACGCCCTTACCGCTACGTCTACAGGTAGGTACGCCTTCACTCTACGCATCGATCGACCCGTCGGCCAGTAATGTTCGCGTGACCTCGTGTGGGCGCCCTCGCAGCGCGGGTAGCTAGTCGCGGGCGGTCGCGGGGGCTCCGCGGCGCCGCCCGCGCCCCGCCCCCGCCCCGCGCCCCGCCCGCACCCCGCACCCGCCACGCGCCAAGACATCGAGCGCCACCATGTACTCTCACTGAAATTGAGAACGAGGTCACAATGTGTGCTGTTGCGTCACTTCGTGCGTGACGCTGCGTCCTCGTGCAGACACCGCCTCGGCCGTCCCTCCGCGTCACTCCGCGTCAGAATCTGCTGATTTTGGCGGGGTTCGACACTGCTGTACAGGTACCTATGTAAGTTATCGGTGTCGCCATTGTGCCGTCCGCCGTCGCGGCATCCGCCGTAACGTCAGCTTCTATCGAGGCTCCGGTCGCCGCTATGGCGTCGGTCACCTCTCCGGTTGTTGCCGTAACGCCACCACTTGGGTGTCATCGCAATGGTAAATAACGCGCTATAGCTCCACCCACCGCACCAGTACGGGTCGCCTCGATGGCTCCGACCACTGCTGTGAGGGCGTCCATCGTCCCCGCATCGGTCGCTGCGAGGGCGCCAACCATGCTACAGCATCTAGCGCGCCGCAGGCATCGGTCTTCGCAATGGCATCAACCACCGCTATACGGCGGTCTCTACGCTGGCACAGGCTGCTGCAATGGCACCATTGGCCACTGCGCGGGCATCAATGCCGGAATCACACTTTGCGCCGGTACGGATCGCCCCAATGGCTCCGTTTGCCGCTGCCCCCGACATAATTCGCCATACTGGCCTTCTGCGGGGCTACCCTGCGCGCTGGCACGGATCGCCGCAATGGCGCCACTTGCCACTGCCCCCGGTATCAATTGCCACACCAATGTTCTATGCGGGGCTCCTCTTCGCGCTGGCACGGATCGCCGCAATGGCACCGCTCGCCACTACACTAACATCGGCCGCCTCAACGGCACCGACTGCTGTCTACGCGTGAATATCGGCTGCTGCAATGGCACGGATCGCCGCAATGGCACCGCTCGCCACTACACTAACATCGGCCGCCTCAACGGCACCGACTGCTGTCTACGCGTGAATATCGGCTGCTGCAATGGCACGGATCGCCGCAATGGCACCGCTCGCCACTACGCTAACATCGGTCGCCACAACGGCACCGACTGCTGTCTACGCGTCAATATCGGCTGCTGCAAGGGCACGGATCGCCGCAATGGCACCGTCCGCCACTACACTAACATCGACCGCCACAACGGCACCGACCGCTGTCTACGCGCCACTACCGGCTGCCGCAACGGCACCACCTACCGCCATGGCGCTGTCGCAGGTAACCTCTGAAGCACCGCGCGCTACACGCGCTACTGCAGTATTTTGAGAGTCCCCATCAGAGAATTCAGAGGTAAAGCGCGCGTCTCGACCAAACTCCGTCGCAGCCGTCACTCCGACGTCATCATCTTTCTCGCCACTACATCAACATCTATAAAAGTATGTCGCGTCTCCCGGGTTTCTCCGAGAAGCTGGGAAATGTCGAGCACCACCATTTTAAAAGACTTGTCGATATCCCGACGTACGCGTTTTGACCAGTCGGAACAGACCTTTGCCACCAATGAGACTGGCGCAAGTCTGCCATCTGAGGTAAAAAATGCTTCTTATCCCATTGGAACCAATCACCGTAACTGTCTTACGACTCTTAAGAGTACAGGTATGTCATCTTGTGTTCGCTACATCCTTATCGGAAAAGGCAATGCCATCAGGTTCAAAGCAGAACGCGCAGCAGCTCTCCGCCCGGCCGCGGCCACTGTGGCCAGGTTTCGCCAAGGCCAGCATTTTTGCTCGCGACTAAATAGACAATCTGGGTAAAAACTCGGGAGAGCGTGCAGCGGTTCATCTTTAACACTATAGAAGTTATGTGGGCTACTTTTGCACATCTGACTGATATTTATACGCCTATTTTGCGTACACTTTAAAAGTAATCTAGCCGCGCCGGCAGAAATTTTTAAGTTATATCGGCAAATACTTAATTTTTCTTCATTATTCTTTAATCGCTACGGCGGCCCTGCCATACAGGGGTGAGATATGAAACCCTCGAGGTATTTTCCTTGTCTATACGGACAGATGTACCATATGGTTAAACTTCTAAAGCCGATCCAGTTAATGGCCCTTACTTAAGAATCAAACAAATTCGTAAATAAATGCACAAATATCCAGAAAACTATCCGCTTGGCAAGGTGGAGATAGTTGCCGACGCGACACGGTTTTCGGAGACACAATTTCAAGTGGTTGCTAAGTAAGTCTGTTCATCTACATCACGTTCCGCTCTCTCACTGCGGAGCCGCTGGCAAACACCGAAACTACACAATCTGCAGACACACCTTTGTACGTATCTCCAAGGTGCCAGATCTGGCTACTACAGCCGCTAGGCTCCGACATCGGACCTGGCCGAAGTAGAAGATCATGGCGGCCCAAGAAAACTAATCGCAGGGTCGTTAGCCTAACAAAAGGTAAAATGTCAGTGTCAATAGAACGCGACCCTAATCGCGTTGACTATTTTTTTTTTTTTTTTTTTTTTTTTTTTTACTTTTATTTTATGTTTTTGTTTAAAGCGTGAGCACCCGTACCTAGTACTATTCAGAATAAGAACAGTTAAGATTGTGTTCTGGTAATATTCTGATTCTCTAAAATTTAATTTGGCAATCGTAATTAAGCCAAAATTGCTTCGACTTGGCCAATGATACTTTTGACGCCACGCCAGAGTATAAAGTGCTATGCATCCCTCCTCCTGTCTGAACTGTGCCTACGGTATGTCCAACATGTACAGTTTCGTCTTGAGCTTGGTAATACATCATAAGAATACAACAACGTAATATAACGATATCCAAAAACTTGTTAAAATGTCATACAACAGTGTCATATATATATATATATATATATATATATATATATATATATTCCAACTAATCAAAACTTCTTTTAAATTCGGAAACGAATTACCGTCAACTAGTACTAGTATCAACACTGAATGCTTCATATCCTATATATACGTATGATATGCCTTTGTGGAAATATAAAAGGTCTAATCCCCTATCAGTATCTCTAAAATGTCTACGTGTAAGATTTCAAAAATCCCTGACGAGGACTGCTAGTCCTACTCGCCTCGAGCAAAGAGTCGTCTAAACGGGTTCCCTTCTCACGGTCCTGGGTAAAGTACAACTATGTTATCAGGACATCGAGAACCGCAGACTGCGCCTGCCGAGTATCTTCTGTCAAGTGGGTCCTACATACACTAGCATACTTCGTGAACCACCGGGTAACTAATGCGTTACCATCAGGTACGTTAGGCAAGTACTCTTGCCGTATGCAAGGCAAGTCCTTTCCCTTCTCGCTGACTTAAGCTTCACATTGTTGCGCCCTCTCACTCGCCACCAGGAGATAATAAACAGATCTCAATGAAGACGTCGAACGACGAAACGGAACAAATAATATAACATTTTACCTTCCAATAAAATGATTATTATTTTTCCTGAAGTCGTTCGACGTCTGAGTAATGGCTTCCTGGTGGACCACCAAACGCATTACCTCCGCAACAATGGTTTAACATGGCGGCGAGCGAGTTGGCGGGTTTTTGCTTTTGACAGTTGACGGCGGGAACCGGATGCGGCTTCGAGGCGACGACGGCATCACGTGGTACTTCCGGCGGCGTTCAAATCGGCGCGAACATCGCTACTCTCTCAATGAAGACGTCGAACGACTTCAGGAAAAATAATAATCATTTTATTGGAAGGTAAAATGTTATATACTCACTGCTCCTTCGACTTCAACAATGCAAGCAGTTCTTCAATCAGTTGTTCTTTCTGAGCAACCTTGTTGAGTCTGCTGCAAATTTCACCTAGAGCATGTCTGCCAGCTTTGGCCTTCATCAGAGGATGCTCCGGAAGACTGTTTGAGAAACCCAAGCATGAGTCTTCCCATGTACTCATTCTGCCTGAGGAGTTTGAGTATGTGTGAACTTTGGTCTGGCTCCTGAAATACAAAGTAGAATTAAAAAATAATTAAAAGTGACTAATATTGGTAAATCACTCACATCAGCAGCCTATATGCTGCCGTCCTCAAACTAAAAGGCTGCTAATTTGTATGAAACTTCATACAAACTAATAGCCTTTTAGTTTGAGGACGGCAGTATACTTCCCACTGCTGAATGGGCTGTAGTCTCCACACTAGCCTGTCCTCACTGCGGATTGGGGACTTCTTTCCTCAAATCTCATCTTCATATTGGTACATGATATTCATTTAAAATATCACAGGTTATTTTCCTTAGCCTACATGTGTATCCCACTGCTGGGCCTTTGGAGTGGAGAAATAGGAGGTAAAGGCCGCCTAGTACCAGCTCAGCGCATGTCCCTGCCTCCTGGTTTGAAACTTCCTGATGAGTGGCCATACAAACATCTTACCTTTCATTCCCTTAAGGTGATTCGAGTCGGTCGATAGAGCTACTCAAATCACCTTAAAGGATTATTTTTGAGACACAGACTATCTTGTCTTTCCAGGCTCTCAAACAGTCTACATAACAAATTTCATCTAAGTCAGTTCAGAGGTTGAAGCATGAAAAGGTAACAAAGCAGACAGACAGATTGCATCTCACTATATGTGGTTTAGGTTGTACGTTGTTTGCCAGTTACGGAACTGTTGTTATATAGATAAGGAAGTAAGTATTCATTAAGACTAACCTACCCAAATTCATAAGTTACCAAGACGAATTCAATAGTTTCCTTAAAGTAATCATGTTTACTCTCAATGTATTCATGTATAGGAGAATCGCTTTGTACATAATCTGTTACTAATCTTCCTCTGCCTGAAAACAATATAAAAAGGCGATGTTAAAGTTCGCAATATAAAAGAAACATCTAAGAGCTGTGATGTTATAAAAGATCAGTACATTTCAATGTGCTATTGGAGCATTCCATGAAAACATCTACTTTTAGTCCCTTACAAAACAGTATGGTAGCTGCTACCCTAATCAAACTTATTAGCTGCTAAGAAACTCTATCTATCTTAAGCCAAGTTATAATATTACTATACCGCCATTCAGCTTCCTAATTTTACTTGTCAAAAGTATTAAAAAGTTAGTGTCCCTTACGAAACGTTTTCGTGGAATGCTCCTGTTTAACCAATTTCAACCGGGAGGACCGTTTTAAGCTTTCATCTTTGTGGAATCCAGTCATCAGCAAGTGTAAGGCCTCATTTAGACGGGGCGAGAACTCGTATGCGATTTTCATTTCATTGCAGCGATTAATCGATCAACTGTACTCATCATATCTAGGTAGCCCGCAATGTAATCAAACTCGCATACGAGTTCTCGCCCTGTCTAAATGGGGCCTAATCCTCGTCAAATCGCCTGATGTTGTGAGTTGGTAACTGAATATAAAGACAGACAATATTGTGAAGAAATGCACATTGAGCTAACTGAAGATGTAACTACTATCATGTTGGTGTGGTTTCTTTGTCATACCAACCCTGACCTGCCAAATCTGGGATCACATTTAAAGCATACCCTGAAAGACATGGGGAAAAGTGCTAGGAGTCATTTATGTAGTGGCTAATTACTTTTTGCATCTGCCCTTTTACTGTACGGTAAATTCAGGAGAACCCCAAGTTTCCTCCTCTTTGGAGACACTGCCAGCCATGTGCCATCACCATCAGGTACTCCCAAATCCCGTCCTGAGAAAATTACACAAAGGTTTATTTCATTTGAAAGCAACAGGTTTAGCACTATGCTTGGATTAAAAACAAATTGACATGGGCAAATTAACTGAATTCTAAAATCCACACCACAATTGGTATAAAATATTTTAAGCGAAATAGCACTGATAGATAGACTAGTTCAGGGATTTCTGTTTTATAATAGGTAGAGTCTGTGCGGAAAGAGAATAGGAGTGGCGAAAAACGGAACTAACCTAAACAGTATGGCCACAGAACAGAAAATACGGCACATACGGTAGAAAAGCATTACAGCGCCCCCCAATTTAAATCCTATTCTCTTTGCGCACAGACTCTATGTATAAAATTATAAATAGATTATATTATATACCTCATGTAAAAAATATTTTTATTCTTGCCCCCCTATCAATTTATGGATGGCAACATTGAAAATTATTATAATTCAAAGACTTTTTTTGGCGGGAAGTCAAATAAAGCGGGCGCTTTAAATTTTCCGATAATTATTTTTCTCTTGTATATATTGATATATTCTTTATTTTCTTTTGTAAATAGTAAATTTTGTAAATAAAGTGTAAATTGTAGTCTAATGGGTGAGAATAGCGCCGGGGGGCAGCCCCCCGGTGACAAAGAGCCGAAAAAAAGAAAATTGGAAGGAACTGGTGAAAACTATAAATTATTCACAAAACCGAACTATAAACGGCAATTTCCCGAGAACCATAGTACAGAGTGTGTAGTGTATGTGGAATCGCAAGACAATGAGAAAATAGGAAACAAAAATCCCATCACACTGACGAAACTGTTTACGGACAATGTGAAAGGCATAGTAGGTGTACACAGAGTAAACGCTCACAAGATAGGCATCACTTTTAAGAAGCCTTCGCCAGCAAATAACTTTCTCAAAATGGACAACTTCCTAGGGCGGAACAAGCTCAAAGCTTTTGTTCCAGCCCACCTCACCGAAGTGACAGGTGTTATACGATATGTACCTAAGGAATTAACCAATGCGGACGTGTATAAAAACATTATTTGCGACATGGAGGTAATATCCATCAAGAGGTTTATGAGGAAGGTTGAAGGCAAGCTTGTGCCACTTGGTACAATTGCAGTCACATTTGCAGCGACGACGTTACCCCAGCATGCATATATACAAATGTTCAGATATCCGATCCATATGTACATACCTCCACTACTTCAGTGCTATAAATGCCTGAAGTTCAACCATTCAGCAAGAGTTTGTCGCGGAGAACAAATGTGCTCGTCGTGCTCCGGCCGGCACTCATACAAAGAATGTGACGTTGAAGAAATTTTATGCATCAACTGCAACGGCAGTCACTTGGCAATCTCGAGGGATTGCCCCATCAAACAGAAGAAAATGGAAGAAAAGAAGAGCAAGTACCTAAACCTCAATAGAAGTTATGCCACTGTGGTGAGTACAACACCCGTAGCCCCATTGATAGCAGACCCACAAGTGTTTCCGGCACTTGTTAACAAACCAACTGGTAGTAAACCAAGCATAGACCAATCCTCTCTGAATATGAATGCACAACAAATCTTGAATAATGACATTATTATTAATGCTCTAGTAAAATCATTAATTACTCTCGGAAATGACAAGAATGATACACCAGTCACAAATAAAAGAATTAAAGAGATACTTTTAGCTAATTTAATTAATTAAATAATGGATACATATTTAAATATAGCACAGTTCAATGTACAAAGCTTACAGAGTAAGAAACCATTATTAATAGATTTTCTTCATGCACATAATATTGATATATGTTTATTAAATGAAACTTGGCTTAAAGACAATAGTATTATTCCAAATTTTACACCATATAACTTTATATATAAAAATTCAGTTAATTCACACAATGGAGTAGGTATATTAATTAAGCAAAATCTGCATTATGATATAGTAAACACAACGTTTTATGAATCCATTCAAAATATCTGTATAGCAGTAGATACATCTATGGGCAAATTGTACATTCTGTGTGTATATTGCCCTCACAATAATGATTTTAGTAAGTTTAGTATACGCAAAATGAAAAAGGTTTTACTTGAAATCCCTAAGCCATGTTTAATTATGGGAGACCTAAATGCACACCATATATTTTTTGGATGTCAATCAAATAATAGTAGAGGCAATAGTTTATACAATCTCATTGATGAACTTGACTTGTGTATTTTGAATGATGGTAGTGCAACAACAGTCCAATATCCAAACAGAAATGCATCTGCTATTGATGTAGCCCTAGTAAGCCCAGCAATAGCTCCTCTTTGTGAATGGAGAGTTCATGATGATCCAATGGGTAGCTATCATTATCCAACTCAGGTAGTCGTCAATGTAAAGCCTTCCATATATGAAGTTCGTCCTGTGGAAGAAAAATACATTTATAGCAAGGCTGATTGGACCAAATATTATGAGTTATCAGAAACTTGTTTTTCTCATTTAGAGATTAATAACACAGAACCAATTGCTTTGTATAATAATTTTATAGATATTTTATATGACCTTAGATCAAATACAGTACCAAATCATAAATGCAGGCAAACTACAAAAGTCATGAGAAAGCCTGTTCCCTGGTGGAACCAAACATGTAGTGATGCTGTTCTAAAGTCCAAAGAAGCCCTAAGTCAGTATAGAACTTCACCTAGTATTTCAAACTTCATAAATTACAAAAAGGTAGATGCTCAAAAGAAAAGAATATTAAAGGAAGAGAGTGTTAACTCATGGCACAAATTGTGTAGTAGCTTTAACAGAATGACACCAGTTTCTAGAATATGGGGTTACATCAGAAGATTTAAAAGAATTGGTTCGTCTCACAATAGATTTCTCAATGATGAATGGGTGCCAACTTTTTTAGATAATATCTCAGATTCAACTCATATTAATAAAAACAATGTAAATAGTGTTCTAAATGATTCCTCCGATAATTACAGTAATGCCTTTCTCAATAGACCATTTACATTAAACGAATTGCATATATCTCTCAAAAGTAGAAAAGATACTACACCAGGGTTGGATAACATACCATACATGTTGATCAAAAAGTTACATCCTAATGCTATAGAAATTCTATTAAATATATATAATATTCTATGGGATAACTTGCTGATACCAGGTTCATGGAAAACTCAATGTATTATTCCCATCCTAAAGCCCAATAAAGCTGTAAATAATCCATCATCATATAGACCAATTTCTTTATCTTCATGCTTAGGTAAACTTTTTGAGAACATGCTGAAGTTAAGACTTGATTACTTTGCTGAAACTCAAGGAAAGCTGCCAGATGTTCAGTTTGGATTCAGAAAAGGCAGAAGTTGCTCTGAAAGCTTTGTATCTTTCATATCTGATCTTAAAAAGGCTAAACTTAGTCATTCTAACGTGATCTGTGTTTTCTTAGATGTCAAAGGTGCATTTGATAATGTTAATATTGAAAGTCTAATTCATGTTTTGCATGAATTGGGCTTGCCAGGTAAAATAATAAATTGGATCTTTGGTTTTTTACACAACAGAACATTATATGTAAAATTTAATAATAAGTTATATGGGCCTAGGCAAACTAATAAAGGAACAATGCAAGGTGCTACATTGTCACCCTTGTTGTACAACATGTACACATCTCAAATCCTAGATCATGTAAATACACCTCAAGTTAAAATATTGCAATTTGCAGATGACTTGCTTTTGTACAGTGCGAATCAAAATCTGAACACAGCCATTAACAGTATTAACACTGCATTAAGTAAACTGTATAATTATTATAGCAACACTTTAAAATTAGAAATAAGTTCGGAAAAAAGCACAGTGTTAGTTTTTAGTAGAGATCCACATGCTAAATCTGTTGTAAATATTTCTTATAATAATAATATCATCCCTATAGCCAATGACCATAAATTTCTAGGTGTAGTAATAGATGATAAATTAAAATTTGATAAACACATACAATACATATGTCAGAATGCTATGAAAAGCATTAATGTGATGAGAAGTTTAGCAGGAACTTTTTGGGGCTCTGACCCAAAAACTTTGAACATGCTGTACAAAAGCATAGTCAGAAGTCATTTTGATTACAGTTCCTTATCTTACATGAACGCAAATAGTAAATTGCTAAGAAAATTGGATGTAATACAAAATATTGGTTTGAGAGTAATAAGTGGAGCAATGCGTACCACGCCTATCAACAGTATGGAAGTAGAAAATTGTATACCTCCTTTGTCCTTGCGACGCTTACAGCTGGCTGAGCGATTTTGTTTAAAAGAATTGGCAAATGAGAATAGTGTTGTCCTTGATAGAGTCACATATCCTGTAGAAATAGTACAGCCAGCTGAGGCAAACAACATCTCGGCGAATACTTTGATTTCAGGCTCCTTACCTGAAATACCAGTCATAATGTCATACATTAAAAACCTGACAAATAACATGTTCACAAGTAATAAGTGGCCAATTTATAACTGCCCATATAACTCTTTACTGCACTATTTAAACATTAACTGTAATTTAGACGCTGTTAAAAATAAATTCGAGTTCCTAGAATTTTTAAATGAAAAGTCTGAATTTTATATTATCTACACTGATGGCTCTAAAAGTGAGAATGTTAAAGCAGCCTACTATGACCCACAAATGAAATTAACTAAATGCTTTCAAATACCAATCACATGCAGTATATTTACTGCTGAAGCTTGGGCAATATTAGAGGCTTTAACATATGTAAATAGTACTGTAAATAATGTAAATATTTTAATTGTAAGTGATTCTAAGAGTGTTCTAACAGCGTTGTGTAATTGCAACTTAGCATATAAACAAAATTATATTGTATATAGGATTAAGGATATGTTATATAACTTAGAAAAGTATATAGAATTTGTGTGGGTACCTTCCCACAGTGGCATAACTGGCAATGAGGTTGTAGACCAGGCAACTCGTCTGGGTCACGATGTCGATTTAACAGACTCTTTCGAAGTGCCGTTTACAGACTATTATTCTCAGTTTAAGAGTTGTCTAAAGAGAAGATGGAAGGAATATTGGAACTACAGTACAGAGACACTAGAGAAAGGACAATGGTACGCTGAAATACAAAGAGACTTACCAACAACACCGTGGTATAACTGCTTTACATATATAAATAGAAACTATAGAAAGTTCATAGCGTGCATTAATCGTTTACGTTCTGGGCACTGTTTAGTTCCAGCACATTTGAAGAGGAAGAATATAATAACTGACGCTAAATGTACATATTGTTCCAAGGAAAATGCGGACATTAAACATATTATATTCCAGTGCGAAAAGTTTGCCATCCAACGATTGCTGCTTGTCAGTGTCATTAGTGACATTGCAGAAGAAAACTCATTAAGTGTTCCCCGCCTCGTCCAAGATTTGTTGTCTAACACTGTATACTTTATACCTGTGTTTAAATTTATTTTAAACACGGTGGAAAAGGTTTAATGTAGTGTCCTGAACTTTTGATAGTTACTTCAATCTTACATGTTGTGTTGTAATCGATTTATTTCTGTCAAGGTTATAATAATTTTTCGTTGACGATTATTGTTGTATTTGTGTAAACTGTGAAGAAAATGTGAGATTTAATTTAAGCAATATCGCTATTACGAAAATGTTATGTATCACTTTTTTTGAAATTGTAATTCAAATCCATTATTCCGACTGAAGGACTCAGTATCCATGGTCAAGAAATAAATTAAAAAAAAAAAAAAAAAATTATAATTCAAACCATGGTCATGAAATAACACTTTCATGGACAGTACATCCACAGATGGTGTATATGTATGCTTAACAATGCAATTATAATTCAAAGTTAATAATACAAGAAAGTTATGAGTTACCTGCTACAACATTAGAGTCGTTCCACAGAGACATGTTGAGAGATGGCCGGTCATAATGTTCATCCCGGTTCTCCGCCAAAATCAACTTGTAGTCGCTGTTGGTATCATTGTCACCACAGTACGAAAATAGAATGCACATCTTAGCTAAAATAAACAAGAACAAATTCCAAATTAATTCAAAAACGATCTAGCCCTAGTCTACAACAGTCCTTACCATTAGAAGTTTGGAGGTGCTGTAAACGTTGAGTCAGAGGCAGGCGGCAAAATACAAGCTTAAATGAGAAACGAAGCATTCTAGAAATACTAGGTCTCTAATTGTTATGATTTAACAGTCCATACAAAATAAGAGACATAGTACGTTTTAACTACGTGACTATTTGAATAATATTGAGATAACAATAGGTAATAAATATTGTAATATGATGAATTAACAGTAACTCTTTGTTACTGTTTACGACATGTGACGCACGGATTTGGGTTATAGCAAGTAAGCATTAATATATTATAAATAGATTTAACTAGCTTTAAGACACGTCTTTGTCTTTGGTCTTCGTCTTAGTCTTGTCTTATACTCAATACAACAAGTATCATCATGGAAGACTATTACTTCAAACCCCCATAAACCCCCAGTTCCAACTTACTATTACATGGCGATCCTGCCAGCGAACCAAGGAAAGTGAAGAAACTTACAGAATCAAGCTGCGCTATGAAGAAAAATATTTGAAGAACATATTGAAGACTGTACCCACAGAAGAAAGAAGATTGAAGCCTAGAACACCATTGCAAAGAAAAATAATATTCTGAGGAATTGAAGAAAGAAGATCAAACCGAAAACTGAAAATTTATTATGAAAATTTAAAGACATATTTTCAAGAAAGAAGATTTCAAAATTATGAAGAAGACAACAAGAAATAACAGCGTTGTCCAGGGTTATCCCGGCTCGCAATTCAAGAGGTGTCCAGGGAAATCCCGGCCCATGTTCGAGGGAGTCCAGGGTTAGCCCGGCCCGTCATCGAGTATCGACAGCATCATCGAGCGTCGTACCCGCCAGCGAGACCCGCGGCCTGCCCCGACGCTACCTAGCGCAGTGTCAGCATGACTCACTTACCAGTAGATTGATTCCGATTAATGTAAGTTTTTAATTATAACAATATTGTAATATAATTTGTCAATGTGTTTAGTCAATAGCCATACGATTTTTTTTATCTGTGTTAAATACAGCTATGCAGTATAATATTTAGTTGCGAATTAAGAATAATAACAGTAAGTAGAGTTCAGTTGAAATAAAATATATATTTGTGTTGCAATTTATCATACATGATTTAAAATATTTAAATAGAAGTAAAAATGTATATTATCTCAATAATAAAAGCGATATAGGTATTTCGCAATATGATATATTATGTAGAACAGTATTCCGCACGGTCAGCACGCAGCGGTCATCGCGCTCGTGCCCCGCGCCCGCGCCCGCGTATTACGTCGGCATGTGTCCATTATAGTAAGATTTTAGTTTGACCTACTTATCTTACTGATAAATTGTATTGAGTTTATTTCAGTAATAATATTTTGTCCAGATTTTTTTTATATTTTTAAATCAATGACTTTAACCACACCAGATATACCCGCAATTTTAGGCCTGATCAACCTAGAGTTCGGAATAGCAACAAAGCACTTAAAATTGTCTAGATAACAATTTAACTCCAATAATTAATATATATACAAAAGGTTTGATGTCCAGGTACGGTACATATTATTTCGATTTTTGTGTTAGGGAAGTTGGAGCACTAGTCCTTCGTGTTTGCTCATGGTGTTTTGGACTACCGTGCCCTCCGTGAAAACCGTTGGAGACTTATAACGTCTTAATGTATTTGTGACTCTAAGTACAGGCAACCGAGAGTTAGGCCTGATATGCCGGTAATTAAGGGTGACCATGCCCTTGGGTAACCATTCCCATTTGTGTTTTTGAGAGGATTGAAGGGTGACCATGCCCTTGGGAAACTATTCCCATTTGTTTTTTTTTATTAGGAGCTAAGGACTCCGATGGCATTAGATATTTTATCATTGGGTAAATGTACCGATACCTAGGAAATGTTTACTAATGTGTACGATTATAATTTATGGCTAAATAAAAGTAATTTTGAATTAAATGTTAACTCCATCTTGACCGATATGGACAGTAATTTTGATAAACTTATGTATTAACTTCAGATATTATAAATACCTATCACATAAAGTGTTAGTTTAAATGCTAATAATAAGAAACAAAAATGTAAAACTCAACTGCGTTCGTCACATTTTTTTTGTTGCATGAGGGGGTGAAGAGTGAACTTTCGGGGGAGATGTAATATGATGAATTAACAGTAACTCTTTGTTACTGTTTACGACATGTGACGCACGGATTTGGGTTATAGCAAGTAAGCATTAATATATTATAAATAGATTTAACTAGCTTTAAGACACGTCTTTGTCTTTGGTCTTCGTCTTAGTCTTGTCTTATACTCAATACAACAAGTATCATCATGAAAGACTATTACTTCAAACCCCCATAAACCCCCAGTTCCAACTTACTATTACAATATCTTTGTTCTGTCATACTCATAAAACACTTGCAAAAATAATTCTTATCAGAAGATACAAATTGTGTGTTGTATGTTAAGTGATAAATACAGTAATACAATAGGTATGGACTTACTTTGTTGATTGTTCACGGCAAATAATCAAGAAGTAACTGATACGCCGGCAATTTCATTTCTACTCATTACAGTAAGCTTTACTTATCTTTACATCACAAGTGTTGGACAGTTTTGTTTATTTATAAATAAGTATTTATTTCAATGAAAAATGAGTTCTCGGCGTTAGATTAGATCAATCAGCTGATTATTATTGTTGTCAATGTCAGATTCTTTTTTAATAGAAGGCAGCTTTCATTTAATCATACGTATACGTGTTTTACCGTTTCAAACAAAAATATGCGTTTCTTTCAACCATGTGACTGATAGTGAATAGGACTGATAGGATGGATATCATTAGAATGTCTAGTCGTGCAAAATTGTTTTATTAATATTTGAAACACATGGCAACATTAAGAGTACATCATACGTCATTCCTATCATATGTCGCCATTTTTGTCTGTCGAGAAATACCAATGTTTCAGTTTGTTGAAATATTATTATATTTAATTTAAAAAATATAGTTTACCATGTGTTGCTTTAAGTACTTACAATGAATTAAATTTATACGAAGAGTATGTTATTAGGATAAGCAATGGATACTACACTATCCTTCTTCAGTCTACCAGTAAGTAAATTTACTATTTTTGTACGTAAACATCAAAAACATGATTACTAATTATGTACTTTTCATCAGTTCGTGGACTCGGAAAATACAGATTTGGTACTAAACATCAAGAATGTCAACCCCGATTGTGGTTTCGAGGAACTCCACACAAGTTTGCCTTCACACGGTGGCTTGCTTGGCCCCGACGATGTGTTGGCCCAGTTCCTGTCTCCAGACGAGCCTCTGGAAGAGCCTGACCTTAATGGGCCCACCACCTTGCACTGTGAGATATGCAGAAAGAAGTTTGACAATGCCAAGAAATACTATGGACATCTGAGGATACATTCCAAAGGCAATGCTTGGGTTTGTGGTAAGTAAAAGTTTTGTTTGATGTATAAAGTCGATAGTAATTTACTTTCTAAATACTCCTGTCTTTTTTAGCTTGTAAAAATTGGTTTATTGCGATGAATGTACAAACTTGATTTCCAATCTATTTAAGTATAGTTTAGAATACAATATGAGAGTATTTACAGACATTTTTTTAACATTTGTAAAAAAGAAGATGTTTTCTTAAAACTGTAGTATAAGTTCTAGTCACCTCAAATGTTATTAATAAATTGAATTTTAGATAAATGCCCCGACCAGAAGTTTGCCACAAAGCAGCAACTGATGAAGCACAGTTTGACACACAAGCCTCTGGAGCGAGTATGGCGCTGCCAACACTGCAGTATGTCTTTTGAGGCACTATGGAGGCTACAGCAACATCTGTTCTCCACTCATTTAGAATACAGGTAAAATTTATGATACTTTGATCAGGATAACTTTTATTGTCTTCGCTTTCTACTGTGTCATAGTTTTCAATTCAATTAAATTTTTGAGTAACTTGTTAACTGCTTTAGGCTAAGCAGATACATTTTTGGCTCATAAATAAACTTATTTATGTATTTTATTCTAAAATTTCATGTCTAGAAAAAAAAACTAATTATTTACTACTTTTCCAGGCCCCATAAGTGTGATGAATGTGAAAAAGCCTTCCATAAGAAGTCTGACTTAAAAAGGCACAAAGACATGCACAACAGTAAGTATTGTGCACTATATACCCTTGCACTTGTTCTTCCTAACTTTCTGTAGCTATGCAGTCGCGATACGGTAACAAAACGGTAGCGATTCTGTCAATTTCCTGTCACTGCTAGCATAATAGCCCATGTAAAAGCGATTCAGTGTTGCTGCAAAAATCGTGGCTTATTGTTTTGGTTGTGATGTAGCCATATTTTCCTAGTAAAGTAATTGAATGTAAGATAAATTATAATTGCAGATGTAAAGAAGTTAGCCTGCTCCGTGTGTGGCGTTGAGTTCAAAGACAAGTGTAACCTTAAGAGGCATATGCTTCGGCACACTAATGAGAAACCATACTGCTGTGCGGGATGTGGCAATAGATATAAACAGGTATACCCTTTATTTTACTATGGTTATGGTAGTAAATATTACATCACTTATCAGAGTCTATGCACGGGCGATTCTCCGAGCGTTTGGACCGTGCGGTTTGACAATCATTATTGTCCGACGATTATTTACTATAACGAAAGGACAAATCGTGACAATTTTGATAAAACTAGACCTCGGGATTGTTTTTCGGTTTCATAAAAAGTTAACTCTAGGCATCGTTTTTTTGAACTATATTTACTCAGACAATAATGAAGAAAATAAAACGCCGTGAAAACGCTGAATATTGACCCGCACCATCCAAACTGTGCCCCTCTGTTAGCGGATATGATATCCATGGGTAGTTGTGGCTTTCAAGACTTTGTTCGCCATGTTTACGATTTTGGATTGTATTTTTTTAATAGGTAGTTAGTAAATTTCGTTTTTTGCGCACCCTCTCCTTGTTGGCGCTCAGGGCACGTGCCCTGCGTGCACCACCCTCGATACGCCTCTGCGTAGCGCTATCTCTATTTATTATAAGGGCGTCAAAGCGACAGTACTATAAACACGCCATGCATGTGCATAGGGCCTTATGTTTTAAATGTCCTTATAAAGGACCATTTACAGCTTATAATTTCATGTCTGCAGACACATCAACTTTATGTAGAATAAATGCTGAATCTTCTTTATTATCTTTGTTGTTCCCTCATGAAACAAACTTCAGAGGTGTATGTGAGGTGACCAACCTGCACTGGGCCAGCTTACGTACTATAGCCCATAAATTCTCATATAGGTACGAGAATAGGACGTGCCCAGCAGTGCGACTATAAAATAAATGCTGATGATTTATCGATGTTGTAATAATTACTATGTCACGCCTTAAGTGGCATTAACCCGCGTCGAAATGGAAAGGAAATCCCACTTCCAGACCCTATGGTCTGTACAATTATGTAGACATTACAGGTAGTAATAAATGAGCCCGAAACACCTCGCACAACGGACAATTTGTTTTACGGTCCTAGGTGTGTAATGTACTATTATATTTTCAGCTGGCATCAATGAAAAGGCACAGTCAAAAGTGTCCCAAGAACCAGCATAATATAAATATGGACCCAACTGTCCGGAAGAACCATTGCCGAGTTTGCGGCATGACCTTTCAGTACAAGAGTGAATTGCTGGAACATTGCGTCAGGTAATTTTTTATTGATTGACAAAGGTATTTCGCAGTAAATCATATCACACAGTTTTGTTATAGAGAGAGACTTTAATACATAGTAATATTACTTATCTGTGTTATCGGGTTCATTGTTTATGAAAATTTGGGGACACTGAGTGTGTTAAGCTTAGCTTAACGGTACAGGTATAAAAATGCCCGTGTAATTGAATGTTTTTGATTTTACAGGCAACATACAAACGCTGCTAACCCGCCTACCATTGTAGAGAAAGATGACAAACCACAGATCCAACTTACAATAGACCACAACAGAACGGTCGACAACATTGTGGATGACATCCTCTCCGCCGAAGACGACTACATGACCATGTCCACGCAAAACGAGATTCTGAACGTCTACAACCAAAACCAGAATGAAGTCCAAGATAATAATGACAACCTAATGCACGTGGAGTTTTTAAAAGCGATGAACCAACTACACAGTTTAGACGATGAGCTGTTCTATAACGATCTCGATTTTGATAATTTCCAAGCAAGCCACATATTTAACATGAACACAAATGACATGGATTATGGTGACAAAAATGGTGAAATTCTATTTGATTTTGCTGATAGCGGCCGAAGCATGGATCAAGATATCATGAATGTGCTTTCAGAAGTTGCACCTATTCAGGAGACCAATAAGACTGAACCAATCAAAAATCCCTCCGTTTCTGTCAATGATTGTGCAACTATTTTCGAGAGTGACGTAGATTTAGAAGCCAGCACAAACTTAGCAGCCAATTTGAATCAGCTGATTGGCGAAAATAGTGTTCATTATGTTTCTACAGAAGACGATGATACTTTTATAATTAGTTTGAATAGCGCTATAGATGCTGAGCAGTTAACTGATATGTTGAATATTGGAGTTGAACTAATAGAAAATAATAACGAAGAAGAGAGAGCACCAGAAGTAATGAAAGAAGTAACTGAAGCTGATAAAATAGATTCGCTGGATGACCCGATTGTGGTGAAAATTCAAGAGCCCGTGATTGATACTGAAGTGGCTAATGATAAAGGAAATGCTGCAGTGAAACCCAAGATTAAAAAATGTACTTTGTTTATTTGCCGGACGTGTAATAAGGTGTTCAAGAAAAAGGAGAATTATAAGTCACATAAAGGTAAGATTTCTTTTCCATTGACATTAATGAAGCTGCTTTTTGTGGGAATGAAAAGAATGGTTCTCCTTGTCTTGGCAAACTTTTGTCTTAATGAATTTTTCGTCCGAATACTCATTCCGTTGACTTTTCAGAAAAAATAAAACATAATCTATTCTAAGTGACTAGCGTAAAAGATATTCCGGAAATAATATTACAAAATTTTCCTGGCATCTTTACCATAGGATACTACATTTTGTCCGTAATAATATATTTTATGAACTAACTAGCATTTTCCCGCGGCTTCGCCCGCGTTGTTCCCGTTATTGTCCCAAAGGAACTCTTTACCGGGATATAAAGTATCCTGTAATATGATGAATTAACAGTAACTCTTCGTTACTGTTTACGACATGTGACGCACGGATTTGGGTTATAGCAAGTAAGCATTAATATATTATAAATAGATTTAACTAGCTTTAAGACACGTCTTTGTCTTTGGTCTTCGTCATAGTCTTTGTCTTGTACGGAATACAACGAATATCATCATGAAGGAGTATTACTTCAAACCCCCATAGTCCCCATCTGCAACCTAACTATTACATGGCGACCCTGCCAGCGAACCGAAAAAATGAAGAAAGAATAACTTACAGAATCAAGCTGCGCTATGAAGAAAAATATTTGAAGAACATATTGAAGACTGTACCTCTAGAAGAAAGAAGATTGAAGCCTAGAACACCATTGCAAAAAAAAAATCTGAGGAATTCAAGAAAGAAGATCAAACCGAAAACTGGAAAAATATTATAAAATTTAAAGACATATTTTCAAGAAAAAAGATTTAAAAATTATGAAGAAGACAACAAGAAAGAAGAGCGCTGTCCAGGGTTATCCCGGCTCGCAATTCAAGAGGTGTCCAGGGTTATCCCGGCCCATTTCAAGAGGTGTCCAGGGAAATCCCGGCCCATGTTCGAGGGAGTCCAGGGTTAGCCCGGCCCGTCATCGAGCATCAGCAGCATCATTGAGCGTCGTGCCCGCCAACGTGACCCGCGGCCCGCCCCGAGGCTACCTATCGCAGCGTCAGATTGATCCACTTACCTACTGGTACATTGACTATAACTAATGTAAGTTTTTAAAATAATATTGTGAAGTAATATGATTAGGGTTCTTATAAGATAATTTTTTTTTTAAATAGTTTATTTACCTATGTGTGTTAACTACTGATACAGTATGTTATTTAGTTTCGCGATAATTAAGGTACATTAAGTTAATAAATAGTAGATATTGGTTTAAATAATCTAATATTTCAGAAACTAAATATAATTACAATCTAGTTTATTATTGCATTTTATAAAAAGATGTGCTTAGCAAAATTAATCAGTGCGTATTTTTTTCCGTAAAAATTTGAATCGCTGTTTTGACCATTACGATTCTACAGGAATTTAAAGTATTTTTTTTATTTGTATAAAGATATAGGTATTTCGCAATATGATACAGTATGTAGAACAATATTCTGCTCGGTCAGCACGCGGCGGTCATTGCGCCCGTGCGCCGCTCATCGCGCCCGCGCATAGCGTCGGCATTATGTCAATTATAATGAGATTTTAGTATGACCTACTTACCGAAAATATGTATTTGATTTTGCATTCTAGTAATAATATTTCTCCAGATTTGTTTTTATATTTCAAAGAGTTTATTACGAGATATACCCGCATTTCTAGGTCTGATCAACCTAGAGTTTGGGATAGCATCAAATCCTTAAATTGTCTAAGTAACAATATAACTTGAATAATTAATATACAGAAGGTTTAATATCCGGGTACGGTACATATTATTGTGATTTTTGTGTTAGGGAAGTTAGAGCACTAGTCCTTCGTGTTGGCTCATGGTGTTTTGGACTACCGTGCCCTCCGTGAAAACCGTTGGAGACTTATAACGTCTTAATGTATTTGTGACTCTAAGTACAGGCAACCGAGAGTTAGGCCTGATATGCCGGTAATTAAGGGTGACCATGCCCTTGGGTAACCATTCCCATTTGTGTTTTTGAGAGGATTGAA
This sequence comes from Eudemis profundana, assembly GCA_947034925.1. Lineage (NCBI taxonomy): Eukaryota > Metazoa > Arthropoda > Insecta > Lepidoptera > Tortricidae > Eudemis > Eudemis profundana. The sequence continues at coordinate 12,674,640 of OX344812.1, forward strand.
GGGTGACCATGCCCTTGGGAAACTATTCCCATTTGTTTTTTTTTTATTAGGAGCTAAGGACTCCGATGGCATTAGATATTTTATTATTGAGTAAATGTACCGATACCTAGGAAATGTTTACTAATGTGTATGATTATAATTTATGGCTAAATAAAAGTAATTTTGAATTAAATGTTAACACCTTCTTGACCGATATGGACAGTAATTTTGATAAACTTATATGTATTAATTTCAGTTATTATAAATACCTACCATGTGTTTAATTATTTTTTTAGTTCATTTTATCAAATAAAGTGTTAGTTTAAATGCTAATAATAAGAAACAAAAATGTAAAACTCAACTGCGTTCGTCACATTTTTTTTGTTGCATGAGGGGGTGAAGAGTGAACTTTCGGGGGAGATGTAATATGATGAATTAACAGTAACTCTTCGTTACTGTTTACGACATGTGACGCACGGATTTGGGTTATAGCAAGTAAGCATTAATATATTATAAATAGATTTAACTAGCTTTAAGACACGTCTTTGTCTTTGGTCTTCGTCATAGTCTTTGTCTTGTACGGAATACAACGAATATCATCATGAAGGAGTATTACTTCAAACCCCCATAGTCCCCATCTGCAACCTAACTATTACAATCCTATGTTTCAATCCAGGACTTGGACTACTTACATGCCAAATTTCAGCTTGATCCATCCAGTTGTTATCCCGTTATTAGGTAACAAACGTCCAAACATCTAAACATCCAAACATCCTCACAAACTTTCGCATTTATAATATTAGTGGATATGATATTAAAATGCAATACAATAAAAAGCAAAAAACCAATGTTATAAGTTTTTTGTGTTAGACCTGTCTTGTTCTTAGCTATGTTTGATAAATATCAGCTAGGTCAATCCAATCTTATCACTGTTGTTTTTTATTTCCAATTTAACTTGTTAAATGGGACGTGTGTTGACACAGCGACCCACAACCCGTCGCTGCGGGCGCACCGCTGCCGCTGCGGGCTGCGCTTCAGCTACCGCTCGACGCTCAACAAGCACCGCGCCGCGCACGGGCCGCGCAAGCCGCCGCGCTTCCGCTGCGACCGCGCCCGCTGCCACAGGCTCTACGACGCCGCCTGGAAGGTTAGTGTTGTGTCATGTGTCGACACGGCGACCGCAACCCGTCGCTGCGGCCGCGCCCGCTGCCACAGGCTCTACGACGCCGCCTGGAAGGTTAGTGTTGTGTCGTGTGTCGACACGGCGACCGCAACCCGTCGCTGCGACCGCGCCCGCTGCCACAGGCTCTACGACGCCGCCTGGAAGGTTAGTGTTGTGTCATGTGTCGACACGGCGACCGCAACCCGTCGCTGCGGCCGCGCCCGCTGCCACAGGCTCTACGACGCCGCCTGGAAGGTTAGTGTTGTGTCGTGTGTCGACACGGCGACCGCAACCCGTCGCTGCGACCGCGCCCGCTGCCACAGGCTCTACGACGCCGCCTGGAAGGTTAGTGTTGTGTCATGTGTCGACACGGCGACCGCAACCCGTCGCTGCGGCCGCGCCCGCTGCCACAGGCTCTACGACGCCGCCTGGAAGGTTAGTGTTGTGTCATGTGTCGACACGGCGACCGCAACCCGTCGCTGCGGCCGCGCCCGCTGCCACAGGCTCTACGACGCCGCCTGGAAGGTTAGTGTTGTGTCGTGTGTCGACACGGCGACCGCAACCCGTCGCTGCGACCGCGCCCGCTGCCACAGGCTCTACGACGCCGCCTGGAAGGTTAGTGTTGTGTCATGTGTCGACACGGCGACCGCAACCCGTCGCTGCGGCCGCGCCCGCTGCCACAGGCTCTACGACGCCGCCTGGAAGGTTAGTGTTGTGTCATGTGTCGACACGGCGACCGCAACCCGTCGCTGCGGCCGCGCCCGCTGCCACAGGCTCTACGACGCCGCCTGGAAGGTTAGTGTTGTGTCATGTGTCGACACGGCGACCGCAACCCGTCGCTGCGACCGCGCCCGCTGCCACAGGCTCTACGACGCCGCCTGGAAGGTTAGTGTTGTGTCGTGTGTCGACACGGCGACCGCAACCCGTCGCTGCGACCGCGCCCGCTGCCACAGGCTCTACGACGCCGCCTGGAAGGTTAGTGTTGTGTCATGTGTCGACACGGCGACCGCAACCCGTCGCTGCGGCCGCGCCCGCTGCCACAGGCTCTACGACGCCGCCTGGAAGGTTAGTGTTGTGTCATGTGTCGACACGGCGACCGCAACCCGTCGCTGCGGCCGCGCCCGCTGCCACAGGCTCTACGACGCCGCCTGGAAGGTTAGTGTTGTGTCATGTGTCGACACGGCGACCGCAACCCGTCGCTGCGGCCGCGCCCGCTGCCACAGGCTCTACGACGCCGCCTGGAAGGTTAGTGTTGTGTCATGTGTCGACACGGCGACCGCAACCCGTCGCTGCGACCGCGCCCGCTGCCACAGGCTCTACGACGCCGCCTGGAAGGTTAGTGTTGTGTCATGTGTCGACACGGCGACCGCAACCCGTCGCTGCGACCGCGCCCGCTGCCACAGGCTCTACGACGCCGCCTGGAAGGTTAGTGTTGTGTCATGTGTCGACACGGCGACCGCAACCCGTCGCTGCGGCCGCGCCCGCTGCCGCTGCGGGCTGCGCTTCAGCTACCGCTCGACGCTCAACAAGCACCGCGCCGCGCACGGGCCGCGCAAGCCGCCGCGCTTCCGCTGCGACCGCGCCCGCTGCCACAGGCTCTACGACGCCGCCTGGAAGGTTAGTGTTGTGTCATGTGTCGACACGGCGACCGCAACCCGTCGCTGCGGCCGCGCCCGCTGCCACAGGCTCTACGACGCCGCCTGGAAGGTTAGTGTTGTGTCGTGTGTCGACACGGCGACCGCAACCCGTCGCTGCGACCGCGCCCGCTGCCACAGGCTCTACGACGCCGCCTGGAAGGTTAGTGTTGTGTCATGTGTCGACACGGCGACCGCAATCCGTCGCTGCGGCCGCGCCCGCTGCCACAGGCTCTACGACGCCGCCTGGAAGGTTAGTGTTGTGTCGTGTGTCGACACGGCGACCGCAACCCGTCGCTGCGACCGCGCCCGCTGCCACAGGCTCTACGACGCCGCCTGGAAGGTTAGTGTTGTGTCATGTGTCGACACGGCGACCGCAACCCGTCGCTGCGGCCGCGCCCGCTGCCACAGGCTCTACGACGCCGCCTGGAAGGTTAGTGTTGTGTCATGTGTCGACACGGCGACCGCAACCCGTCGCTGCGGCCGCGCCCGCTGCCACAGGCTCTACGACGCCGCCTGGAAGGTTAGTGTTGTGTCGTGTGTCGACACGGCGACCGCAACCCGTCGCTGCGACCGCGCCCGCTGCCACAGGCTCTACGACGCCGCCTGGAAGGTTAGTGTTGTGTCATGTGTCGACACGGCGACCGCAACCCGTCGCTGCGGCCGCGCCCGCTGCCACAGGCTCTACGACGCCGCCTGGAAGGTTAGTGTTGTGTCGTGTGTCGACACGGCGACCGCAACCCGTCGCTGCGACCGCGCCCGCTGCCACAGGCTCTACGACGCCGCCTGGAAGGTTAGTGTTGTGTCATGTGTCGACACGGCGACCGCAACCCGTCGCTGCGGCCGCGCCCGCTGCCACAGGCTCTACGACGCCGCCTGGAAGGTTAGTGTTGTGTCATGTGTCGACACGGCGACCGCAACCCGTCGCTGCGGCCGCGCCCGCTGCCACAGGCTCTACGACGCCGCCTGGAAGGTTAGTGTTGTGTCGTGTGTCGACACGGCGACCGCAACCCGTCGCTGCGACCGCGCCCGCTGCCACAGGCTCTACGACGCCGCCTGGAAGGTTAGTGTTGTGTCATGTGTCGACACGGCGACCGCAACCCGTCGCTGCGGCCGCGCCCGCTGCCACAGGCTCTACGACGCCGCCTGGAAGGTTAGTGTTGTGTCATGTGTCGACACGGCGACCGCAACCCGTCGCTGCGGCCGCGCCCGCTGCCACAGGCTCTACGACGCCGCCTGGAAGGTTAGTGTTGTGTCATGTGTCGACACGGCGACCGCAACCCGTCGCTGCGACCGCGCCCGCTGCCACAGGCTCTACGACGCCGCCTGGAAGGTTAGTGTTGTGTCGTGTGTCGACACGGCGACCGCAACCCGTCGCTGCGACCGCGCCCGCTGCCACAGGCTCTACGACGCCGCCTGGAAGGTTAGTGTTGTGTCATGTGTCGACACGGCGACCGCAACCCGTCGCTGCGGCCGCGCCCGCTGCCACAGGCTCTACGACGCCGCCTGGAAGGTTAGTGTTGTGTCATGTGTCGACACGGCGACCGCAACCCGTCGCTGCGGCCGCGCCCGCTGCCACAGGCTCTACGACGCCGCCTGGAAGGTTAGTGTTGTGTCATGTGTCGACACGGCGACCGCAACCCGTCGCTGCGGCCGCGCCCGCTGCCACAGGCTCTACGACGCCGCCTGGAAGGTTAGTGTTGTGTCATGTGTCGACACGGCGACCGCAACCCGTCGCTGCGACCGCGCCCGCTGCCACAGGCTCTACGACGCCGCCTGGAAGGTTAGTGTTGTGTCATGTGTCGACACGGCGACCGCAACCCGTCGCTGCGACCGCGCCCGCTGCCACAGGCTCTACGACGCCGCCTGGAAGGTTAGTGTTGTGTCATGTGTCGACACGGCGACCGCAACCCGTCGCTGCGGCCGCGCCCGCTGCCACAGGCTCTACGACGCCGCCTGGAAGGTTAGTGTTGTGTCATGTGTCGACACGGCGACCGCAACCCGTCGCTGCGGCCGCGCCCGCTGCCACAGGCTCTACGACGCCGCCTGGAAGGTTAGTGTTGTGTCATGTGTCGACACGGCGACCGCAACCCGTCGCTGCGGCCGCGCCCGCTGCCACAGGCTCTACGACGCCGCCTGGAAGGTTAGTGTTGTGTCATGTGTCGACACGGCGACCGCAACCCGTCTCTGCGACCGCGCCCGCTGCCACAGGCTCTACGACGCCGCCTGGAAGGTTAGTGTTGTGTCATGTGTCGACACGGCGACCGCAACCCGTCGCTGCGACCGCGCCCGCTGCCACAGGCTCTACGACGCCGCCTGGAAGGTTAGTGTTGTGTCATGTGTCGACACGGCGACCGCAACCCGTCGCTGCGACCGCGCCCGCTGCCACAGGCTCTACGACGCCGCCTGGAAGGTTAGTGTTGTGTCATGTGTCGACACGGCGACCGCAACCCGTCGCTGCGACCGCGCCCGCTGCCACAGGCTCTACGAAGCCGCCTGGAAGGTTAGTGTTGTGTCATGTGTCGACACGGCGACCGCAACCCGTCGCTGCGACCGCGCCCGCTGCCACAGGCTCTACGACGCCGCCTGGAAGGTTAGTGTTGTGTCATGTGTCGACACGGCGACCGCAACCCGTCGCTGCGACCGCGCTAGGGTATGCAGTACCGGTACCATTCCGGAGAACCGGGATTTTCGGTACTGGACGATAATGGAACCGGGATTTCCCGGGATTTTCGGTACTTTCGGGACAGGTCTTCTATAACTTTGTCGGTCGATACTCGATGCTTTAGTCAGATGAGATTTCGTTGGAATTAGTACGTTTTTTAATAAAACGACTACACTTCGCAGCTAAACTACTTTTATTGATATATTTGATATATAATTCAATTTCTAAATCAAAAGTATCCTTTGTTTCACAATCCAGGACTTGTTCTACTTACATGCCAAATTTCAGCTTGATCCATCCGGTTGTTACTCCGTTATTTAGTAACAAACATCTAAACATCTTCACAAACTTTCTCATTTAAGTATAATTTTAGTGTGAAGATTTTCGAACGTTAAAAGTTAAAATATACAATTTAATATAACACGTGGTTTTAATACATAGAGTACGCTCTCCAGGACAGTAGTTGACATAGTGCATTTTAAAATAGTCCAGTTGCACGCAAATCAAAAATCCGATAGCAGTAAGCCACAATACATAGTCCTATAATATAACTAGCTTTTGCTCGCGACTTCGTCCGTGTTAAATTTGAATATCGTGTGCCGAATTTGAAGTTACCTGGAACGGCGGTAAAACTTATGATTTTGACTAATGTGAGTGGTTAGTGGTTACAGATGCACATATTTTACCGCAGGCTAATAGTAGTACGCCTATACATTGTTACCTAAGGCACGTTAAAGTGGCCGTGCGCGAGGGAGTCCCCGCTAAGCAATCACGTCTCTTAACCCCGCCTAGGGATGAAATAAAAACAGTGACGGTATTGTAATTAAGAGTCTAAACATGATATTTCAAACATCTTACTTAAAAAGATCGTAAGGTCCCGATACAAACTTTCAACCCCCATTTAAACCCCTTAGAGGATTAATTTTGAAAAACGCTGAAATTGCTTTTCTTGTATACTAATGAAGAGTCTAACCATGATATTTCAAACCACTTACTTAAAAAGATCGTAGAGTCCCAATACACACTTTCAACCCCCGTTTAAACTACTTTAAACACCTTTTTTTTTAATTTATCCAAATAAAAAAAAAGGTGAAATTACTTTTCATTTATTTTAATGAAGAGTCATGAAGTTTCAAACCTCTTACTTCAAAAATCGTAGACTCCATACAACTGTTTAACCCCTTAGGAGGTGAATTTTGAAAAATTCTCTCTTAGTGCACCTCTAGACCTTATTAGGATCCTACGTGCCAGATTTGAAATTTCTAGAACCAGCGGTTTGGCCTGTGCGTTGATACAACCTACATGCTAAATTTGGAATTCCTAGGACCAGCGGTTTGGGCTGTGCGTTGATATGTCAGTCAGTCAGTCAGTTTCTTCTTTTATATATTTAGATAAGCGTTAATGACTATCAAGGTCTTCGACGATCGAAAAGCGATGACTGAATGACTACCTGGTCTACCTGCGCGGCACGGGGTTGCGGACCCGCAGGGCTGGCGGGGGTGAGTGAGCCGCCGCCGATCGCCGTGACCACGGCTGCTACCCGTGTTTGGTTAAAAATGAGCAACGCTCTTGTTCGTTTCAAATTATACGTCTTTTGTTCGCGAAAATTAATTAAAAATGCTCCTCTAATGTGTTTCCCGAAAGTCCCGAAAGTACCGGGATTTTTATTTTGACGTCCCGGTTCTTTGCTCGACTGAAAATCCCGGGAAATCCCGGTACTTTCGGTTCCGGTATTTCCCGGGAGCAAACCCTAGACCGCGCCCGCTGCCACAGGCTCTACGACGCCGCCTGGAAGGTTAGTGTTGTGTCATGTGTCGACACGGCGACCGCAACCCGTCGCTGCGACCGCGCCCGCTGCCACAGGCTCTACGACGCCGCCTGGAAGGTTAGTGTTGTGTCATGTGTCGACACGGCGACCGCAACCCGTCGCTGCGACCGCGCCCGCTGCCACAGGCTCTACGACGCCGCCTGGAAGGTTAGTGTTGTGTCATGTGTCGACACGGCGACCGCAACCCGTCGCTGCGACCGCGCCCGCTGCCACAGGCTCTACGACGCCGCCTGGAAGGTTAGTGTTGTGTCATGTGTCGACACGGCGACCGCAACCCGTCGCTGCGACCGCGCCCGCTGCCACAGGCTCTACGACGCCGCCTGGAAGGTTAGTGTTGTGTCATGTGTCGACACGGCGACCGCAACCCGTCGCTGCGGCCGCGCCCGCTGCCACAGGCTCTACGACGCCGCCTGGAAGGTTAGTGTTGTGTCATGTGTCGACACGGCGACCGCAACCCGTCGCTGCGACCGCGCCCGCTGCCACAGGCTCTACGACGCCGCCTGGAAGGTTAGTGTTGTGTCATGTGTCGACACGGCGACCGCAACCCGTCGCTGCGACCGCGCCCGCTGCCACAGGCTCTACGACGCCGCCTGGAAGGTTAGTGTTGTGTCATGTGTCGACACGGCGACCGCAACCCGTCGCTGCGGCCGCGCCCGCTGCCACAGGCTCTACGACGCCGCCTGGAAGGTTAGTGTTGTGTCATGTGTCGACACGGCGACCGCAATCCGTCGCTGCGGCCGCGCCCGCTGCCACAGGCTCTACGACGCCGCCTGGAAGGTTAGTGTTGTGTCGTGTGTCGACACGGCGACCGCAACCCGTCGCTGCGACCGCGCCCGCTGCCACAGGCTCTACGACGCCGCCTGGAAGGTTAGTGTTGTGTCATGTGTCGACACGGCGACCGCAACCCGTCGCTGCGGCCGCGCCCGCTGCCACAGGCTCTACGACGCCGCCTGGAAGGTTAGTGTTGTGTCATGTGTCGACACGGCGACCGCAACCCGTCGCTGCGGCCGCGCCCGCTGCCACAGGCTCTACGACGCCGCCTGGAAGGTTAGTGTTGTGTCGTGTGTCGACACGGCGACCGCAACCCGTCGCTGCGACCGCGCCCGCTGCCACAGGCTCTACGACGCCGCCTGGAAGGTTAGTGTTGTGTCATGTGTCGACACGGCGACCGCAACCCGTCGCTGCGGCCGCGCCCGCTGCCACAGGCTCTACGACGCCGCCTGGAAGGTTAGTGTTGTGTCGTGTGTCGACACGGCGACCGCAACCCGTCGCTGCGACCGCGCCCGCTGCCACAGGCTCTACGACGCCGCCTGGAAGGTTAGTGTTGTGTCATGTGTCGACACGGCGACCGCAACCCGTCGCTGCGGCCGCGCCCGCTGCCACAGGCTCTACGACGCCGCCTGGAAGGTTAGTGTTGTGTCATGTGTCGACACGGCGACCGCAACCCGTCGCTGCGGCCGCGCCCGCTGCCACAGGCTCTACGACGCCGCCTGGAAGGTTAGTGTTGTGTCGTGTGTCGACACGGCGACCGCAACCCGTCGCTGCGACCGCGCCCGCTGCCACAGGCTCTACGACGCCGCCTGGAAGGTTAGTGTTGTGTCATGTGTCGACACGGCGACCGCAACCCGTCGCTGCGGCCGCGCCCGCTGCCACAGGCTCTACGACGCCGCCTGGAAGGTTAGTGTTGTGTCATGTGTCGACACGGCGACCGCAACCCGTCGCTGCGGCCGCGCCCGCTGCCACAGGCTCTACGACGCCGCCTGGAAGGTTAGTGTTGTGTCATGTGTCGACACGGCGACCGCAACCCGTCGCTGCGACCGCGCCCGCTGCCACAGGCTCTACGACGCCGCCTGGAAGGTTAGTGTTGTGTCGTGTGTCGACACGGCGACCGCAACCCGTCGCTGCGACCGCGCCCGCTGCCACAGGCTCTACGACGCCGCCTGGAAGGTTAGTGTTGTGTCATGTGTCGACACGGCGACCGCAACCCGTCGCTGCGGCCGCGCCCGCTGCCACAGGCTCTACGACGCCGCCTGGAAGGTTAGTGTTGTGTCATGTGTCGACACGGCGACCGCAACCCGTCGCTGCGGCCGCGCCCGCTGCCACAGGCTCTACGACGCCGCCTGGAAGGTTAGTGTTGTGTCATGTGTCGACACGGCGACCGCAACCCGTCGCTGCGGCCGCGCCCGCTGCCACAGGCTCTACGACGCCGCCTGGAAGGTTAGTGTTGTGTCATGTGTCGACACGGCGACCGCAACCCGTCGCTGCGACCGCGCCCGCTGCCACAGGCTCTACGACGCCGCCTGGAAGGTTAGTGTTGTGTCATGTGTCGACACGGCGACCGCAACCCGTCGCTGCGACCGCGCCCGCTGCCACAGGCTCTACGACGCCGCCTGGAAGGTTAGTGTTGTGTCATGTGTCGACACGGCGACCGCAACCCGTCGCTGCGGCCGCGCCCGCTGCCGCTGCGGGCTGCGCTTCAGCTACCGCTCGACGCTCAACAAGCACCGCGCCGCGCACGGGCCGCGCAAGCCGCCGCGCTTCCGCTGCGACCGCGCCCGCTGCCACAGGCTCTACGACGCCGCCTGGAAGGTTAGTGTTGTGTCATGTGTCGACACGGCGACCGCAACCCGTCGCTGCGGCCGCGCCCGCTGCCACAGGCTCTACGACGCCGCCTGGAAGGTTAGTGTTGTGTCGTGTGTCGACACGGCGACCGCAACCCGTCGCTGCGACCGCGCCCGCTGCCACAGGCTCTACGACGCCGCCTGGAAGGTTAGTGTTGTGTCATGTGTCGACACGGCGACCGCAATCCGTCGCTGCGGCCGCGCCCGCTGCCACAGGCTCTACGACGCCGCCTGGAAGGTTAGTGTTGTGTCGTGTGTCGACACGGCGACCGCAACCCGTCGCTGCGACCGCGCCCGCTGCCACAGGCTCTACGACGCCGCCTGGAAGGTTAGTGTTGTGTCATGTGTCGACACGGCGACCGCAACCCGTCGCTGCGGCCGCGCCCGCTGCCACAGGCTCTACGACGCCGCCTGGAAGGTTAGTGTTGTGTCATGTGTCGACACGGCGACCGCAACCCGTCGCTGCGGCCGCGCCCGCTGCCACAGGCTCTACGACGCCGCCTGGAAGGTTAGTGTTGTGTCGTGTGTCGACACGGCGACCGCAACCCGTCGCTGCGACCGCGCCCGCTGCCACAGGCTCTACGACGCCGCCTGGAAGGTTAGTGTTGTGTCATGTGTCGACACGGCGACCGCAACCCGTCGCTGCGGCCGCGCCCGCTGCCACAGGCTCTACGACGCCGCCTGGAAGGTTAGTGTTGTGTCGTGTGTCGACACGGCGACCGCAACCCGTCGCTGCGACCGCGCCCGCTGCCACAGGCTCTACGACGCCGCCTGGAAGGTTAGTGTTGTGTCATGTGTCGACACGGCGACCGCAACCCGTCGCTGCGGCCGCGCCCGCTGCCACAGGCTCTACGACGCCGCCTGGAAGGTTAGTGTTGTGTCATGTGTCGACACGGCGACCGCAACCCGTCGCTGCGGCCGCGCCCGCTGCCACAGGCTCTACGACGCCGCCTGGAAGGTTAGTGTTGTGTCGTGTGTCGACACGGCGACCGCAACCCGTCGCTGCGACCGCGCCCGCTGCCACAGGCTCTACGACGCCGCCTGGAAGGTTAGTGTTGTGTCATGTGTCGACACGGCGACCGCAACCCGTCGCTGCGGCCGCGCCCGCTGCCACAGGCTCTACGACGCCGCCTGGAAGGTTAGTGTTGTGTCATGTGTCGACACGGCGACCGCAACCCGTCGCTGCGGCCGCGCCCGCTGCCACAGGCTCTACGACGCCGCCTGGAAGGTTAGTGTTGTGTCATGTGTCGACACGGCGACCGCAACCCGTCGCTGCGACCGCGCCCGCTGCCACAGGCTCTACGACGCCGCCTGGAAGGTTAGTGTTGTGTCGTGTGTCGACACGGCGACCGCAACCCGTCGCTGCGACCGCGCCCGCTGCCACAGGCTCTACGACGCCGCCTGGAAGGTTAGTGTTGTGTCATGTGTCGACACGGCGACCGCAACCCGTCGCTGCGGCCGCGCCCGCTGCCACAGGCTCTACGACGCCGCCTGGAAGGTTAGTGTTGTGTCATGTGTCGACACGGCGACCGCAACCCGTCGCTGCGGCCGCGCCCGCTGCCACAGGCTCTACGACGCCGCCTGGAAGGTTAGTGTTGTGTCATGTGTCGACACGGCGACCGCAACCCGTCGCTGCGGCCGCGCCCGCTGCCACAGGCTCTACGACGCCGCCTGGAAGGTTAGTGTTGTGTCATGTGTCGACACGGCGACCGCAACCCGTCGCTGCGACCGCGCCCGCTGCCACAGGCTCTACGACGCCGCCTGGAAGGTTAGTGTTGTGTCATGTGTCGACACGGCGACCGCAACCCGTCGCTGCGACCGCGCCCGCTGCCACAGGCTCTACGACGCCGCCTGGAAGGTTAGTGTTGTGTCATGTGTCGACACGGCGACCGCAACCCGTCGCTGCGGCCGCGCCCGCTGCCACAGGCTCTACGACGCCGCCTGGAAGGTTAGTGTTGTGTCATGTGTCGACACGGCGACCGCAACCCGTCGCTGCGGCCGCGCCCGCTGCCACAGGCTCTACGACGCCGCCTGGAAGGTTAGTGTTGTGTCATGTGTCGACACGGCGACCGCAACCCGTCGCTGCGGCCGCGCCCGCTGCCACAGGCTCTACGACGCCGCCTGGAAGGTTAGTGTTGTGTCATGTGTCGACACGGCGACCGCAACCCGTCTCTGCGACCGCGCCCGCTGCCACAGGCTCTACGACGCCGCCTGGAAGGTTAGTGTTGTGTCATGTGTCGACACGGCGACCGCAACCCGTCGCTGCGACCGCGCCCGCTGCCACAGGCTCTACGACGCCGCCTGGAAGGTTAGTGTTGTGTCATGTGTCGACACGGCGACCGCAACCCGTCGCTGCGACCGCGCCCGCTGCCACAGGCTCTACGACGCCGCCTGGAAGGTTAGTGTTGTGTCATGTGTCGACACGGCGACCGCAACCCGTCGCTGCGACCGCGCCCGCTGCCACAGGCTCTACGAAGCCGCCTGGAAGGTTAGTGTTGTGTCATGTGTCGACACGGCGACCGCAACCCGTCGCTGCGACCGCGCCCGCTGCCACAGGCTCTACGACGCCGCCTGGAAGGTTAGTGTTGTGTCATGTGTCGACACGGCGACCGCAACCCGTCGCTGCGACCGCGCTAGGGTATGCAGTACCGGTACCATTCCGGAGAACCGGGATTTTCGGTACTGGACGATAATGGAACCGGGATTTCCCGGGATTTTCGGTACTTTCGGGACAGGTCTTCTATAACTTTGTCGGTCGATACTCGATGCTTTAGTCAGATGAGATTTCGTTGGAATTAGTACGTTTTTTAATAAAACGACTACACTTCGCAGCTAAACTACTTTTATTGATATATTTGATATATAATTCAATTTCTAAATCAAAAGTATCCTTTGTTTCACAATCCAGGACTTGTTCTACTTACATGCCAAATTTCAGCTTGATCCATCCGGTTGTTACTCCGTTATTTAGTAACAAACATCTAAACATCTTCACAAACTTTCTCATTTAAGTATAATTTTAGTGTGAAGATTTTCGAACGTTAAAAGTTAAAATATACAATTTAATATAACACGTGGTTTTAATACATAGAGTACGCTCTCCAGGACAGTAGTTGACATAGTGCATTTTAAAATAGTCCAGTTGCACGCAAATCAAAAATCCGATAGCAGTAAGCCACAATACATAGTCCTATAATATAACTAGCTTTTGCTCGCGACTTCGTCCGTGTTAAATTTGAATATCGTGTGCCGAATTTGAAGTTACCTGGAACGGCGGTAAAACTTATGATTTTGACTAATGTGAGTGGTTAGTGGTTACAGATGCACATATTTTACCGCAGGCTAATAGTAGTACGCCTATACATTGTTACCTAAGGCACGTTAAAGTGGCCGTGCGCGAGGGAGTCCCCGCTAAGCAATCACGTCTCTTAACCCCGCCTAGGGATGAAATAAAAACAGTGACGGTATTGTAATTAAGAGTCTAAACATGATATTTCAAACATCTTACTTAAAAAGATCGTAAGGTCCCGATACAAACTTTCAACCCCCATTTAAACCCCTTAGAGGATTAATTTTGAAAAACGCTGAAATTGCTTTTCTTGTATACTAATGAAGAGTCTAACCATGATATTTCAAACCACTTACTTAAAAAGATCGTAGAGTCCCAATACACACTTTCAACCCCCGTTTAAACTACTTTAAACACCTTTTTTTTTAATTTATCCAAATAAAAAAAAAGGTGAAATTACTTTTCATTTATTTTAATGAAGAGTCATGAAGTTTCAAACCTCTTACTTCAAAAATCGTAGACTCCATACAACTGTTTAACCCCTTAGGAGGTGAATTTTGAAAAATTCTCTCTTAGTGCACCTCTAGACCTTATTAGGATCCTACGTGCCAGATTTGAAATTTCTAGAACCAGCGGTTTGGCCTGTGCGTTGATACAACCTACATGCTAAATTTGGAATTCCTAGGACCAGCGGTTTGGGCTGTGCGTTGATATGTCAGTCAGTCAGTCAGTTTCTTCTTTTATATATTTAGATAAGCGTTAATGACTATCAAGGTCTTCGACGATCGAAAAGCGATGACTGAATGACTACCTGGTCTACCTGCGCGGCACGGGGTTGCGGACCCGCAGGGCTGGCGGGGGTGAGTGAGCCGCCGCCGATCGCCGTGACCACGGCTGCTACCCGTGTTTGGTTAAAAATGAGCAACGCTCTTGTTCGTTTCAAATTATACGTCTTTTGTTCGCGAAAATTAATTAAAAATGCTCCTCTAATGTGTTTCCCGAAAGTCCCGAAAGTACCGGGATTTTTATTTTGACGTCCCGGTTCTTTGCTCGACTGAAAATCCCGGGAAATCCCGGTACTTTCGGTTCCGGTATTTCCCGGGAGCAAACCCTAGACCGCGCCCGCTGCCACAGGCTCTACGACGCCGCCTGGAAGGTTAGTGTTGTGTCATGTGTCGACACGGCGACCGCAACCCGTCGCTGCGACCGCGCCCGCTGCCACAGGCTCTACGACGCCGCCTGGAAGGTTAGTGTTGTGTCATGTGTCGACACGGCGACCGCAACCCGTCGCTGCGACCGCGCCCGCTGCCACAGGCTCTACGACGCCGCCTGGAAGGTTAGTGTTGTGTCATGTGTCGACACGGCGACCGCAACCCGTCGCTGCGACCGCGCCCGCTGCCACAGGCTCTACGACGCCGCCTGGAAGGTTAGTGTTGTGTCATGTGTCGACACGGCGACCGCAACCCGTCGCTGCGACCGCGCCCGCTGCCACAGGCTCTACGACGCCGCCTGGAAGGTTAGTGTTGTGTCATGTGTCGACACGGCGACCGCAACCCGTCGCTGCGGCCGCGCCCGCTGCCACAGGCTCTACGACGCCGCCTGGAAGGTTAGTGTTGTGTCATGTGTCGACACGGCGACCGCAACCCGTCGCTGCGACCGCGCCCGCTGCCACAGGCTCTACGACGCCGCCTGGAAGGTTAGTGTTGTGTCATGTGTCGACACGGCGACCGCAACCCGTCGCTGCGACCGCGCCCGCTGCCACAGGCTCTACGACGCCGCCTGGAAGGTTAGTGTTGTGTCATGTGTCGACACGGCGACCGCAACCCGTCGCTGCGGCCGCGCCCGCTGCCACAGGCTCTACGACGCCGCCTGGAAGGTTAGTGTTGTGTCATGTGTCGACACGGCGACCGCAACCCGTCGCTGCGGCCGCGCCCGCTGCCACAGGCTCTACGACGCCGCCTGGAAGGTTAGTGTTGTGTCATGTGTCGACACGGCGACCGCAACCCGTCGCTGCGGCCGCGCCCGCTGCCACAGGCTCTACGACGCCGCCTGGAAGGTTAGTGTTGTGTCATGTGTCGACACGGCGACCGCAACCCGTCGCTGCGACCGCGCCCGCTGCCACAGGCTCTACGACGCCGCCTGGAAGGTTAGTGTTGTGTCATGTGTCGACACGGCGACCGCAACCCGTCGCTGCGACCGCGCCCGCTGCCACAGGCTCTACGACGCCGCCTGGAAGGTTAGTGTTGTGTCATGTGTCGACACGGCGACCGCAACCCGTCGCTGCGACCGCGCCCGCTGCCACAGGCTCTACGACGCCGCCTGGAAGGTTAGTGTTGTGTCATGTGTCGACACGGCGACCGCAACCCGTCGCTGCGACCGCGCCCGATGCCACAGGCTCTACGACGCCGCCTGGAAGGTTAGTGTTGTGTCATGTGTCGACACGGCGACCGCAACCCGTCGCTGCGACCGCGCCCGCTGCCACAGGCTCTATGACGCCGCCTGGAAGGTTAGTGTTGTGTCATGTGTCGACACGGCGACCGCAACCCGTCGCTGCGACCGCGCCCGCTGCCACAGGCTCTACGACGCCGCCTGGAAGGTTAGTGTTGTGTCATGTGTCGACACGGCGACCGCAACCCGTCGCTGCGGCCGCGCCCGCTGCCACAGGCTCTACGACGCCGCCTGGAAGGTTAGTGTTGTGTCATGTGTCGACACGGCGACCGCAACCCGTCGCTGCGACCGCGCCCGCTGCCACAGGCTCTACGACGCCGCCTGGAAGGTTAGTGTTGTGTCATGTGTCGACACGGCGACCGCAACCCGTCGCTGCGACCGCGCCCGCTGCCACAGGCTCTACGACGCCGCCTGGAAGGTTAGTGTTGTGTCATGTGTCGACACGGCGACCGCAACCCGTCGCTGCGGCCGCGCCCGCTGCCACAGGCTCTACGACGCCGCCTGGAAGGTTAGTGTTGTGTCATGTGTCGACACGGCGACCGCAACCCGTCGCTGCGGCCGCGCCCGCTGCCACAGGCTCTACGACGCCGCCTGGAAGGTTAGTGTTGTGTCATGTGTCGACACGGCGACCGCAACCCGTCGCTGCGACTGCGCCCGCTGCCACAGGCTCTACGACGCCGCCTGGAAGGTTAGTGTTGTGTCATGTGTCGACACGGCGACCGCAACCCGTCGCTGCGACCGCGCCCGCTGCCACAGGCTCTACGACGCCGCCTGGAAGGTTAGTGTTGTGTCGTGTGTCGACACGGCGACCGCAACCCGTCGCTGCGACCGCGCCCGCTGCCACAGGCTCTACGACGCCGCCTGGAAGGTTAGTGTTGTGTCATGTGTCGACACGGCGACCGCAACCCGTCGCTGCGACCGCGCCCGCTGCCACAGGCTCTACGACGCCGCCTGGAAGGTTAGTGTTGTGTCATGTGTCGACACGGCGACCGCAACCCGTCGCTGCGACCGCGCCCGCTGCCACAGGCTCTACGACGCCGCCTGGAAGGTTAGTGTTGTGTCGTGTGTCGACACGGCGACCGCAACCCGTCGCTGCGACCGCGCCCGCTGCCACAGGCTCTACGACGCCGCCTGGAAGGTTAGTGTTGTGTCATGTGTCGACACGGCGACCGCAACCCGTCGCTGCGACCGCGCCCGCTGCCACAGGCTCTACGACGCCGCCTGGAAGGTTAGTGTTGTGTCGTGTGTCGACACGGCGACCGCAACCCGTCGCTGCGACCGCGCCCGCTGCCACAGGCTCTACGACGCCGCCTGGAAGGTTAGTGTTGTGTCATGTGTCGACACGGCGACCGCAACCCGTCGCTGCGACCGCGCCCGCTGCCACAGGCTCTACGACGCCGCCTGGAAGGTTAGTGTTGTGTCGTGTGTCGACACGGCGACCGCAACCCGTCGCTGCGACCGCGCCCGCTGCCACAGGCTCTACGACGCCGCCTGGAAGGTTAGTGTTGTGTCGTGTGTCGACACGGCGACCGCAACCCGTCGCTGCGACCGCGCCCGCTGCCACAGGCTCTACGACGCCGCCTGGAAGGTTAGTGTTGTGTCATGTGTCTACACGGCGACCGCAACCCGTCGCTGCGGCCGCGCCCGCTGCCACAGGCTCTACGACGCCGCCTGGAAGGTTAGTGTTGTGTCATGTGTCGACACGGCGACCGCAACCCGTCGCTGCGACCGCGCCCGCTGCCACAGGCTCTACGACGCCGCCTGGAAGGTTAGTGTTGTGTCATGTGTCGACACGGCGACCGCAACCCGTCGCTGCGACCGCGCCCGCTGCCACAGGCTCTACGACGCCGCCTGGAAGGTTAGTGTTGTGTCGTGTGTCGACACGGCGACCGCAACCCGTCGCTGCGACCGCGCCCGCTGCCACAGGCTCTACGACGCCGCCTGGAAGGTTAGTGTTGTGTCATGTGTCGACACGGCGACCGCAACCCGTCGCTGCGACCGCGCCCGCTGCCACAGGCTCTACGACGCCGCCTGGAAGGTTAGTGTTGTGTCATGTGTCGACACGGCGACCGCAACCCGTCGCTGCGACCGCGCCCGCTGCCACAGGCTCTACGACGCCGCCTGGAAGGTTAGTGTTGTGTCGTGTGTCGACACGGCGACCGCAACCCGTCGCTGCGACCGCGCCCGCTGCCACAGGCTCTACGACGCCGCCTGGAAGGTTAGTGTTGTGTCATGTGTCGACACGGCGACCGCAACCCGTCGCTGCGACCGCGCCCGCTGCCACAGGCTCTACGACGCCGCCTGGAAGGTTAGTGTTGTGTCATGTGTCGACACGGCGACCGCAACCCGTCGCTGCGACCGCGCCCGCTGCCACAGGCTCTACGACGCCGCCTGGAAGGTTAGTGTTGTGTCATGTGTCGACACGGCGACCGCAACCCGTCGCTGCGACCGCGCCCGCTGCCACAGGCTCTACGACGCCGCCTGGAAGGTTAGTGTTGTGTCGTGTGTCGACACGGCGACCGCAACCCGTCGCTGCGACCGCGCCCGCTGCCACAGGCTCTACGACGCCGCCTGGAAGGTTAGTGTTGTGTCATGTGTCGACACGGCGACCGCAACCCGTCGCTGCGACCGCGCCCGCTGCCACAGGCTCTACGACGCCGCCTGGAAGGTTAGTGTTGTGTCGTGTGTCGACACGGCGACCGCAACCCGTCGCTGCGACCGCGCCCGCTGCCACAGGCTCTACGACGCCGCCTGGAAGGTTAGTGTTGTGTCATGTGTCGACACGGCGACCGCAACCCGTCGCTGCGACCGCGCCCGCTGCCACAGGCTCTACGACGCCGCCTGGAAGGTTAGTGTTGTGTCGTGTGTCGACACGGCGACCGCAACCCGTCGCTGCGACCGCGCCCGCTGCCACAGGCTCTACGACGCCGCCTGGAAGGTTAGTGTTGTGTCGTGTGTCGACACGGCGACCGCAACCCGTCGCTGCGACCGCGCCCGCTGCCACAGGCTCTACGACGCCGCCTGGAAGGTTAGTGTTGTGTCATGTGTCTACACGGCGACCGCAACCCGTCGCTGCGGCCGCGCCCGCTGCCACAGGCTCTACGACGCCGCCTGGAAGGTTAGTGTTGTGTCATGTGTCGACACGGCGACCGCAACCCGTCGCTGCGACCGCGCCCGCTGCCACAGGCTCTACGACGCCGCCTGGAAGGTTAGTGTTGTGTCGTGTGTCGACACGGCGACCGCAACCCGTCGCTGCGACCGCGCCCGCTGCCACAGGCTCTACGACGCCGCCTGGAAGGTTAGTGTTGTGTCGTGTGTCGACACGGCGACCGCAACCCGTCGCTGCGACCGCGCCCGCTGCCACAGGCTCTACGACGCCGCCTGGAAGGTTAGTGTTGTGTCATGTGTCGACACGGCGACCGCAACCCGTCGCTGCGACCGCGCCCGCTGCCACAGGCTCTACGACGCCGCCTGGAAGGTTAGTGTTGTGTCATGTGTCGACACGGCGACCGCAACCCGTCGCTGCGGCCGCGCCCGCTGCCACAGGCTCTACGACGCCGCCTGGAAGGTTAGTGTTGTGTCATGTGTCGACACGGCGACCGCAACCCGTCGCTGCGACCGCGCCCGCTGCCACAGGCTCTACGACGCCGCCTGGAAGGTTAGTGTTGTGTCATGTGTCGACACGGCGACCGCAACCCGTCGCTGCGACCGCGCCCGCTGCCACAGGCTCTACGACGCCGCCTGGAAGGTTAGTGTTGTGTCATGTGTCGACACGGCGACCGCAACCCGTCGCTGCGGCCGCGCCCGCTGCCACAGGCTCTACGACGCCGCCTGGAAGGTTAGTGTTGTGTCATGTGTCGACACGGCGACCACAATGCCAAAGTATAAAGATGAACAAGTAGTCCAACTTCGGCCGTTTAGGAGCGCGCGACTCGTATTCACACAGACGCGCGATAGCACGTCTGTTTGAGTGAAATCCATACTGGAGCATTCTTATTTATTTGCTTGTAGTGCGGCTGTACACGGCGTGCACACATTCAAGCGCGCGATGTAACTTTTGTAGTAAGAAAAATGACTGCTATTATACTGTGACAACGCGGTCCCAAAGAGGGCCGTGGTTGGAAAAAAGTAGGGAACCACTGATCTTGAGCAACCGCGATATACGCGTCATAGGCTGACAGTACGCCAAACTTTAAACCGACTATCGATTATGTTGTCTACCGTTTTAAGTGGTTTTAATTATGTTATGTATTTTATATGTTTTTCTGGTGTGCAACATAGCATATTTATATTGTATGTAACACGTCTTTATTACTATACGCTTTGGATGCTACAGAATATTTAACGCTGACTGTACCTATGCAGCAGTCAGCAGGACGTCTCTCGGATCGACAGTTCGACATGACGTCGTTATTTGCAGCAACTCCTGAGCTCAAATACGCTTTGTATAGCCATGCACGGCCCATCTCCAACAGAAAATTTAACTTGTTTCAGTTAAAGAACCACATAGAACGCGATCACGAAAAGCGGATGCCGTATAAATGCCATAGACAAGGGTGCGGGAAGAGGTTCTACAAACGTTGCGACTTGCAGAAACACGAAAGGTACACACACAGCCCTACTAGGGTGCGGTACTATACGGATCCCCTTGTTCTAGCAAAATTTTATTTGTCCGAATACTCATTAAGCATAATTGTTATTTTACAGATACCATTGACTTTTCAGAATAATTATAAAAGAAACGTAACCTAACCCATTCTAAGTGACTAACGTAAAATATTTTGTTAAAGTTGAAGACAAAATTATGCGAAATAAAATTCGGACTAACTATACTTTCGGACTAATAAAACGTATGCCAAATAGAAGGAACCCGTACTCAGCACGACCACGGCCGATTTTGTTATTTCTTTTGCGGTCTTCTTCTTCTTCCATGTACTATTCATTAAAATTTGCTCATACGGCCCCATGTTCAGTCTCAGTAGGTACTAGGTACTATGTATAGTCTCTGCCGAAAGTTCAATAGATGGACTCGTATTCTTTAAGGGCCTCCCTTCGGGTCGGCCCTCGAACTCACTCGTCCGTCTATTGCGACCCCTACAACAATGTACTATGTATTACATCACCTGGCCATAAAGTGGCAATAACCGCCGGCTACGCGTGTGGAAAATCCCACTTCATGGCCTGGGGAGACGTAAAATTTCGTACTTACCACGGGCGGTAATAAAGAAAGCCTCAGATCGCATATTTATCGCCCTTGCCTTCGGCTCGGGCGTCAAATACCTGCGATCTGAGACTTTGTTTGTTTTACCGCCCTAGGTAAGTAATGTAGTATTGTTTGCAGGTTCCACTCCGGCGAGAGGCCGTATTCCTGCGACATTTGCCAGCGCGCGTTCCAACAGATCTCGCACCTCAAGCGGCACGTTCGGCACGTCGACTGCACTAAATAGTAAGTAAAATTTCGTCTTCATGTGCCATATCCTCCTCGGGTGCCGGCGACCACCGTCGGAAACTCTTCTCTATTTGCAGTATTTCTGCGTCAATTCCCGTACAACTCCTGAGGTTATCCATCCATGTTAGTCGTTTCCTTCCTCTGCACCTTTTCCCCTCGATTTTACCTTCTATTATATTTTTAACTATATTATATTTTTCGTGTCTATTTATATGACCAAAATAAGCGGTTTTCCTGTTCATTATTGTAAGCACCACAAGCAAAACTTCGTCAATGAGTTTTTGAAAGAAAAAGAATACAGTTATTCGTGACAGCACAAAAAGAAAACAGTGAAAATGAAAAAGAAGAACATAAACAAAGTACGCTGCCACAAAACGGTCCCACCTCAGCAAAAGCTGAATTTGGAGCCAGCGCTGGTCTTCCGGTGGAACCAGACAGCATGACGTCATGGCTTTTTCTTGTTCGTTATTTTGTCCCGTTCTCCAGGAGATAACAGTGACCAAGTTTCTTAAAAAAAAACTGTTATAATATATACTACGAATGTGTTTAGGAGATATATAATAGAATGGGCTCAACTACGGCAATAAGGAGGGGATTTGTATTTTTCGAGATATTCCCAGCCCTAATCCACTTCAGTTATAAATACTTCGTATCATTTTGACGATGGATACGTCGTGCGATTTTAAAGAAAACCATATTGAATTCGGAAAACATGTGTCGGGCTATCTGTATAACGTAATAAAGTACTGAAATAAATGTACTTAGATTAATAGATATTACACTCTATTCCAAGGGATTTGCAGCGACGTGAACAAAACTACCGCTAAAATTAGGTATAGGTAGTTAGTGCAATCTTGAATGGTGACAGCAAAAGCAAAATATCGCATTTTTTTTTATTTTGTTTCAGCGTGCAGCAGTGACGTTCCTGGAGCTTGATTATTATTTATTTTATATCTTAAGAGTACTGTGATAACGTTGCTAATTAATTTTATTTAATGTTCATTAATTATCATGAAAATAAAATATGCTTGCCTGAATATGTGTTATTTCTGTGATGTATGTCTGTGATTATGATTAACACGGGCGGGTCTATATCGGCTGGCGACATATTGTTTTTCTTAAAATGTTTCGTCGATTTTTTTTCAGGAATGTTATAACACAAACCAAACCGTACTAAACAACTGTGGGGTATTTTGATAACAATCAAAATAAATAAATAAACGCTAACCATCAAATTTAATTATGTTCCTAAAATACTCGAATAAAATCAGACACCAGTTGAGCATGACGTCATAGGGCAGTATTTGAGAGTGTATACTCTACTTTCCGAAAATCGTTTTTTCCTAATAGCGATTAATACCAGTCGCATATTTTACCACTTTTTATTTTCTCGTTAGCTTCCTTTCCCGAAAGTGTTTTTAACCAGTTGCATATTTTGCCAGTTTATTTATTTTTCAAAAGCATATTTTTCCAATACGTTTTTTAACCACTTGGACAATTTCTCACGGTATTATTTTTTCAATAGCATATTTTTCCGATAGGGTTTCTAACTATTCGCATAATTTACCACTATATTTCTTTTTCAGTAGGTATTTTTAAGAATAACGGAACTTCTCTGTCGTAAGAATCTCCTAATTTTTTTGATACGTAACTATAGCTTGGCAACTTCGTTGGTGACACTCACATGTGTGCTTTTTGTTATGTGCAGCCGTACTCACAAAAGTTACCGCCAACACGAACGACAACCGACAGAGGCAGCCTCCGGAGGCCCCCGATCGTGTTGGCGGTAACTTGTGTGAGTAGTTACGGCTGCACATAACAAAAAGCACACAGGTGAGTGTCACCAACGAAGTTGCCAAGCTATAGTTACGTATCAAAAAAATTAGGAGATTCTTACGACAGAGAAGTTCCGTTATTCTTAAAAATACCTACTGAAAAAGAAATATAGTGGTAAATTATGCGAATAGTTAGAAACCCTATCGGAAAAATATGCTATTGAAAAAATAATACCGTGAGAAATTGTCCAAGTGGTTAAAAAACGTATTGGAAAAATATGCTTTTGAAAAATAAATAAACTGGCAAAATATGCAACTGGTTAAAAACACTTTCGGGAAAGGAAGCTAACGAGAAAATAAAAAGTGGTAAAATATGCGACTGGTATTAATCGCTATTAGGAAAAAACGATTTTCGGAAAGTAGAGTATACACTCGTATTTGATACTAACTGCATAGAGTGCGACTACGCTAAGTTTGCAGAGGTCAAAAAAATGTTTTATTTAAAAAATGCACATGGCAACAAAGAGGGTTAATTTTCCTTCCATTTAATAAGTATGTAATGAGACCCTGAAACAAATCGCTTAGTTTGGTTGGATCTAAATCGATGTGTGCAAGACTAACGCAGATACTTATTATAATAATAATACGATCAACGTTCCGATAGTCGTTTCAGCGAACGGGCTTATAGCGAAGAATCTCGATCACCATATTCACCATCTCAAGCGAATCGCTTGATGGCTGGATCAAGGGTCGGATACAGAAGTAGTCAGGAGGTTCCTCTCTCTGCAGCCCTAACCACCGGTAGCTTGGGCCCCGCCCCGCTGCCGGCGGCACCCTAGGTTAGGTTTTTTATAATGTGTTTATATTTTGTTAAGACGGACGTACACACTCGACATTTTGGCGTCCTTAATTCATCGGGAATTGAAAATAAACATTTTTCAAAAATTATAGGGAATAAAATGCAATAGCGGTATTTTCTAGTTCATTAAGTCGGAAACTATCGAAAAAAAAATATAAATTACACATCTTTGAAAAACGCTACTTAGTCAATTGCGGCAGCGAACGTGTTTCTCTAAGGGCCGTTCATTTGATCGTGTGACAGATGCTTTTGTGACGGTTCGTTTTAGCTATGGCAATAGGGTATTTGACAACAATCAAAATAAATTCATTATCTCTAACCAGCAAATTACGCTTCCAAAACAGACCGGATATAGTATTTTATGCAACAGTTGTATAAGAAGGTTCAAAAAATGCGAATTGCGTGAGTTGCGATACGAGCCGCGAATGCGGCGAGTATCGCAAATAGAGACGCAATGAGCGTTTTTTGACTTAATTATACAACGTTGCATACAATACTTTTTCTACGACTAGGTTAAAATATAAAATACATGGACGTCACGCGTATCTCGTCCGGTCTCTCCGAGTGTGTACAGCCGGCATGACAGTTGTGTCTATGGTAAACTTTTTTTTGATATGGCTGGTGACACGATGTGACGATAATTAAAATACTTTTTTTTATGTTGGCATCAATTAATTTAATTCGGAAAGTTTTGTTTTTCTTATGAATCGTAGGAATTTAATTGTTTGTTAAGTTGGTAGTTGTGAATTTTTATCGTGAAGTTAGAATTGAGCGCTTAATCCTTGACCTAAGTTTAACCTAGATTTAGAAGTCTGTGGATGCTAGCAATAACGTAAAGTGACTATAACGACACTAGTGCTGTTATGGGGAATAGAGTATAGACTTCTCTGAACTCATATTATGTATGTTCTTATATTAGTGTTCGTGACCAAGTAAAAGACAGATAACAGTACAGGAGTAGAAAAAAATCATTCAAACTTATTTTCGTGCCATCAACGATTTTACAATTACTGATGTTTTTGACTTTGTTTATTGAAGTGACATAAAGACATCATTGAGAATATAGTGAAAATGTAAAAGAAATATAAATTCAAATTTTGATTAGAGGCTAATCAAAATAAGATTATAAACATAAGCCTATTCCTTTTACACAACTCTGATGCTTTATGCGAGTTAATGGCTTAGTGAGCACGTCAGCCCACATCTCCAAAGTAGGAGTATAAACGACACTAATAACGTTCTTAGCTAATAAATCACGTATAAAATGAAATCTAGTATCAATATGTTTGGTTCTATTGTGGTGGACTGGATTCAGTACCAACTTCTGGGCAGACTGCGAATCATTATAAATGGGAACAGTAATTGACTCACCAGTAAGTTCAAACATCAACCGCTTGAGAAACACAGCATCCTTTGCCGCACTCGACAAGCACATGTATTCCGCTTCACTAGATGACAGTGCAACGGTAGTTTGCTTCTTACTCTCCCACGAAATTGCTCCACCAGCCATAGAAAAGTAAAATCCAGTATAGGAACGACGATCTACAGGACAGTTAGCCCAATCCGCATCCGCATAGCCAACTAAACATCCACCGCCTTTCCTGTAAGCCTATGACTTTTAGGCTGAAATAAGTCTTTAAGTCAGATATGACATTATTGAGCGTTTTATTTTCTTTATAGAATATGACAATGTCATCAACATGGAAAGCGAGTATTATTAACTCTTTACCAACCTTCTTGGTATAAATACATGCTTCGGAAGGAGTTTGATTAAAACCAATGCAATTTAAAATTTCCGTCAACTTCTTATACCAAGCTCTCGGAGCTTGTTTTAGACCATAAAGCGAACGCTTCAGCAAGAGTACCTTATCTTCTTGACCAGGTATAGAGAATCCTTCTGGCTGATTCATGTACACCTCTTCCTCCAAATCTCCGTTCAAGAATGCCGTATCCACGTCGAGATGGTGCATTTTCATTTCTGTTTCTGCGGCCAACGCGAACAATAAACGAAGCGAAGAGTTTCGGACGACAGGAGAAAAAGTTTCCGAATAATCAACACCATAGACTTGATTAAATCCTTTCGCGACAAGCCTTGCTTTATGTTTAATAATATCACCATGCGCGTTTTTCTTCAACTTATATACCCATTTGCAAGGAATGACCTTCTTATCTGGTCTGTTAACGAGAACCCACGTATTCTTCTCCAGCAGTGACTCATATTCATCCTGCATAGCTTGAAGCCATTTATCCCTATCTTCTGTATTCATAGCCTGTGAATAGCTTGTAGGTTCATCCATAACCTGAGGGGATGAAGTCTGCATGCATACACAATTGGCAGCAGAATTGGGTTTTCTAGGTCTCAAATTGTACCTTGGTTCTGCGACTTCAGTATCGGAATCAATTTCTTCTGATGGAGGTGCAGTACTGGATTGAACCGACTCATCTTGAGTAACAGCATTATACCACGGTTCTGCAACATCAGGCTCAAAATCTTCTGATACAGGCGCAATATCGGGTTGAAGTTGAATTTGCTCATCTTCGATGACCACGCCAGTCGATTTAGAAGTATTCGACGAATTTTCTTGTGAACTTAGCAAAAGAGGTGCAAATGCTGGTTGAGTTAAATCAACATCAGACTTACGAACACAACCTTTACTTTTCAAATCTTGAAAATCATGTTCAAAGAAAGTAATATCTCTGCTTTTCATAAGCCGTCTGGGATATTTAACGTCCCTAAAATAATAACTTCTTGGATCATCAGAATATCCAACGAAAATGTGTTCAGATGCTTTCATATCCAATTTCTTCCGACTACACTCGGGGACATGGATAAAAGCTCTACATCCAAATACACGCAAATGAGATAGATTTGGTATCTTACCATACCACTTCTCGTACGCTGTCTTGCCTTCGAGAGCTCGGTGAGGAGATCTGTTCTTGAGATACACAGCCATCTCTGCAGCATCTTGCCAGTAGGCCGAAGAAAGAGAACTGTCAGAAAGCATTGACCTTACTTTCTCCATAATAGAACGATTTGTCCTCTCTGCAATTCCATTCTGCTGTGGACAATAGGGAACTGTTGTTTGATGCTGAATTCCTTGACTTTTTAAGTAGCTCGAGAATTCATTGTTGACATATTCTTTCCCGTTGTCACTCTTCAAGGTCTTAACTCTGGCTCCCGTTTCCCGCTCTACTGAGAGCTGGAAATTACAAAACATTTTCTTTACTTCCGCTTTTGAAGGAATAAAAAAGACAAAAGTCATACGAGAAAAATCATCTATAAAAAATAAAATATATTTATTGCCTTGAAATGACGTTTCAGGCAGGGGTCCACAAATATCAGAATGAATGAGTTCCAGAACTTCTGTTGATCTTTTTTGTGAAACTTTCTTAAATGGTTTCCTGTTTTGCTTACCTTCAATACAAGGGATGCATGGCTCCTTGTCAACTTCTGTGTAGTCGACGCCTACCGCGTGTCCTTTCTTGAGCTGATCCATACCGATGCGGCATAAATGACCCAGTCGCCTATGCCAAAGCTTGAAGCTAGAAACATCGGAGTGTGTCTCAAAAGCGGATAGTTGACGCGTTGGGTTGACCGTACAATCTAAAGAATACAGTCCGCCACAAATAGAACCATGTAAAATTACATCACCTTTACAAGAAAAAGCATCAGAATCATAAAAGTTACAACCATTTTTATCAAAAACTACGCTAAAACCTTTATCTACCGCCTTCTTGACTGAAATAAGATTAGATTTCAAGTTCGGTACGTGAACCACATCCGTAATCTTCTTTACATCTGTATTCTGACCGCAACTGTTAATAGAAATATCTCCAACACCTTTGCTAGGCAATACTTCTCCATTTGCAATGGTCACAGTTCCAGAAGATGAATCTCTCACATTCTCCATCCAATCATCTCGTGACGTCATATGGGCAGACGCTCCAGAGTCAATAAACCATTTGTCACGCTCTAATCTGTCATTGGCATTCAGTGCACACAGAGAGTTTTTGTGATTAGTGGGTTTCTTCTTCTTGTCCTTTTTGTGGGGACAATCTGGACGCTTATGTCCTGGCTCCATACAGTCATAACACACTATGGGTTTCTTGGATTTGGATGTAGAAGGTCTGGTTTGGTTCATTCGAGTACGAAGAGCAGTATCTGGGTTATCTAAAGCTGGTTTATTCAATTCATTCAATAATTTGGTCTTTATCAGATCTACCGTAATGTCTATATTGGAATTTTCCAAAGCCATTACTAAGGGTGCATATTGAGGACTTAAACCTCCTAGAAGAATCGCAGCTATTGAAGCATCCTCCATTATTTTGCCAATATCGGCTAAATCTTGCACAGTTGTCATCACAGCATTTATGTATGTCTCAATATTGCAGCCAAAATCTTCAAGACAGTATCTATACAGTTTTCTCTCGAGGCTTATACGTCGCCCTAATCTTTTGTCCTCGTAAGCGGACGAAAGAGCATCCCACGCCTCTTTGGCTGTCTTACATGATCTCACATGGGTGATGGCCATACCGTCTACAGTGAGGCATATTTTCGATAACGCCTTTTGATCGTTACGTACCTTTTTATCTGCAGAAATGTCGTTACCATCAGGGTATCCGACGATGGTCTCCCATAACTCTTCATGCATAAGGTACATACGGATTTTGAATTTCCATACGGAATATCCATCTCTATTTATAAGTGCTTTTATACCAGAAATAGAATTAGTTGACATATTTACATATACAACAGCTGTTCGATGTCACAACAAAAAAATATTCGAAAATATACGTGAACTGTTAAATATTTTCACGGATTTTCACAAATTTTACACGTACACAAAATACAAACTTGCCCATTCACTTTTAAATGCACAACAAGCAAAATAAACGTATATTTCTAAGTAAAATTAGAATATTCGTGCTGATAACGAATGATGTTTTTGACTTTGTTTATTGAAGTGACATAAAGACATCATTGAGAATATAGTGAAAATGTAAAAGAAATATAAATTCAAATTTTGATTAGCCAGTAATACAACAATTACGAAAACTAAAAATAAGGCACCATGTTGAGCATGACGTCACAAGATAGTATTTCATGCTAAACTGCATACTTTCGGAGCGTTTTGACACTTCATAAAAAGAAGCTGATTTGAACTGTCATCAAGTAGCCTATCCTAACTTGGGTTTTGCGTACAGCCTACTTACATTGAACGAAATGCCAAAAAGAAAACTTATTTGGCTTCTCTTCGACCCAATTCCCATTTCGTTCACATTCTCAATTCGTCCACGCACCCAGCATGTCCACATTTTAAAATGTTTGTAAGTCCCTGGTCCATACAAAGTTAGCTCGGTTTTTTAAGTCCCTGGATCCACAAAAAATCTCCCAAGATATTTATTTACAGTCCCAGGTTTCTATTTACAAACCGGGTGTACGAATCGGGAAAGGGATGAAGTGAAAATGATGACGAACGGGGAATGAAATGGGAATTGTAGGTGGAAATGTGGACGATATAGGAAGTGGACGAAATGGGAATGAGGGCGAACTGAACCCAAACTATCGTTTGCAATTGCAAGTATGCGTGTGACTTATTTTTTGTGTAGGTATGCATATACAAAAGGTTTGGCCTAGTGTTATGCGTACGTGTAAGATCAGGGTAAAGGTGTCCAAATGCTTAAACTTGTTTGTCTCTGGAGTGGGGTTAAATTTATGATCAAAATATTACAACTTTTTTTGACAACTGTTACTTAAATCACCAATTTATTTATTTCAAAACTCTTTGTGTCGTAATGCATTACTTCGGCTTCAGCGTTAGGTATCAGTATTTGCGTGCCAGTCCGTTTTTTGAATAATAAACTGAAGCATCGTTGTTGTGATGTTCCTAACTCCCTGCCTTCTTTCTTTTAACTTCTGAACAACCTCGATTTACGCTGCTTTTTTCTTCCGTATCTCATTTTGCGAGTTCTTTCTTGACTACTAGCATTAGAAGCATCGTCTGCTGCTACGGACTCGTTCTCCACCGTATCCTCTGGGTGCACGTCGTTGCCGGGTACCACCATTAAGTCATCATCGTCATTTGAATTATTTTGATCAGTGTCTGGCGCTATTTCTGCAACATCATTTCCCGGAACTACTACTGAATCATCGGATTGATTGTTGTTAACATCGTCATCGGCATTATTGTTAACAGCATTGTACTTCCCACACGATTCTAAGATTTTGCCGATTTGACGTTTTTTGCATTCGTGGCCGAACATTATTCGGATTTTCATTTTATCTAGATGCGACAATTCGTTCGACGGCTCTATCGTCAATCCTGGGAGCTGAAACGAATGCAATATAAATATAATAGTTAACAGATGGGTTGACTGCAATAAAGAAATTGGTTATTTATGATTTTTTTATATTTCGGCCGGACTTGAACTGACACCCTACTGGGTGTCATGCCGGGGCGCACGCTCCTAACTGACTCTACGCCACTAGGCGACCAACGCACAGATCAGTCAGACGCTGGTGGATCGTCATTGAATATTTACCAAAGGCGCTATGGTGGCCTGCCCGTTCAGGCTGTAGGCGCGATCGTGGAAGTGCATGATGCTCTTTGGATCGTAGTCCAATAAGGCTCCAGCATCCTCCTCTGACTGGATTCGGAACATGGATCTGAAGGCTGCAAACATTAACTTTTGAACATGTATTTTCATCTTTCTCATTGCTGCAGATGTTAGGTAAAATTGACTATTTAGATGTTTAGTCCTACAATTAAAACGTATTAACAAATGTCTGTTGAGCTTGTGATTGTTAACTTCATTCGTCGCTTTCGCGGGGTTAATGCCCGGAGTTTATTTGTGAATGGCTACCTGGCTGAATGTTGTCCCACAAGACTCTGACGAAGAGGTCTCGCTGCGGGTGCGTCACCTCGTCGCGCAGGCCGAGCCCGTGCAGCACCGAGTGTAGTATCTGCGGGGGCTGGAGGCAGTCGTATCCCAGCACCACCACCTGTTACGATATAACCCGGAAAACAATACTATAAAATAAAACAAACTACTTTACTATTTAATGGAAAGTGCTTATGATAACAAAATATACCAGCTCAAAATCAAGTAAGTATACGAGCATTTGCCATCAGCGTTCCGAACCCTACCACCCGGCTCCATCATCAGATTAGCTCGATGCCCTCGATGGTGATAATATGTCATTTTCATCGAACTTACGTAACTATGCCAAATTTCAGTTGAATCGGATAACAGCAAGTGATTGAAAAATGGTTTGCACATTTTGAAACAGACAATTTAAGTACACACGAACTTTGCATGTTAAAATAAAATAATGTAAAAATGGAAAATGAAAAATGATTCTGTTCGTGAATCAGGCCACTGGTGGTGTTGGGTGGGGCACAGAAGTAGGTACAGTCGCAAAAAAATGTCAACAAAAAAAAGAATAGGCTGTAGTCCAGCAGGCAGGCATTCACGACACTGCTACAAGACGCTAGTTGAAGAATCCAACCTCCATGAAAATGTCCCCTCCATATAATCTTGCAAGTTTGTGTCTGGAACTTTATATTTTTTTCTAGACTGCAATTTGTAAATAGCTAATTATTTTACTTCAGCCCGTTTGTGCCCCAACGGCGACTAGGGCCCGTACAATTTTACCTAACCAATTATCCTATTTCATGTGATAAAAGTTGTATCATTACACTAGATTAGGTTACCGACGATCCCTTTTCAAACCATTCTTGCGTTCATACGAGCCGATTTCGCCAGCCGACCGATAGAGGGTTAGGAAGCAATTATATTATGTTAGGAAGAGAGTCGAACACGCTATCTCTTTGACGGATAGCTGTGTCTGTTAGTAGGTTATTAGTATTACGATTTCCCCGTTGGCGTCTACGCCGGTGTCGTGCACGCAGGGCCGCACTCGGTCCGGGTTGGTGAAGTGCAGCCAGGAGCCGCCGCCGCCGACCGGCTTCGCGTCCAGCTTCTCGAACTCGGGGCACGAGTTGAACGAGATATGAGCAAACGCTTGATTCAGGTAATTCAAAATGTTTGTATCTGTGGGCAAAAGTAAACCAAAACATTCAAACAATAGTGCTGGATTAGTCATGCAGCAAGAATGGCAAAACGCTGCGGGCTTCGCTCATTTCCAAAAGCAATTATCGACGGCGCAAATCTACCCAGCGAAGGCCGCCGCGTGCCCTTACTCCTTACAGATAACCGTGGCTAGATAACTAGTGAACTGTGAAGATTTTTTTTCCTAGGAGATAACTAGTTATCTCCGAGGATTTTATATTCTTCGCAGATAACTTCTTTTTAATAGTTTTCTGTGAGGAAAATCCAATCCTTGTAGATAACTGGTTACCTCCAAGGATTTTATATTCTTCGCGGATAACTATTATTTTTTTAAGTTTTCTGAGAGGAAATTGTATTCCTCTGAGATAACTAGTTTTAAATTCTTTGGAGATAGCTAGTTATCTCCGAGGAATAGAATTTCCTCTCAGAAAACTTAAAAAAATAATAGTTATCTGAGAAGAATATAAAATCCTTGGAGGTAACCAGTTATCTACAAGGATTGGATTTTCCTCACAGAAAGCTGTTAAAAAAGTTATCTGCGAAGAATATAAAATCCTCGGAGATAACTAGTTATCTCCTAGGAAAAATCTTCACAGTTCACTAGTTATCTAGCCACGGTTATCTGTAAGGAGTAGTAAGGGGCCGCGTGCTTAAATCGCTCTTCCACTTTACACTAGATATCGCTAGCGCCGTCGTCACTAACCAGTACATTAGATATTGGCACATACCGTAGGAGTCCTTATCGACGTAGTATTGTATTCGTCCATTAGGCCAACGGCCTACTTCGCCTTCCTTCACCGCCGGCGAGTGCAGCAGAGGGGGCACCGCTTTTCCTTTCAGCGCTAGCATGCCTGCAGGCTCCTTTCCTTTTAAGGATTGTATTCCGTCGGATAGTTTTTCTTTCTGCTCGTTTGTTGATGCTAAACGAATAAAGATGCTTGTGATGGTACAGTTGGACTAGCGGGTTAGTCAGATGAAATCTGCCGAACGGCAACTAAACAGTGAATGAAGCTGGCCCAAAACCGAGGAGAAAGAGTGGTGTGATGTAGAAGACGTCTATACCCAACAGTAGGTGGATAATAGGCTAGTTTCCTAACAGATCAAATCAGCTTCTTTTTATGATGTGTCAAAACACAACGACAGTATGCAGCTCCATAGAAAATATGAATAAATGACGTCACAGGTTGTTATGGTCAAATTGTCTCCTTATTTTAATTTCTTCTCATTTTAAAATCGTTAAAGGCAAGAAAATAAGTGAATCTGAATTTATTTGGGATTAGTTTTGGAAGCTGTGTAAGATAATTAGCAGTGGTCGTACATTTTTGGCGCAGTGCTAGGGTTGACAGTACCTAGTGGCAAATATTAAATTTATTTATTTATTTAAACTTTATTACACAATAAAAAAAAGTACAAATGGCGGACTTAATGCCTTAAGGCATTCTCTACCAGTCAACTAACGTACTAAACAGAAACATAAACTTGGTGCAGGGTCTTTAAAGTCAGAGAGAAAACTGAGGATTCGTTTACAAGTGTGCCTATAATATATACGTAAATATAGGTACTTACACAAATACAATATAATATAATAAACCTACATATACTACTTTACGTACCTAGTGAAAAACCTCATGCCGATAGTTAATTTTAGAGCGTATTGAAGAGATGCTTGCGCAACATGCGCTTGAATGCAACTTACTTTGTGCTTGTAAACTGTATAAACCAAGAATCAAATAAAATCAAAGCCATTTAGAACTAATTAGTAATATAGAGATGATTGGTAATTAAATAAACTTTTTACAAAAAACCCGATTCAAGTCTCGTCTTGAAGACCGCCTGTTATCTACCTTAACTTTTAAGTTTTAAGCTGGTTGTTGCTGTTCAAAAGGTCAATCAAAATTACGAAAATTAATCATCAGCATAACCTCCGAAAAAATTGAGAAATTTTGGGTTACAGTAATAAATATAATACAAAATTATAATAATTATTAAAACACACGGTTTAGAAGATAGAGGGGGGGGGGGACACAATATACACAACTTTCGGAGCGATTATTTCCAAATATATTCACTTAGTCAAAAACATTTATTTTGAAACCTTATAGTGGTTTTTAAAGAGCTGTCGAACTATGTACCACACGTTGATATTTGCTGAAAAAAATTTTTTTTAGCTTCTTTAACATGTATGGAGTGCCCCCCCTAAAAATATTTTTTTTAGTTTTTTGACTACCAAACTAAGTAGCGGCTCATACAAGACACCTATATTCCAAATTTCATCAATATCCATCAAGTAGTTTTTGAGTAAAATGCCTGTGACATACGGACAGACGGACAGACGGACGGACGGACATGATGAAACTATAAGGGTTCCGTTTTTGCCATTTTGGCTACGGAACCCTAATAAAAAGTATGGTGTTTCATTTTCAACGACAACATAATATTACATTATTTTAAACGTCAATCATATTATACACCTCGACAACCCTAGGTCACTACCGTATGTCATTGTGACGTCATTGCACCGGTTTTGCTGAAAAATCTACGATCACTGATAATATAATTTATAATAATGGTGTAATATCATTTATTTTTACTACAGGAAACTAGCCTATTGTATCCACCCATATACCTATTGAGATATAGAGAGCCAAATCATCTAGTACCGAAAACTAAAGAAACAGTTACTAGCTAGCTACACATCATTGGGCTAGTGGTACTACTTAGTATTATATTAAAAACTAAAGAAATATGTTAAACTGAACAGAATCATTAAAAAAACGCAAAAGTTATCAAAACATAATAAATTGTTTTTTAGGAAATTGAGATTTAGTAAAATTAATGTAAATATGGTAGATGAATTGGAACTGTGTTCTGCTCAGTTACAACATAGTCAGTCAAAATATGAAACTGACACACAGGTTTTACAATTAAAAATTCAGAGTTTGGAGGATTCAATAAAATCATTACATGAAATGAATGAGAGTTCAAAAAACATTATTACTGTGTGATGTGGCGTTTAGCCACTGTCGCATATTCCTCAGCCTAGCTCAGACTTGGAGGATTTTCCTAGTAAGCTCAATCGGGATATCGAAGATAAGGAGATGAAATATAAACGCAACGGTTACAAAATAACAAACTGAAAGTTTTATTTAAGATAAAAACGTATTACACTTAATCTGTCGGCCAGAGGGGCCCAAAACATATATGACGCCGTAAGGGCGTTTTTAAGTTTCGCTTTAGCTGAAGGCTTAATGCTGAAAAGTTATGAGTGATAGAGTTCGTCGGCTGAAAGCTTATGGCTGTAAAACTACGCGGGATATCATTCGTTAGCTGAAGGCTTATGATTCGAGACGGTATGCGGTATACGGAATTTCAGGCGAGTCCTGAAATGTATTTTACGGGAGCAGAGCGGTAGCGGTTTAAAAAGTCCTGTAGGACGTTCAGTTACGGTCGCGAAGCGGTATCGGTTAGTGTCCTGAGGGGACGTTATGGATACGGGAGGAAGAGGCACGTGATGGATACGGGAAGTGGATGGGAATCGTCGCGAGCGCGTGGTAAACACGCCGCGCCCAGGATACGGGAAGTGGATGGGAATCGTCGCAAGCGCGTGGTAAACACGCTGCGCCCAGGATACGGGAAGTAGGTGGGAAGCGTCGCAAGCGCGTGGTAAACACGCTGCGCCTAGGATGCGGGAAGTGGATGGGAATCGTCGCAAGCGCGTGGTAAACACGCTGCGCCTGGGAAGGTAGGGACTGCACTTGTCCGCTAGACGTCCGTTCGCCGGTGCGTCGAGTGAGCAAATGCTCCTACTCTATTTTTTTTTTTTTTTTTTTTTTTTTTTTTTTTTTTTTTTTTTTTTTTTTTTTTTTTTTTTTTTTAGAAACTGACAAACTCGCAGCCCCTCCTGGGCGTAGCGATTGTCGGACCGGGTGGTTGGCCGTGGCGTTCCCTGGGGTCGAACCAGGTCGCTAGCCAGACCACCCTGAGTTGGTCGGACTGGGTGCTCCTACTCTAGGTGCACGGTCCGCTTTTATAGATACGGTGGCTACCGCTCGCCCGCGCAAACCCCCCCCCGCGGCTGACGTCACGCGCGCCCCGTTCTCGGCCGTTGGCTGGCGGTGACTTGTGCGCCGCGATGCTGCCGCCCGGCGCGCCGCGACGCCGGTTGATGCTCGCACCGCACAGGCGCAGGTCGGCGCTCTGTAGGCGCTCATTATACGCCCTCCTCACGCACGGAGATTTTTACCTGTAAAAATCACCTATTAATCCGGGCAAATCCTGCTGAGGTGAGGGGAGGCAGGGACCTACGTTGTGGCTTGGTTGTTATAATGAGCGTCTGGATTTGTTATGTCATGTTTAGGATCGATTTTCTTATAATGTTGCTTAACGCGTTCTATTTCGGGGTAGGTACCTATGTCCAATTGGGTTCAACTGCTTTCTAATCAGTACTGGCAAACTGTCCGATACGTTCTGTAATCGGTCCGGTATCTATTTGGCACATAGGTAGGTATTAGTGAACCCGGTGTAGTGACCTGATTCATGATACCAAAACAAAAAAAATAATTATGCGTAATCGTCCCAAACTAATTATCCATGCTCAAGAAAAAATAACCCAACAGTAACACTAGTAGACTTGTTTATTTCGTGTTGCTGTTGTATGTTCTATGCTTTCTGAAAGCATGACAAATAATAAAAAAAATATCTATGTTATTGCAACAAGAAATTGAAATCCAAGCCACAAAGGGGAAGGGAAATATTTACTTCGTTATTTTGTACTACCGGGGTACTGACTTCGTTGTGTTTTCTCTTATTAATTTCTCCGTGTAATTAATGATCTGGTTACGCCATATAGTTCTTTGTTCGCGCCATCTGGTTTGAAACTATGGAACTGCTTATTATTTATGTTATCGCGGAGTTTGCCGTGTCTAGTTTGTTTCCAACTAATTGGCGGCCCGGTCGGAAGATGGCGCTGTTATTTTATAACGTATTTTATTAATTGTTGGTATATATTTACTAGTTATTACTGACTTCTTTATATTTTTGCCCTTACACTATCATATTATACTATCCTTATTGCTATTATTCATATTATCGGTAGTTATGTAATTTTCGTTATTTATCCACTATCTTACTCACTAATTGAGTAGCCTGAGTGGGTCCCGATTCCCACCGGCTCGCCTGTCCTAACGCGTACAACGTACTTTTCGCGTGGTATATTTGCTTTAATTCCGCTCCGCTCCTTTATAATTAATTTCTGTTTTTAACAGTACTTATGTATTTACTCACTTACGTTAGACTATTTATTTTTCTGATTACTCACTGTTTCGGTTTTTCACGACTAATGGCTGTAGGTAAACTCTGGTATCTAGTTAATTACGTAATTTGTCTTTTGAACGTTGTTGTTTATACGGTGGTTTTTTTTTTTTTTTTTTTCCATATATAGGGTTTTTCTACTATATTGTGGTTTTAAATTTATGGTTTTTTAACTGTTATGCCGTTCTACCTATTCTTTCAGTTACGGTGCGATGTTACTGATACACGGTTTTAAAATATTAATGTTAGTTAGGTATATAGTAACGATTCCGGTTTTCTACTTACCAAGTAGTTTGATGTATACTGAATCTGACTTTTTTAATCCTTGATTTTGACTACAGTTTAGCCCACAGATAGGTATGCTTGCCACTTACCGATAGTTTCCAATTTAGGATAGGTATTCTACAAATAAACATTAAGTTCTGTCCGGGTTTTTTTTAATTTTTATTTTTGGGTCCGGGGAACGGTCTCGGTTTTATATTCGCTTGTCCCGCATTTCAGCGCTTATTGTCAGGTTGCATTCTCGCCGCCTTTGCAGGTTTCTTCAAGTTTAATTCGGTTTTTACTCTCCAGGGGTCGTCAAACCGCGGGTCGCGGTCCATACATATGTTGCCGACTGGTTGTGTCTAGGTTTTCTACGTACACTGTAGCCTGTCTTTTTAACTGTTTAATCCTGTTCTTTTCTTGTTGATTTTGGGCATTGTATGTACATCGGTATGTATGTTTATACTTCTTTGCGTTAAATCATATAAGGTAGAACGTTACGGGATAAGGGACTGTGTGCTTAGGTATGCCCATGCTTTCCAGGAATCTCTTCCAGCCACCTTTTAAGCAATCCGTTGCCGTACGCTTTCCTTCTTTTTCCGTGTTTTTCCTTTAGCGGGCCGGGTTCCGTTGGTGCCGGTTGGTAGTCCCTGCTATGGAATGATGTTATCGTATGGTGTCCGGTTCGTTTTTTCTCGGTGAATGTATTTCTGTCTTGATTAATAACACAAAATGTGATGTATTATCGCTGTGCCGGATACCTTTTGCCTCGCCGTTTTGTATGGGGGAATAGGTACACTTTTTATCCATAGTAGTGTATACTGTCTGACGCGGTGTTTTATATCCGGGAAAGTGGTTGTTTACTAATGTCATGTGTTTTATGTTCATGGAGTTCGACGCTTCGACACGACGTCCGTTCTAGGTTGATGCTTGTTTCTTGACGCGGCGTTTTTTGTTTAAGGTATTGGACACTTTGGACGCGATGTCTTCTGTTCGTA
Organism: Eudemis profundana; assembly: GCA_947034925.1. Classification (NCBI taxonomy): domain Eukaryota; kingdom Metazoa; phylum Arthropoda; class Insecta; order Lepidoptera; family Tortricidae; genus Eudemis; species Eudemis profundana. The sequence goes on from OX344812.1 coordinate 12,712,994, forward strand.
GATCTTGGCACTTTTAGACGCGATGTCTTTTCCGGTATATACGATTGTTTATCGACGCGGCGTCTTTCTGGTATATACGATTGTTGATCGCCGCGGTGTTTTTTTCTTCGGGATATCATTCACTTTTTGATGTGATTTCATACAGAACACTTTTCCCGGCGGTATTTTATATATTAAATGTTAGGTACCTATTTACGTGGCTCTGTGCTGGCTGGTCGGAACTATGACGGTTTTTTTTTCGTTACTCGTGCGCCCGCTGCTATCCATAGATATGTGTGATGTCTTGATGGTACATGCGTGCGCGCTGCTGGTCGTAGGCCTCCCCTACTGTCGTATAGTTTTTCTGAGGTTCTCTGCGGCGTTTTATTTGATCGGCGGCTTGGTGGTTTTCATACGGAACACTTTTTTTTATCAGTGTTTATATATTATACGGGATACTTATGATGTTCTGACGCGACCTTTTATTCTCGGGATACAAGGTATGTTTTGACGTGACATTTTCTTCTCAGGCTGCAAGGTATGTTTCGATGTGACGTTTTCTTTTCGGGATCCAAGGTATGTTTTTGACTCGACGTTTTATTATCGGGATACAGGGTGTGCTTTTAACGCGACGTTTCCTTCTCGGGATGCACGGTACCTTTTGACGCTGCTATGCGCTAGCTGGACGGAACTACGTTGTAGTATTATTTTGATACGGTTTTGGTCGCGAGCGTTCGCTGCTGGTCGTAGGTCTCCCCTGCTGTTTTCGGTGCGGTTGTCTGCGTCCTGTTAGGTAGGCGGGTTGGTGGTTTCTGTTAGCAAGTACGGTATTGGGTATGTTTGTACGTTATCTCTGGTCGTTTGCGGCGTTGTGTTCGGTCGGCGGGTTGGTGATTTTTTTTGTTAGTGAGTACGGTTCTGGGTACGTTGGTAGGTTTTATGTCCAGCTTTTCCCTTAGTCGCCTCGTACGACACCCAATGGGAGGTCATGGGGTAGTGTTATTCTTAAGCCGACTACTACACGGCTAAGTGTCTTGATGTACCGGTACCTGTCGATAAGGTTGAATTTCGGGTGTCTGTTGTTAACTTTCCTGTTCGTTTTGTTGTTCCAAGCACTTGTCTTTTTGTTATTGGGTGTACGGTTTCATATCTTTTACGTGTACGGTTGACGTTTGTTTCCGGTTGTCGGGGTCTTGTAGGATGTAAATTACCGGTGATTTCCTTGCTGTTACGATGAAAGGGCCTTTGTATTTTGGTGCCAATTTCGCGCAGAAATTTTTGCTGGCGTCGGATAGTACTTGGTTTTTCTTTAATACCAGGTCTCCTACTTTGGGTTCCCACTGTCTTCTCTGTCTGTCATAATATGTTTTCTGTGTTTCGGATGCTTTTTGCTGGTGGTTTCGTACTATGTTGTATATTTCCTGGAGTTTTCTTATTTCTTTTAGTTGCGGTGTGGGGAAAGAGTTTTTGTCGTCTGGTTGGCGTAGCTCCTTGCCGTATAGCAGGAACGCTGGTGAGAACTTTGTTGATTCATTAACGGATGTGTTTAGTGCGAAATTAAATTCTGGTCGTTTCTTTTGTTGTGACGGTTTATGTGTCTTACACGCGTTGCACTTCTTTTTGTATTCGGCTACTGTTCGGTACATTCCTGGCCAATAGTATTTTTGGGCTATTTTATGGAGTGTTTTGGCTGTGCCCAAATGTCCTTCGGTTGGGGAATCGTGGTTTTTTTTCATGATCTCGTCCCTTTTCTCCTTTGGTATACATAGTTTCCATTCTGTTGTTGGGTTGATTTGTACCCTATAACTTGGGTTCGTGATCTTTTTATATAGCTTGCCCTCCTTCACGCAATATTCATCTTGCTGGTGCGTACCTCTTCTTACTTCGTCCATCTTTGTCTTGTACCAACTCTGGTCTTGGCTTGTGCAGACTGGATGTCTGGAGAGCTCATCCGCCCCTTGGTTCCGCTTCCGGCTGCGGTAGACTTTTCCGTGTTGGTCGTTAATTTGTTGTTGTTTCGGGTTACGTGGGTAATACTTTTGTTTGACGGGCTCGTGGTGCTTCGGTTTTATTTTATGTTGTATCGACGTGTTTTCTTTTGTGCTTCTTTCGCATAACTGGAACTGTTGTTGTATCGTTTGATCTAGTAGTTTCTGTTGTGGTCCGGAGAGCGTCTGTTTTTTCGGATCTGTCTCTTGTTCTTCTTGCCCCTGGGTTTCCCGTTCGGGTTCTTCCGGTGTGTCTCTTTCTGCTTTCCATCCTATTTGCATCCCGGCTCTTCGGAGGACGTCCATTCCGGTGATTGTGTACGTTGCTTCTGGCAGAACTCGTACCCAATGACGTATCCCGACGCCTTTTAACTCGATATCTATCAACACCTGTTTGTCTATTTTTGTTCTTGCTCCATCGGCTAGGACTATTGTTCTCGGCTTGCTTGTTTTTCTTGCGGCTTTAGCTACGCACTTCTTGTATATTTCTTCGTTGATGTATGTGTTAGTGGATCCGGTATCTACCAGAGCTTCGTATACGTCACCCATGATGCATATGTTGGTATAAATCCGGTTGTCTTCTCTCGGTTGTTCGCTCGCTGCTCCTAGCCATTCTCTTTTCCCTTTTGCCTCTTTCTTGCAACAATTTACGCTTAAAACTCCCCGTTTCCCGCACTTGCTACAGAAAAGTTGTTTCCTACCTCTGCACGCCCTTGTGTCATGTCCTGGTTTCCCGCAGGACCAGCAGCATGTCGCGGGGTCGTATCTTGGGTGTATCTTGGTCGTTTCTCCTACCTTGGTCTGTTCCCTCTTCGCGAAATGTGTTACTGGTTTCCGCCTATTGTCGCTCGTGCTCGGTTCTGGATAATTGGTACTCCGGTATGTGTGGGTGAACCTGTCTGGTCTATTTGTCGCGTCTTGTGCTTTATATGTCGCCTGGTTGCTGTATTGCGTCGCTGCGATGTTTTCATAGTCGGCGGCTAGTTTTATTAATCCCGGTAAGTCGTTATAGTCTTGTTTTTGTATGTAAAGTTTATACGCTCGCTGCATATTTTCGTGAATCCGGTGTAGCTGCTCTGCTTCAGACAGTTTTGTGTATCGCCTCATGAGCGTTTGTAAATCGGTGACGTACTCGGTGAATTTTTCTTGGAATCTCTGTTTTCTCGCCACGATCCGTACGATAAGGTCGTCTTCGTAATTCCCGGGGAAGTAATACAGCTTAAATATCTCCAAAAATTCGTCCCAGGTTTTCCAGGACCCGGCGTTGTTCCTGTACCACATCAGGGCTCTTCCCTGTAGGATTCTTGGTAGCGCCCGTAGTATTTCTTCGTGATCTACGTCGCATGCTTCGATAAGTTCTTGAAGTCTTTCTAGAAACTCCACGGCGTTGTCTGTACCTCTAAACGATAGGTTCCATTCCCTTATTAGTTTTGAGATGGTACTCGCCTTTTTATCTTGTTCGTTGTCGGTCATTCTTGGTGGATTTCCCTTGCGTGGCGTCTGGAAGTCCTCGGTTTCGTCTGTCTCCTGGGTGACAGGCTGTCTTATTTGGTCAACGGTGTCGGACGGTGAAGCTTTTGTCTCGGTTTCGCCAGACGACTCGGTTTTCTTTATGTCTTCGGCGACTAGCTTCCTTATTTGTTCTACTGTTAAATTTTCGGTTGGTAAACCCCTTGTTTCCGCTTCACTCATTAATTCGTTTCTCTTTAATCGGTAAATCCAGGAGGTGGGCATTCGCAATTACCTGAGGGCCTAGTTCTAGCCTAAACCACTATTTAAGGAATTTGTTATTTAAGAAAAAAAAACTAAATCGGTAGCACGGAATCGTTACGCTGAAAAAAAACGTTAAACGGAATTGTTAATCTGTAAAAAAGAAATGGTTATAGAGGCACGTTAAACTGAAAGAAAAGGTTATTAGAAAAACCGTTAAGCTGAAATAAAGTGATTATTTATGGCACAAAACAAAGTTATTCGGTTATATTCTTTCTAAGAGGTTTTATATTTTATTTCTCTCTTTATCTCTGATTTTTCGAGCTGTTTGACTCGTATGTGAGTCTTTAAGTTGGGCGCCAAATGTGATGTGGCGTTTAGCCACTGTCGCATATTCCTCAGCCTAGCTCAGACTTGGAGGATTTTCCTAGTAAGCTCAATCGGGATATCGAAGATAAGGAGATGAAATATAAACGCAACGGTTACAAAATAACAAACTGAAAGTTTTATTTAAGATAAAAACGTATTACACTTAATCTGTCGGCCAGAGGGGCCCAAAACATATATGACGCCGTAAGGGCGTTTTTAAGTTTCGCTTTAGCTGAAGGCTTAATGCTGAAAAGTTATGAGTGATAGAGTTCGTCGGCTGAAAGCTTATGGCTGTAAAACTACGCGGGATATCATTCGTTAGCTGAAGGCTTATGATTCGAGACGGTATGCGGTATACGGAATTTCAGGCGAGTCCTGAAATGTATTTTACGGGAGCAGAGCGGTAGCGGTTTAAAAAGTCCTGTAGGACGTTCAGTTACGGTCGCGAAGCGGTATCGGTTAGTGTCCTGAGGGGACGTTATGGATACGGGAGGAAGAGGCACGTGATGGATACGGGAAGTGGATGGGAATCGTCGCGAGCGCGTGGTAAACACGCCGCGCCCAGGATACGGGAAGTGGATGGGAATCGTCGCAAGCGCGTGGTAAACACGCTGCGCCCAGGATACGGGAAGTAGGTGGGAAGCGTCGCAAGCGCGTGGTAAACACGCTGCGCCTAGGATGCGGGAAGTGGATGGGAATCGTCGCAAGCGCGTGGTAAACACGCTGCGCCTGGGAAGGTAGGGACTGCACTTGTCCGCTAGACGTCCGTTCGCCGGTGCGTCGAGTGAGCAAATGCTCCTACTCTAGGTGCACGGTCCGCTTTTATAGATACGGTGGCTACCGCTCGCCCGCGCAAACCCCCCCCCGCGGCTGACGTCACGCGCGCCCCGTTCTCGGCCGTTGGCTGGCGGTGACTTGTGCGCCGCGATGCTGCCGCCCGGCGCGCCGCGACGCCGGTTGATGCTCGCACCGCACAGGCGCAGGTCGGCGCTCTGTAGGCGCTCATTATAACTGAATATTCATTAGCCATGGATGATTTGATATCACAAATTAAACATAATTCAGAGCGGTTTGAGTCACTGACAAATGGCCAGTCATGTGTATGTCAACAAGTGAGTGGTCGTTTGTCTGCTGGTGTACCTAGCCCGGACCTGTGTGGCAGTTTACCTCCTCAACAACAAATAAATAATTGCTCCGTCCTCTCTACACAAATAAGCACACCTAAACCTAATGTTATTATGTACTGTGATGAGATTGGAAGTAATATGGGCAATTACTTGAACTTCTATTTAAAGGGACTTAGCGCAATCAGCAATTGTCTGCCTTATAGTAGCCTTGATAATTTCTCTAAACAAATTTTGAATGATAATAATATTCATTCTAAGACAACACTGCTTATTCTTATAGGCAACCGGGGCAATGCGAACAAAAATAATTTAATTAAATTCCTAGAAAAGTTAAACAGTCTTACAGTGAAAGAAATTATTATGTTCACATTCCCTTATTGTAATCAAGTGCCAAAAACAGAAAATGATGCTAGATATAACTTAAATATATATTTGTATAATTTTTGTACATATAGTAGTAAGTTTACCATAATAGACACAAACAAATATGTTAGTAAAGTATTTTTGACTAAAGGTAAGTTTTACCTTTCTAATTATTATAAAAGACAAATAGCTTTGTCGCTATCATATTTATTCGACATTTCTGCCAAGAATTTGGCAGGTTCTGCTCCTATTGAGCAGTCCAGTAGTTTGAACTTGGAGTTGGTTCCAGTTTTAACCAACAATTTAAATTAAATCTTAAGACAAAGGAGGACTCTGTCTCTGGCAATTTAGTTCTAAATAAATCTATTGAAAAATGCTGCAAACATAAAAATCATATCCACCTGGTTCATCAAAACATTCAGTGCATTAGAGGAAAAGACTTGCAAATTGAACTTTTTTTGAACGATTATAATATAGATATTCTATGTATAACCGAACATTGGTTAGAAAATAATGAACTAATGCCTCAATTTAAGATTCACCAGGTGGGTAGTTCGTTCACCAGACTAAGTTCCATACATGGTGGGTCATTAATCATATTAAATAGACAATTAAAATTTAAGGAACGCAAGGATATTGTATCCTTGTCTGTTGAACGGACCATAGAACTAAGTGCCGTAGAATTAGATCAATTTATTGTTGTTTGTGTCTATAGGCCGCCATTAAGTGATTTCGAACTTTTTGAAAACGTAATGGAATCTGTGCTTCATAAAATAATTGCTACTTCTAGTAAGAAATTACTTATATGCGGCGACTTCAATGTAAATATTTTGGAAAATTCAACATTAAGTGTCAGACTGTTGAATCTTTTCAAATCGTGTAATCTCAAACACATATTTATGGAGCCAACAAGAGTGACTGCTACTAGCGCCACCTGTATTGATAACATTTTCACTGATATTCTTCCTAATACCAAACGTATAATCAGCAATTTGGAATCAGATCATTTAGGTCAATTAATTGTATTTGAGTCATTAAGGAATAATATCTTGAGAAAACAAATTACTTTTGTACCAGTAACTACGGACCGTGTCGAACGAATGAAACATAGTCTAGTTCAGGCGCTACCCTTTTTATCTTCCGACACGACTCCTAGCGACATGTACAATTCATTCTTTCACACCTTTATGGAACATTATAACGCAATATTTACTTCTAAATCGGTCGTGGTTAGTGGTGCACCAGTTTTTAGTGAGTGGGCTACTGTGGACTTACATAAACGTAGACAGGAATTGTATGCCTTGTATGAAGAACGGCGGTTCAATACGAGTGATGAATTTAAAGAGCATGTGAAACAATATTCGAAGAAATTTAAGATAGATTGTCATTTAGCTAAGCGTAATTACTTAAGCCAGAAAATAAGAAATAGTTCTGATATTATTAAAACAACCTGGAAAGTAATTAATGTGGAGACTGGTCGATCGAAGCACTCAGTAAACGATCTTAAACTAAAAATTGATGGCAAAATTGTAGATTCCAATTTAGAAGTAGCAACAGAATTTGAAAAGTTTTTTACCGAGATACCAGTATCCACAACTAAGCATTTAAATTCATCACCTTCGGCTGCCGTTACACTGTTAAAAGATAACGCCCCAGAATGTAGTAAAGACTTTCATTTTGAACATGTTAGTACTTCAGATGTAGTAAAGGCGTTTAAATCAATTAATGTCAAAAAAACTAGTGACCTTTGGGGAGTCTCTGTCCATGCTGTTAAATCCCTAATAGAAATCATAGCGCCTGACTTGGTAGTCGTGTTTAATAACTGTGTTGATTGCGGTGAGTTTCCTGATCTAATGAAATATAGTAAAATAACACCTTTATTCAAAACAGGTAGCACTACTGACCCCACTAACTTTAGACCAATATCTGTGCTACCAACTTTTAGTAAAATTTTTGAGAAATTAGTTTTGTCCCAATTAATGAAACATTTTAATACAAATAACTTAATGCATAATAAGCAATTTGGTTTTACTCGGGGTCGCTCGACAACCGACGCTGGTGTCGAGCTAATTAAACATATTTTCGATGCCTGGGAGGAGTCATGTGATGCTTTAGGTATTTTCTGTGATTTATCCAAGGCATTTGACTGCGTATGTCATGAAACATTGATCGGGAAGCTGCACTACTATGGAGTCAGAGAATCGGCACTGAATTTATTTAAGTCATACTTACAAGGTAGAATTCAAAGGGTTGACGTGAATGGACAGCACTCACCGGGGTCATTGGTATCGATGGGTGTACCGCAGGGATCAATATTGGGACCATTCCTGTTCCTTATTTACATAAATGACTTGCCATACCTCGTTAAGACCCACCATGATATAGTATTGTTTGCAGACGACACCTCACTTATCTTCAAAGTCAAGCGACAGCAGCAAGCTTACAATGATGTAAACAATGCTATATCTAAAGTAGTGAATTGGTTCAATGTTAACAATTTACTGTTAAATGAAAGAAAGACTAAATGTATAAACTTTGTCACGCGTAACGTAAATCGCGAGCAAGCAAGTGTCATTGTGAAGGATGAGGAATTGGAACTAGTTGATAGTACAGTCTTTCTTGGTATAACATTGGATTCTAAACTCCAGTGGGGTCCCCATATTGGTAATCTCTCGAATAGACTAAGTTCTGCAGCGTTTGCAGTCAACAAGATCCGACAATTAACAGACATAAAAACAGCTCGATTAGTATATTTTAGTTACTTCCACAGTATTATGTCGTATGGTATTCTGCTGTGGGGCAGTGCTAGTGCTTCAGAGCTTAATACTATATTTGTTCTGCAGAAGAGGGCTATTCGAGCGATATATAAGATGAATTATCGAGACTCACTTAGAGATAAGTTTAAGGAAATTAATGTAATGACATTGCATTGTCAATACATCTATGAGAATATTATGTATGTACATAAAAATATCATGAATTTTAAGAAGAACTGTGACATACATAATATTAATACTAGGAATAAACATAAGCTCGCAGTGCCCACCACTCGGCTCCATAAAATAAAAACATCATTCATGGGTAATTGTGTAAGGTTTTATAATAAGCTGCCAAGGAATATAACTGAATTATCTATTAACAAATTTAAGAATTGTGTAAAGCGTAAACTCATGTCTAAGGCTTATTACAGCACACAAGACTACATGAATGATGAAACACCGTGGGATTAACTGCGACTGGAAATAGATATATTTTAAAAACAATGTTTGATTAGTTGTCTTTTTCTGTTTTTGTACTTGCCAATTGTTTTGACACTTAGAGACCATTTACATCTCTAAGAAAAAATGGACTTAATTTAGTAAATAAGTATTTTCAATTTGTATTTTGACGTTTGGAGATCCTTTACACCTCCAAAACATAATATTTTGACAACGGAGACTCTTTACATCTCCATTAATTCTAGTATCAATTTATTTTCTATTTTTTTATTTGTATTGTTTGGACGCATAGAGAGACCCTTTACATCTCTATAAATGTAGTTTTTAAGGTAATGTAATGTATATTAAATTATTAAAAGAGAAACTGGTGAGTTTCTTCCGGCGCTTCTTCTCACCAGAAGGTCATTACCCGAAGCGCCAAAAAGAAAAGAAGACAAAGAATGTAAGACATGTAAAAGAGCCCTTGAGGGCCTACTTACTTACAGAAATAAATTATTTTATTAAATTGTTTTATTTTATATTTATAAAAAAAATTGTATAACAAGATGATGCAATTGAAAATTAGTAAATTAAACAACGTACCCTGTATAATCTGTCCATTGTTAGAGTAATAGAATAAAAATAATAAATAAATAGTAGCTCTAACTTTCCACAGCATGTTCACGGTTCCAGCCACCAAACCGATATTCAATTTATTTTTTATAACTTTTTACAGCTGTAAAAACAAAATTGAATGTTACCTACTTTGAATTTCGTAATGTGATTGTTTGGTTAGAGCAGCGGTCGGGAACCTTTTAGCAGCCATGGGCCACATAGTAGCCAAAGTAATTGACTGGAGCCGCACTTGGTTAACAATTTGTTACTTTATCAGGCAAAAGGGACGACTTCTAACATATATTATTATGCAAAGCCAGGGCGGTTCGCGGGCCGCCTGTTGCCGACCGCTGAGTTAGATTATGAAACGTTGTCAAAACAAAACTAAACTACATATACAGAATTTTATTTAAAGTAAAAAAATCATGTGAAAAAATTACAATGCCAACGACGCCTATATCCTATACGCCTATAGCCCCGCAGATTCAACGCCAACTACGGATATTATCAGTTTTAGTTCACTGTTATGACATGGGGTATGATTTTGGAACTTTTATGATCGTCGTAGCGTCGAAAAGGTTAATCGGTCAATTTGAAGTATGCCTTTCTTTTAACCATACCAATTCTGCCGTCCTAGTCTAAAAGGCGACTTTTTACTATGAACTTCCATAGCAAAAAAACGTCTTTTAGACTAGGACGGCAGAATTGTAGCGTCTTACTTCCATTGATAAGTGATACTATTACTGTGGACTGTACCTACTTTTATGCCACATCTGGCCATAAAGTGGCTTTTTCCGCACGCTATGCGCTTTCTGGCCAAATGTAGACATAAAATGATGTACACAACACGGGAGGTAATAAAGAAAGCCCTCGATTGCATATTTACGTCCCTCGCTTGCAGCTCGGGCCACAAACATCTGCGATCTTGGCCTTTCTTTGTATTACCACCCTAGTTGTGTAATGTACTATTGTAATTGATCATGATGGACGCTTTTTACACGACTGGCCAAAAAAGGAGCGTTATTAAATCAGTTTGATCAACAGGTGAATCTAGTTCGACTAGCATAAGATGGCCGCGACTTATGTCGTGCGCGACACAGCAGCCGTGTTGACTTGAGTAGGTATCACATGATGGTAATGAGGGTTTCTAAAGATAGTAAGCCCACTACGTAGCTGGCGGCACGGTGGCGAAAGGTATTTTTGACAGTAGTACCTCTAGCATAACCGTTGTGTTAGTTGTACAGGCCCAGTATAAAAACGAACAAGTACTTAGTTCAACTTCGGCCGTTTAAGCTGCGTTTCCACCTGGGATGCGTAACGAGGGTTGTGTTTGTGGTAACCTACCTATCCTCGCTCCGCTGAGCTCGCGTCCCGACTTGCCCCAGGACCCGAATGTCCTGGTTTAACTTCACTCCGACCTCGCTCGGGCTCAGCTAAGTTTCTAGCCGGAGTCTTCTTAGCTGGGCTAGGTTTTTAGCGAACCGGCACCTAAAACTCCCATTAGTTCGATAGGTACACAAGTTCACATAAGGACAGGATGACCCGAGTCATCCTTCCCACTGGTCCGCTGCTCACTCTGAGCAATCAGCACAAAGTCAAGGTGGCTCTGGCCAAACGACCTGGTTCGACTCCAGGCGTTCAGCCCCCACCTAGTCCGATCATATCGAGGTGGACCGGACAAGGTGTCCTGGTTCGACCCCAGGCACCCCGGCACCCACCCAGTCCGACCCTTTCAGGGTGGTCTGGCTAGCGACCTGGTTCGACCCTAGGGAACGCCACGGCCAACCACCCGGTCCGACAATCGCTACGCCCGAGAGTTGCGAGTTTGTCAGTTTTCTCTCTCCGCTGAGCTGTTTTCATTGGTTACCACGAACACATCCCTCGCTACGCATCCCTGGTGGAAACTCAGCCTTAGGAGCGCGCGATACGTATTCACACACGCGATAGTACGTCTGTGTGAATGCGATCCGTACAGATGGAGCATTCTTATTTCTTTGCTTGTAGTGCGTTCGTAGGTACTTCGTACACGGCGCACATTCACATTCAAGCATGCGATGTACCTTTTGTAGGATGAAAAATTACTGCTATCCAAGTATCCACCAATCACGCTACAAAACCTAGATATCTGTGGGTCTAGTGAAAAGGGGTACAAGTCAAATTTATAACTAAACTAAAAAAAATAAAAATACTAAAAATAAAAAAAACTAAACTAAAACTATATAAACTAAAAATGCAGCAAAAAAACTTGGAATCCTATCCAAAGTGAGGCGGTACTTCACGCCGGGACAGCTACTTCAGTTATACCAAGCACAAGTCCGTTCATGCATGGAGTACTGTTGCCATCTTTGGGATGGGTCTGCCAAATACCAACTGGCCGCCTTGGATTCAATTGACAAGCGTGCGAAGAAGCTCATTGGTGACCCTGTGTTAGCTCAGGAGAAGCTGCAGAGTCTTGAGCACCGCAGAAATGTCGCCAGGTTACCTATCGGTTTTCTACAGGATATCATCATTACGTCACTCGGCGTGGATTAGGGTTCCACCCTTATGTCGTCGATATTCCACGAGTTCGTACAAAACGCTTTGCATCCACCTTCCTTATAAGGACCGCAAAAGAGTGGAACTCTCTTCCCTCCCATCTTTTCCCAGAAAAATATAACTTGGATCTCTTCAAGTTGAGAGTGAATAGACATCTTCTAGACAAGCATGCTACATCCTAGGCTTCATCGTCACTTAACATCAGGTGCGATCGGAGTCAAATGCTTGTCTATCACACATAAAAAAAAAAAAAAAAAATAACAGGACCAAAAGGTCACAACTCTATAGTATGACTTAAGTTCTTTTGCTCCTAGGTTAAATGTGACTTGTACCCTTTTTCATTTGACCCACAGATATATCGATAGACCTTTCGCCATCGTGTTGCCAACTGGTGACTTTACGATTTCTCAAAACCCTCATTGATTTTACTCGTATGCACGACGATAAACACGATAGATATTTTGGGTTCGGAAATGAAAAATCTAAAATATAGAAAACATTTTTTTATTGTCGAATTGATTTATTTTACAATTTAAAATTGTTTTTCCACTCAATTTAAAATACAACATTGACACTTTGTATCTTATTTACAAATGCATTGTAGGAATTCACACAAATATGCTGGGGTTTCCGTTACAAAAATATATTTTATGCTACACCTGGCAAGTGTAGACATAAAATGATGTACACAACACGGGAGGTAATAAAGAAAGCTCTCGATCGCATATTTACGTCCCTCGCTTGCAGCTCGGGCCGCAAACTTCTGCGATCTCGGCCTTTCTTTGTATTACTACCCTAGTTGTGTAATGTACTATTTTTTGTATTAAAGTATTAAACATTAAAACTTTCACGACCTGACAAAAAATTAAAACTACCCTAGAAACTATCGACAGCGCCTGCTAGGCGGGTTCGTGAAAACAATAATGCGGTACGAAAAAAACGGCCGGCATCCGAGCAAAAGTTACGCTTGAGCATGAAAGTGTTAACACTTTCACGACCAGACAAAAAGCTTCCTTTGTTCCACCTAGAAAACCAAACTTGATAACAACTAGTTATCAAGGCTGTTTACCAAATACTGAAGCGTAGCTTCGCTTCAGTTCTTGGTTTGTTGTCAGTTGTTGTTGTATATCTTACAAGGAAAGGTACCCAACTGTCCGGCTCCGATCTGATTTATTTTGATATATGTTAGAGAGTGGTCTAAAATAATAGACACGTATTTATTTTAGCTGCCCAATCTCAACCTATTGGGACAAACTGATCTCCAAAGTACTGAAAAGTGACTAAACCCTCCAACTTCTACAGAAAAAAAAATTCAAGCAAGTTGCTAGTAAATTACTGGTTTGATATTATGTTTGAGAACATGAAAAAATAATAAGCACGTGTTTCGTTATATCGGCTGAAACTCATATTTTCCTAAAAAAAACACCCTTCAAAGTTTAAGCCGTTTGAGGGTGTTTTTTTTAGGAAAATACGAGTTTGAGGTGAAATGACAAAACACGTGTCTATTCTTTTTTCATGTTCTTCAACATATATCGAAACCAACCAAACCAGGCATTTTAGCGCATAACAAATATAATAAGAGGGTACAGGTCGCGTCACGTAAAAAGAACGCTGGAAGAAAGTGGAGGGGGTATGTTTGCGCATTGGTACACTCGCGCACGAAAGTACTATGTTTATTGTTTTATTTTTGAACTAGCCTTTCGCTCGCGGCGCGGTTTGATTAAAAAGTATATGTATTATTATCTATTATTTATTTATTAATAGGGTGAATCAACTTTTTAACCCACACAAAGCTGTCCGCAACTTTTAATCTTCGTTGAAATATAACGCCCTTAAAAAATGGTTTGTCTATATTTAAATTTATGCCACACCTGGCCATAAAGTGACTTTTTCCGCACGCTGCGCGTACGGAAAAAGCAGCTTTCTGGCCAAGTGTAGACATAAAATGATGTACACAACACGGGAGGTAATAAAGAATGCCCTCGATCGCTTATTTACGTCCCTCGCTTGCACCTCGGGCCGCAAACTTCTGCGATCTCGGCTTTTCTTTGTATTACCACTCTAGTTGTGTAATGTACTATTATCTTGTATGTTAAAACGTTGAAAGTCCCGTCTCATGAACCTAATTTTTTTTTATTTTTTGGTATGACGCTTAATAGTAAAACATCGTCCCCCATAATCCCATTGAGAACCTCTCCGGTATAACTACTAGAGTCTGTGCGGAAATAGAATAGGCGTGGCGAAAAACGGAACTAACCTAACCAGTAGGTTATTCTATGGCAAATACGGTAGAAAAGCATTACAGCGCCCCCAAATCTAAATCCTATTCCCTTTCCGCACAGACTATACAGGTATGCTGGGACACGACATACAAAGCGTTAACCATTAGTTGATGTCCTCGTTGTCCCGTATGACCATGTTCTGCATGAAGGACTCCAGGCTGTTCGGGCTGTTGACGAGCGTCTCATACGTGTGGTGGTTGTCGCCCAGCTGTTAACCAAAAATGGAAGCTAATGAGCTTAATCTTTTGTGAACTGCGCCACTGAAAATGAGACTGTAACTATTGACCATAGGTTTCTAAAGTGGTCCCTACCGCCCCCCAGTGGGCGTTCAAGATTCCCGGGGGGGGTTGAAAAACAAAACTTAAATCAGAATATACAATATACAGTACAAATTATTCATAGCGATGGTACAATGATTCACCGTCAGCCCTGACACAAAGGTCGATTTTTTTTCACGACCACCATGTGCTTGTTTTTTTGCCAGGGGGGCGCTGCAACTTTTTTATCGTGCCGAAGTGGGCGGCAAGTCAAAAAAGTTTGGGAACCTATGCTATTGATTAAAGACCTCAAAATGAATAGCCGGACGTAACCTTACTAACAGATAACTGAAGCATGTTTAGTCCTTTGTACTTATGAGCCAAGCATAAGCCTACTGCGAGCAGTACGCACACATTGACCTGACCAACCATAGCTAAGCGACCCGCTCAGCTCACTAGAGGTCTAGTATTTTTCAGGAGTCCGTGATTCCACTATGGGGTCACTTCCCCATGATTGCACAGTTGGGACTTGCGACATTGTCCGATAGTTTTGTATGGAGACAGTGAACGTGTTAAAAAGGAAATAGTAGGTAGTAGGTGTTAGATATGGGGTTCCGATACGGGAGAGGTGTACGGCCATCAAACAAACGAGCTAGTTAAATACTAATTTAATTAATCTCAAACAGGTTACTGCGCGGGGCGCCTTCACACACGTATACAGGGTGGCCCATCGTTCGATCGGTCAGTATGGGAAAGTCTGAAACTATAAGACATACGAAGATCTGTTCTTAGGAACCATGTCATCGATTTTAAGGACAAGAGAAACCGCACACATAGATTGGAAAAAAAATTGTAATTTAACCGGGAATCGAACCCGGTCGTTTTGGAAAATAAAACTTAAAATTAGTATTTAACTAGTTCGCTTGTTTGATGGCCGTGCACCTCTCCCGTACCACTGTCACTCTGTATATCTAACAGTAGGAAATAGAGATACTCACGAAGCCCTTGACCCACTTGGAGAGGTGGTCGGTGTAGTAAGGGTTCTGGAACCGCGCGTCGATGAGCAGCACCGCGCCCCAGTCGCCGCGGTGCCGCACGCACCGGCCCACCGCCTGGTTTAGCGCCCTGGAAACCAAACACAAAAAACCGGTCAAGTGCGAGCCAGACTTGCGCACCGAGGGAGGGGGGGGGGGGGCGAATACAATACAAATACAAACTCGTCAGTAGATACGTGGATAATTCAAGATAAATTGTATGGTGGGTCAAACTTAACTTTGCTCTTGAAAAACTGTAGTCCCCATGCATCGACATATGTCGCGGTTAGTTTAGTAGGAGCAGCGGCCTCTAGCGGCGAAATACATTCGGGGTGGCCCTCATTTCATGAAAATGCAACATAGGCACAGTATAAAAAAGAGTACTAGCGTACAGTATGGCCACACCCTGCCTCCCGCTAAAAGTGCCGCTCCCCCGCTCTCGGTTACCTCACAGTTACCGGCTCGCAAGGACGCGACGACACGGTGCGCAGAGCGGAGGCAACGTAATATACAAAAAATATTTACAAATACGTTTATAATGGGCGTGTGTTGTGCTGTGTACGGCTGTTTTAGCTCTATAAATGACAAAACTAAAAGAAAGTTTTACAGATTCCCGTTGGATGAATCAAGGCAAGTACCTACATACCCAGTTATTTTTAAAGTGTTTTAGTAGAAAATCAACTTACAATAGGTACTTATGTTTAGTATTTCTTTTACCCTATCCGTTTTAGACCTAAACCTATCAGATCACATTGAAAACTACACAATATCTACTTAACTATATGAACATAAAAATCATGTTTTCAATTTACGTAATATTTTGGTGGCCTGAATTTCCTAACAAAAATTTTGTTGCTACGTTTATACTGATTCAAAATAGAAAACTATTGTATAAATCAAGCTAATTAGTTAGTTTGAATAGGTAATAAGATTCTTATTTCTTCCTAATTCGCGCAATGAGTTTTGAGTCAGTGATAGTACTTTCTTTTATTAAAACTGATTCATTTTTCTTTCTTTCTAGCTACTATTATAATAGGAGAAAGTTAAAGTCAAACAACGGGTTACTTGCCACTTTATTAGTCTTTTAATTTTTTAAGCAACAGGAAAACGAGAAAGCCTAGGTAAAATAAAATAATTCGTCTTTTTCTCACACATCCTCACGTACTCACAAACTTTCATGTTTATAATTTTAGTAGGATAATTAGCTTAATAATTAGCATTATTGAGCTAATTAAAAGTAAAATCGTTTTATAACAATCCTTATAATAATAATAATCTTTGGAGATAGAGTAAAAAACGTTTTTGTTTATAATTCATTACAAGCACACAAAATTAATTCGACGCCGCTATTACAAAGTCATCTCATATTGCCGCACATTTCGTTCCCGATTTGCGAACGCACTACGAATACATGAAGGCAAAATGGCGGCAACCCTAGCATGTCTTATCTCACTCACACAAGCACGGTACGCGTGCACCTACACGAGCTAGCCTGTGTGCGCTAGGAACGCGTTTGTTTCATACATTTTATCGTCATTGTCCGAGTTGTGACATAGGTTACCATTTCATCGCGTGTTCATTTATTTATGATGCAAATTGAAGTGTTAATTTTACTCTAGATAAGTATTAATATAATCACTGGATATATTGACACTTAAAATTGCACAATCAACGAACAAACACGCAAGTAAGTTACTGACATTACTCTCTGACATGGAATTACCCGTCTGTATTTGTTAAGCCGGATTGACTAAATAAATTATTTACCGTAACAAACAAGGTTAATCAAGGCATCAAGGTAAAGAAAATAATCAAGACATGTAAAAGAGCCCTTGAGGCCTACTTGCAGAAATAAATGAGTTTGAGTTTGGTGATTCGAGTCAATCGCATTTCCATACAAGCAAAAGGAGGGTCATCGCTTGCTTCTGCGGCATCAATTACGTTTGAAATGTGTTTTATTTTATAGCTTGATACATTTTATTTGCGCGAGAAGTCTCAAAAAACCAGAACTGACGTGGGCCTTTAATGTCAGCGCCATGTTTGAGCATCATTTCGAACTAAACGTTTTTTTGCTAAAATTATATCTTTTTTTGGCTTTTTGAGAGTTTTCATGTCATTTTGCGCAAATAAAATCTATCAGGCTACAAAATAATACACATTTCCATCACGATTGATGTCGTCGAAGCTAATTTTTTATGTTTGTATGGAGAACAGAGCGATCGAAATCGAAATCTTAAATCGACCCACGTAGCTTATAAAAGACAGCACGTTACCTGTACGCCTGCACCCGGAGCCACTCGCGGCTGGGCAGCAGCTTCCTCTGCACGGTGTATTTGTCATTGTACCTCATCTTCTCCTTTACCGCCATGTCGAACGTGTTGGGATACGGGACGCCAATCTGAAAATGTTTAATTATCAATTCACCGTGACTAATTAACCACCGTGAATATAGAAAGTGTGGATGTTGCTCCGACGATCGTAAATTGAGCGATCTAAGTGCACACCAACGACTACTCTTACTCACCAACAAGAATCGATTACTCTCAATTTACTTACTCATCAAAAACAACCTACTCGCACTCACCATTAACAACCGACTACTCTCAATTACTTTCACTTACCACAAACCACCGACTACTCTCACTTACCAACAACAACAACAACTGACTAACTCGCAACCTATTCCCGGGCATAGCGATTGTCGGACCGGGTGGTCGGCCGTGGCGTTCCCTGGGGTCGAACCAGGTCGCTAGCCGTATGTGTCGACACGAGGTCGGACTGGTATAGCCCGGCCACTATAGTAGCCCCCACTTTTTACCCGACTGCGGCGAAGCCCAAAGGAGGGTTATGTGTTTGGCCTGTATGTATGTATGTATGTCCGTTCCTGTGTCCGCTCGTAACTACTCAACGACACATCCGATTTTGATAAATGATACATCATTAGATTCGTCTTGATGGTGCGAGTGTCACTGAAGTTCGTTAAAATAAACAAAATGGCGGATTTAATGCAGTTTCAAAGTACACCGCGGTCGGGTTTTTTTTATAAAAATGTTGTTTTTTATACATTTTGTATGGCATCGGCGCACATAACGCGTTCGAGTGGCCGCGTTTAGTGGCCGCCACTAGTAGCCCAATGTGGGGAGGCTCTTACTCACCGTGATGACAGCCCTGGCCTGGTGATCCTTGAAGTCCATGCCCTCGGAGACCTTGCCGCGGTACACGGCGAACATCAGCGCGCCCTCGTCCGATGCCGAGTACCTGTAGTAGTCCTGCAGGGACACAATTTGACTAATGAGGAAACACACACGAAAGATAACCTTTCTACACACCTTCATCATCATCATCATTAGTCCCATTTCCGTCCACTGCTGGATATAGGCCTCTCCCATGGTCCGCTGCTCACTTTGAGCAATCAGCGTAACTTCAAGGTGGCCCTGGCCTCTAGCGTCCTGGTTCGACCCCAGGCGCTTTGGCTCCCACCTAGTCCAACCCTCTCAAGGTGGACCGGGACTAGAGACCTGGTTCGACCCCAGGCGCCCCCGGCCCCCATCTAGTCGATCTACTCAAGGTGGTCCGGCCAGCGACCTGGTTCGACCCCAGGCGCCCCGGCCCCCATCTAGTCGATCCACTCAAGGTGGTCCGGCCAGCGACCTGGTTCGACCCAGGGAACGCCACGGCCCCCACCGGGTCCGTTTTTTGCTACATTCAGTAAGGATTGCAAGTTAGTCAGGCTTAAAAAAAAACAAAAAACCCATGGTACGCCACTGAACTCGGTCTTGAGCTTTTTGTTCAACCGCTACTAGGTATTTTATGTCATCGTTCGACCTAGCTGGAGGGCGTCCTACGTCCGCGAACGAAGTCACGAGTGTGTCAACTAGTAAAGTAATATTTTCTCTTGGATAAAATTTGCTCTATTCAATATTTAAGATGCTTTTCCTCCAGCACAGTTAGCACAGCACGTTTTCCCATTTCCATCCTATCAGCTATATGCTGAGTCGCGTGCGAGATAGGTTGCGGTCGACTTGTGCCAACTGTACAGACACATAATAAGTAATAGTATGTACAGAAGTCTCTCCCTAACAGAACTGTCGTTCGGGTCCGACCACCGGATGGAACGCACCGGATTGGATCGTCTCTGTCTGTCGCATAACGCGTGCTCTTTCTGATTGCTGACTAAGGCCACGAAATCGCAGAGTGAGCCACTCCTGGTACAATTAAGGTTAGATTATTCCACTCATTATCATTTTCTAAATGTCATATCGAGAGAGATATCTTGCTAAATAAAGGATGGAAGGTTGCAGGAAAATCCCATCGGGCACATGGACTGTTTGTAAATAAATATGTACCAACCTCCATGATATCGTTGTGGTCTCTAACGACCCTCGACTCCAAGAAGACCCTTTTCGCCTCGTGCAGCTCCGCCCAAATGCTCGTCTCTTTCCATCTGTGAATCATTCGGAAATTAGACCTATTTTGACACCTTCGTTTTTGCCTTACCAATACACTGGTTCTCAATTAAATGAATTCCGACCCATACACACACACACACACACACACACACACACATTTTAGCTTTTACTGAAACGATCTAAGGAAAAGATCTCATTAAGTTTTAATTAGAATATACCTTTAGTTTGCTACTTTGTTTAAATATTAACTATACCTATTCAATAATACATGTTAATTACCAACTAAGAAGAGCGGTGCCTTTTATCACAGGTATCATGATACTTAAAAAGAGGCGCCAACACTTTCTGTAAAATAATTTGTGTCACTTAATAAATACATTTTTATTTATTTATTTATTTGGCCTATTTTCAGTGTGTACCTAAATATTCACTCGTGGGCTACTCTTAGGGTGATACCAAAACTTTAGGAAATGTTAGGTAGGTAGGTACTCTAATAAGGTGTGCCCTCACTTTAATTTACAGAATTTTAGTTATTATTAAAGGTATATTGTTGGTATAGTTTATTTTGAGCCGAGGCCGTCCTGTATGTCCGGCTGGTCGGTGCCACGGCTGTTGCACTCCAGGCGACATCCGTTGGACTTTCTGCAACTTTAGCCTCTAAGACCTCATTATCAAGGGTTATATTACCGTTTAACCAGCTTGTTTATCAGCGCGTACGAAGGGAGGAAGCATAGGACTCCGTTGGGCGTGACCTGTGAGACCCACAGCACGGCTTGGCCGAGGCCGTCCTGTATGTCCGGCTGGTCGGTGCCACGGCTGTTGCACTCCAGGCGACATCCGTTGGACTTTCTGCAACTTTAGCCTCTAAGACCTCATTATCAAGGGTTATATTACCGTTTAACCAGCTTGTTTATCAGCGCGTACGAAGGGAGGAAGCATAGGACTCCGTTGGGCGTGACCTGTGAGACCCACAGCACGGCTTGGCCGAGGCCGTCCTGTATGTCCGGCTGGTCGGTGCCACGGCTGTTGCACTCCAGGCGACATCCGTTGGACTTTCTGCAACTTTAGCCTCTAAGACCTCATTATCAAGGGTTATATTACCGTTTAACCAGCTTGTTTATCAGCGCGTACGAAGGGAGGAAGCATAGGACTCCGTTGGGCGTGACCTGTGAGACCCACAGCACGGCTTGGCCGAGGCCGTCCTGTATGTCCGGCTGGTCGGTGCCACGGCTGTTGCACTCCAGGCGACGCCCGTTCGGGGAAGTCGTTAGGGTACCCACCCATACCTGGAAAATAAATTAATTTGAAATCAATCCTTGTATCGCCTTCTTGTTAGGTAATTTATTCCGGAGAGTTTGTCTTGGATGAGGCGTCTCCATCTAATCGTCATCATAATTTCAACCTTAAGACGTCCACTGCTGAACATAGGTCTCTTCTATAGACTTCCACAACGAACGGTCGCTCCATGGACTCCACCTATTTCGTATGAAATTAGTCTAATACCAACGTAAAGTTCATTATTTATCACTTACCTTATTGGCCGGTATTAGTATGCTAAGGGTCCAGATAAAATTAATAGAATTGAGTGTCGTCAATACTTAATACATACGTAAGAATACGTAAATTTGATGATCGCTTACTCTGCCGGACGATTTGGCATGACTAAGATTGTCTCCTAGAAAGCTCTTAGTACCGACACTCCCAACCAGGATCAAAGAATTGTGTGCCTTGAAACATTATACCTAAAATTGATAATCGCTTACCCTGTCGGGCGATATGACGTGGTTAGGGCTGACTTGCAAAGGGAACTCGGTGCCCAGCTCAGAGTGCAGGCTGATGAGTGGAGTGAGGGTCCCTGAAGCCAGGATGATGCACTTCGCCTGCTTCAGACCCTCGAAGATCACGGCGGAATTCATACAGAGGAGACGGAGCGATAGTGTTTCTTTGTCTGCTGACTGAAATAAAATGGTTTCCATAAAAACCATTAAATTATACCCTTTTTTATACCTTTTAAGCGCTCATGCCCAAAATACCGCATTCCCAAAATGCCAGATTCTCGATTTATCAGATTCCTGGCTTACCACATTCCCGTTACATTAGATTATAAAATCGTAAGTTACTCGAGAATCTACATGATTTTGTTGGATGTATTATTTTGGGAATCTGGTATACGGAAAATCTGATATATCGAGAATATGGTGTTTTAGGAATGCGGTATTTTGGGAATGAGCGCTTTTAAGAAAGGTGTAAAATCATAACCTATGAAATCTATGACCTGAACGTATTTTAAAGCATTAATGTCCGGTAACAAAACCTAAATACTTTTATTGAACCGAATAAATAAAAGTATTTAAATGACACCTTATAAGGGTATGTAACGGATTTATGTTTATTTTATGAATTAGTTCTTATCACACCGGCTTACACAACTACGATAAGAGGTGAATGTACTACGTCACTAAGAAAAGGACGTCATTCGTGTCTCACCCGGTCTCGCCGAATGTGTACAGATAGGGTTAGAGTCCTGTACCAACTTGTACCAGTGGCGTGGCGTAAAAGATATCCTTGGGCAAGCCGGTGTAGATTTCGCATATATTTTCCTTAAGAGCTGTAGAATCCTACTGAGCCTACTCACCTGACTAAACTGTGAGTACCGCGTGAACCCTTCCTCGCTGCCCCCGGTTTTAACTAGTGCTGGTACGAAGTCGTCCAAATATTTGCCATCAGAGCGGAACAGGAAACCTGCAATGGCACGCGTATTAGAATAGCAAACAACGAACAGATTTGGAGAAGCAATAAGTTTCCGTAAAAAATTGTTGGACAAGCTTTTTATAGCCGTACGTGATTTTTGTATAATCGCAAACTGCGTGTCATAACCAATCAAATGAGCCCAAACACGGTAAGTGTATCTTATGTAATTTAGGAGTTCCTATCCTACTTTCCGACTCCATCATCAGCCCAACCGCAACATCAGGAAGTTGTTCTAATCTAGCTTCCAAGATTTGACCCACACCAGGCGTATGTCACTCCGCGATTCTGTTGCGCGGTAATTATTATTATTTCATAGCAGTGACTTACAAGAAACGAGCACAATGAAGGTGCTGCCAACTGGTGCCGCCAATTCGAATCTTGAATTTTACCATGCTGGGGCCACATTAACAGGAACGTACGTTAATATCGTGATGATGGACGATAAACGTTAGTGTAGCCATGACTTACTTACTATACTTGACATTGACATTTATAACCAGTATTTTTTTCAGGTCTGATAAGTTTTCTTTACTGTCCGCATAGTGTCTCGTTTGTCGATTTAGTGCTGCCACCTATAGTTCCTGCACGTTCACTATTGATAAGCGGCAAAGTGGTCTCTGTTACTTGTGAACGCCATTACTTTTGTGAAAGCATCAGAATTCTAAGAGGGTAGAGTAGTATCCATACTATAGGGTGATAAGTTATCGCAGGATCGACTCACAAACGCCACCTTGACTACGACCAGTAAACTTCACTACCAGGAGACTAGGAAAGCCTGCCACAACGCACCTAGCACAGTCTGCAGGGACTCCACGAGTGTACCGGTGGATTGAGTGACACCGTACAGCGTCCTGGGGTCTTCGCGTAGCCGCCTGCAGAAAATTTCGGCGCTTTCGCTGAATTCTGAAACAGAATTATTGTGGTATATTATTATGCTGTCTATGTATACTCCATATATTCGAATGCTTATCCCTAATACAGTCAGTCACATGTTCAAAGTTGTTTTATTCACATCTCCCGAATCCACACTATACAATTCTGAAGTTAAAGTTTGGCTGTTAATTTCGAAGGGGCCAATGAAAGGTTACACCTTCCATCCGAACTGCTCCAGGTCGAGGGTATGGTTGTTGAGTGTCTGCACGAAGTGGTGCACCTCCCAAATGTGCATCGCCTCGTTGTTCACGAGTATGTTGTTCACTAGTGGGGTCTAATAACATACATTACACAACTAGGGTGGTAATACAAAGAAAGGCCGAGGTCGCAGAAGTTTGCGGCCCGAGCTGCAAGCGAGGGACGTAAATATGCGATCGAGGGCTTTCTTTATTACCTCCCGTGTTGTGTACAACATTTTATGTCTACACTTGCACGATGCGCGTAATACGGAAAAAGCCGCTTTCTGGCCAGGTGTGGCATAAAAAACAGTTGTTACCGCCAATCTGATCCAGATTGAGGTTGTGGTTGTTCAGCTGTTCACGAAGTGCTGCACGTCGCAAACGTGCATCACCTCGTTGTTCACGAGTATGTTGTTCAAAACGTCTAATACAAAACGGTTATTACCGCTAAACTGCTCCAGGCCGAGGTTGTGGTTGTTGAGCGTTTGGACGAAGTGCTGCACCTCCCAAACGTGTACCGCCTCGTTGTTGTTCACTGGTTTGTTGTTCAATAGCGGGGTTTGATTCACGAACCTGATAACATAAAGCATGGCTATAAAGCTAACCATAAGAGTCCGAAGTTATTTGATTGAGCTTTGAGTAAGTTAGTTATTTGGTAAAGGGTGTTGATATTTTGGTGAATTTCTGACGTTGGGGCTTACTATTGTTAACTAATTTTAAGAGAAGTAAATTATAACAATATTTGTCAGACAGGTGGAGTGACGATCTTCATGAGATTGGCCGATTATAATAAAACTGACTTACCAATCGTCCCAGAATTTCAGCGTCTTCAGGAGGTGGTCTATGTAGGTCAACACGTCCTGATTGGCGTAACGGTACTCCGCTACCACTTCTAACTCCTGTCCAAAGAAATAAAAAAAACAACTTCTACAGTATTTTTCTTTCGTCGATTGAACATCCAGAGGCTCGAACATTGTCCCAAAGTCACTAGCTTATCTGTCTTCTATCGGATACATTTTGGGGAGTGAGCGCAGGTATTACACGACTTGATTCCACTATCGCCGTTTCATCAACGGATATCCAGCCGTGGGGAGCGACTTCATCCTTTTGTTGTTAATATCCCATTTATTCGTACGAACGTACGTTTTTAATGCGTATTGCCAAGGAATGGAATTCGCTCCCAGTGTCTGTATTTCCTGACAAATACAACTTAGGACTCTTCAAGACACGAGTAAATAGGCATCTACTGAACCGGTGAGCTACATTTTCGGCCACGACACGTTGAAATGTGATGTTGTTGAAGTCGATGCTTCACCCTCTTTTTATTTGTACGGAGACCAGATCGACAATTCATCTTAAAGACTCCTAATTAGGTACCTTGATGGCTTGTTGTATCTCGAGGCGTGTTATGGTCTGTGTGGCGGCGTCGCGGCAGATGTCCTCTATGTTGTGCGCCTCGTCGATTATCACGATCTGATCGCGCACGTCGATCGACATCTATGACAAAGTGTTAAATGATAACCAGCACCTCTACTCTCTGGGACTACTGTGACACGCGACTCTTTGTCGCACGACAAATGCTACCTATCTCTGTCCACTCAATATAGTGTGACAGTGACCGGTGATGCTCTGTCGCGCGAGAAACGTAGTCGGGGCCTGTCTAGCATTACAGGAGCATTCTACGAAAATATCTACTTTTTGTCGCTTACGTAACGTTATGGTAGCTACCAGTGGCGTGGCGTAAAAGATATCCTTGGGCAAGCCGGTGCAGATTAGGGGTACATTTTCCTTAAGAGCTGTAGAATAAGGTGGTCAAGTGCCTGATATTAGGCAAGCCGGTAGGAATCCAGTTCTTTGGACGCCACGCCACTGGCAGCTACCCTAATAAACCTTATGAGCTGCTAAAAAACACTACCAATCTTAAAGCCTAGTTATGATATTACCAACCGACATTCAGCTTCCTGATTTTACATGTCTAAAGTATTAAAAAGGTAGTGTCGCTTACGTAAGGTTTCCGAGGAAAGCTTCACCAGCCTGTTGCAGCCAGATTAACAATACCAGCAACAACATTAAGGTGATTCGAGTCGGTCGGTTTTCTATACATAAATAAGGTCATGGTTTGCTTCGACGGCATCAACTAAGTTTGAATTGTGTTTTATTTTACAGCTTTATACTTACGTTTTGTCTGTGCGAAATGATATGGGAACTTGCAAAAAGAAAAAAAAATACATACATTTTTAACCCCCGACGCAAAAACGACGGGGTGTTATAAGTTTGACGTGTCTGTGTGTGTAAATGTCCTTGTGGCATCGTAGCTCCCAAACGGATGATCCGATTTTAAGGCGGTTTTTTTTGTTTGAAAGGTATATCAGTCGAGAGTGTTCTTAGCTATGTTTGGTGGAAATCGGTTCAGGTCTTCAAGGTCATCAGGTCGTTTGTTATGTTTGGTCGGGGCTTTTTAAATTTTTAATTTAGGTTAGGTTATTATTTTAGTAAAAACGTTTGGTTTCAAAAAGCTGTGGCGCTGACGTTAAACTGCAGATTGCACGTTAATTCTGTTTTTTTTAGGCTGCCCGTCTAATTTCGTTATACAACGGAACACATTTCCTACGGTTGATGTCGTGGAAGCAAACCCTTTTCTCTCGAATTGACGTGACGTAATTAGTAACGTGACGCAGTAATTTTTCTTCCTACAAAAGGTACATCGCGCGCTTGCATGTGTGCGCGCTGTGTACGAACGCAAGCAAAGTTTTACAAATGTGTAGGAATGCTCCAGTACCGATTGCACTGTCTGCGCCTCGACCTTGAATACGTATCGCGCGCTCCTAAACGACCGAAGTTTGACTACTTGACTGTCTTTATACTTTGGTTGTAATTTATACCCCGGTTTAGCGCGTGCAGAACTGGGAAATTATAATATAGCTGTACTGGGAATACCCGGTTCCCAAATACTAAAATTTTCCGGTTCTGTACGGTATACGCCGGTAGTTAGTTCTCTTGGGATAATAAATAAATAAATAAATAAATATTAGGGGACAATCTTACACAAATCGAACTAGCCCCATAGTAAGCTCAATAAGGCTTGTGTTATGGATACTAGACGACGATATATTTAATAGATACAAATACTTAAATACATAGAAAACATCCATGACTCAGGAACAAATATTCGTGCTCATCGCACAAATAAATGCCCTTACCGGGATTCAACCCAGGACCTCTTGCTTCGTAGGCAGGGTCACTACCAACTAAGCTAAAGCGGTCGTCAAAACAACGGGATAGTAACGGGATGAACGCAGGCGAAGCGGCAGATAAAAGCTAGAAATAACAAAAACTCACGTTGCTCCTGATGCCTGGTTCTATGAGGTAGTTGTAAGGGCAAAACACGATATTTGCCGCTTGCGCCATGTTCCTGGAAATTAAATGAAAATTTTCAGTTTGCCAAACGTCATATAAAGTTATTTTATTATATTGTAAGGGCGTGAGAAATATTAATATTAAAGCATTTCTAAACCATTCAATTAATCAATTCTTAATTGATTCCTATTTTGTTATGTATATTTTTGATGATTATTAATAATATTGGTTGATATTTTGTTATTCATTTGGATAGTTAGGAAAAATATTCTTCTTAAACTTGAAAAATAATGAATAATTGTATCGTTATTCATTAAAACAAATGGTAACAAATAGGAAAGTTAACGACTTTTGTGCGAGTGTCTGTACAACATTTTGCACAGACCTTTTTAGAAATGCTCATTTAGTGTATTATACCTTGCTGCATAGTATGGACAAGCCATCTTAGCATGGCCCGTTTCCACC
Organism: Eudemis profundana; assembly: GCA_947034925.1. Lineage (NCBI taxonomy): Eukaryota > Metazoa > Arthropoda > Insecta > Lepidoptera > Tortricidae > Eudemis > Eudemis profundana. The sequence continues at coordinate 12,740,544 of OX344812.1, forward strand.
AGGTCTTCCAGGTCAAAGGCCGGCGGCAAAGCCTCGTGGGTGAGAGCCTTCTGGTTGTCGTAGAACGCGCAGTTGGTCGCCCTTTCTCCTTTCTTTGCTCCGAGTGGGGTGGTGTGAGTCTGAAATCATTTCATGACAAATAAATTCTTATTTATTTGCTTAATGGTAAATAAGTATTATTTTTTGGTTTTACTGTAACAGAATAAGGTGAAACATAGTTAGGCTCATGACAATTTTAAGAGAGTCTCCCTTTACATTAGTGTTTACAAATACGTGCGCTAATACGTAGTTGCCTGTCGTACTTTTTTATACAGGCATCATCCCGGCTGGCGAGGACAGTCATTTGTATAGTTAACCTGCACCGCTTGAATTCCCAAGTAATCTATACGACTTAATGTGTAGCTTAGTGTTACATATTATCATTCTTAGTCTTCCAAATCTGATGAACTTCCTTATACTCCCGATTGGTCAGCAAAATCGTTTAGACAGCCCCGCAGCAAAATGCCCGCTTAAACTCCCCCACGTCAACTATGTGACTAAATACCTACGTACTTTAGTGTAGCATGTCATTCTTAGTCTTCCACATCTACCTATTGAACTCCTTGTCCAGGCGTACTCCCGACTCGCCAGCACAATCATTTTCGGGGCCCCACAGTAGAACGTCCGCTTAAACTCCCCAATCCGTCCCCTTCATACAGATAGTGGCCTAATTATAGGTACCTAGATATGTTCCTCGGTGCAAGCCCTGCACATACCATTCTTAGTCTTCCACATCTGCCTGTCGAACTCCCTTATACAGGCGTACTCCCTACTCGCTAGCACAGTCATTTTGGCCACACCGCAGTAGAACGTCGGCTTAAACTCCACAATCCGTCTTCTTAATACAGATGCTGGCCTAATTATAGATACGTATGTTGACGCAGCCTCAGCACATATCATACTTAGTCTTGCACATCTGTCTGTCAAACTCCCTTATATAGCCGTACTCCCCAATTCGTCTGCTTAATATATGCGACTTAATACAGGTACTGGGCTACTTATAGCTACGTACCTTAGTGCAGCCTCTGCACATGTGATTCTTAGTCCTGCCTGTCGGACTCCCTTATACAGGTGTACTTCCCACTGGCAAGTACAGTCATTTTGGCAGCCCCGCAGCAGATCGTACGCTTAAATTCCCCAATCCGCCTCCTTAATAGAGACACTGGCGTACTAATAGATACGTACCTTAGTGCAGCCTCTGCACATATCATTCTTAGTCTTCCACATCTGCTTGTCGAACTCCCTTATACAGGCGTACTCGCGACTCGCCAGCACAGTCATTTTCGCCGCCCCGCAGTAGAACGTCCGCTTAAACTCCTTGATGACCTGCTGCAGTTGCTTGTGTGTCCGCGCGCCGTAGTAGATGGTGGGTACGCTGCAATCAACAAGCATGGATGTCCGGATTTGAAGAGACGTGATGAGGTTGGACAGCCTCCTGGAATACAGTAAAGGGGTTACCACCACCGCATGCTGACGTCACGAGTATTATACGTACATAACTAAAATTCGCCAGCACCTTACACTGAATAACACATTTCTTATCACTCACAACTACAAAGCACTCCCTCCATTTTTATGATGCTAGTCGAAATAAAGTCATAGGATTAAATTTGTTTAGAATAATAATAGTATTTTATGCCACACCTGGCCATAAAGTGGCTTTTTCCGCACGCTGCGCGTACGAAAAAAGCCGCTTTCTGGGCAAGTGTAGACATAAAATGATGTACACAACACGGGAGGTAATAAAGAAAGCCCTCGAACGCATATTTACGTCCCTCGCTTGCAGCTCGGGCCGCAAACTTCTGCGATCTCGACCTTTCTTTGTATTACCACCCTAGTTGTGTAATGTACTATTATGCAACAGTTGTATAAGAAGGTTCAAAAAATGCGAATTGCGTGAGTTGCGATACGAGCCGCGAATGCGGCGAGTATCGCAAATAGAGACGCAATGAGCGTTTTTTGACTTAATTATACAACGTTGCATACAATACTTTTTCTACGACTAGGTTAAAATATAAAATACATGGACGTCACGTGTGTCTCGTCCGGTCTCTCCGAGTGTGTACAGCCGGCATGACAGTTGTGTCTATGGTAAACTTTTTTTTGATATGGCTGGTGACACGATGTGACGATAATTAAAATACTTTTTTTTATGTTGGCATCAATTAATTTAATTCGGAAAGTTTTGTTTTTCTTATGAATCGTAGGAATTTAATTGTTTGTTAAGTTGGTAGTTGTGAATTTTTATCGTGAAGTTAGAATTGAGCGCTTAATCCTTGACCTAAGTTTAACCTAGATTTAGAAGTCTGTGGATGCTAGCAATAACGTAAAGTGACTATAACGACACTAGTGCTGTTATGGGGAATAGAGTATAGACTTCTCTGAACTCAAATTATGTATGTTCTTTTAGTGTTCGTGACCAAGTAAAAGTCAGATAACAGTACAGGAGTAGAAAATAGTATTTTATGCAACAGTTGTATAAGAAGGTTCAAAAAATGCGAATTGCGTGAGTTGCGATACGAGCCGCGAATGCGGCGAGTATCGCAAATAGAGACGCAATGAGCGTTTTTTGACTTAATTATACAACGTTGCATACAATACTTTTTCTACGACAGGTTTTAAAATTATAAAATACAAACAAGGCATAACCTGCAAAGAAGGCAAATATGACGTATGACTGTCAGTATGTGTCTATGGTAAACTTTTTATTTTTTAAATGAAGTTGACACGCAGTGAATATATTAAAAATACTTTTGTTTTTATGTTGGCATCAATGAATTTAGTTCAGAAAGTTTTGTTTTTCTTAAAAGCCGTAGGATTTTAATTGTTTGTTAAGTTGGTAGTTGTGCATTTTTACCGTAAAGTTAAAATTGAGCGCTTAATCCTTGACCTCAGTTTAACCTAGATTTAGAAGTCTGTGGTTGTTAGCAATAACGTAAAGTGGCTATAACGACACTAGTGCTGTTATGGGGAATAGAGTATAGACTCCTCTGAACTCATATTATATATGTTCTTATATTAGTGTTCGTGACCAAGTAAAAGACAGATAACAGTACAGGAGTAGAAAAAGTATATAAATTCATCGTGAAATTAGAAAATAGAAAGTGAATGTAGAAAAAAATAAGTGATACGAGTAAGAAACCAAATAAAATGCAACTTAATGCACTCTGCAATTTCACCGAGCGGCCTTGAGGCAAAGTATAAAGCCGAACAAGTAGTCCAACTTCGGTGGTTTAGGAGCGCGCGACACAGATTCACACACACGCGCGATAGCACGTCTGTGTAAGTGCGATCCATACTGGAGCATTATTACGCATTCTTATTTCTTTCCTTGTAGTGCGTTCGTACACGGCGCGCGTTTTATGTCTACACTTGGCCAGAAAGCGCAACGCCGAACCGCACGCTACGCTTACGGAAAAAGCCACTTTATGGCTCGGTGTGGCACTTTGTTTTGCCACCCTAGTTGTGTAATGTACTATACATTACACAACTAGGGTGGCAAAACAAAGTTTATCCGAGATCGCAGATGTTTGCGGCCCGAGCTGCAAGCGAGGGACGTAAATATGCGATCGAGGGATTTCTTTATTACCTCCCGTGTTGTGTACATCATTTTATGTCTACACTTGGCCAGAAAGCGGCTTTTTCCGTACGCGTAGCGTGCGGACAAAGCCAATTTATGGCCAGGTGTGGCATAAAAACAATTACTCATTCAGTAGTTCAGTTCAGTTCAGTTCAGTTCATTTATTTATAGAAATCATATCTACAAGTCACATTGTTAATAAATAAATATTATGTAGGTTATAATAATCGGTTACAATACATTTTCGAAATATAAATATAGTATAAGCTATTCGGATGTCCATCTATCAGTTAAAAACTCCTCCAAGGAGTAATATGCCTTGTTTAGCAGCAGTATTTTAAGTTTATCAAGAAATGCCTGTTGAGACGGCGATTTTTTTACATGTTCTGGAATTTTGTTAAAGATCTTTATACCGACATTTTTTGTGCATTTAGCTGCTTTTGCTAATTTTGACTCACAGGGTATCAGTCTCGTTTCACGTCTTTTTGACTTGTGAGTAGGGTACTCATCCAGATGGATCCACATGTATTTCGCTACCTCCATTATGTAGGCGGACGGGATGGTTAGCACTTCCAGGTTTTTAAAATGCTCTCTTGCCGATGTATATGGTTTAACGTTTGCTAATAATCTAATAGCCCTTTTTTGGACTATAAGAATCCGTTCCCTGTTTGCTGCAAGTCCCCACATGTCTATACCGTAGGAGGCTAAGGAGTTAAAGTATCCATAGTACGCCATGCGTAGGGTATCGGCGTCGAGCAGGGGTACGAGACGAGACAAAGCGTACGCGGCACTGGATAGTCGTGCACTAAGCGCGTCTATGTGTTTGTCCCATTTCAGTCCACTGTCCATAACGAAGCCAAGATATTTGACATGGTCAACTTGTGGGAGAAGCACTCCGTTCATTTGTATACCGAGCGGTTGAGTGCTAGATTTTTAAAGTTTGAAATGCACTACACATGATTTTTTAATGTTAAGTTCCAGGCCATTTACACTGAACCATTTCATAAGGAACTCACCAGTTCTGAGTACGTTTCCTTGCAATTCTTCAAAGTTATTGCCTGTTATTATAGCACAGCCGTCATCAGCGTACATGACGAAGTCGCCTTCTTTAAAGAATGGCATCAAATCGTTTACCAGAACTAGGAAGAGCAGGTTTCCGACAGAAGAACCCTGTGGGACTGCAACCTCACTCAGTTGGAGCTCTGAGGATCTAGTTACGCCTCCGTCAACGGATGCCACCTGGACTCTTTCACCAAGAAACGATTTAATGAACTGTAGGGAGCTTCCAGTGACGCCGTAATGCTGTAGTTTGCTTAGGATCAATTCATGGTCTACAGTGTCAAAGGCGCGGGATAGATCACAAAAGACCGCTGCCACTTGCTGTTTATTTTCTAGGTAGTGCAGTACCCTTTCATGAACCGCCCGTGCTGCGTCCGCAGTTGACCTTCCTTTACGGTAAGCATATTGATACTCTGACATGAGCTGGTTATGCGCAAAATACTGGTGTAGCTGTTTACAGATTCCCAATTCTATAATTTTAGATATTGCTGGTACTAAGGATATAGGTCTATAGCTATCCAGACACTCCGAACTTCCTTTTCCTTTATAGACAGGGGTTACTTTGATTTTTTTTAGGGATTTTGGATAACTTCCTTTTAGTAGGCATTCATTGAGTAGATAGCAAATTAGACTTAGGACATTGGGTGGTAGGATCTTTAATATTTTACTAGGCATTCCATAGAAATCTGTACTACCTTTTGGTTTTATCTTTCGAATCAAATAAATTATATCGGAGACTGTAAAAGATTTAAATTCGAATATACAATTTATATTTGGGTAAGCGTCTGTTAAAAGCGATACGGCTGTTTGTCGGTTTAAGGTTTTGTTATGGTCAGCTTTTGTGTACCTGTCATTAAATGTGTTAGCCAGTGACGTTGTGTCTCCACCTAAGATCATCTCCTTTGACACAAGTCGGTCAATGGCACCGGGTCTACCTGTTTTTTTACATGTTTCAAAGTTAATTAAGTTCCATGTAGACTTAGTAGCATTGTCATTTTTTGCAAATATTTTTTTGGCATGTTGTTTCCTTTTTTCGATCATTTTTGACTCCAGTTTTTTATCCAGTTGTAAATGGATTTCGCTGAGGTGAGTATTTTGAGGGTATTTGCAAATTAGGTCTTCTATGTCGAACAGTATTTCCTTCAGATTTATGATTTCGTTGTCTATCCATGAGTTACTTTTACTTCTGTGAGGATAACATTTTAACGGGAAATGTAATTCAAAATGACGTTTTAGAGACAATATTAGGTTATCGAATTTAAGATCTGGGGATGCTAACGAGTTTACAATGTTATCGTATGATGTTAAATGTAGATCTTGTGCGAAGTTGTTAATTTTAAATTGTGAAAATATACGTTTTTTACTAATAACTGGTCTTTGGGGAAATGTATCAAATTGTATTTTTACAATTTGGGCGTGGTGGTCACTTAATCTATGGTTTGTGTTTCGCAGTTTCGCAGTACGAGTAAGTATCACGTTATTATATATAGCATTTACTCGCGGCTTCACCCGCGTCGATCCCGTTATTTTATTACCCCAAGGGAACTTTTTACCGGGACATAAAGAATCCTATGTTTCAATCCAGGACTTGGTCTACTTACATGCCGAATTTCAGCTCAATCCATTCAGCTGTTACCGCGATATTTAGTAACAAACATCCAAACATCTAAACATCGTCACAAACTGGCTTTATAATATTAGTGTGATTTAACTCTCACAAAAGAACACTGGGTAAATTGACAACACAAAACATAAACAGAAAATAAGACATATTCCTGTTTATAAGTACAGTCGGCCTCAAAAGTAGCTGGACACTTTAGTACTAAGCTACGCCACTATACAAATGTGTTCAGCAGCTTTTGAGGCCGACCGTAAATAACTAGCAGTCCCGGCGAACTTCGTTTTGCCTCATGAAACCGCCTCATCTCACCATCTACCGGGTTCAATTATATTTTCAAAGCATGCAGCAGCCCACTCAAATATACACACAAAATTTCATTCAAATCGGTTCAGCCGATAAAGATAAATACGTCACAAAGCGGCAGTTCTAAAAATCCCTCTTCGAAAAAAATAAATAATTCTGTACCTAATTCTACGTAAGCTGTACTGTGACGTCATTACCTGATGTTCTCCGGGGTTTCGGCTTGAGGCGGACTGGTGGTCTTCTCAGGAGTTGAGGGCGAATCAGGGGTTTTGAGGTCGGAGGGACTGTTCAGTTTGCGCTTCTTGTGGATGGTGACAAGCTCCTTGCTCTCTGTAAATGCATATTACTTTTTAAAAGCCTATTTTATTGCAGAAATTCCTAAATATGGTACGAAGTTCTTATTGCTACTGCATAAGGTGTATTCGAAGATATTTTTGAGCGTTTGTATGCGCCCATATTTTTACACTTGACTGTAGGTACTAACAAACATTGCTATTTAGCTGTTATAATAAAGAAATAATAGATAAATGACATGTAAATGTTAGTGACATAAAGTGTCACAGTGCACGGCGGTAGATGGCACTAAGGGGCATTTCTCCAGAAATATGTCTGCGACTCATTCATCTGTCTCCATACATTTAGTATGAAAAAGGGCCAGATGAATGAGGTGACCGCGTAGGTACAGAAGGCCCACTCTACCGCTACTGCTAATATCTATGCCAACTTAGCACGTTTAACACTAAATGTATGCCACACCTGGCCATAAAGTGGCTTTTACCGCACGCTACGAGTACGGAAAAAGCTATTAATGAATATTTGCATTAATTTATCACAATCTTGGCCCTAAATTATATCTAGAGTTGACATTGTTGTCATTTTAATCACTGAAAGCGCCTTTTGGAAATCCTAATATTTTTGGTTAGGCTTTAAGTTTGCTCAAGAGAATATTGTTCGAAGACAGCCTTCTGTTTTAACAATTCTGCGGTAACAGACAAGGAGGTTATATAGTATATAGTGCAGTAAATACAAGCCAGGGAGTAGCCGTAGGCCGGACAAGCGAGCTTCGGTAATGAAATATTCATTTTCGGATACCCGCGTGTAATGTTATACGGTACAAATAGGGCCTGTAGGGTTGTTCATAAACTCACTGACAATCCCGTTTGTAATATAATTAGACATGTGTACTAGGTAGGTTGTATGATTTAGATTTTAGAGCGTATGCAGACTGAACTACTAGGTAGGTCCTACTCGTATGATTTAGAGCATATACAGACGGCGTCTTTTAAACGTGCCGTCGACTCGCGTTTCATAGCGCTGTCACTATTTATTTTTAGGGTGTAAAAGCGACCGCGCTACGAAACGCGCTTCGGCGGCGCGTTTAACAGACGCCGTCTGCATAGGCTCTAAATCATACAACCGTTTGTTAGTGTTTTACCTCACATCTCTCTCTCAAGACTCTAAATAAAGTCGGGTACCCGGGTTGCATTCCCTAGTCAAAAGTCGAAGCTTCGAACGTACCGACATATTTTGACCCTCGATTATGAATTGTTATTACTAGTTTACGGGTCCAATTATATTAGGCACGACATTGACAACGAAGTCGTGAACTATCTACTCTGTAAAAAGTCGACGTAGGCGTAGGGATGAATAAAAATAAATATCTTCGTTGACAGTGACATTGAATAAAAGATAGAAAGTAAATCGGCGGTGTTATTGAAATGGGTAGTTAAATAAATATCACGGGAGAATGTTATAAAACTCGACCTAGTCCTAAATTTTGCTCGAGACATATGGTACTTGACGACGATATAAAAAATACAATCTGCAAAAAGTAACAGATTATGAAGGAAAAGTACACTTTATGCCACACCTGGCCTTTAAGTGGCATTTACCGCACGCTACGCGTCTAAACGTAAAAATAAGTCACCATTTTGACCATGTTGAACAGTGACGTCAGAAGTCAGTTTTTATTGGAAACTGCTTAGTATCTGAGCGTATTGACACTTCATAAAAAGGTGATTTAATGGAGTAGCCTATTCGCTCAAGGAAAACTTACCTTACTTTGAGACATAGTACCTAAGTAAGTCGACCGCTTTAGCTTAGTTGGTAGTGACCCTGCCTACCAAGCACGAGGTCCTGGGTTCGAATCCCGGTAAGGGCATTTATTTGTGATGAGCACGAATATTTGTTCCTGAGTCATGGATGTTTTCTATGTATTTAAGTATTTGTATCTATTAAATATATCGTCGTCTAGTATCCATAACACAAGCCTTATTGAGCTTACTATGGGGCTAGTTCGATTTGTGTAAGATTGTCCCCTAATATTTATTTATTATATATTTATTTATTACTTATAAAAGAAGATTTTAGACCCCTCTCCCCCCATGTCACACTTTTTCTTAACATATTTCATCTTTAGGCTGTCACATTTGGCTAGACCCCCCCCACCCCTAGCCGATTTTTTTTTCAAGTAATTGGACTTGGATATCGGTCTAATTACTATTTGCCTCCAATACCAATGCTTATGCAATTTGACATACGCATTTTAGTATTTTTTTCCTGTTTATTTAGTTTTGCAAAAATCTAGATTGCAGCGCTGCGCTATTAACTACATTTCCGACATGTTTTTTTTGCACACTAACTGAAGTATATATTGAGTACATTCAGGTAGCTCATTTAAGTGAAACCGCACAAAACCGTCCTAAGTCGTATTTATGTAAAGCTTAGTTTTCTGATGACTTTTCTCCCCCTATTGCGTACAAATAAGTACAGTGAGTAGGGTTGCCACAACTGATGGAGAATTGTTCTTCTTTTTTACCCTCAATGGTTTCATACTAAAAATGTGTGACTGAGAAGTAAGTAGATGAGGCCTTTATCTCGCTAATTTAGAGAAAACGAGGGAAAATATAAATGCAAAGTAAAAATATTACCTATATTTTAATTTTATGTCATAGTTTTTACTTAAAATTTTAAATAAATTAAGAAGTGTGTAATTTGTACCGTAATCAAGTTGATTATAGGGGGTTCAAATGAAATGTAGAACGGTGGTAAGTTTTTGTGGGTAATAACAAAACATTATCAGTGCAGGCATGATGACGGAGTGCCATAGGAATGAGAAATTACAATCAGAATAATGAACTAATTAGAGGTGTTATCAGCGATATTAATTGTAACAAATTGTTTAAAAAGAAACTGTTCACTCTTATGTCACTAAAAACGTTCATAATTTTACGATGTCTGGTGACCGCGGAAATTGAAGACAATATTAAGTCCCGTATTGGTCCGGGATGTGTGGCAACCCTAAAAATCCTTTCCCCGTCTCGAGCTCGCAAGTGGGGACGTAATCAGCGGGTTGCGTCAGTATAGAAGCCATGTTTCATTAAACAAATCATTATTTGGCAAAAAAATGATCTCGCCTATGGTTACTAACTATAATGCCTCTAGCACAACTGTGACATGCGACAAATACTACCTATCTCTTTCTAATCAATATAGTGTGACAGTGACAGGTCAGGCTCTGTCGCGTGACAAACGAAGTCACTGCCAGTTGTGCAAACTCTACTGCATGGAAAGTGCTACCAAACTTACCACATCCATTTTTTTAAGAGGGGAAAATGCGGCATACCACCAGGGTGCGGGGACGGACCCTGATGGTTATGTGGAACTCCCTTGTTGGCTGATGAGGCCCAGGTTTACCCACTAAAAACCCCTCTATGTGCCGCCTTCGTGCTATAGGGCGAGACCATGGGAACGGTGTAACCACTCCACCATAGCAAACTTACCACATCCTGTGGCAACCTTAAGGATACCTACCCGTTTGAGTTCGCAAGTAGGGAAGTGATCTACGCAGTGCGTCACTGTCATTATAGACGCCATGTTTAATGATTTCATAAAAAAATGTTCACTCCTATGGCACTCTACTATGATGCCTGCACGGAAAATGCTATCAAACTTAATACGGTGTACCTAGTTCTTAGAGACAACGCACGAATCGTCACTATACGTCGAGGACTGGTCCGACACCCGTGTAATCAAGATCTGTGGACGCGAATACCGGTGCCTTGTAACACGAAAACTCTGACCCGGCGACGGTTACACGAAATCCGGATACGACCGCGAGCCCTAGTCTGGCCAGGAGTGTCTAACTCCGCGATCTCGCCGCGCGGCTACTATTAGCAAATTTTACCCCTTCGGATGGGGGTCAGCTAGCGACCAGAAAGAACGCGCGTTATTATAGAGATACGATTGGATGCGGTGCGTTCCGACCGGTGGTCGGAGCCGAACCTCAGTTTTGTTAGAAAGAGGAACTCTGTACGTACCACAAAAGAAGTACTATTACTTATTTTGTGGTCAGGTGGCAACCCTAAGGCTCCCCTCCCCGTCTCGACTCGCAAGTGGGGACGTAATCTGCAGAGTGCGTCATTGTCAGTGCAGACGCCATGTTTAATGATTTGGTAAAAAATTGCTGAGCGGAGAACGCCAGGTCTAGAGGGGCTCGATGGCGGGATAAGCTGTGTTGATACATCCGTAGGGATAAGTATAAAACGTATATTAGTAGCATAAGTCGCTCGACAAGTAGGTATTTATTACTTATCTCTTTCTATTTAGTATAGTGTGAGACAGATAGTTATAACTATCACCCGGATAGTTATGTCGCGTGACAATTGAAGTAGACCTCTGTTGTATTCGGATTGTACGGCTAGCACAAGACTGCTACGGGACATATCTCGTGCGTAACACAACATGTACAATGACCACCTACAATGTGATATGCAATAAATTATCTGAATCTGTAACAAGTAATGGAAACGTGCATTTGTATCTTAGCGCAGTGTACGCGCTTTCTGCTGCTGGCCTGTAGAGAACTTTACACTATAACAAAGTCATATTATTCTCATTTTACACGGCAGATACGTCGTTATCCTACCAAGGGTTGTATTGGGCACTTGTCCCACCGCCGGCGAGTAAGCGAATAATTTAGGGAGTTACAGTTAATTGCGGGCTGACGAGGTACAGTGTGATCGTTCGACCTTTCCAGATCCACAATATAATACTACTCGTCGAGTTTTACTCGCGTACTCGCCGGCGGTGGGACGAGAGCCTTAAGTAGATGTATTAGCGTACCGTTAGTCGTGTCGGAGAGCGGTTCCATACGTTTGATGCCAGATCCGCCCGCATCTTGGTCCGGCTTGTCGTAGATACTCTTCTCACCTGCAGATTACATAACTTCGTTTAGAAAGGAATAAAAGAAAAGAAAGTCACAACATTGAAAGGTAACAGGCAAACTAACACGTACGGTCGTACGAGTAACTAGCATAACACAGCCGGGTGAATCAACTTTTCTTTGCTTTATGCAAAGATTGTCCTTTCTCCTTATTTTTTCACCTTTTGCATGTTTTAACATGATTAAAATGGAACAAGATCTTACATATAGAGATAGATTAAGGTAAAAATAAAACTCTTTTTTAATAAATAAATAGGGTGACCCAGCGGACCAACCCTAATTTCATACAAAGGTGAGGGACAGCTATGTCCCCTGGGTCACTGCTTATAAACAAGTTATAATAAACAAATTATAATAAAAAATATTTGCATTACGTAGCTTTATTATCTGTCTATTAAATGAGCATACACTTTATTCAAAAAATATCCGAATAAAGATTTCCTTTAAATTTTAGTCGGAGAAGGTAAAATTATGTTGACAAAGAAAAGTTGATTCACCCAGCCGCGATCTATCTTGCGAGAGACACAGAACGCGCATCTATAAGGGCACTCGCACATTAGGGCCACTAGTTAGTCACGGCCACTAAACACGATCACAAGTGGCTCAGTGAGGCCACTACACCACTGGTGGCCGTATATAGCCACTAGTGGCGGCCACTCGTGGACGTAGTGGCTGAGTGTGTGCGGGAGGCGAGCCACTAAACGCGGCCACAAGTAACAAGCGCGCGTCACTCCCGCATCTTGTGGCCCGAACGCGATCACTCGAACGCCCGGTGTGCGCCGATGCCATACAAAATGTATGAAAAAGCTAGCCCGTAGCTTACTTTTATTCAGGCGGCCACCAGTGGCCGACCTGTGGCTGCCACTAGTGGCTCAATGTGCGGGCGCTTTAACACCGCTCGATGTTCGCGCGTTATCATTGGCTGTTACTATGTCACACGAGATAGGTCTCGTCCGTCTTGTGCGTATTAGGTAAATTTGATAAAGATTGTCCCCTGAAGAGGCTACAGCTGTTATATATATCGCCGGGTGAGAATACGTTTGTGCCATATCCAGTCGATTTGTATGGAAATGGCTGGATATGGCACAAACGTATTCTCACCCGGCGATATGTAGATGTTTCATGTATAGATTAAGTATTGGATTATTAATTATCATCAGGCTCGGAACGGGTATTTTGCAAAAACCCCCTTTTGAAAGATTTTATGCTTCGTATGTACGGCTCAATCATGTATGTATTTAAGTAATTATTTCGTATTATTAGATTATCCAAATAAAATATGGAATAATAAACCAAAGAACGAAAAGAACAGAAAAATTACCGGTATCCCAGCCCTGATTCCTCCTGTTTAAATGCAATATCGTAAAAGCGCATCTCAAGTTCGCTAGCGATTAAAAACGTCTTAAATGTTATATTTTGCATAAGAAACTTCGATCTATATACATATGCCGTGTTAGGTACAGAGACCTGTCATCTCATCGTTAAGAAAATACCTAATTTAATATCCAAAGTTATCAGACAGATAAGATAATAATGACAGCAGACGGACGCCTGATAAACCAGTGTTGTGCCGAATTTGCGCAAATAACTATGTATTCGTGAATTAACGTGCATGTGAAGGATTATTTTGAGACAATGGAGGAGTTTTTAGGCAAAAAATATGCTTTAAAAACGTCGGATAACTTTGAAGAGTACCTTGTATTTATTGGTAAGTCGTAGTTGGTGGATATTTAGAATTCGTAAATTCCTGACTGTATAAAAAACTGTTTTGGACTGCGTCTGTAGCCATTGAGTTAAAAACATTGTGCAAGTGCAACGTTGTTTTTGATAATATTGAAATGTATAAGAAAATAATCACGTCCGTTTTAGACTGATTGAGTGCATACAATTTTGGACTTTTTAATAATGCAGGAATTGGGTAAGTCAAGTTTATCAAAAGTGTGCAATTTATATACTTTTTCGATAGTTCCCGACGTAATGATCTAGAAAATACCCCTTTTGCATTTTTATTCCCTGTAATTCTTCCCAAATATCGTGTTAAACTCACTTAAAAAAAGGGACGCCCGCCGGCAGACAAAATTAGTGCCTAAATTCGTAAAAAAAAAACAAACGTATCTGTGTGAAGTCTGTGTTATGCCGCGTCCACACCAAGCCAACGAAGGCCGGCGAAGCCCCTTCGTTGGCCTTCGTTGGCTTGGTGCGGACGCGGCATTAGCTGACAATTGGGTAAGTCAAGTTTATCAAAAGTGTGCAATTTATATACTTTTTCGATAGTTCCCGACGTAATGATCTAGAAAATACCCCTTTTGCATTTTTATTCCCTGTAATTCTTCCCAAATATCGTGTTAAACTCACTTAAAAAAAGGGACGCCCGCCGGCAGACAAAATTAGTGCCTAAATTCGTAAAAAAAACAAACGTATCTGTGTGAAGTCTGTGTTATGCCGCGTCCACACCAAGCCAACGAAGGCCGGCGAAGCCCCTTCGTTGGCCTTCGTTGGCTTGGTGTGGATGCGGCATTAGCTGACAATTGTGACAGACGAAACTTCACACAGATACGTTTGTTTTTTTTACGAATTTAGGCACTAATTTTGTCTGCCGGCGGGCGTCCCTTTTTTTAAGTGAGTTTAACACGATATTTGGGAAGAATTACAGGGAATAAAAATGCAAAAGGGGTATTTTCTAGATCATTACGTCGGGAACTATCGAAAAAGTATATAAATTGCACACTTTTTATAAACTTGACTTACCCAATTGTGACAGACCACTTCACACAGATACGATTGTTTTTTTTTTACGAATTTAGGCACTAATTTTGTCTGCCGGCGGGCGTCCCTTTTTTTAAGTGAGTTTAACACGATATTTGGGAAGAATTACAGGGAATAAAAATGCAAAAGGAGTATTTTCTAGATCATTACGTCGGGAACTATCGAAAAAGTATATAAATTGCACACTTTTTATAAACTTGACTTACCCAATTGTTTATAATACAGTTATGAACTTGATAATAAAACAGCACTCTTAGTTTGAAAAATCTAAAACAATGCATAATTAAAGTTTTAGTACAAATAATAATAAATATCTTTATGCCACACCTGGCCATAAAGTGACTTTTTCCGCGCGCTGCGCGTACGGAAAAAGCCGCTTTCTGGCCAAGTGTAGACATAAAAAATGATGTACACAACACGGGAGGTAATAAAGAAAGCCTTCGATCGCATATATATATAACTTCTGCGATCTCGGTCTTTCTTGTATTACCACCCTAGTTATGTAATGTACTATTATGGTGACATTATACTTCGTATTTATATTTCTACACGTTTTCTTATGATCAGCGTGACAGAGGCGTCAACTCCACCTCCGTCACACATTTTTAGTACGGAGATGTTGTACATTATAAAACCCAAGCCTCTTTGTTCAGGTAAAGGTTACTTCCATAGAAAAGCAGCCCTCTCCCTGAAGCAGGAGAACTGGCTGACCAGGAGCGAGGATGGAACCTTCACCTTCTACTTTCGCTCTCCATTAGCCAGCGCGACGACCAATTTCACTTCTGGGGTTGAGGTTGAGGAGATCAGACCTGATGGAGTCAAGGTAAATATAAGAGCCTTACCACAATTGCGATTTGCGAGCGAGCTGCGGGCGAGTTAGAAGCGAAGTTCCATACAAATGTCGAGAGAATGAGTGATGAGTTCGCCGCGACTGGTTTTGTATGGAAACTCGACCGCAAAATCGCAAGTGTGATCGTAAGTGTGTGTGTGTGTGCCCATATAACGTGGGAGTATCCCTGTACTTAAGTTGTTCGAATCGGTCAGTTTTCTATAGAAACATAAAGAGGATAATTGGTTGCTTCCAAGACATCCATTATATTTTTCATCACACTTGCTCGAAAATGGTGTCATTACACGTAGGTTCTGCGGGCCATAAATGACCTATTACGCCCTAGGGCGTAATGGTTTTCTTTTTAAATTTGAAACGATGGTTTTGTTTTACTCTTATTTGTCGTGTTCAAAGGAAATGCCAATTTACTTTTTTAACTTTTATCACTGAAATATTTATTTAAAGAGAACTGTTATTGCAAATACATATAAACACATATTTCTGTTAAATTAATTTAATGTTTAAATAGTGTATTTCAGTATTTTGCAAATATAAAATCAACCGTTTTAGATCTTTACCGTTATGGGTTCCGAACGTGTCTTGACTTTCGCATTGTCTATGAATATGTCACTGTCAGTTTTACAATTTTATTTAGGTTAAGTAAGGTTATTTTAATTAGATTTCCTCACAAGTGTGATGAAAAACATTGTGTGTGCCACGGGCGGTAAAGGAATTACAAACTCGTGTTATTAAAGCCCTCGACTTCGTCTCGGCCTTGTAACAAACACTCGTTTGTAATTCCTTACTTACCGCCCTTGATACACAATGTACTATTACGTCACATCTGGGCATAAAGTGGCAATAACCGCCCGCTACGCATGCGAATCCCACTTCATGACCTGGGGGACATCCTACAATTTTGTACTTACCACGGATGGTAAAGAAAGCCTCAGATCGCATATTTATCAAATACCTGCGATCTGAGACATTCTTTGTTTTACCGCCCGAGGTAAGTAATGTACTATAAAATGTGTTTTAATCATTTTTTTATTATAGCTTTTGTCTGCGCGAAATGACATAAGAAGTATCAGAATTAACACGGGCCTCTAAGGTCAGCGCCAACTAAAATGCTTCAATCTATCTTTGAATAGTTTGAAGTAGCTTCAATTAAGAAATATTATTTCTACCTACTCCTGTACTTTAATCGTCTTTTACTTGGTCACGCACACTAATATAAGAACATACATAATATGAGTTCAGAGAAGTCTATACTCTATTCCCCATAACAGCACTAGTGTCGTTATAGTCACATCACGATACTGCTAGCAGCCACAGACTTCTGAATCTAGGTTAAACTTAGGTCAAGGATTAAGCGCTCAATTCTAACTTTACGATAAAATGCACCACTACCAACTTAACAAACAATTAAATTCCTACGGTTTTTAAGAAACACAACTTTCCGAACTAAATTCATTGATGCCAACATAAAAAAGTATTTTTAATATATTCACTACGCGTCACTAGCGAGTATACGTCATATTTAAAAAAGTTTACCATAGACACATACTGTCAGTCATATGTCATATTTGCCTTGTTTGCGTGCTATGTTTAATGTAGTATTTTATATTTTAAAACCTAGTCGTAGAAAAAGTATTGTATGCAACGTTGTATAATTAAGTCAAAAAATGCTCATGGCGCCTCTATTTTCGATAAAATCTACGCTATATCGTATAATATCGCAACGCAACTCGCGCAATTCGCATTTTTTGAGCCTACTTATACCACTGTTGCATAAAATACTATTATAATCTAGTCTAAAGTAAACTCTAATATAGTTGACGATGTTTTCATTACAGTTAAAAGCGTTAATAACAATAGAAGACAACAAAATGGTCCACATACAGACAGAAGACAACGGAAGAATCTCAAAACATGTTCGCGTATTTTCTTCAGACTCGATGACAGTGGTAAATGACTTTTCTGAATAAATATTTTTCCTCAAACATACGCATAAAATTCTTAGCGTTATATGAAAATTTTTGCCAGCTCAAAAGTCCAGGAGGTTGAAAATTACCTGAATGGCTTCGAGAAAAGGATGGTACGGTCGTGGCTTTGTTTTGCTCGACTTGGCGGGGGCACTGCCGTGCCCCCAGATGTGTGCATATTTTCAAGGTTTTTTTACTCAAAATGCTAGCCTTAACTCGTTGATATAGAGTCGAAAAGTTAGGACTTTTTTCATTCCGCGACTGTTATTATGTTTCTGCCTACTGGTGTTTAATAATGGTTGTTATTATTTTACAGATAACCACCTATACTACAGTCTACGGTGCCGAGAAAACAGCAACCAGACATTATGTTTTAGTCGAATAGATATAGTTACATTTAGCAGACACTGACTATTTTAGGAGTGTGTCCTCTGTATTCCGAAAATCGTTTTTTCCAAATGGCGATTAGGTAATACCAGACCCCATATTTTACCACTTTTTTTCTCAATAGCTTCTTTTTTCAAAGTAATTTCTAACCATTCCCATAATTTTCTACTATATTTATTTTTCAATAGAATAGAACAGAATCTTTATTTTGCAATAAACATTACCGTTACATTTGGTCTTATTGATAGCTACTTGGCAAGAATTCATGTTTAACCATAACTGGTATGCAAAAGAAAAAAATATACTCGCTAAACAGTGGCAGAGCAGAAACTATTTAACATTTTTTTTTTGCTCATAGTTTACAGTAAACGGCCATAAAGAATGCACATCGGCAATCATTGCATTTCCGAATACAAACGAATGCTAATTTCCATGTACATCAATTATTAGATTAATCGTTCATCAGAATTTGAATTTAGAACTAAGAACTTTATTGTTGTTTTGTTTTGATTTCACGTGGAATATACACGGTGTAACACGAGAAAACAGAATAATTTTAACAGTGTGTTCCTAAGGTAATAAGAAACAAAAAAGATTATATGAACCCAGGTCGAAATATGATTTTAATTTTTGTTATGTTTTCATACATAATAAATTAATTATTTTTCCTACACCAGTAAATCAACACCTTAGGATAAGCTGGCAACGTTTCTTATTGTTATCTCTTTTAGGCAAGTACACGACATTTTTAACTCCAAATAATGTCTGGAATACACTGTTAAAATTATTCGGATTCCTCGTGTTACACCGTGTATAGAGCTGTAAAACAGATAATTTAGCTTTTAATGATTTTACTGTCGGCAGTTCTTTGTAACGCAGAAGAAAATCGTACACCGTTCTTCGAACAACATCATAATCAAAATCGTCCATATCTAAACGAAATTGTTTTTTTGGTCACCCATTTTTCGGAGAGCTGAACTTTGTTCCACTAGAATGTGTATCAGTGCCAGTGCCGACTTCGTTTAATAAATTGTTCAAAGTTCTTCTTGAAATTCCAGTGGCATCTGCAACTCTCCGTTAAACCTTCTTCAAATAATTACTTACATTAACATCCTCATGTTTTTTAAATTGGTCGGCTTCAGTTACAAAATACATATTTATAAATATTGTAGATAATTTCGCGTGACTGGCAAAGTAACGGCTTACTTTCTTTTCTTATAGATGCCATAGTACAAATTTAATTTTGTAAAAGTTTTAGCAACTCTATATATATATATAGACTTGGATATGCGACTGCACTCTCTTGCATTTGAACCACGACTGACGAAACAAACGTCATGGTGTGTGCGACACAGATATCGCGATACGAAGTCGAAATTAGCCGATTGCCTCTTTCCAAAGATCGATGTGCATTCTTTATGGCCGTTTACTGTACTTACTTCTATATTCATTATACTTATGTCATTGTTACACTTACATCTCAGAATAAATAATAGTTAAAATACAAATCTAAAACTTAACTACAGGACAATAAATTATGTGTTACAGTGTTATGTCATCATATTTTACTTCAGGTCAAGGAATAGATTTATACTATAAAAACTTTTATCGCTAATCCATTGATATAATTGCCTTTTGAATGTTTTACTATTCATAGATTTGTATTCACTAGGTATTTTATTATATATCGTAGTACACATAATTAAGCAACTTTTTTTGTGCTTCGCTAATTTAGAATATTCATCGGGAAGTAGTCTGTCTGGGTTTCTACATGCCCGGGGGTGACTATCACATGCCTTTTTAAATAGATATGTATGCTTATGAACGAACATACACACCTCACAAATATAAAGTGAAGGAAGTGGCAGTAAACCAAGCTTTTTAAACAATGGTCTGTAGGACTCAGTAGGCCTCATTCCATAAATGGCTCTAATGCATTTTTTTTGTGCTGTAAATGCTCGATTACTGCTAGTGCTATTGCCCCACATTATTATACCGTAGCGTAGCACTGACTCTACATATGCATGGTAACATGATATGGCGGTTTTGTGGTTCGTTACTCTACTTATTTGCCTAAGAGCATAAACGTATTTATTGATTTTCTTTGTCACGTGATCTACTTGGGGTTTCCAGTCTAGATTTTCGTCAATAATTACTCCCAGGAATTTGTTCTGTGTTACCTTACCAATGCTCGAGATATTAATATTAGATTTAACATTTAGAGATTTATTAAATTGGTTGTTTTTCTGAGGTGTTTTCTAACCACTCGCATAATTTACCACTTTAATTCTTTTTCCGGAAGCGATTTTCATGAATAGTAGATCTTTGTCGCTTTTTCCTAATCTGCTTACTTACTTTGTCATTATTTTGGGTCCAAGGGATTCATAAGAGAAGCAGACTATGCACATGTACAGCCAACATCATACAAGGTGAAATAGTGGTTGTTGTCCGTTTAAGGGCATGTTCAGTATCGTGTTCTGATTAGGAAAAAGTGGAAGAATTTGTTTTAACGCGAAAAAAAAAATTTTGTTTCGAGCAGGTCGTTCAAATTAGCCGACCCTCCATACAAAAGACAATTTTTTTGTACGTCAAAAAATTTTTTTTCTTCTTTTTCCTAATCAGAACACCATACTGAACATGCCCTTAAACGGAAAACAACCACTAAAATTTCACCTTGTATATATGTATATCTGGGGGCACAGTAGTGCCCCCGCCTATTCGCGCCAACTAAGGTTAAAAGTTACCAAGGCGAAAAAATAGCTGTACACTCTTACGCCTCTGTCATAATTATCAATTTAGATAATTTTGTCACTTTATCTGTATAAATATTTACCTATAATGTTGACTGTATGATTTTTATGCCGAAACCGAAACTTCGGTGGAACACTATTATGTAATAATGTATGTATGATAATGGAAAAATCTTCTTATTACTAACTAAAATCTACTGTTTACTTATTTATTACAAAATACACACAAAATAGACACAAGGGAGTTGACAAATTTCGCTATCTTGGATGCACCATAACCGACACTAAGACCAGAGTGGAGGAGATAAACATCCGCGTCTAAAACACCCTGCGATGCAGTGCAGCCCTCCACAAGGTATTGGTGTCCAGGCTTCTCAGCAGGAATACAAAGCTAAGGATCTATAAAACTGTCTTAAAACCCATCCTTATGTATGGCTGTGAGGCCTGGACACTAACGCAAAAAGAGGAATGTCAGCTCCTTGTAGCGGAAAGGAAGGTTTTGCGTAAGATCCTGGGGCCTGTCAAGAGAGACATCGGCACGTGAAGGATCCGTAAGAACAGCGGTCGGCAACCTGCGGCCCGCGGGCCGCATTCGGCCCTTGAATCGCTCACTTGTGGCCGTATATTCCGGTCTGTATTGCCGTCGCTTTATTCCGAATAGTATAAAATCACACATTATTAACAAAATGCGGTCCGCGTCAATTCCTTAGCTACTATATGGCCCTTGGCTGCTAAGCGGTTGCCGACCGCTGCGTAAGAACATAGAGATCCAGGAGCTGGTGGCCGAACCCAACATCATCGGCGTAACAAAATCACACAGACTTCGCTGGTTTGGTCACCTACTCCGAATGGGAGAGGATCGTGCGGCCAAGAGAGCGTACGTGGGACGACCGACTGGTCGCCGCCCGGTTGGGCGACCCAAGTACCGCTGGGAGGACAGTGTGCAGGCGGATCTGCGACATCTTCAAGTCAGTAACTGGCGAGAAGTTGCGCACGATCGGGACAGATGGCGTGCTCTTGTTTCGGAGGACAAGACCCTCTTTGGGTCCCTGAGCCAAATTAGTTAGTAGTTAGATTAGCAAAATATGCGACAAAGAAGATCCGCTCCTCATAAAAATCGCTTCCGGGAAAAAATAAAAAGTAAACTATGCTATGGTTAGAAAACCCGTAAAAATGCGTAGCGTGCGGAAAAAGTCACTTTATGGCTAGGTGTGACATAAAAGCACATAGATATAAGATTTCATTTCATTAAGGAACTAATTAAAAAGAGTAAATTGTTGTTAAAATACATAAAAAACAGAAGATTAGACAGCCGATATGTTTACTAAAGCTTTAAAGCTTATAAAAATCTGTTATCAAAGTTTATAAATAACTGTGGCTTATATGAACAGTAAATTAATGTTTTTCTTTTAGTCTTATTATAATGTAAGTGATGTAGGATTTACATTGAGGGCGGATGTTGATAAAAAGCAATGTAAACCACATATTTTGTTATGGTGGCAACGCTGTCACGCTGATCTCTTTTTATTTAGTCTATGATATCTTCTATTATCGTGGAAGATAACTCTGAGTGATGTGAGAGTCAAATAAAACTCGATTCTCTTTTCTAAAAACCTTTGTTTTACTTAATTTCCATCAAAGAAACATCAAGAAAACTATGAGCCTTGCCTTATGCCTATCCATAGTATCTGTTAGTAACAAAGGTCTCAAGAACTATATTAGTATAACAAACATTTTTTACTGAAAAATCTACACAACTAACGAACACTATATATTCGTTCCTAACATGAATTTGCAGTTGTGCAACACGCGTCACAGTTGCCCGAGTCCGGAGTAGAACATGAACCGGCTCCAGTGCAAGAACCCCTGCCTCCGCCGCTTCGAGCTCCCCTGCACGACCCGGCTCCCGTGCACGAACCCACACCTCCACCGCTTTTGGGTCCTGCGCATGACGCAGCTCCCGTGCACGTCCTATTTCCGCTTCCCGATCCTTCTCCGCTGCATGAACTGATTGCGATGCAAGAGCCCTGACCGCCACCACTGTTCGGTCCTGTACAGGAATTGGCTCCAGTGCACGTTTCTGTCCCCACTCCCGAACCCGGTCCAGTACATGAACCGGCTCTGGTGCACGAACCCACACCTCCACCGCTTTTGGGTCCTCTGCATGACGCAGCTCCCGTGCAGGTCTTCATTCCGCTTCCCGATCCTTCTCCACTGCATGAAAACATTGCGGTGCAAGAGCCCTGACCGCCACCGCTGTTCGCTCCTGTACAGGAATTGGCTCCGGTGCACGAACCCGGACTTGCACAGGACGCTAGACTCCCGAAGCACACACACCCTAACAGCACTAGAGACAACATTGTTATTAAAGACAGCGCTTATTAGCTATTTTTAATTGAACAGCAATTTTAGGATGATTGAATAGGTACTTAAAAAGGTAAAATAAGAAAACTTGTTTTAGATATAAACTGGAATCGAGAAGTCAGATGCTGTGAGGCTTCGTTGAGATGTTACTTTGATGGCGGGTTATGGCCAACTAACTCCTTATTCGATTTACGGGCGCTTTTATACCGGCGTTTACGCTCTGAGGGATTACACTATTATTTCATCCCATTGCGCAATTTTAGCGGACTGCGCGCTATGCGTGATTGTGATTACATAATAATTTCGCAACAATATTTCACCTCATCACCTGAAATAGGAGTGCAGACAGGGGGCACTGCGTACGCATGTCCTAGCAGGGCTCGGAACCGATATTTTGCGAAACCCCGTAAGAGCCCAATATTTTGAATTATTATATGCTCTTTATGTAGGGTTCAATCATGTATTTAAGTAATGATTTCGTTTTATTTGATTGTCCGATTAA
The DNA here is from genome assembly GCA_947034925.1 of Eudemis profundana. NCBI lineage: Eukaryota > Metazoa > Arthropoda > Insecta > Lepidoptera > Tortricidae > Eudemis > Eudemis profundana. Next base: position 12,763,953 of record OX344812.1, read on the forward strand.
AAAATAAAAAGTACCAGTAGTTTTGTATGGAGTAAATACGGTATCCGACCCCTGTATCCTAGAATGGAGCTAAAGGTATGCCGAACCACTCGATTTTTAAATTTAACAGTAACGGATGAAACAACATTTCTTTAATGTATTAAGTTAAGTGCTATTATGTTACTAACAAAGTATGAATTATGGACAAAATGTCTGAAATAAACAATTTCAATTTCAATTTCAATTAAGTCGCAAACGAGTAGGCGAGCTACCTGATGGAAAGCAGTCATAATCGCCCATGAAAATCTGCAACACGTTGGAGGCGTTGCTTACACGTTACCGACCTTTGAGAGCCCTGTTTACTCGCTTCTTGAAGTATCCTATATCATAGCGATCCGGGAACGTCTCAGGATTCCACATCTTACCTGTGCGTTTCAAAAGTGGGCGTGATGCCCGTTTATTTTTGGGATGCCATTTAAATCCCACTACACACTCACAACACTATACACACACACACACGACACTGTACTGTACATAGTTTGAGCACAACGTCATTGTCTCGATGACGCTATTTTTGACCATGATCTTGTTATATACACAGATAAATCCTTAAGACTTCCTAAGATAGTATAGAAAAGATACTAGTATAGTATGTAATATAATAGTATTATAATAAGCTAATAACAAATGAAAAAAAAAATACTAATATTGCTACACCCTACCCTAACGGGCTCCTGTAGGTATGTACTGTTAGGATTAAGTCCCAATGAATAAATTACTAAGATTATCAAGGGTCAGATACCGAAGGCGGTACTTCTGGACACGGCGCGTACAGTCAGGAGGTTCCTCTCTCTGCAGCCCAAATCACCGGTAGCTTGAGCTCCGCCCCGCTGCCGGTGGCACCGTATATAGGTAGGTTAGATTTTTTATAATGTGTTTATCTAAATTCTGGGTTTTCAGAATGGTCGGGGAAGTACCGAGTGCGCGTGATAGAATAATATTTAAATCAACTTACAGTGTGTGTGTGATTCCATGTCTCCATAATTTAAGACGATGATGAAATGTTTTCCATTATTTTATTACATCTACCTGCAATTTCTAACTCAATGCTCGATGCAATAAATGAACATACTAATTTACTTTATTATCAATGTAATGATTATAATTAGTGGTTAATATTTCGTTTCGAATATTTCCTGCATTTTCCAGTAATCCATTCAGTTGATAACCAGAATTTATGATGTGATCATATTAGAAAGGAAATGACACCGACAATTGACTGTGAAGCTAGTTCTTTGTTCATTTTGTGATATACTAAAGAAATGTTAATTTCGAGTTTAGTCTAAGGTCTCTAAATTCAAAAAATAATTAATAATATATTTTCTAATAATGTAATAAGTTTATAACTATTATTTATAGAAAACATACCAAAAACAAGAGTTGTATTGTTAACAGTCGTATCGTTCTTTGTTCTTTGGTGATATAAAAATGGATGCAGCTCAGTCTAGAGCCAGTCTGGTCTAAGCAACGAAAGAGAAAATAACAGGTACGATATTACTTTTACTGTGACTTTTTATATTATATGGTCTATTTTGCTATCAATTTATTTCCATAGGTAAATTGATAGTTTTCCTTGTTAACTATGAAATCAGATGCCGCCTTTTACTGTTTTATTAAAACTAGATACTATTAAGTTTAATAGCTTTGCTTAAAATGCGACTTATTGGCAACAGATATAAGGCCGTTTCTGCTCTCTATGATATAATTTTACGATCACTGGGACTCTTTATTTATTTTTAGTAAGTAAATTGTTTCCTATAGTGCACTTGTGAAATGCGAAGTGAGTAATGAGCGTTCTTGGAGTAATAAGACTTTCAGTATTCCTGCTTAGTAGTATAAATCAAGGCAATTATTTGCCCCTTCCATAAAACAATGTGCACTTTTAACACCACTTTTCTATTAAATTAAAAATAGCCTTCTAAAGTACACGCTTTATTGAATTAGCTTAAATAACTATGCTATCTTGTTCAATCATAACTTATTATCTGAATATAAGATTAATTATAACTGGTGAGTTTATTACATGTCTTTTCTTGCCTTATTTGTTACCTTACCTGTTGAGTAACAATAAAATACAGTTATAGCATTATCTAGTTTTATTTAATGAATTCTTTATATATTTATTTAACACGCGCGACGCTCAAGATAAATTCGTTGCTTCGGGCACGGCTGATAGTGATAACCTACGACTTATGCTTACGCCAGTGGCGATTTCTTAGATCACATTCCTAAGACCGACTTTTCATTGTAATATTCCGGTAGCGTTTTTGCCCATTATTTTTCAATGTAATATTTAAGTAGGTATGTCAAATGGCTGTCCCGGCGGACTTCGTTCCGCCTGAGAATTTTTAATTTCTAAGTGAATAGTTATTCTGTCATTCGGGGCAGAGACAACCCAAAAAATCAAAGATCATAAAAATCGGTCCACTCGTTGTCGAATTGTAAATGGTTTAACTAACCCGACTTTGTTTTATGTATACACCGTGGGTACGAGTAACCGGCTTACTTTAAAAAAACGCTTACTTTCAGATATATTCATTCTTTTTTAAATGAAAACTCCCAAGTATGTAACAAGCCCTAATAAAAGTGACTAAGATAGTCTTACTAATTTTTAAAATCCTTTAACTAAACAGCAATTAACTTTCGCAGTGTTTGATGGTAAGCGACTACGAGGCCAAAAAATTGACCTTTCGTTTCCATTTTAGCTTTTTTTTCTTTTTGATAACTTTTCCTCCAGTAAGGACATATTTATAACGAGGGGTTGAATTTACTGATTTATTTTGTTCCATAAGACTATTAATGTAAAATGACAAAATTCGACCTATGTTGATATAACGTTATTTACTTGTAATACCATCAGGAATACGTGGTTAAAGTTTGTCGGGTTACTCGCACCAACGGTGTATAGGTACTAGCTGTCCCGGCGGACTACGTTCTGCCTCAATTTTTTTAGAAATTTGTAAAAATCTTAAGACAAACTTATTTGCTCCTACTGAACTAACCGCGACATATGTCGATGTATGGGGACAATAGTCAAGAGCAAAGTTAAGTTTGTCCCACCATACAGTTTATCTTGAATTATTCACGTATATATCTACTAACGAGTTTGTACTGAACCCTCGGTGCGCGAGTCCGACTCGCACTTGACCGGTTTTTTTTTATTAGCTTAGCGGCCAGAAGTTTTAGGAGTAGGTTTTATACAATCTAGGCATTCTTTTGACACCTAGAATCACCTGTTGTCGATGAATGCCGCCCTTTTGTTTACACCGACACGATACTCTACACTCACACAAACAACGGTTTGATCACAATTTTATTAGTTTTCAAATGGATTTATTTAGAATACCTACTTCTTATTTTTTCGGTATTTTTTTCTTATTGGCGGAATCAGAAGGAAAAGTACTTTCGAACTTATAATGTTTCAAATACAGAAAGTGATCACGGCCGGAGACAAGTGCGACTGAAATTTGTATGAAAATTCTCTGAAACGTTCAGCCTTAATGTTATTAAATTTCTTCTCCAACCCTCATTTGTTTATTCTACAATCAAAAATATACCAAATTCAATAGTTAATTTTTTCCTTGTCGTGTCCATGTTAGGGATTGCAGCCAGACTCGAAAACCGAGAAACGAGTACTTTTCGATTAAACTCGAAAACCGAGTTCGGTTTCGATTTTTACTCGAAACTGTCTGAAGCAGTTTTAATTTTTTTTTCATCACACTTGCTCGAAAATAGTGTCATTACACGTATGTTTTGCGGGCCGTAAATGACCTATTACGCCCTAGGGCGTAATGGTTTTCTTTTTAAATTTGAAACGCTGGTTCTATTTTACTCTTATTTGTCATGTTCAAAGGAAACGCCAACTTACTTTTTTAACTTTTATTACTGAAATATTTATTTAAAGAGAACTGTTATTGCAAATACATGTAAACACATATTTCTGTAACATTCATTAAATGTTTAAATAGTGTATTTCAGTACTTTGCAAATATAAAATCAACCATTTTAAGTCTTTACCGCTATGGTTTCCGAACGTGACTTGAGATTCGCATTGTCTATGGATAATGTCACTAATGTCACTGTCAGTTTTACAATTTTATTTAGGTTAGGTAAGGTTATTTTATTAAGATTTCCTCACAAGTGTGATGAAAAACATTGTGTGTGCCACGGGCGGTAAAGGAATTACAAACTCGTGTTATTAAAGCCCTCGGCTTCGCCTCGGCCTTGTAACAAACACTCGTTTGTAATTCCTTACTTACCGCCCTTGATACACAATGTACTATTTGTGTAATGATAACGAGGTACTTTGCGGCCTATTTCTAGGCACGTAATGTCAACATTTCATTGCATGTTTGAGAAAAATATTTGGTGAAACAAAGTGTATAAGATATTTCAAACGTAATTGATGCCGTGGAAGCAAACAATGACCTTCTTTATGTTTGTATGGATAAACTCCAATCACCTTAATGTATTTTGTCTATTTTACGGACTTTAGAGGTATCTTATTTCACTATCGGTGTAGATTATTACAATATCGATAGCCTAGTTCACACTCGTACTCGTAGGTACTAACTGCAAAACGGTGATGTACCTTATCAGCATTTAAGTGCACAAATCATAAAGTTGCCATTTCCTTGGCAAAATGTATGTAATTAGTACGAATGTGCTGAACTAGGGTATCGATAAATTAGTTAAAAATAGTTAGCAAATCTATTGAAGTTTATGGCAAGCCTAATAATAAAAGTACGTTAACAAGCATCCTACGAAGATCCATTCATCCGTAAAATCCTATCTAACCTTCAGGTATTCTACCCGTCTCAACTTTCGATCTAGGGCCTGCTAAATATTAGATTACACCAAAAATAATTACACATGGAAGCCCACTATAAAATGATCGTTTTAATAATCAAATTTCGGCCTAATCCCGTATCGACTTTCACTTAACATAGCCCCTCGGCTACCCAGAACATTCTCTCCGGGGCACTTTCCAAAACACGATTCCCTATTCCATTAGACCCTCCCGAAGTTATCTCGCGTTATTTACATCGCCTGACCGTATCGTCTTATGTAGTCGGCCCCTATGTGAGTCACCCCAGGACTAGTACATAACTGAACAAAGCTCGCTCTTCTGTGGTCGGGGTAAGGTCGTCTTTGGCGGTAGCTCGGGGGGTGGCGTCGGGTTGGGTGTAGCGGTGTCGTTGCCATGGCAACGCGGCACCCGGACAGCGGATCGCGACGCCCGCAGTGTCGGCCGCCGCGCCCGCACCCCGCCGCGCAAGTGACACGCGCTGCAAAAAAGCACAACCACCCTGTGTGTCGGGTGCCCACGCTACCGAGGCCTGTAGAATCTGGGATAAGTCTCAGCAATCGCAAGGAACACGCATCACATAGTAGGTCTAGGAGAGTGACCTTAGCCTAATTTTGCATTTTCTGTGCCCTCAAGTCAAGACTCATCCTACTTATTGAAAAAAGTGAGTACAATCGCGGAATGATGAGGTTCGTCACTTTTCGATTCCATGTCTGACATAAAGTCGAAAAGTGACGAACCTTTTTATTCCGCGCCTGTACAGGTTACATGTTAAACAACTGGAATTGCGGATGTGGATGTGTAAAGGTCGGTAAATTGAACGAAACCTGAACTGGGCAGGGCATGGTCTTCCTGCTCGCTTCTTGTAGCAAAATAGCTCGTAAATGGAACTTTTGTATTTTTTTAATATTGGTTTAAACATAACGATTCTTAGCTACACTTAATAAAATTGAAGTCAGCTGATTCGGTTGTTAATTACAGGTTTTTAATCGACATCATAAACGGAGTTTCTGTAGCTACTATGTGTTATTTTTATGTTTTTAGGGTTTCGTACCCAAAGGGTGCCCTGCCAACGAAACCCTATTAATAAGCCTCCTCTGTCTGTCCGTTTGTCCGTGAGTCACAGGGCTCTAACTTTGAAACCGTAATAGGGAGAGACTTGAAATTTTTACAAAATATGTATTTCCATTGCCGCTACAACAACAAATAATAAAAACAAAATAAAATGAAAAAGAAAAGGGGGTCTCCATATAAAAAACGTGTTTGTGTGGATCAGTTACAGGACAGTATCTTTTGAAGCGTAATAGGGAGAGAGACTTGAAATTTTCACAGAATGTGTATTTCTATTGTCGCTGAGAGATCAAATAATAAAAAGAAAATTTAATTAATAATTAAATCCCCATACGAGAAACATGTTTGTTTTGGCGTTTTTTTGCTCGATTTTAAACATGGTAATAGGTAGATGCTTGATATGTTTACAGAATGTTTATTTTTAATGCTGCTATAACAACAAATAATAAAAACAAAAGAAAGTTCAAAATAAACAGAGGTCCCCATACAATAAAAGTGTTTTTTGGCGTATTTTTGCTCGACGGTGGTACAGAACCCTTCGTGTGTGAATCCGGTTCGCATTTGGCCGGTTTTTAGGGTTCCGTAGCCAAAATGGCAAAAACGGAACTCTTATAGTTTCGTCATGTCCGTCCGTCCGTCCGTCCGTATGTCACAGGTATTTTACTCAAAAACTACATAACGTATATTGATGAAATTTGGAATGTAGGTGTGTTGTATAAGCCGCTGCTTAGTTTTGTAGTTAAATATTTGTAGGGGGGGTTACTGCATACATATAACAGAACACGATTTTTTTTTCATCGAACATCAACTTTAAGGTTTTTAAGTAATATTTTTGATTATGTGAATACTTTCGGAAATAATCGCTCCGAAAGTCTTTAAACGAAAGGGTTACTCCAATTTTTTCCAAAATCTCTCTTCTGATGTTGGGATCATGGAGAATTGAGGTAGAACTAGGGAATGCAATAACCGGCCAATTTTTTTAACCGGTTATTAACCGAAGTGATGCCGAAAAAACCGGTTAACCGGTTAAAAACCGGTTAATTTATTTTCGTCCATTTTTGTCGTTTTTCTGAGTGTATGATAATAAGAACTACTTTAAAATATTCCTTAGTCGATTATTAAACAAAATCAACTTAAAAAACAAACAATAATAATGGGAACTTTACTGACAGTATATCGTGATAATTTGGCCAGACGGAAAATAAAAAGTAAGGCCTGTTTTGAAACGGATTCACTACCTAGATTTACAATATGAAATGAACATGATGATTTTTTTATTAGTTTTTTAATAAGAGTAAATAACACCACATTTTTGTGTTACATAAAATCCAAGAAATCAAAATACATAGAAAAATTAAATGGCGCTCTCCTATGGTCCAGACCAGGCATCGAACCCAGTGCCTCTGGTCTTCGACCACCAGGGCACCCAGCAAGTGCCTTCAATTTTGCCATCTACTTTGATTTTTGTATCATTCTGGTTTAATAGGTTTTGTTAACCTAACACCATCTATTCTCGCTCGATCGTCAAAGCTGTAAAGTATTTTCATCGAGGTGGGTACATGTGTAACACGTGTTCTCATAAATGGCGACTCCCTTGGCCACAGAACCGAATACCGTTCAATATGTCAATACTGCTAGACTTCGTTGGATCAAGTCTTTAAGTTCAATTTTCTCTTGCTCTTTATCATCGTGGCTCAACCCCAACTACGGTCAAATCAATGCTGGAAAAGCGTGTTATTTAACTAAAACTGTGAGCCATTTTTTGTTAGCTTTTACCCGCAGCTTCACCTGCGTTATTCCCGTTATTATATCAAGGGAAATCCTTACCCGGGTATAAAGTATCCTTATCCAGGACTTAGTCTACTTGCATGCCAAATTTCATCTCAATCCATTCAGTTGATACTGCGTTATTAAGTAAGAAACATCCAAACATCTAAACCTCCAAACATTTTCACACACTTGCGCATCAATAATATTAGTGGTAGGTATGGTATTATTGACGTAATATTGCTTTATCGAATGGTAACCAACACTCGGTTGCGAACATCACTTTGCTAAAGTACCTGCTACACCAGATATTTGCAGACACTTCTACATTCCCATTATTTTATAGAGAAAGTGAAGAAACAATCAGTTTTACGCAGGTTTCGGCACAAAGTATCAAGTTTGTGACATCAATTTGGCAGTGATTTCCGGCGTTAGCTTTAGTTGATTTTTACGATTATTTGAAAATTTGTTGAAAAAAATTGTCTTTGGTACAAAACTTTTGTGACTTGTGTTTCCTATGGTGATGTTTATAAATAAAGTACGTTTGGAAATATATAAAAAAACTCATTTGGCGAATCCGTTACGAATCAGACGTTAAGGCCTAAAAGGGACACAAGGAACAGATGAAGACTGTTAACTTTAATTGATTGAATCAGGCTGACTTGACTGTTGATTATAGAAAACTCCACTTACTACTAAAAAAAACTACAGGCAAGAAGAAAAAGCATAAAGGAAGAAAGTGAGATGATGAGAGTTTGTTAATTAATAAAAGTACTTTTTTTAGTGTGTAATGTTCAAATCGCTTCAATCTGCAGAAAAACTTAAAGGAACATAGTAAAAGTACCAATGTGATTGATTTTTAAAGGTGTATGAACTCGCAGAGTAAAACAAATGAGTAATCGGAAAGGAATAAGGTAAAATTACAGAAATTTAGTCAATTTACATTACAGTTTTTTACATTTCGGTTAAAAACCGGTTACTGGGCTCGATAACCGGTTTTTAACCGTTGCCAAATACAGGCGGTTAACCGGTTTTTCGGTTAACCGGTTAACCGGTTTGCATTCCCTAGGTAGAACACCTTCGAATACAAGGCACGCGTATAGCAATTCGGTATTTTTATAGTACCTATCTCGTGAATTTGCTTGTGTCTGGGATTTAACTTTTGAAGTCGTTTATCTTGTTTTTAGAAAAGTAATTTGTAACTCCAGTCAAGTAAATACATAATGTTAGCCGTATTTCTGAACGTGGCCTAAGTGGTTAGAGCGGTGGTAACCCAGCGCGCTGCCAAGGTTTCTAGAAACCTTCAATCGGGCTGCAGATTGCGTAAATGTATAACGAATTACTGATGTTCTTGTCGAAACGTGGTTATTGTTTTGAGTAGCAAGTCGGAAATAAGTACCTATATTGAATTATATTGCAACATTGGGGCGATTCCGCTAGAGACGAACCTTGACATCAATTTGCAAGTAACAATATTTGTTACTTTTTTTTATACCATCGTGTAGGGTGAGGTCTTAAATTAATTGTTATGGACTTAACTTCATATTAAGGATGTTAACGCGCTTGAAAACCTTAGCATTCTAAGGTTTAGGACCAACTGCGAATCATACGATGTTGCACCCGCGATCGTTTTGACAGTGAATAATTTATTGATAGTTTTTGTTTTTAATACTTTTTATGTTTCTACAGGGTGATTGATAATTCGACCTATACCTTGAAGGGGGTTATACTAGAGCTCATTTGCAATAAATTTAGCCCAGTAAACTAGGGGTCTAAATTTGATAGTTATCAAGTTATTTAAGTTTTACGTTTTTTTAGAAAAAACCCGCCTTTCGGACTAAAAGTGATAATTATGAAAAAAGTACTTCCATTTGGCTGGTATAAACTTTGTTTTCTAAAAGCCAATGAACCAATGACTACTTCAAATAAAAATCTGTGTCAAAATTTCAGAATTATCTTAGAAATAAACGGTCATAAAAACCAAAGTCATAATTTTTTTTTTCGATTTTGTTACAACTGATGAGAATTACTTGAAAAAAATGTACGGCACTTGATGTAAAAACTACAGAAATAAGTTCCTCAATTAATAAGCTTTCCAAAAAAGTACAAATGTTGTCAACTTTTTCAAAAATCTTGAAATTAATAATAATAATTCCAGAGCAGGTAGCGGTTTCGCAAAAGGCGTACCTGGCCCGGAGCCGCGTTGTTTGTGTCACCTTTATTTTTCTGAGAGCTTCAATTGACCTGCCTCGGTATCTTATCTTATCTAATTAGGGGTGAGATCTGGGTACATTGCGTTCGGTTCGTGTTCGGGCATGTTCGTGACTAACCGAGGTTTAATTATCTTCATTCAGTAAGTGATCAATCAATTACTTTTGACCTTCTTTCCAACTCGGACGTACTAATTTCTTAAAAAAAATGGCTGCTTATCAAAATGAAGAATACGCGGATATCCTGTACTGTTACGGGTTTTGTGATGGCGGCTCCGCTGCGGCTCGCAGAGAATATCAACGACGCTTCCCCAACCGCCGTTTACCTGATGTAAGTGTGTTTGGTGCGACGTATCGACGTATTCGAGAAACTGGATCGGTTCAACGTCGTCAAGCTGATGCTGGAAGACCTCCAGTCCATGATCCGGTTGAAGAGGAACAAACCCTGGAGTGTTTCCGCGCGGATGGCACTACATCAACAAGGATTGTGGCTAACCAGCTTGGGATAACTCAGTGGAAGGTTTGGTTCACATTACATTCAGCACGGCAGTATCCATACCACTACACTCCAGTACACGCTATCGAGGAGGGAGATCCTGCAAGAAGAATCGATTTCTGCAGATTTTTGTTGAATGCTGACATCGAAGACCCGGAGTACCTGAAGAACATTTTGTGGACAGATGAGTCCAACTTCGACCGCGACGGAATAACTAACTACCACAATCTGCATTTTTGGGCCCCCAAACATCAAAACCCACGGAGGTCCAGAGAAGGAGCTCACCAGCACAGATTCTCACTAAATGTCTGGATGGGTATTGTGCACGACAATTTGATCGGGCCATTCTTTCTGCCGGCACGATTAACCGGTGACGCGTACGAGAACTTTTTGAGGGACGAACTACCTATGCTGCTGGAGGATGTGCCGCTTGCCAGAAGGATAGCCATGGTGTATCAACACGATGGCTGCCCAGCTCACTATTATCTGCGTGTGCGACATTGGTTGGATGTGAATTATCCAGAAAAATGGATTGGTCGAGGTGGTCCGATCCCTTGGCCAGCGAGAAGTCCCGACTTAACTCCATGCGACTTCTACATTTGGGGTCACATGAAGGCATTAGTCTACGACAGGCCAATTCGTGATGTAGAAGATTTACGAGAAAAAATTGTAGCAGCTGCCCAAACTATTAAAGAAAGTCTGTCGACGCGGGTTACAGTCAGTGAAGTACGTACAAGACTTCGTGCTTGCATTCGCAACCGAGGCAGGCAATTCGAACAAGATTTGTAGTTGTAATTGTAATTTATTTTAATTATTTATTTTATGCCACACTTGGCCATAAAGTGGCTTTTTCCGCACGCTGCGCGTAAGGAAAAAGCCGCTTTCTGGCTAAGTGTAGACATAAAATCATGTACACAATCGCATATTTACGTCCCTCGCTTGCAGCTCGGGCCGCAAACTTCTGCGATCTCGGCCTTTCTTTGTATTACCACCCTAGTCGTGTAATGTACTATATCGTATGGCGAAACATTACCCTGCGTGCTTCTTTTTGTGTTTAGTAATAATTTAATTATTTTAAAATAAAATTTTATTTAGAAACTGGTTATTTTACTGCTTTTGCAATCTTATTCCTACCAACAAGCATTTGATGTAAATAAATTAATATCGTGATTTCTGCATGAAGAAACACAAAGTAAGCAGACTGGCTTCAGGTCCGGTATGCTTATTTCTGTCAGTCATTAGGTATCATTATTACTTTCAATAATTAACTAATTGGTCACCTCATTACTGAAAAAAATAATTAAGCCTCGGTTAGTTAGTTAATGATTTGTAAAATAATTAGTTAACAACGATACGTCCAATTGGAAAGACGGTTGACAGTAATTGATTGATTACTTATTGAATGAAGATAATTTAGCCTCGGTTAGTTCGTTGGATTATACGAGGTTCATGCTATTATTCTTTGTTTTGATAAACAATAATTCATTTCATTTGTAAAATAAATAAGTTAACAACGATACGTCTAAATTGGAAAGAAGGTCGAAGGCAGATAATTGATCACTTACTGAATGAAGATAATTAAACCTCGGTTAGTCACGAACATGCCTGAACGCAATCTACCCTGATCTCACCCCTAATAAGGTAAGATAAGATACCGAGGCAGGTCAATTGAAGCCCTCAGAAAAATAAAGGTGACACAAACAACGCGGCTCCGGGCCAGGTACGCCTTTTGCGAAACCGCTACCTGCTCTGGAATTATTATTATTATTTTCAAGATTTTTGAAAAAGTTGCCAACATTTGTACTTTTTTGGAAAGCTTATTAATTGAGGAACTTATTTCTGTAGTTTTTACATCAAGTGCCGTACATTTTTTTCAAGTAATTCTCATCAGTTGTAACAAAATCGAAAAAAAAAATTATGACTTTGGTTTTCATGACCGTTTATTTCTAAGATAATTCTGAAATGTGGACACAAATTTTTATTTGAAGTAGTCATTGGTTCATTGGCTTTTAGAAAACAAAGTTTATACCAGCCAAATGGAAGTACTTTTTTCATAATTATCATTTTTAGTCCGAAAAGCGGGCTTTTTCTAAAAAAACGTAAAACTCAAATAACTTGATAACCATCAAATTTAGACCCCTAGTTTACTGAGCTAAATTTATTGCAAATGAGCTCTAGTATAACCCCTTTCAAAGTATAGGTCGAATTATCAATCACCCTGTATAGTTGATTGTTTATTATCTTTCAATATAAATAGGCAAAACATTTTAAATATTTGACAATTAAAAGATATTTCTGTTTTTATACTATGATCCGGAGAGGTGGGCCGATTTGGTTGCACTCGCAATAGCACTTTAACCCTCTCTTGTGGCTATTTATACATTTATTTTAAATTCTTATACACAAATCTGTAGAAAAGAGGTTAAAATGTAATCCTTAAAACAATATTTTTATAATAAATGTTTTTCGTTTTATTAGGAGGAGGCCTTCAATGAGTCAAAATGTTGCACCCGCGATAATGGAATCGCCCAATGACTACTTCAATGATGCTACAATCAAATTAATCATGTAGAAATATATTTGTACTGTTGTTGATGTCCTGATTTAAGTTGTTAATTTCAAAAGCGATAGCGCCCTCTTGGATAGCATTAACGACCCTCAATTTCCCACTTTTTTCTAGAACCTTTGTGTTAGAGGAACTTAGGTGACATCTACTTAAAAGGAATATCCCAGTGTCCAGGGCATCATGGCGAGCCTACCGCCCGCCCCTCAGGTCGGATCGATGCGGCGGCGGGAGGAGCTCGCACCTTTTGTTTAGGACCCCCCTGCCCCCTTCATTACTCGTGCCCCGGCGTGTTTGCAAACGGTTTAGCCGCCTAAATGTAGGAAATGTCACGTTTTCACTTTTTATTATTTACCCCGGAGGCTTTGGGAGGTGCATTCTTTTGGGAGAATGTTTGCGTGTCCTGACATGTTAGATGTGGCGTGATGCTGCTTTGATTTATAGGTAATTTTCAACATAAGATGTCCTTAGTTAGGGCTTAATTAAACAAAATGTTAATCTTGTTCCTTTGTGTAACAAAAATTAATGTATGTAACTTTCGTTACACAAAGGAACAAAATGTTAAATGAAACCCTAACTACGGACATTTTTTTAGAAAACGAACCTTATGGGAAAGCTGGCTTATCTCGCGACTTTGTTTGTGTGATAAGCGACTTTGTCTGCGTCAACGTACATTGAAAATACCATTTAATTTGTATGAAAAACAGAAAATCTCAGGATTACATAATTTTTAAAAGTTATTGAACAAAAGTTTTATTGTTTTTTTAGTAGAATCTACGTTTTAATTATTAGCTCCTGTTACAGGCGACACCCGGTATAGTTTCAAACGAAAAACTCTGTAATTATGATTGATTCCCCTTAGATTTATTTACAGTATTTTATGTTTGTAAGTGTTATGAACTCCGAAATTGTCGTGTATATCTCATGTCTACCTGTGGGAACGAATATATTGTAAACGCTGTATTATATTCGTGGATGTACTTTAACAAACAAATAGACACGCAAATCTGCGGGCACGGCAGTGCCCCCGCCAAGTCGAGCAAACACAACAACAAAGAGCAAACACAACAACTAGAACAAAGGCACGGCCGTATCATCCTTTTCTCGAATTATTTTATTTCTACATGTACAATGTTTTAGGTGCTGCACTCGAAGTTTTGTCGAATAAAGTTCATAATGCACTTTTAGGAATCATCATTTTTACTGGAAATATTTTGATTTTTCAATGTATTTGCTCAATGTATCTATAATTAAAGTTCATAATGTTTAGATTGGAACGAAATTATGAATGAAGCGTAATGTAAAGTTTGCGCATCTTAAGTATTTGCTAGCGTTCGACCGAAACTAGTTTCTACGGCTGTAACCGAAACCGAATTTCGGCTTTGGTCTCAGTTTCGGCCGAAACTGAAAATTTCATACAAGGTCAAGTTTTCGTAGCAAAAAATATTGTCAATCATAATCAGTCAGTCTTTATTTTATAAGTACATATTAACCATTCAGTCTCTGATATTGAAACTAATAATTAATATTTATAGTACATTACATACCGAGGCCAGTAAAGTAAGAAATTTGTGTTACTGGCCAAGGTTTGTATACTATTTTTCTGTTCGGCGGAGCCAGAAAGCGGCATATCTTCGTTTAGAGCAGCGGCTGGCAAGGTAACGCTTTCCGGTCGGAGTGCAGAAATAGTACATTACTACAGAGGCCGGGAAGTGAGGGGTTGCCGGCCGAGTACATATAGATGGTCGAGCGAATGCGACGCCAGATAGTTACGAGGCTGGCAACTGTAATATAAATAATATTTTTTCTGTGCTTTTTGAAATGAAATAAAATTCAGTTTTGGTTTCGGCCGTAGTTTCGCCTGGTTGGCAGCGGAAACCGAAACTAAAACGAAACACATGTTTAGCCAAAACTAGACCGAAAGTTCGTGCAAGCACTAGGCCAAAAAATATAGTTATACCTACCTGCTTTTACGCGGGTTTAATTTTCTTGATTTATTTGTACCTAAGTATTGTTTGATTATTAAAATATTTAATAATAAATAAAAAATCTCATCAAAAACATTACATGTAAAAAGATGCAAGTCTCGCAACGCAGTTCTGCTACAACAAAAAAGTTTTGAGATGTAAAGTTAAACCAAGTCAGTAACGGGGGGGGGGGGGGGGGTATCAACAGAACTCGATTTCCACCGACTTGCCTATTATTAGATCTATAAAATGTGTTCCTCCACGGTTAAATAATAGGCAAGTCGGTGGAAATCGAGTTCTGTTAATACCCCTCCGGTACTGAGTTGGTTTTTAACTTTCCATCTCAAAACTTTTTTGTTGTAGTAGAACTGCGTTACGACACTTGCATCTTTTACATGTAATGTTTTTGATGGGATCTCATTTCTTTTTGTAAGTGGTCTTCCTTTAATTATTACATTCCAATCCATTCTTTTCAATTTAAACTGCATAACTAACTTTGTAATCGCATGTATTTGTATAGGATTACAAACTTATGTGTGCAGTTGTGACTGAAATTACAACATATTTAGGTTTTTAAGGACTTTATAGGCTAAAAACTAACTACGTTTAAAATTTGGAGCTTGTAGGTCTGCTAGAAGTACCTTAGAATTATGATGATCCGTGAGTGAGTTAGTCAGTCAGTGACAAAACTAAGGAACTTTGACATCATGTTAAAAACTATTGCATGTCAATGACATGCAATAGTTTTTAAACTACACGTTCAAATTGAATGATATTGAGAATATATATAAGTCTTATTGAGCCCTATATATCCCTGCAGGGTTCTAGCTGTAGCCAGTACAAAATTACGGGAGGCTGAAAATGGCCTGAATGGCTTCGAGAAAAGGATGGTACGGCCGTACCTTTGTTTTGCTCGACTTGGCGGGGGCACTGCCGTGCCCCCAGATCTTGTCAGTATGTACATTTTAACCTCGTCTACCTGATTTGAAATTTAAAAGTAGGCAGAGTAGATGACTGACAAATGCAACAATAAAATTACTGGCGAATAAAAACCGTTTTCCTTTTATTTAATATACATTTATAACAACCCTCCTTTTTGCTTCGCCGTCGTCGAGTAAAAAGGATACATAAACTACTAACGTGTATTTAAAAGCACAAAGAGTAGTTGCAAGATAACTGGCATTATGCAGTTTCAATTAAATTGCTCGACTTAATGCACTTTCCCTTTCCGCTGATATTCCCGCCCGCTGTCCATTTTCCGGGAAACCTTATTAGGCCGCTGCGGCAAAAACACTTCCGGGCTGCCTTTATTTGTGCGTTTTCAATAGGTACTTTTTCGCTTGTCAATAATAACGCTTCTTAATAGGGATTGTCGCACAAAACTTGCTTTACTTTTTTATATTTTTACAAGCTTTTAATTATAGTTTTACATACGTGAATTATTTATTGATGAAACTAATACTAAACTAAAAGTAAACGCATCAGCCTCGCAATCTAGCGAAGAAATGCTCTTCGGTAACTCTTTTAGTTTTAGTTTATAGGTTTTAGTTAGTTTTATCTGTCCTGGTATTTGTCTGTCTGTAATCAAACCTTGCAAGTTAATTATGACCCACACCGGTTTCCGATTGAGCTGAAATTTTGCAAAGATAAATCGGAATTAAATCGGACGACAACTCAATATTATTATTACACGCAGCTGATCTCTGGTGGAGCCAGAAGGCCATACGATCATCTAAACTGCATAAGATAAATACACCGTGTTTGGGCTCATTTCATTAGTTTTGACATGCAGCTTGCGATTATGCAACAAAGGTACAAAAGAGGCAATAATGTATTTTTGACACAAACTTATTATGTTAAATAAGTAACGGTATAGTACATTACACAACTAGGGTAAGAATGGCCGAGATCACAGATGTTTGCGGCCCGAGCTGCAAGCGAGGGACGTAAATATGCGATCGAGGGCTTTCTTTATTACCTCCCGTGTTGTGTACATCATTTTATGTCTACATTTGGACAGAAAGCGGCTTTTTCCGTACGCGTAGCGTGCGGTAAAAGCCACTTTATGGCCAGGTGTGGCATAATAATATTTTCGCGGATATGCCATAGTTTTTTTTTATTTATTCATTATTTATAAAATCACTAGCTGTCCCGGCAAACTTCGTTCCGCCTCAGAATCTTTAACGTTTGTTGGGCATTGTGCGTTGATTTGCGTGAACGACTTTTTGGAGAGGCGACTTCTTAGATGGAGAAAAATAAGAAGTATTCGAAATTTTAACGTGCTTATTATTCTAATGGTCGTTATAAGAGTGGTAACATGATTCGAGGATGTATGGGGTAGAGGGGAACAATTTTGGTGACGTAGACATACGTGCGGCGACATTATTGGCTACGACATGTGTGACGCGACATATGTAACTCCATCAGCTCATCTCTAGATGCCGCTATGGGTATCGGCCTGAACAACGTTTTTGTAGTTACTCTGTTATACGGGGCAAAGACAAACCCAAAACACCAAAAATCATAAAAATCGGTCCACCTGTTCTCGAGTTATAAATAGTGTAACTCATTTTACTTACAGGAAACATTATTTTACTTTTAAAAAGAAACAAAGCTGCATTCAAAGATTTTTTAAAATTCTCTTGGCATTTGTATTGGAATTGACGGTAAAATAAAATTAATGATAGATTTCACTACGATATTTTTTACTTGTGCAACCAAATGTTTATTAGAGAGATTTTATCCTGACCAATAGTCCTATCGATTATAGAATAAAATAGTGGGTGTTTATTTTTATAATTTTTAGCTGGTTCGATGCCCGGGTGAGACAAGCGCATTTTAGAAAATGTTTTAATGCAGCTTTGTTTTCTTTTTGTAAAGGAATGTTTCCTTTCAGTAAAATGAGCTAACTGAAGGTTTTAAGGTAGTTCCCATAGATTTTTTCCATCCTATATAATAAATTAAATTGAAATGTTATTAATGTATTGCGTCTTCGTACTTTGAGGTAGGTAATAAAGAGTAATTGTAAACCGACGGATAGGCAAATCATTTGCCAATGCATTGTTTTCTCATTAAATAATGAGAAAACAATGCATTTAATTTGCTTCATTGTCAAAGTTACAAATATTCGGGTAATCATTGTCAAAGACGTCGTTTAAAAAACATTACAAAGTTACAGCTTAATTTAACTAAATGTTACTATTGTTCCTTTGTGTAACGAAAAACTTTCGTAACACAAGGGTCTTAAATATGTACATTTTTTTAAAACGACTCACAGTACAAAGATTATACGTATTAATATTGTATCAACTACTAGTCCTTTTAAGATGACGAATCGGAAATTTTGGTGGCAGGGATTTCGATTTTTCTCAGGAATCATAAAACATATGAAAGTAACATTTGATAACCTGATTATTGGGATCATCTACTCCATTTTTTGAGACGCAGAAACACGATTTGCTAACTTTTGTAACAGACTTTTGTATGTCAAAGATACCTCTTTCAAAAGCGGAATTTGCACTGTACAGGCAAACCAGACCTATTTAAGCCCCTAAATTCTCTGAGTAACATAGTTTTAACCTATACTTTAATATCTGAGACCAGATTCTTGAAAATTAATTGTAGTTTGTAATTGAAACGAAAAAAACCGTTACTACGTATACGACCTTTTCATATAAGCTAGCACAAGCGCGTATTTGTATGAAATCAGTCTCCCCTCAGTCCGCCGACGGCCGTTGCCAACGACAGGTCTGTGACAGTTGACTGGCCGCACCGTAAACAAAACCTGTGAGAAATCTTATTTAATAATGGGAAAAAAGCGTGTTGGTTTTTCCAAAAGGAAAAGGAAAGCACTATTACTTGAAAAATGTAACTATATGACTAAGAGAAAGTAAGTAATCGTCATATTTATACCACAAATAAGTCTAGTTTACGCTGCGGGAAAATGACAACAAATGTTGACATTGGAACAGCGGCGTCGTCGAGACTTTCAATTGTACAATTAAATATTATTTTGGTGTACGTAAATAGAAACGTTTGTAATATACCCATTGTATTAAATTAAAATAAGGAAAACTATAATAGTGTAAATATACAGGATGGCTCATAAGTCGGTTTTTCTTGAATGCATTAGTGAGTAGCCAATACTTAGTAGGTAATGTATAATACATATCACTCTCTAGTATATTAAATAAATGTTTGCCTCATAAAACCTCAACAGTTTAACCACGTCTGTGATGGATTCGTAAAACAATATGAGAACTATCCGCTTACAAAATGTAAATATGTAAGAAGGGTATACTACTGATACATAGCGAGAGGTCTTAAAACACGATAGCAACATAACCATTATAAGATCACACGAGTATTTAAGGCTTAATTATGTAAAGTTGCATACATCTACTATCTACACATGTTATTATAAACACTCAAAGGCCAACTAGATTGTCATTATATCTAGTATCGATAAAGATGTTTTAATAACTTTTTAAACATTTTTTAACACTGGCACAGACAACGCACTGACCTTAGGTACATATATGGCTAATGGTGGTCATTTTATACTGTTTCCAAACGCATGACAGAGGTTTTTTGACATGGACGTAGATTGAAATATAAATACTCGTATGTCGCAATTTCATTCTGCAAGTCCGATATTTCGTCATCTGTGGGCATTTTGATGGGTAAATCGCCAGTGCGTTCCCCGAGATGATAAAAACAGTCAAATTAGTCCAATACACGATTTAATTAGGTTAGACAATATTACAGGTCGATTGTCCTTAATAAATCTCTAACACTAGGTAATTAGTCCAATTATCAAATCAATCACTCGTCAACACGCATGTGCGTCCGCGCACGACAAGGGCTCGCCCAATCTCTGCCTCCCGGTCTTTCCTCCCGCAACCCGCGCCCCGAAGTACTTGAGAGTGCTTCTACGAATTCCCGACAAATATGTAAAAATGTAAATATATTGTAAATTTAAAATGTAAAAATTGTTCAATATATTGCCCGTAAAAACACCATGCTCGAATTAATTTTTGTTTGTGCTATAATTTGCAGTAGTACCTATCTATACATTACCAGTTCTTAACCAAAGATTAGCATTATTGGAATAATCTTTTGTCCTAATAATTATCCGAGTACAAAAGATTATTCGGATAATTATCAGGACTTATAATTATTCGACTAAACAATAACACGATATTTTTATTGCTGAATTATTTATTCGTGAATAGCATATCCGCGAATGAATCATTCGACCACTTTTCAAATGATTAATTATTTATTCTTTACTAGCATTTACCCGCGTTGTTCCCGTTATAGTGCCAAGGGAACTAATTACCGGCATAGATCCTATGTTTCAATCCAGTACTTGATCTACTTACATGCCAAATTTCAGATCAATCCATTCAGTTGTTACCCCGTATTTAGTAACAGACATCCAAACATCTTCACAAATTTTCACATTTATAATATTAGTAGGATTGTATTCGGAAAATCCACGAAAATTATTTAAAGTTTTTTGATTATTCCATTCAAATAAATAACACAAATAATATTTAGAATTACTCGTTTTTACGGTACATATATTTATCAATTTCACTAGGAAGCGACTCCATTTATTTTCTGTTCACTTTTGACATAAATAAAACAAAAAATAAAAACCGACTTCCAAAAACTTAAACTAAAAACAAAAAAATAATATGTTAATCACCCCAAAGAAATGGATAATCAACGATTCATATATACATATACAGATATTTATAGTTTTTAACCTGTTATTTTTTATACAACTTCGTAGTTTAAATATTGAAAAAGTATTCTAATTATATATTTTATCCTTATTACATTTAAGATTATGGTCAGGGAAAAACTTGAAAAAACGCCTGGTTAACCGGGAAAAGTCAGGGAATTTTGATTGTTGTAAATAGTGGTCACCCTGAGTAAATACTTGGGTTTTATAATCGACTCTGGGCTAACATGGTCCCCACACATTGATTCTCTATGCAATTCTCTCTCGTCTGCGTGTTTTGCACTGTCACGACTCGCACCAAGCCTCTCCGCGGACAACATGAAGAAGGCTTATTACGGATACTTTCATTCTATCCTAATACAGGGTGTGGATCTGTGGGGTACGTCTGCACAACGTGACAGGGCATTCAGAATGCAGAAACGAGCGCTGAGAATAATCGCCAGAAAACCACTGGACCACCCAGCAAGGGACCTGTTCATAAAATATAAAATCTTAACCTTACCATCCGTTTACATATTGACGGCTTGTCAGCATGTAAGAGCAAGTCTGCCAAATTACAAAACAATTGCGATCCATAAAAGTAATAGACGCAGGGAACCCTTGTTGCTAGCTCCTGGCTCCTACACACCGTCTCGCCAAGGTTCGAAAGTCACTCAGTGTTATTGGTGCCAAACTTTATAACAGAGTACCAAAACACATTAAAGAAGTCACCAGCGACATAATATTCACTAACAAACTCAAATCCATGCTCATAGACCTAGCTTATTACAGTGTGGACGAGTTTCTTGAACGTGTTCTTTGACCTATAGGTAATACCTAATTGTAATGAAAAATATAATCATTAACATTGTATAATATAATAATAATAATAATTTAATAGTAATTGTAATTTATATTTGATGATAATTAATGTAAAATGACCTGTAAAATACCATAATTATTTTATTAATAAATTATCTGAATCTGAATCTGATGATCATCAGTCAGTCAGCGAGTTGAGTGAGTCAGTGACAAAACTAAGTAACTTTGACGTACAATAGTTCTTAAACTACAAGTTCAAATTGAATGTTATTGAGAATAAACTTAAGTCTTATTGTACCCTATTTATCCCTGAAAATTCAGGGTTCTAGCTTTAGCCAGCACAAAATTACAGGAGGTTGAAAATGGCCTGAATGGATTCGAGAAAAGGATGGTACGGCCGTGCCTTTGTTTTGCTCGACTTGGCGATCTCAGTCTGTCGGATTTATCTAACCCTCATAGTGAAGCGCATTCACAAAGTATAAAGACGAACAAGTACCTAGTCCAACTTCAGCCGTTTAGGTAGGAGCGCGCTACACGTATTATACAGGCTGATTTCTGGGTCGTGGCTCGTGGACTAAGAAAATAAGGCGTCTTGCAATATCCAAAGATGAACCTTATGATAATGATGTTAATTATTAATTTCTTATCACCAATATTTGTAATTATTTTTCAGATTATAAGTAGAAAAAAAAACATTTTTGCTTAAAATTGGGTCACCCTACTCAATGTGACGTCTTGTCGCTTCCCATACTGCGTATGTCAAAAGCCATAGGGTGACCATGATTTACTTAGTTTAAGATTAATTTTACTTGAAAATAAGACATTTTTAATTAATGCTGTTTTGATCAAATGCTATCATCATAAGATAATAATAATATTGACCAGTTATACAAGGTGAAATTTTAGTGGTTGTTTCCCGTTTAAGGGCATGTCCAGTATCGTGTTCTGATTAGGAAAAAAAGAAGAAAAAACAATTTTTTTGACGTAAAAAAAATTTGTCTTTTGTATGGAGGGATTGGAGGGTCGGCTAATTTGAACGACCTGCCCCATAGATTTTTTTTCGCATTAAAAAAAATCTTCCAATATTTCCTAATCAGAACACGATATTGAACATGCCCTTAAACGGAAAACAACCACTAAAAGTTCACCTTGTAGAGTCAGAAAAACTGGTCCGGGATCACGACCCAAAAATCACCCTGTATAGTGCGATCCATACTGGAGCATTTTTAAGCATACTTAAAACTTTGTAGTGCGTTCGTACGGCGCACACACATTCAAGCGCGCGATGTACATTTTTAGGAAGAAAAAATACTGCTAACTATTATACTGTCCCTTTGAGGAGGATCGAGGATCGTAGCTGACCTGCCCCGTCTGAGCCGAGGCGACAGCTGACTCTGACTGTCATTGTTTCTTGTCTGTGTTTAAGCGAAATTAAGTGAGTCATTCATTGTATATGATTGTGATAATGTTTTTTCCTCAAGTCTTATGATGAAATCATTCGTATTGACACGCGGGGGTGACTTGACCCGCCCTCTAGTCAACAGACGTTTAGAATGATTCATTTTGTCGATGGTTTTTCCTGTTGGATAATGTAAATTTTTCATGATTTTGTAAAGGAATATAGTGAGTGATCCATAGAATCCAATTCCTATCGGCTCACCTGTTTGAGCAAAATATTCTACCGTTTTTACAAATAAAGTAATCCACAACCTGCGACTTTACCTACTCCACCCACAGTATAATTGCAGTAATTTTTAGGGTTCTGTACCTGAAAAGGAAAAACCGGAATCCTTAAAGTATCACTCGTGTGTCTATCTATCCGTCACAGCCAATTTATTCCGAAAGTACTGGACCGGTTGAGTTGAAATTTGGTACATATTCAGGTGACTGGTAATTCGACCTATTCATTGAGAGAGATTATTCTTTAGCTCATTTGCAATTATTTAAGTCCATTCAACCGAGGGTCAAAACTCAATGGTTATCAAGTTATTTGAGTTTTAACTTTTTTTTTAAAACCCGTCTCGATATAAAACTGTTAATTGTGACAAAAGTACTTAGATTAGGAATGAAAAAAAGCCATCATCTAATAGTCAATAAACGGCTGATAGAGAAAAATCCAAAAAATAACCAAAACCTTTCAAAATTTTACCAATAAAAGAAAAAGTTTTTGAATTTTGTTCAAAATTTTGTAATTCTTCGAGGCATTACTTTAAAAAAATGTTATGAAACTTCGTGAGTGTCAGGATGGCGGGTGTACAGTACATCAACAAATGGAGCTGTAGTATGCACCTCAGGAGTTAGTGCTAGCAATGTGCCAAATGTGCGCCAAAATTGGAGCAATGTGCTCTTTAAACTCCAGAGATATTTAAGAAATAAATGGTGCCCGCCATTCCGACGTCAGGTTGGCGGGTGCATTTCCAGTTCTAGCTAATGGCTGCCTACTTATTGAGTCCTACTCGTGGATTATGAATATGTCACTCACTACAGGTAAAGTGAAAAACTGACATAATAGAACCTATGCGATGTTGACGATACACGATAAGATTCAATTTGGCTTGACTTGTTTCCTTTTTTCACGTGAGTTATACCTAATATGCTATCTCTTCGAATTCCGAATTTTGACAATCACTGAGAAGAGTACTAACTTGTCAGTGATCGTTTCATCTCTTTCATTTGGAACATTACTTTTTCGTATATTTTTGTGTCGACTTCATCAAATTCCGTATTATTCTTTTGATATTGAAATTATTGTGTGAATAATTCCTAAAGTATAACATTTATTAAAACCACATGTAGACGTTATTTATAGTACATCTAATTACCTTTCATTTGATATCTCTTAATGTGGATGTGAGATGTGTAGTTTTGTCACAATTAAACATTCTTAAGAACGCGGGACCGGCTAGATGAATGACGTCATATTCCGTGACCTTGACCTTTTAGAGACTGTCTCCCGGCAGTTTTGGGGTCCAGAGACCATGCCTAACAACATACTAAAATTTGGTGCTGGTATCCGGATTTGAACTTTTTTCCGTAACTCGGGGCACGAACTTACAACTTACCGGTGTTTCCGTATTGATAACATAAATTATTATTGTTTATCGCTATAGATGTCTGCATATAAATAATTTTACGCTTACAGACATCGCATTTTAATTTCAAGTTTAGTTTAAAACACAACTTTGGCTAACTACAGTTAGAGGAGTGAATTAAGTGAAGTTTATTGTTGATTTATAAATAGGTGAGAGTTTAGTTTACTCTTAGTGTAATAATGTCCATAGATTTTAGTATTTTTTATTTTGATAACTTTTTCAATATGTAGTTTTATTAAAACACAAAGTCGGCCTTATTATGAGAAAGTTTTGACAACGATTCTAAGCACATTTTAACTGTACATAGTTCATTTCTTTCTAACATGTAATGGGTACAGTGAAAGTGCATGTTATTTCGAATTATTTTAGACCAGTTAGTTCAAATAAGTAAAACTTTTGTATGTGACATAAGTATTTAATTTGCTAAAATAAAATCAAATTTGTTAGGCTATATCTTTACGCTAGAGCGGCACTGCGATGGTGCATTATGTAAAAGAGGTCACGGAGGACTTAACTCGAGTCGAATTTCCTCGCTGTGCATTTTATTCGACGCAAATGGTCTACCTACGTGTAATAAGTTTTTGACATACCTCGCGATATCTACCCTCGACCGGCTTTTTATAAACTTTTTCTACTCCTGTACTTTTATATGTCCGTTACTTGGTCACGAACACTAATATAAGAACATACATAATATGAGTTCAGAGAAGTCAATACTCTATTCCCCATAACATAACAGCACTAGTGTCCTTATAGTAACTTTACGATACTGCTAGCAGCCACAGACTTCTAAACTAGGTTAAACTTAGGTCAAGGATTAAGCGCTCAATTTTAACTTTACGATAAAAATGCACAACTACCAACTTAACAAACAATTAAATTCCTACGGTTTTTAAGAAAAACCAAACTTTTCGAACTAAATTCATTGACGCCAACATAAAAAAAGTATTTTTAATATCATAACTGCGTGTCACTAGCGAGTATACGTCAATTTAAAAAAAAAATACCATACATAGACACATACTGTCAGTCTTTGTCATATTTGCCTTGTTTGCTCGGTATGCTTAATTTTGTATTTTATATTTTAAAACCTAGTCGTAGAAAAAGTATTGTATGCAACGTTGTATAATTAAGTCAAAAAACGCTCATTGCGTCTCTTTCGCGGCTCGTATCGCAAATATTATTCACGTAAATGTTAAAATCTTGGTGTTTCAAAATCCAATTCAATCAATAATTTATTTATGGGGATGAGATATTTGTTTATTCTAATAAGAACATAAAGAACCATTGATTCTGCAATCTAATAAGAATTGGGAAAGTAATGTAGCCTAGTCATATAAAAGCAAAAAGCCGTTTTAGAAAATTGTTTCAGAAAACTTCTAAAATAGATACCGAAATTATTTGTAGTTTAAATTAGACATACTTACAAAGGATTATAAGTATTATATTATAATACTATAGTTGGCTGGCTTTCTTCGTAAAAAATATGGGTTCTAGAGATTGCTACGCAATGTTCTAATTATTTACATGTTAATTTGTAGTAGTCGCCTCTTTTCTATTTCGTTCAAAGTATTAACCTTTAAAGCCTACCTATATTCATCTAGAACACGGTAGGTATAACCACATCTAGTGCAAAATAGGCGGTGAAAGTTTCAAGTTTAAAAACAAAATACCACAAAAAAGTAATTTAAAACTGACTAATAAAAGGAAGAAATAAAAGTTTTTCCTTTTAAAAAATGCGAAGTACTTTTTTGAGGTTGGTGCCAGTCTCGTACCGTTATTCCAAATATTTCAGCTGGCACCGACGTCAAAAAAATAGTTGGCATCTTTTAAAAGATAAAACTTTTATTTCTTCCCATTTTGAAGAAGATTAATTTTTTTTTTACTCCACACCACTCCATTTTCTTAGTAATTGAATCACGAAGTATACGTTTTCCTAGAGACTGATACACACATAGCTCCCTATCTCAAAAAGTGCTGAACCGATTTTGATTAAACTTGCACAGTTTCCTAAGTTAGACTGTACTAAGTCCAAGCGAAAAAAATATTTTTTCTATCCGAATTATAGTTTTTGAGATATGCGTAGACACACATATACAGGGTGGGAGGGACTATACCGACATATTTTAGCCATGAATTCCTGGTGGTGTGACGTGACGAGTAATAGTACATTACACAACTAGGGTGGTAATACAAAGAAAGGCCGAGATCGCAGATGTTTGCGGCCCGAGCTGCAAGCGAGGGACGTAAATATGCGATCGAGGGCTTTCTTTATTACCATCCGTGTTGTGTACATCAATTTATGTCTACACTTGGCCAGAAAGCGGCTTTTTCCGTACGCGCAGCGTGCGGAAAAAGCCACTTTATGGCCAGGTATGGCATAAATAATGTTATATCAACATGAGTCGAATATTGTCATTTTACATTAATAGTCTTATGGAACAAAATAAATCATTTAAAAAATAATGAATATCTCTGAAAGTAAGCGTTTTTCGACTATACATCACATAACTTTTTTTACTCCTAATAGTTGTTAGAATCTATAGTTAAAGTTTGTCGGGTTACTCGTACCCACGGTGTATACATACACTTACGAAATTTGGCACACACGTTTAGAAGCTGATATAGAGTAAATATGGTATTGTTGGTATTGCAACTGTGCAATTGGGTCGACCACAGACCAGTGGTCTGTGGGGTCGACTTACTAACCTGCTTTTTTGAAGTCAGTTCAAAAACTTCAAAAGTAAGGGTCAATTTTAATGAAAACATTTTGACTGGAATTTTAAAGTTTTTTAGTTACTTACTTTAATGTCTATGATTGTCACTATCTACATTTATTTAGTTCAGATAGGACCCAATAAAATATATGTTAAAAATAATTTGAAAAACCGTATGGATAAAATTTGATTCTGTAAAGATAAACTTTAACAATTACGTCGAGTTTAGTTTTAAATGAGTTTGTATCCATTGGACGGATTTAAATATAGGCGCCTCTACCCTACTTCAAGAGTATTGATTTATTATTAAAACTACGATTTTTGATAGGTACAGTACCTATGAGCAAACCGAACCAATGTCTATACTTAATTAAATACGTTTTAACAAAAAGTCTAAAATAAATTAAAAAGTACCTACATAGAATATTTTTAATAAATATTTTCTAATAATAAAAATATTTTCTAGTAATCTGGTAAGATTTGCTTATAATGAGTATTTTTTTCTATTTGAACTACACCGGCCATCCTAAATTCAAGGTGAGTCAAAGTCAATCAAGTCCAATCAACTCGTCATCTGATCGCGGGACCACTCCGTCCGTCCGTCGGTCCTGCGCCATACCGATTTTGCGCGCGCCGCTTTTCATTTCATTGCACTGTTTTCACTTTTTGTTGTCGTCGTAAAATGTGAATAGAAAATGGATTTTCTAAGCGAAATCGAAAATTGTTTATAATTATGTTTTATAGGTTATTTTAACAGCCGGTTGATCTGTTAATGTTCACTAGGTTACGGAAAGCTGAGATGGCTCCAAACGTGACGGACGTGAACGGAGTGCTGTTCGAGAGTGACGCAGCGACTCCCGACCTTGCCTTGGCGAAGCCGCTGGTGCAGCAAGCTGACAGCACACCGCGAGTGTACGTCTGGCGAAATATTATCATGTTCGCGTCTTTACACATCGCTGCTCTGTACGGAGGCTACTTGTTCCTGGTTTCAGCGAAATGGCAAACGGATATATTTGGTAAGCTTATAGTGCGCCGAGTTACGGGTTACGGACATGCTTCTATGGGAAAAGTTCACATCCGGTTACCAGCACCAAATTTTAGTATGTTGTTAGGCATGGTCTCTGGACTCCAAAACTGCCGGGAGACAGTCTCTGAAAGGTCAAGGTCACTGAATATGACGTCATTCATCTAGCCGCTCCCGCGTTCTTAAGAATGTTTAATTGTGACAAAACTACACATCTCACATCCACATAAGAGATATAAAATGAAAGGTAATTAGACGTGCCATAAATAACCTTTACATTTTATTTTAATAAATGGTATACTTTAGGAATTAAACACACAATAATTTCAATGTCAAAAGAAAAATACGGAAATTTAGGTTTTACTGCAAAATAAAAACATTAAGTTATGCAAATGTACTACAAAAATATAAACAATTTACTAAGCAGTACTTCATAACGTAGTTTAAATCTTGAAAATCTGTCAATAAATATAGAAGCTATACTCAAAAACCTTGAGCGCGCGAAATACACCCGATCGGAGCAGGCGCTTAGATAGGTGTCTATTTTCATTCCAGATAAATTGAGCGAGCTCATAGTTTTGCTGCGCCAGCAAGGTCATGTAGATAAAGTAAAAAAAAAGAATTAGTACTTATTCACATTGTTCAAAGATGGCATAGGTCTAATGAAACTGGACTTTTGTACTATATGTCTTACTTACGTCCATTTTAAATGACACTCAATAATAGGCTGAGTTACAGTGGTCACTAATTTCAAGTTCAAACGACCAATAAACCCTAAAATACACCCTATGAAACACATATCCTCTCATCATTTCTCCTCAAAACACTGGAAAAATTGGTAGACAGACACATATGGCCCATTAAAAAGGCATCCACTGCACAAACTACAGTGCGCATATCAACCAGGCAAGTCAACTGAAACGGCACTGCACCTGGTAACCACTAGAGCTGAACAGGCGATAGAGAATAAAGAACTATGCCTGGCAGCTTTTCTCGACGTGGAGGGAGCGTTTGATCGAACCACGTACCAAGCCATTAGCGAGGCAGCAGCAAGACATGGTATAGAGCGTACCATTTGCAAATGGATAGGCTACATGTTAGAAGGCAGGCTAATAAAATCCACCCTGATGGGAGATGAAATAATAGCAACGGCCACAAAGGGATATCCTCAAGGGGGAGTACTATCACCCACTCTTTTGAGCTTGGTGGTGAACTCGTTATTGGAGGAACTGAACATAGGGCCCACCTATACGGTAGGGTATGCAGATGATCTGGTGATACTTGTAAATGGGAAGTTTCCCAACACGGTATCAGGAATCATGAATGAAGCGCTGAAGAAGGTGGAGATATGGTGCAATAATCATCACCTCTCCATCAACTCGAGCAAAACAGTGGTAGTACCATTTACCAGAAAAAGAGCACTCAAGAACATGCAGCAAATCAAGCTATATGGAAGAGTGCTCGAACTTTCCAATGACGTCAAATATCTAGGAGTAACTAGATAAAGAACTAAATTGGAGAAAGCATGTTGACAATATTACGACCAAAGCTCTACGAGTGTTGGAGATGTGCAGATCAGCATACGGAGACGTGGGGTCTAAACCCTGAAGTACTTAGATGGATCTATACCATGATGGTTAGTCCCATCATTTTGTCCGGCAGCCTAGTCTGGTGGCCGAGGACATTGAAGAGCACATGCAGAGACGCCTTGACGAAAGTACCGAGAACGGCATGCATGGCTCTAACAGGGGCGTTCAGAACCACGCCAACGGCGGCAATGGAGGTAATGCTAAACCTATCCCCGCTACATATAGTGATTCAGTCAGAAGCACGCAAATCCCTACACAGACTGAAAACAATGGGTCTGTGGAGCTACTCCGCGCCTAAAACGAAACACACAAGCATGGAAACAAACGATTTCTTAGATCGAATAACGGCCATGGGCGGCGATAAGATGCTGCCAAGCCAAGGCACATATATATTCCGAAGGAACTTCCAGGTTCAAATACCAACAAGGGCCGAATGGGCTGAAGGTCGAACACCGCCAACCGAGGATAACAACGACAACATATGGTATATGGTACACAGACGGATCCAAGATGGACTCCGGTACGGGAGCAGGCATTCATGCAATAGACTACAATGTCAGTATTAAGGTTATGCTACTGTCTTCCAAGCGGAGACATATGCCATAATCGCCTTTGCTCAAGAGAATATAGATATACTCAGCGACAGTCAAGCGGCACTTAAAGCGCTTAAGGCGCCGAAAGTGGACTCTAGACTGGTATATAATGGCGTCCAAGCCCTGAATAAACTTGGAAGGCATAACAAGGTTAAACTAACGTGGATCCCAGGGCACGAAGGCTTCATCGGCAACGAAAAAGCTGATGAGCTAGCCAGAAAGGGCTCGGAGGGTACACTCATTGGGCCGGAACCATGTGTGGGTCTCTCACAGGGGACCATAACAACAGCCATCAAGGACCACGCCAAGCATCAACACCAACTAGAGTGGAAGAACACGGCGGGCCTGAGGCATTCGAAGCTCTTTATGGAAAGAGTTAACACACACTGAACCAACAAACTAAGGAAGTACTGCAGAAGACAGCTCAGAACCATAACGGGGGTGTTTACAGGTCACTTCGGGGTCAAAAGACTCCTGACTAAGCTGAGACTATCAGACAATGCTGAATGCAGAATGTGCGGCGAGGAAACAGAGACAATGAAACACATATTGTGCAAATGTCATGCCGTCGCCAGAACCAGAATTAATGAATTTGGCACTGGTTACCCAGAGAGTTGAACCTACAATTGATGATGTATGTATGTAGTCTTGACAGTTCAGATATTCTTTCTATATCTAGTAACTCTGCTTACCATGAATGTAACATGTGTGTTCTCTGCAGCCTACTTCCTGTATGTGGCATCGGGGCTGGGCATCACGGCCGGCGTGCACCGACTCTGGGCCCACAAGTCCTACAAGGCTAAGTGGCCGCTACGACTCATCCTCGTCATCTTCAACACTATCGCATTCCAGGTAAGGATAGCCATACTTTAATCATGTGGTGTGGATGGCTAACAGAATGAAATGGAAGCCAGCCATCCAATAAGACGTCCAGACGTCATAATTTCAGAAGTTACGGCCACGGAGTTAAAAATATGCCCAGTTGCGCTAATGTTAATTAATTTTAATGTCGCCTTATATCTAATGTAGAACTTTTGGATGGGGGTGACAATGAAACGGCAAGCTTTTGCATTTTAGCACATAAAACATGTGTTACACAATTATTAACAGGCAAGAACCTCAAAATAACTAAGTAGTAGCATAGACAAAATGGAAAAAAGACCTGCAGTTTCTATTTTCTATTACGGTGCAAGATATTCACACAACAATTTCAATGTCAAAAAAAACGGAAATTTAGGTTTTACAGCAAAACTAAAAACACTGTTATGCAAATGTACTACAAAAACAATTTATTAAGCTTCATAACATATTTTAATTTAAATCTTGAAAATCTGTCAATAAATGTATAGAAGCTATACTCAAAAACCTTGAGTGCGAACTACTCCCGGTCGGAGCAGGCGCTTTTAGATAGGTACCTATTTTCATTCCAGAGAAATTGAGTGAGCTCATAGTTCGTACCCTTGGTCAAATAACGTCGTATCTGCAAAATGTGTGTATCATGTAGTTCGTATGATTTGTGTGACTTTAGTTTAGAGCAATAAAAAAACTTTGGACGTAAAGTCACAATGCGACGTTATTTGACCAAGGGTACGAGTTTTGCTGCGCCAGCGAGATCATGTAGATCAGAGGTTCCCAAAGTGGGCGATAACGCCCCCTAGTGGGCGGTGAAGGCATCAAGGGGGGCGGTAAGAGAGCCAGAAAAAATATATAGTAGTGGTTTTTCGTTAACCAATAAAATTGGGGGGCGTTTAATTTTTTTATTTCTTTAAAGTGGGCGGTAGACAAAATCAGTTTGGGAACCTCTGATGTAGATAAATAAAAAAAAACGAATTTATTCACATTGTTCAAAGATGGCATAGGTCTAATGAAACTGGACTTTTGTACTGTATGTCTTACTTTATGCGTGAAGAGTTATGACAATCGATATTATGACAATAGTCGTTATGCGATTAGAGTTTAGAGGGACACCCGACGGTAATACATGAGATTTCATTAATACATTACATTAAACTTAAAACTACATTTTATAGAGATGTAAAGGGTCTCTATCTCTGGGCGTCAAAACAAGACAAATAAAAATAATAGAAAATAAATTGATAGTAAAATTAATGGAGATGTAAAGAGTCGCCGTTGTCAAAATATTATCTTTTGCAGGTGTAAAAACCCCAAACGTGAAAATACAAAACGAGAATGTTGTTACAGGACTCCGCGATAGACTGGGCACGCGACCACCGCATGCACCACAAGTACTCTGAGACGGATGCCGACCCGCATAACGCGACGCGCGGTTTCTTCTTCTCTCACATCGGCTGGCTGCTCGTGCGCAAGCACCCGGAACTCAAGCGCAAGGGCAAGGGGCTGGACCTTAGTGACCTCTACGCTGATCCTATTCTACGCTTCCAGAAGAAGTGAGTTTTTCATTTTGTTGCTTATAACTAAAACTAGAAGAATAATAGGACTCCGCGACGCGGGCTTCTCCCACATCGGCTGGCTGCTCGTGCGCAAGCACCCGGAACTCAAGCCCAAGGGCAAGTGGCTGGACTTCAGCGACCTCTACGCTGATCCTATTGCGCTTCCAGAAGAAGTGAGTTTTTCATTTTGTTGTTTATAACTAAAACTAGAAGAATAATAGGACTCAGCAACGCGGGGCTTCTCACATCGGCCGGCTGCTCTGGAGCATCCTGATCTTAAACGTGAAGTCAAGAGCTTTGGTCCTTAGCAACCTCTATGCTGATCCTATACGGCGCTTCTAGAAGAAGTGAGTTTTTCATCTTGTTGTTTATGACTAATACTAGAACGATAATACTCCCAAACAGGAGTATTTGGACACAGACCTCCGCGATGCGGGGCTTCTCTCACTTCGGCTGGCTCCTCGTGTGGAAGCATCCAAAACTTAAACGCTAGGTCAAGGGCTTGGATCTTAGCGACCTCGACACTGACCCTACTGCACTCCAGAAGAATTGAGTAGCTTGTAGATCAGGGTTTCCCAACCTTTATTTCGCCGAGCCTCCCCGAACCAAAAATCATATTTTCATGCCCTCCCGTAAGTTTCAACAAAAATAAGAAACACACAGTCATTATGACACTATGACTTGTCGAAACTTGTATAGCAGCGATTGAATAGCAATTCAACAGTTAATTTAACTACGCGTTAAATAGATTTTTTTCGGAAATGAAATCTTACCTATTAGTAAAAAATACAATTGGGTACTTGCTTGACTAACTGAGATTTGTAAAAATTATAAAAGATCCTGTTAAAATAAGCAAAATAAGGAAATATGTTAAAGTTTTGAGTTCGATACCTAACGTGTAATTTTTTTATGAGCCTGTAAAGTTGGGTGGGAAATTCCATTTTAAAAGTATAAAATTATTAAAAACTATTGCCATTAAATAACGCATAAAATTTATGGTAACGATAAACGCAAGTTCTAACATGGTTGCAGAACAAAGTTCTTGATTTCCTCAAACAACGTATGTCTTCGTGACGTCACGTTATAAGTGGCTTCAATAGGAGGCGTTTCGGCACGTATTTGGGAAAGTCTAAAAATGTGATTTTGACATTGTAGTGTAGTATCTCGGTGAGTTTTTATGCTATTGAATTGGTTTTTTCACTAATATTTCTATTATTGAGTGGTGTTTCTATAACATATCTCAGGAAAAGTTTGTCAATAATAATGAGATTAATTGCCACCAGGCAACCACTTTACCGTTGTCGTTGTTACAACGGCAAAAGACAGGAAAAAGTGGAAGTCCTTGGAGGAGGCCTTCACCTGACGAGGGGTTCTCGTCCATAACATGTAATGTATATATTATGTTATCCTGCTGATTATCACAATAAATTATAAATCACAATAAAAAGTGACACTGTGATGACAATTAATAATATAAATATAACTAATATAGTGTAAGCGACATGTAATGCAACCGGACTAGAAATAAAAGGCTTTTTTATTTTTATAACCACTTTACCCTGACATTGCCGATGGCAGCAAAAAGAGGAGTGTTTAACACGATGTAACAGCAGCAAACGTATACGTACAACGTTAACGGACTCCCTATTCTTAGTTTTGAGTTGCTGAGGAACCCACCGAGATCATCAATATAGATATTTAAATGCTATAATTATCTATTTCCCTTCAAGGTACTACTTGATCCTCATGCCACTTGCCTGCTTCGTCCTGCCGACTCTGATCCCGGTCTACCTCTGGAACGAAACCTGGACCAACGCCTTCTTCGTGGCCGCGCTCTTCCGCTACGCTTTCGTCCTCAACGCCACGTGGCTGGTCAACTCCGCCGCCCACATATGGGGAGGCAAGCCCTACGACAAGTCCATGAAGCCTTCCGAGAATATCTCCGTCTCACTCTTCGCCTTGGGAGAGGGCTTTCACAACTACCACCACACCTTCCCCTGGGACTACAAGACAGCTGAGCTCGGTAATAGTAGGTTGAACTTCACTACCAAATTCATCAATTTCTTCGCGAAGTTGGGCTGGGCTTATGACATGAAAACAGTGTCTGATGAAATCGTTCAGATGCGCGTCCAACGTACGGGAGACGGCTCGCATCATCTATGGGGCTGGGGGGACAAAGACCACGAGAAAGAAGAGGTCAATGCTGCTATCAGGATCAACCCTAAAGATGATTAAATAAGATTAATTACTTTATATGAAAGAAACATTTTTGTCTCTTCATTGGTTTTTTAATGTGGGTAAATTACACCACATTTTTATGTTACATATATAGATACAAGAAATCAAAGTACACAGAAAAATTAAATGGCACTCACCTGTGTACAGACCGGGAATCGAACCCGGTACCTCTGGATTTCCGGCCCAGCGACTCAACCACTCGTCCACCGTAGCACCCGCTAAGCGCCCTCGACATTGCCATCTACTTTGACTTCCGTATCATTCTGCTTTTAATAGGAAATAACCTAAACCGTAGCGGGTGCTACGGTGTACGAGTGGTTGAGTCGCTAGGCGGGAAATCCAGAGGTACCGGGTTCGATTCCCGGTCCGTACACAGGTGAGTGCCATTTTCTGTGTACTTTGATACGGGCTCTCATAGATGGCGTTTAGGTTAATTCCTATTAAAAGCAGAACGATACGGAAGTCAAAGTAGATGGCAAAGTTGAGGGCGCTTAGCGGGTGCTACGGTGAACGAGTGGTTGAGTCGCTGGGCCGGAAATCCTGAGGTACCGGGTTCGATTCCCGGTCTGTACACGGGTGAGTGCCATTTAATTTTTCTGTGTACTTTGATTTCTTGTATCTATATATGTAAGCTTAATTAGTTATTTTTATTGCTGTACGCACACTTGTAATTTCGCATCTGGGCTACCACGAAGTGAGTTTTATTTGTAAAACAAATGGTATAAGGTATAAGCATGGCATGGTATTCTCTTAACTTCGGAGTGAGATGCGACTTTGAAGTGTGAGGTTAATAACAGTAAATTAGTGATGTATTATTGTGTATCAGATGTATAAAACAAAGAAAGGCCGAGATCGCAGATGTTTGCGGCCCGAGCTGCAAGCGAGGGACGTAAATATGCGATCGATGGGCTTTCTTTATTACCGCCCGTGTTGTGTACATAATTTCATGTCTACACTTTGCCAGAACGCGGCTTTTTCCGTACGCGTAGCGTGCGTTAATAGCCACTTTATCGCCAGGTGTGGCATACAATCTTTAAATAGGGCGTGAGAGGCGGTTTGCAGTGCATGTATCCTGCCATACCACTCACTTGGATGTACTAGAGAGCGAGATGACACGAGACGAACTTGGAACCAAGATATTCAGGCCATGGGCCACTATACCATAGCTATTCGCGTTACCTTTCAAATCACCAATTTCTATACTGAAATTATCTGTTGCTCGGTTGAGTTGAGCGGATAAATAGCAAGCAATGAGATAGGGTAAATACGCCCCTTAGGGCCACTGTTCCTCTGTGGCTTACCATACTACTAACGTAGGCTAACCTAATAGCACACGCACGTATCTTCGGGTATTATTAGGGTTATTCTTCAGAAATATGTCTGCGGTCACCTTATTCCTCTGGCACTTTTCACCCGACTGCGGCGAAGCCCAAAGGGTTATGTGTTTGACCTGTATGTATGTAAGTATGTATGTATGTCCGTTCCTGTGTCCGCTCATAACTACTCAACGGCACATCCGATTTTGATAAATGATACATTATTAGATTCGTCTTGACGTGCGAGTGTCACTAGGTATGAAGTTCGTTAAAATAAACAAAATGGCGGATTTTATGCAGTTTCAAGTGCACCGCGGTCGGGTTTTTTTTTAATAATTCATACTAAATGTATGGAGACAGAGGAATAAGACGCAGACATACTTCTGAAGAATAACCCATTACCTAAACTAGAGCACTCGACTCGGTGTTGTGAGTTCGTTTCGTTCACTTATGTCGTAGACATAGTATTGTTGTTCTATGTTAACTAAATTTTAAAACTGAATGAGTCTTTCAATTCAATCCTAGGTACATTCCCACTACTTTCTGATTCACTGAGACTAATTAATACCAAATTAAAACAACTGACTTCATACTCCTATTCAATTAACAAAATGAAATAGTTACGTTGAAAAATAAGTAGGTACTGAAATCGATATAGTTGGGTATAAGGAAGATTGGGTAATCGTATTCTGAAAGTAATGAGAAAATAAAAACAAGCGACAACTTTAAAATAGATTTATTTGTACAAGGCGGCTGTAAATGTGATATTTGAGAATATAGACGTGCTTTGTAATTAATTTATAAGTAAGCTGAAGCTGTGTACAGCCGCGTACTTCTAGAACAATGTAATACACTGACACACACAGCGTCGACCCCGCCGGCGAGGTCGACCTCCTCGCGACAACAGCACACAAGGGCCGCGTCCCGACTTGCCCCAGGACCCGAATTTCTTGGTTTAACTTCACTCCGACCTCGCTCGGGCTCAGTTAAGTTTCTTGCCGGAGTCTTCTTAGTTGGGCTAGGTTTTAGCGAACCGGCAACTAAAACTCCCATTAGTTCGATACACACGTTCACATAAGGACAGGATGATCCGCTTCATCCTTCCCGCTGGTCCGCTGCTCACTCTGAGCAATCAGCGAAAAGTCAAGGTGGCCCTTGCCAAACGACCTGGTTCGACCCCAGGCGTTGAGGCCCCCACCTAGTCCGACCCTATCAAGGTGGACCGGGACAAGATGACCTGATTCGACCCCAGGCGCCCCCGGCGCCCACCCAGTCCGACCCATCGGGGTGGTGTGGCTAGCGACCTGGTTTGACCCCAGGGAACGCCACGGCCGACCACCCGGTCCGACAATCGCTATGCCCATAAGGGTTGCGAGTTTGTCAGATTAAATAAAAAAAAATAAAAAAAGATTCATTCAGACGTCAACCGTCGAAGAGGATGAAACGCTGCAAGAGAAAGGACCTGCTCCTGAAGAAGTAGTCAAAGGGCGCAGCTCTGATCAATCATCGAATTCTATCTACGCAGGAACGCTGTTCGAAAAGCCGTCAATTTCTGTAATAGGGAACGTGCACGAACTATAATAGGTGGCAGCACTAAACGACAAAAGAGACACGGGCGGACAATAAACGTAACTATCGCCCCTGTCAAATCAAGCTGTCAATGTCAATGATAATATGTAAGTGTCAATGTCAAATATATTAAGTCGTAGCTACACTGACGTTAATCGTCCTTCAACGCGATAAATAAACGTTATTAACGGCGTTTTCGTCAATGTGGCCCCAGCATGAGAGGGTATATGATTTAGATTGGCGGCACCAGTTGGCAGCACCTTCGTCGTGCACGTTCCCTATAAGGGGAAGCGTTGCGTGTTGAAGAATCGGTTGTTGTCCGGGCCATGGCGCTAAGGTGTTAAGAAAGGGTATTTTACAATCCTGGTGAGGTTCATTGTCTTTAAAGTAGTATACGAATAGGCTACTTGACAGGTTTCTGCAAAGTCAATCCGACTGTTTAATGATGTCTATTGAGCACTCAGAAAGTTGTAATTTTTAATTCTTTTGTGTATTTTTTCCGAAAAAAGCAAATAAAAATGCACTTTTAAAATTAACCGCCAAAACGGTTTCTCGGACAATATGGCGTCTATGACGACACATGATGGTAAACCGACAAATGTCAACAAGGATCGCATAACGTTCTACCTTTTGCCTGCGTGATTGGTAAAAATCGCGGATTCAAGCCTCATTTGCACCGAATTGAGTAAAAAATCTATCTGTAAAAAAAATGCAAAAAGACTACACCTAAAGATATGTCAGGATCCTTATCAAACACAGACCAAAGGTTAAAAATAGGATTGACAGATGCTGTCGATGCTGTTTACTATGGTGTGACGTCATCGGCCAATCCAAACCGTTTTTGATAAAATGGCGACAGATAAAAAATAATCAATTTTCATCCGAGTTTCATAAATAAATTATGCATTTATTTTTAGTAATATTGACGTAAATTGGTTTTAATACTTATAATTAATACATATATCCATAATTCTTCCATTATTTTTCACACTGTCAAGTAGCCTATTGGAATAATAAGGCCAAGCTTTGGTGAGTGCCTGTGTTATTTTGGTAGTGTACCTTAATACGGATCCTAGATAAGCGATTTAGGTTCAAGGGATTATCATGTGTGTCGACCTTGTTATGCGTTTGAGTGTTTATTTGGGTTATTAACAAGTTATCTTCATTCCAGGATATTGATAGGCAGGGTTTTGGGCATTGATTTGATTTATGATGCGTTGCAAATGCGTTGAACTTAGGTAGGCGTGATTTTCTATGGACTCTATTTGCGTTTGAGTCTAGGTAGGCAGGAATCTAGGACGGACGGATTGGGTATTATTGCGAAAGATAGATTATTTCATGGTGTCATACTTTCTGGCGGAGACATGGTATCGTACCGAATTCAAAATAGCATCAAAAAATGTACTAAATTGTACGCTAATTAAAGAAAACTGTACTACACATAAGTATACTTACGAGAAAACAACTATTAATCTGCCCCCGCTAGGAAGGATACTTTCTGGCGGGCGCTATCTATTTAACTATGTTGCCGTCGAATTTTCGATTTTCTTATGAATCAGTAAAAATGTACTAAATACATGACCCATACACTGAGCATATATGGTCCGACATGCTTTTGGCCAGTTATTTAAGACTTGCAGGTACGTAGGTACATTGACTTTTAAAATAAGCTTTCGGTCGACAGATTTATGTCATTCAATACTGTATTTGACCCAAGCTTGGAAAGTAATGTTGGAATCAATTTACAGTAAACGGCCATAAAGAATGCACATCGATCTTTGGAAAGAGGCAATCGGCTAATTTCGACTTCGTATAGCGATATCTGTGTCGCACACACCATGACGTTTGTTTTGTCAGTCGTGGTTCAAATGCGAGAGAGTGCAGTCGCATATCCAAGTCAATATATAATATAGGGTTGCTAAAACTTTTACAAAATTTAATTTGTACTATGGCATTTATAGGAAAAAAAAAGGTAAGCCGTTACTTTGCCAGTCACGCGAAATTAGCTACAATTTTTTTTCCCGTGTGGTGTCGGATTAGAATAACACCAACCTTTTCTTCCCGGGGGTGTTGCATGTGTCGACTAAGGGTACAGGGTTAAACCGTGTTGTGGGCGATGGCCTAGCAACTTGTCACCGCAATATTACACTTTTTGTCGATCTTTAAACCCACATTTAAATATGCTAGTAGTATAACATCAGTTGCTAATGCTCAGTCAACCCCTTTTAGGAATATGGGCGTGAATATATGTATGTATATTATTTTTCCCCAACAAGCAATAATTAAATATAATTACATCGTGTTTTACAGCTCTATATATTCCACGTGAAATCAAAACAAAACAACAAGAAAGTACTTAGTTCCAAATTCAAATTCTAATGAACGATTAATCTAATAATTGATGTACATGGAAATTAGCATTCGTTTGTATTCGGAAATGCGATGATTGCCGATGTGCATTCTTTATGGCCGTTTACTGTATGTGAGATAAAATTATTAAAGTAGCCTCTCACAAGCCACACTAACGCTTAATAATAACTTACCTTTAAGAGGTCGACGATGAGCGAACTGAGTCGGAACATAATTCCATTCCGCGATAAGCTATTATAAGACTCTATTGCATTTGGCCTGTCATATTGGAGTATGACTATGCTTACTTACTTAGACCTTGGTCTAAGTCCCTTCTGGACTGTGTGGAGGGCGAACGAGAGAGACTGGATGGTTCAACTGCGGCGTCGGAGGATGTAGACGCCGCCCAAGCCACACATAAATAATAAAAATACCATTTCTAAAGCCTATCCTAGCTAATAAACAAACTTCTCCATGCAAACTTTGTAGGATTCGTGCCGTAGGGTTTCATTCTTTCTGTAAGGTTTCTCCGGGACATTGAAGGTCTACAATCTAAGTAAGGCATTCAGAAATCAATAGGTTTAATAATCAAAATCCAAACACCAGAATCACCAAAATAATGCAAAACTTAATCAAAGACTTACAAAACATAAATCAAAACCGGGCGATTCTCCGAGCGTTTTAACCGCGCGGTTTGACAATCATTATTGTCCGAAGATTATTTACTATAAGGAAAGGACAAATCGTGACAATTTTGATAAAACTAGACTTAAGCTCGGGACTGTTTTTTGGTTTCATAAAAAGTAACCTCTAGGCATCGTTTTATTGGACAATATTTACTGAGACAATAATGACGAAAATAAAACGCCGTAAAAACGCTGAATATTCGCCCAACCATACAAAACCTAAGTACCTACCTACTTACTTTAAACTGCAACTCACTTGTCGAAAAGAACTACGGGTTACTACAATTTCACAATGTAATAGTCTACCACTAGATCGATCACTTTTGCTCAAATAAATTACTGAACAAGTTACAACTTTGTTTGATTTTCTTAAGTTAAGGTAGTTAGAGTACCTCCAGTGGCGTGGCGTCCAAACAACTCGATTCCTACCGACTTGCCTAGTATCAGGCTTTTGACCACCTTATTCTAGAGCTCTTAAGGAAAATGTACGCCAAATCTGCACCGGCTTACCCTAGGATATCTTTTACGCTACGCCACCTGGTACCTACTATAGTTTTACGTTAGGGTTTTTAGATTTTACATTAGGATAGGGTTGGGTTCGTTACAATAGTAACACATCTGTAAGCATCAATTGTGTGCAGCTTTCAATAGGGTTCAAAATCCAACCCATACCACCACCACCACCACCATAGTTATGACAAGTGAACTAGATTTTTGAGTAAGATGTTGCATATAATAAAAATCAAAAAATAAAAATAATTATAATCCGACACTCAAGGAACCTATTTTGATATGAAATGCACGAGTGACTATCAATTCTCACATCGCCGTTTATGTGCCTATAATATTCGAAGAGTTCCCTCGATTTCTCCAAGATCACATCATCAGATCTTGGTTTGGTTAGACTACTCTGGAGTACCACTCCTT
The DNA here is from genome assembly GCA_947034925.1 of Eudemis profundana. Classification (NCBI taxonomy): domain Eukaryota; kingdom Metazoa; phylum Arthropoda; class Insecta; order Lepidoptera; family Tortricidae; genus Eudemis; species Eudemis profundana. Next base: position 12,805,937 of record OX344812.1, read on the forward strand.
TCAAACAAAAAAACAATTTTCCAAACCTGTCCAGCCGCGTAACAAACTTAAAAAATGAAAACCATCCTTCTTTTGTGGAAGTTCGGTTAATAACGGGCTTCAAATGAAGGGATTCGATAAGAAATTCACTATGAAAAATACCCCAATCGCTATATGTGTGCCTATACTATTTGAAGAGTTCCCTCGATTTATCCAAGGTCCCATCATCAGATCCTGATGTCGTTGAGATGGGACCATCTCGAAGGTATACCATTTCAAACAAAAAAATATTTAATTTTCCTAATCGGTCCAGCCGTCTTCGAGTAGTCGCGTAACAAACATACAAAAAAAACACAGACGAATTGAGACCCGTCCTTCTTTAGAAAGTCGGTTAAAAATACTAGCATTTACTCGCGGCTGCACCTGCGTTATTCCCGTTAAAATCCCAAAGAAACTCTTTACCAGAATTTTAAACCAGAATATAATTAAGTATCCTACGTTTCAATCCAGGACTAGGTCTACTTGCATGCTTCGTCTCAATCCACTCAGTTGTTACCGCGTTATTGAGTAACAGACATCTTCACAAACATTGACATTTATAATATAGTAGCATTTATCGTATCCGCATCGATGAAATGTACCCTTTCGAAGTTCACGGTAAACATTCGTTGGCCGCATGCTCGGAGCTACGTCACATATGGATCGCTCCGACCAGCTGGTTAATGTTAATACTTACAGATAAACGTTCATCAATTACCAGATCCTTAATTGATTCCTATTTTGTTACCAATATTTTTGATGATTATTTATTACTGGTTAATTTTTAGGGTTCCGTACCTTAAAAGGAAAAACGGAACCCTTATAACATCACTTTGTTGACCGTCTGTACGTCCGTCCGTTCGTCCGTCCGTCTCTCTGTCTGTCCGTCTGTCACGACCCTTTATCTCGGGAACGCGTGGAGGTGTCGAGTTAAAACTAAAACCATATACTCAGTACGTCTAGCATAACTGTGACACGCGACTCTTTGTCGCGCGACAAATGCTACCTATCTCTTTCCACTCAATATAGTGTGACAGTGACAGGTGATGCTCTCTCGCGCGAGAAACGAAGTCGCGGCCAGTTATGCTAGACGTACAGGTCTATAGTCCCTTGAAGCTAGGGTTGCCAGATTTAATGACCCTATTATCGGAAGAAAAAGCAATATGTCGGGATTTTGAGACTTTGGTCGGGAGATGCCCCGCGCTCTCTTCGCGAGCTTTTTTTGGCCGGACCACCTTGAGTGGATCGGAGTAAGTTTTAAAATGAAGTCGTTTGTTGGGAGATTTTCTTCTTTGTTGGGAGTCGGGAGGACATGCAAAAAATCGGGAGAATCCCGCCAAATCCCGACCATCTGGCAACCCTACTTGAAGCTGTACAAAAATCAAACTTCTATACAGTATACCCTCTACTACATGAGACAGTAACATTTTAGAAAAAATAATTTTGTTTTCGAAAATATGTGCTTATTTTATGCATAAGTTCAATAAGTAGACAAAAAAAATATTTTTTAAGTCTATTTTTCAAAATCCATATATGGCTTCGTATGTAAGTATTGCTTATTTGTCCAGTGCGCACACTCGCGGCTCGCGGCGATCGCATTTACGCCCGGTTAAGTTAACTCCATTTTGCCACAGTTACTCTCCAGCGGTTCTCAAACTATTCCTTATCACACCATGCAATGCGCTGCGTGTGAAATAGTACATTACACAACTAGGGTGGTAATACAAAGAAAGGCCGAGATCGCAGAAGTTTACGGCCCGAGCTGCAGGCGAGGCTTTCTTTATTACCTCCCGTGTTGTGTACATCATTTTATGTCCCGTGTTGTGTACATCATCTTATGGTCTATTACCTTCTGCAATGATAATTACTATGTTAATTAAATCTTTGGTTCTTAATAAAAAAAAAATGAATTTTGAGTTAACAATTTATTTATTTTTACTTTACACTTTCAAGGTTGACTCTCTGGTAATTATAGCCAGTAGTCATTGCCATTAGTTATAATAAGGAAGGACATACAAATATCTGAAGTTCATACTTCATTATTTAGCTAAGATATCGGTATCGGTATCGCCGATATTAACTACTATATATCGGTATCGTATCGGCAAAACTGTGTATCGTTACATCCCTAGTAGGTACATTACACAACTAGGATGGTAATACAAAGAAAGACCGAGATCGCAGAAGTTTGCGGCCCGAGCTGCAAGCGAGGGACGTAAATATGCGATCGAGGGCTTTCCTTATTACCTCCCGTGTTGTGTACATCATTTTATGTCTGCAATTCGCACGCTGCGCGTACGGAAAAAGCCGCTTTCTGGCCAGGTGTGGCATAAAAGACATAAAAAGCCTCAAAACTGAACTGTCTGAGGTCAAGTCTCCTGCAACTTTACAAGTGCCAAGTTGGATGAATGCTCCTCGCGCCTAGCGGTACAGGATTAATCCAAGTGTTGACTAAAGAAAAGAAGAGTTAACGCGGAACGGTCAACTGATACGGCTCAACAATGTCGAAATCAAGGGGATTCCAGTCAAAAACAATGAAAACTTATTCTAAAAAAATAAAAATCTGGGGGCACGGCAGTGCCCCCGCCAAGTCGAGCAAAACAAAGGCACGGCCGTACCATCCTTTTCTCGAAGCCATTCAGGCCATTTTCAGCCTCCCGTAATTTTGTACTGGCTAAAGCTAGAACCCTGAAATTTCAGGGATATATAGGGCACAATAAGACATATATATTCTCAATATCATTCAATTTGAACGTGTAGTTTAAGAACTGTTGCATGTCAAAGGTCCTAAGTTTTGTCACTGACTGACTGACTGACTCACTCACTGACTGATGATCATCATAATTCTAAGGTACTTCTAGCAGACCTAAAAGCTCCATATTTTAAACATAGTTAGTTTTTAGCCTATCAGGTCCTAAAAAACCTAAATATGTTGTAATTTCAGTCACAAATGCACACATAAGTTTGGAATCCTATACAAATACATGCGATTACAAAGTTAGTTTTGCAGTTCAAATTGAAAAGAATAGATTGGAATGTAATAATTAAAGGAAGACCACTTACAAAAAGAAATGAGATCCCATCAAAAACTTAATCGTGGAGGAACACATTTTATAGATCTAATAATAGGCAAGTCGGTGGAAATCGAGTTCTGTTGATACCCCTCCGGTACTGACTTGGTTTAACTTTATATCTCAAAACTTTTTTGTTGTAGGAAAACTGCTATGCGTTGCGAGACTTGCATCTTTTTACATGTAATGTTTTTGATGGGATATTGCTTTAGATCTATCGCGGACGTGTTAGATAATTAGTGATAGTCCGTTATAAATACTTGCGTATTTCTTCATGCACTTTCATGTAAAACGAAAAAACATGTAAATAAATATAACAAACCACCACGAAAAATACAAAACTCGACACGTGTTTCGCCTCTCTACGAGGCATCCTCAGGAGCTGCCGGAGATGTTGACCGTCCGGCGACCACTGACGAAATGAACACGTATTCAGAAGGATTTATAACGGGCTAGCATAGCACTAATTATCTAACACGTTATCATATCGCGGATTAGCAAAGCAAATTGATCATGGCCTTCTGATAGAACAACATAGATCAAAATAGAACAACATAGGAATACATGGTGACTTGCTGAGATGGTTTTCGTCTGGCCAGGTGTACTTAACATGAGGAAACCGAATAATTTTAACAACGTAGGTATTGCTGAGGTCATAAGAAGCAAAAAATGTTATATGAACCGAGGTCGAAATATGATTTTAATTTTTCTTAATGTTTTCATACATAATTAATTTTCCTTCACCAGTAAAACAAAACCTTAGGATGAGAATGAACTCCGCTCGGGACTGTAACCCGCCCAGAAATGTAATTATTTTTTCATCACACTTGCTCGAAAATGGTGTCATTACAATTAGGTTTTACGGGCCGTAAATGACCTATTACGCCCTAGGGCGTAATAGTTTTCTTTTTAAATTTGAAACGCTGGTTCTATTTTACTCTTATTTGTCATGTTCAAAGGAAACGCCAACGTACTTTTGTAACTTTTATTACTGAAATATTTATTTAAAGAGAACTGTTATTGCCAATAATGTAAACACATATTTCTGTAACATTAATTAAATGTTTAAATAGTGCATTTCGGTATTTTGCAAAAATAAAATCAACCATTTTAAGTCTTTACCGCTATGGTTTCCGAACGTGACTTGAGATTCACATTGTCTATGGATAATGTCACTAATGTCACTGTCAGTTTTACCATTTTATTTAGGTTAAGTAAGGTTATTTTAATCAGATTTCCTCACAAGTGTGATGAAAAACATTGTGTGTGCCACGGGCGGTAAAGGAATTACAAACTCGTGTTATTAAAGCCCTCGGCTTCGCCTCGGCCTTGTAACAAACACTCGTTTGTAATTCCTTACTTACCGCCCTTGATACACAATGTACTAATAACAACAGCCTGATACCTGGGCCTCGTTTCAAGAAGCTACAAGTTACAATTTTACAAGTCTACACTTGCAACATTGGTCAAATACAGCAACGCCATTGGTTGATTTGGCCAATGTTGCTAGTTAGCTCAAGTTACAATTTTACAAGTCTAAACAAACCCCCCGCGACATTTTCAAAGGTGCTGTATGGCCCTCTGGGGAAAAAGTTTGGAGACCCCTGCATTAAAGGAGAAACTTCTCCAAAAAGCACCGCATATGTGGGACCTAGATGTTATACACGATTTAAAACTTATCTTTGATAATCATGTAGATAATATCATAAGTAATGCCTCCAAGGCTCTAGGCTTCATTATGCGTAACTCTACTCATTTTACACAAGCAAAAACCCTTAAACTAGTTTCAAACAATATATGCTGACCTAGAACTATGAAATTGGGCAAGTAATACAGTTTTAATACAACAAGTACAGGGGAAAATCTGAAAAATATACATTTGTAATTAAATCATAAAAAAATATAGTTTTTACTAAGGTAATCAAAATTTATAGGGTACTTTAATATTAATATTAAAGTACCCTAAAATCCTGAAGACCTGATCTCTCTCAGTGACGAAGCCATTAAGTGGCTAATAGATCTTAATTTATAATTTGTATTCGATCTGTTCTTACGATGTGCCATACGATTAAATAAATATTATGTACCTACAAATTTGTACGGAACCCTCGGTTGGCGAGTCCGCCTCGCACCAGATGACCGGCAACATTTGACATTGACTTGACCATAATAATGAATAAGGAGGGAGGCCAAAAAAATGTAGGTACAATAATATTGATGACATTTTGTTATTTTTTGTAACCTGAATGTCCAAATTAACACACGTGACATTCGTTTACACACGTGTTACCTTAACACGTGACATATTACCTTAAACACACGTGACCTTAACCACAAAGTAGATACCAAATGTAAGATCTAACCTTTATAAATATCATGAATAGTATGGTAATTAGTACCTACTCTATTAGTAAAGCCCCAGATCGCATATAATTATATGACAAACACCTAGGATTTGTGCCATTCTTAATTATTCCACCCTAGATGATCCTAGGTAAGGTGTGTAATGTACCTACTATTCTCTGTACTGTTTCTCTTCACAGTTCGCGGGTTTTTAGGGTTCCGTACCTCAAAAGTAAAAAACGGAAACCTTATAAGATCACTTTGTTGTTGTCTATCTGTCTGTTCGTCAGTCAAGACCCTTTCTCTCGGAAACGCGTGGAGGCATCGAGTTGAAATTGAAACCGCATTACTCAGGTCTATGGTCCCTTGAAGCTGTGAAAAAATCAAACTTCTAAGTTAAGAGGAAACAGTAAGGTCGCGAGAATTGAAAATTAGGTATTTGTAAAATGTGTCGCTATCCCGCACTGCCCGCCTCTCACCCGCAGAGCGCGATAGAGACAACTGCAGCTTGGACCGAAAATACCTTTTAAAATTTCATGAAAACAACGTTTCGTAGTCCCCTGATTTCTTCCCCAAAACTTAACCTATTTAACTAATTTTTTCATTAAAGATTAAAGAAAGGCTTTGGCCGTGTTCCTATGTTTTCCTTTTTTTAATAATCTAGTCAAATTTATTTTCTGGATGTGTGAACACAGCGGAAAATCTGGCATTTTTTTTAGGTTTTTGAAGGTTAATATCTCTTTTGAGAATCAATTTATCGTAAAAAGGAAAACATAGGAACATATCAATAGTAGCGATAGATTTTTGGACAAAAAATGATTGCTCTACTGGCATTATCCAGGGAGGAAACAGGGGACTACGTTTGTATGGAAAAGCTGCCCTCCTGTTTTCTCTTAACGTGAAAAAAGATACGGTCGTTAATGCCGCAAAAAACGTAAATTTCGACACTCAAGGAAACCAAAATTCAATGGGAACCTAGATTCCGTTGACCTAGAACTATGAAATTTGGCAAGTAATACCGTCTTATACTAGGGAAAAATCTAAAACTATACATTTTTAATTAAATCATTAAAAAAATTACTTTACTAAGGCAACGAAAATTTATACGGTACTTTATTATAATGTACCTACCTACAAACGAAGACACAGTTAAATGACCATCAGTAGACCTTATTACATTTGTAATAAGGGTGACAAGTGGTCAGTTAGCAGTATCTTCGATTGTACCTACCAATTTGTACGGAACCCTCGGTGGGCGAGTCCAACTCGCACTTGTCCGTTTTTTTTAACTATGTTCCCAAATACTTGAATGTGGCTTGAATCGATCTGAGAAAATCCTTTTCATCACACTTGCTCGAAAATGGTGTCATTACACGTAGGTTCTGCGGGCCGTAAATTACCTATTACGCCCTAGGACGTAATGGTTTTCTTTTTAAATTTGAAACGCTGGTTCTGTTTTACTCTTATTTGTCATCTTCAAAGGAAACGAAAACTTACTATTTTAACTTGTTTCACTGAAATATTTATTTAAAGAGAACTGTTTTTGCAAATACATGTAAACACATATTTCTGTAACATTAATTAAATGTTTAAATAGTGTATTTCAGTATTTTGTAAATATAAATTCGACCGTCTTTGGTCTTTACCGCTATGGTTTCCGAACGTGACTTGACATTCGCATTGTCTATGGATATAATATGTCAATAATGTCACTGTCAGCTGTCTGTTTTACAATTTCATTTAGGTTAAGTAAGGTTATTTTAATTAATATTTCCTCACACGTGTGATGAAAAACATTGTGTGTGCCACGGGCGGTAAAGGAATTATCGCCCTAGATACACAATGTACTATTTCACCCCCTTAACACTTTCGCAATTATATGTATGCCTATAGGTAGCAGTGGCGTGGCGTCCAAAGAACTCGATTCCTACCGGCTTGCCTAATATCAGGCATTTGACCACCTTATTCTACCTACAGCTCTTACGGAAAATATACGCGAAATCTGCACCGGCTTGCCCAAGGATATCTGTTACGCCACGCCACTGATAGGTAGCGCTACGCTAGTAGCCACTAACATGGAAAAACCCGCATGTAGCCCGTAGGTGCTACGAACCTAGCGCCCGCGGAGCGGGTTCCCAGTGTTGAAAGACTTGAAAGTGTTAAGGGATGATTTCCGAGATAAAAACTATTCAACATATCGTTACTTCTTTGAAAAAAACTCTTCTATCTAAAATCGTCGTAGAGAAAAACGTCAAAAGTTACATACGAATGTCATATACACTTACTGCGGTTTTACTTGGAGTCAGTGTCAGATACGTGTTTTTTTCAAAGTGATGACGATATGTCCCTTCCCGTCCAAAGTTCATCTAAATTGGTTCATTAAGCGTTATAGTTATACTTACGTGAGTAAGTAGAACTTAAAGCTTTATCATTATCACACTTGCGATTGGCGAGCGAGCTGCTAGCGAGTTAGAAGCGAAGTTCCGTACAAATGTCACTCGCCTGTCTCGCCGCGACTGGTCGCAAATCGCAAGTGTGATAAGGCCCTTACAGGTGTAAATCCGGCCTAATAAATAGTAGATTCGATTTTGATTAGGTATTCGTTAATCTAATCACAAACCCTAACAGGATATAAATATGATGCACAACGTACAAACAGCAACACACTTAACTGCCCATTAAAGACAGAGCAGAGAGAAAATTATAACGATTGAAAGAGATATATATATATTTGTATTATGTCAACTTCAAATCAAATAACGTTTGCGTATGTGTAATATGCCTTTGAGCTTTGTCATTGTAGTTGTTTGGGCAAAGTTTTTTTTTCCATACTGTAAATAAAGGTTTTATTTCAACAAGACAGGTGAATTTGTCAAAATTATGATTTAGCTTTCAGACGAACGTTGGGATGAAATAAACTAATTATATTGCTAATGCTTTTATTGGTGCTTCATATTTTTGATATGATGCACCAATATAATGTAATTTATATTTATTATTCATTCATTATTTTCCACGAATTCAATAATATGGCATTAATGTCAATAATGACGTTGGATCAGCCATAAAAGAAAAAAGATTGTTTCAAAACTCTTTTGAATAATAGCCAATTTATACTCATAAACACACGCACACATGCAAAACACGACGCCTTCAAGTGTGATTCTCTTTCTTGCAGTATTTCCCATTTTTGAAGTGTATGTATAGTTAACTGTGTTTCTGTTTGTACAAGACGCGCGACATACGTCACGTGTTTTGCGTTGTAACTGTTTGTTTACTACCGACCTTTTATGATAATCATTATAATTATTTAGGTTTAGGTATTTAGTATTTTTAACAGACTTCCAAAAGGGATCATTCAACAATTACGTGATCACCGGAAGGGAATCGGAATCCATGATTACGTCATCATTTTACAAATTACGCTGTGATCACATAGGGGGGGGGGGGGGGGGGGTTTAAAAAACGGCCAAAAATGATCACGTAATTGTTGCACGATCCCAAACAAGGGAGGTCTGTAGTTATCTGTTTTTTTTTTATGTTTTTTGCGCGATGAGATGACTCGAAGACAGCTGGACCGATTTGGAAATATAAATGTTGTATTTTAATTGTATTGATTTATTTGAACTTATTTTTATTTTATTTTATTTTTACTAACATAGATTATAAATGATAAGCCTTTGTATAACTAACACTATGGACATTCTGAAACAAATAAATGAAAGGGCTTACTTTGTAGATTTCAAAACCACTCTTTTTTTTAAAAGCTGTTGTACCAAATTACCAATTATTAATATCATCCTAAATATTACAGTAATAATCGGGGAACAAATCTACATAAAAATTGCTCTTTGTTTCGAAGTCGGTTAAGACTGGAAACTTATTTCTAATAAGAAATGGACGAGAAACTAAGAAAACTACCAAAATCGCTACATGTGTGCCTATGATATTTGAAGAGTTCCCTTGATTTCTCCAAGATCCCATCATCAGATCCTGATTTGGTTGCAATGGGACCACCTCGGAGGTATACCCTTTAAAACAAAAAAAGAATTTTCCAAATAGGTTCAGCTGTCTTCAAGTAATCGGGGAAGAAACCGAGATACAAATTTACCCTTTGTTTTGAAGTCGGTTAACACTAGAAACTTGTTGCTAATAAGAGATGGACGAGAAATTACGAAAAATACTGAAATCGCTATATGTGTGCCTATAATATTTGAAGAGTTCCCTCGATTTCTCCAAGATTCCATCATCAGATCCTGATTTGGTTACAATGGGACCACCTCGGAAGTCTACCCTTTCAAACAAAAAAAGAATTTTCCAAATCGGCCCAGCCGTCTTCAAGTAATCGGTGAACAAACACACAAAAAAAAAATAAAAAAAAAAAAAATAAAAAACATACAGACGAATTGAGAACCGTCCTTCTTTTGGAAGTCGGTTAACAATGTAGGCACTTTTCGATAGGTAATATTAATGTAAAGTTTTCAATGTGCGTTTTCAAATTTGACATATAGGGTTATGGAATTGAGTTCTTTTTAGAATGACAGTTTTTATAGACACAGGTTATAAGTGAGCGTTATTAGCATCGATTATAATGTAACTTGAAATGTCATTTTTGCGACTGATTGTGTGTGATATACGGTATACCGCGTAAAAATATAGGGGGGTGAGCGGGTTGCGGGGCGCAAATGCTCCGAAAACGGATTCATTGTTTAGCGATGCGTCACCTTAATAGGACAAGAAGCGCCATTATAAAGTTTCCGGCAAATTGCTTGTTTTAATTCACTCTCCCTTTCCGCTCGCTTTCCCGCGCGCCCTCCATTTTCCGGGAAACCTTGTTAGGCTGCCGTGGCAAAAATAGTTCCGGCCATTATGAAACAGCCCTATAGCTGAGGATGCGTGTATTATGATCTATGCAGTACAATCAAATCTATCTATACATGTAATGAAATCGGGCAAGACTGTATTTGTATTTTGTACATATTTGAGCGTTATTAAAAAAAATGTTTTGAGCAGTTAAAAACTGAAACTTAATTAACATTGAATTCGATGTTACTATGAAGCAACAATACCTAACATTTTTACAAATAAGAAATTTGTTCTATAAAGACAGTTTATATCCATGCTGGTTATAATTTGCAGTTTTTGGGCACATTATAGAGGCTTTTATAATGTGTGTGTAGATAATAGTACATCACACAACTAGGGTGGTCCTCGATCGCATATTTTACGACCCTCGCTTGCAGCTCGGGCCGCAAACTTCTGCGATCTCGACCTTTCTTTATTACCTCCCGTGTTGTGTACATCATTTTATGTCTACCTATGGCCAGAAAGCGCCACTTTATGGCCAGGTGTGGCATAAAATAAATCAACAGCTTTAATAAATGTTATTATTAGACAGTCATAAAACAAAGTCTAATTCTGTCACATTTTCAATCTCTTCCAAAGTCTAACTCTGTCACATTTGAAATCACCTTCAATGTAACGGATTATTTGTTTTTAGATTTTTTTTTTCAAATACTAGTTTTTGCCCGCGACTTCGAGTGTGAATTACGGTTTTATATCTCTTACTTGGGACATGATTGACTCCTCATACAAGCTTCCACCTTTTCACCCCCTTAGGGGATGATTTTCAGGATTAAAACTATCCTATGTCTTTCCCAGCGTCTTAAACTTTCTCCATCCATACTAAATTTCGTCATCCAAAGCGCTTCAGCGGTCTAAGCGTGAAAAGGTAACAGACCGACAGACAGAGTTACTTTATCCTACTTCCTACTGCCTATCCGATCCTATCCTACTAATATTATAATGTGAACGTTTGTGTCGTCGATATTTGGATATTTGTTGTACCTACTAAATAACGAGATGACACAGTCCTAGATTGAGACATAGTATACTTTTTTGACGACCGCTTTAGCTTAGTTGGTAGTGACCCTACCTACGAAGCAGGAGGTCCTGGGTTCGACTCCCGGTAAGGGCAATTATTTGTGTGATGAGCACGAATATTTGTTCCTGAGTCATGGATGTTTTCTATGTATTTAAGTATTTGTATGTATTAAATATATCGTCGTCTAGTATCTATAACACAAGCCGTATTGAGCTTACTATGGGGCTAGTTCGATTTGTGTAAGATTGTCCCCTAATATTTATTTATTTATTTATTTTTATTTATATCCTGGTAAAGAGTTCTTTTAGGATTATAACGGTAATAACGCAGGCGAAGCCGCGGGTAAAAGCTTGATTAAAATATGTATTAGTTTGGATTTGAATTTAACTCCGTCATTGTATTTTAACTGTCACGTTAATTTCGCGAATTCAGTTAACCGACAGCAACGCAATCGAAATTTAATTGCGATTTAATGCTATTTATAAAATCGTGTATAAAATATTTAAAAAATTAACTACTGTCCCGCGTCCCCGAGTCTGCCAGTTATTTAACACTTTTGATTGCTTTACGGATCGTCCAGTTTTCATTATTGACTTTAGGTATTTCTAACGCAATAAATTCAACCATCCATTAATAGTATTTTATGCAACAGTTGTATAAGTACATAGGTACTAACAAAATTATATGAGTCTGTGGTTACTTGAAATAAATGAATTTATTATTTTAGGTACTTTTATTGTAAAGTAAGTATTGAGCGCGTAATCCTTGACCTGAGTTTAACCTAGATTTAGAAGTCTGTGGCTGCTAGCAGTATCTTTTTGCGACTATAAAGACACAAGTGCTTCTATGGGGAATAGAGTAGGTACTAGGTATAGACTTCTCTGAACTCATATTATGTATGTTCTTATATTAGTGTTCGTGACCAAGTAAAATACAGATAAAAGTACAGGAGTAGAAAAAAATAATAATAGACCAGGACCAAGTCAGGACGCAGTTATAGAGGAGAACTGGGCGCATAGAGGTTAATTACGGCACTCTGACTCAAAATAATCTTACGATAGAGCTATAGAGGTGCATCTCGAATGACCTGACAATGAGGGCTACCAGATTTTGTTTTACAAACATGGCGCCGCTACTGAGAATGAAACTGCCACTAGTTTCTTTAGTGCAAAAAAACACTGACGGGTAAATTCCAAAAAAGATGTCCGTAGTTAAGGAATTAATTTAACAAAAAGTTAATCTTGTTCCTCTGTGTAACGAAAGTTACCATACAATTTGTATGGGTAACTTTCGTTACACAGGGGAACAAGATTAATATTTTGTTGTAGGTTTTGTAAATTTCATTGATGATGGTATGTCCAGTTCGTTCTACGAAAGCGACATCGACTCTGTTTAAAATTGTTAGCAATATAGGTACCCGGTACATTCTCGGCAGTAGTACCAAGTCCGTAGCAAAAACAAAATGAGCATCGCGGATCGATCGGCAGTTGACGCTGCGGGTGTCGGGCCCCGCCCACAATTCGCGCGAAAGGTGACGATTGGCCGAGCCGGCGACACGCACACATGCACCCACTGTAAACGTGGTTTGAAAATGTGGGGGACTTTCAGGATTCTAAATGTGGTCCGAACGCATACTTAGATATACCCACTTTCGCTATCAATAGATGTAAGTATATGTATGTGCAATAAACAAGGCAGAGAGAGCGTGTTTATGTTTTTTTCTACTCCTGTACTGTTATCTGTCTTTTACTTGGTCACGAACACTAATATAAGAACATACATAATATGAGTTCAGAGAAGTCTATACTCTATTCCCCATAACAGCACTAGTGTCGTTATAGTCACTTAACGTTATTGCTAGCAGCCACAGACTTCTAAATCTAGGTTAAACTTAGGTCAAGGATTAAGCGCTCAATTTTAACTTTACGGTAAAAATGCACAACTACCAACTTAACAAACAATTGACAACATTTCATTTTAAGAACACTTTAAAATGTATACACTATTCGAAAGCATTTTGTCTCCTGAACACTACACTATTTTTATAATTTTTTTATATCACTTAATATAAAAAATACAAATGAATAAAAAATATGTTCTCATTTTACCAGTTCTACGGCACAATAGATGAAATGCCAGTGCCTTTTGCCACAGAAAAAATAAGCTGTCATAATTTTGAATTTGACATTGTCAATGCATACTGTGAGATCGCTTTTTTTTTTTCGATCGCGATAAGACTAAAGTAATGGTTTATTCTACCGTAGAACTGTAGTTACGCCCTTTTAGAATAAGTAAATATTAATATATTAATTATAAATTAATTACAAATCCTGGTAAAACAAATAAACTATCAGCGTATTCGTCTTTTCAAACCAAATACAGTGAACCAATAAAATTAAAGGCTCAAAAAAATGAAAGGTTGTCAATTAAATTCCTACGGTTTTTAAGAAAAACAAAACTTTCCGAACTAAATTCATTGATGCCAACATAAAAAAAGTATTTTTAATTTAAGTATATTTTAAATAAAAAAAAAAGTTTACCATAGACACATACTGTCAGTCAAACGTCATATTTGCCTTGTTTCCAGATTATGATTAATTTTGTATTTTATAATTTAAAACCTCGTCGTAGAAAAAGTATTGTATGCAACGTTGTATAATTAAGTCAAAAAATGCTCATTGCGTCTCTATTTGCGATACTCGCCGCATTCGCGGCTCGTATCGCAACTCACGCAATTCGCATTTTTTGAACCCACTTATACAACTGTTGCATAAAATACTATTATAAAAATGTATTAATTGAGTTTTAACGTATTCACGGTGCTTTCCGAAATGCCTCCTGACAGAGTAATATGAATTGATATAAGACTGGAGGTACCGAAGCGCATTTGGTATACTTTACTTTAAGATCGAAGAATAAACTGCTATATGGCCTTAAAATTGCAAATTGGTAGGAATTGGGTTCTATACGCGTCTCGCCACTGTAATCTAGTCGATTTTAAAAATCAAATATTGTCTTGTCGAATCGTAATATCCTTATCTACTGAAAACTTGTAAGGCAGACAAAAACACAAGTGACTTAATACTTTATCTTTTATGTTTTATAAGAAAAGATCAGAACTTTTAGCTAGGTGATGATGTTTTGTAAGGTGAAATGGATGTTTGTGGTGTAGCCTAACTAATACTATCAAATGAATATTATAGTATTTTATGCAACAGTTGTATAAGAAGGTTCAAAAAATGCGAATTGCGTGAGTTGCGATACGAGCCGCGAATGCGGCGAGTATCGCAAATAGAGACGCAATGAGCGTTTTTTGACTTAATTATACAACGTTGCATACAATACTTTTTCTACGACAGGTTTTAAAATACATATAAAATACAAACAAGGCATAACCTGCAAAGAAGGCAAATATGACGTATGACTGTCAGTATGTGTCTATGGTAAACTTTTTATTTTTTAAATTAAGTTGACACGCAGTGAATATATTAAAAATACTTTTGTTTTTATGTTGGCATCAATGAATTTAGTTCAGAAAGTTTCGTTTTTCTTAAAAGCCGTAGGATTTTAATTGTTTGTTAAGTTGGTAGTTGTGCATTTTTACCGTAAAGTTAAAATTGAGCGCTTAATCCTTGACCTAAGTTTAACCTAGATTTAGAAGTCTGTGGTTGCTAGCAATAACGTAAAGTGGCTATAACGACACTAGTGCTGTTATGGGGAATAGAGTATAGACTTCTCTGAACTCATATTATGTATGTTCTTATATTAGTGTTCGTGACCAAGTAAAAGACAGATAACAGTACAGGAGTAGAAAAATACATTTAAAGTATTCAAAAATACCCGGATAACGTTACCAAAAATATATGAATAACTTTATCGTCTAACACGTAAGGAAGCTCACACGTTATAATCCTTTTGTAACGTGTGTTTATGATCTTGCTTGAACAAAAATAAAATCAAGATCAGACGACTCTTCAAAATATCCACACACAAAACCAAGACAGATAGAGCTGGAACAAAAGAATCATAAGAAAACACGATCAAGCCAATATAAACTTTATAACTACGCAAAAAGGATAGTCGTACCTACATCGATATAAAGTGCCATACAAGCATTGAGTCAAGCAAAACTAAGCCTTAAGTCAAGGCAGGAAGCGGTTGAACGCTGTTGATACGTTGGTGTAATCGTATAAGCGCAGACGCAACTGCGCGCAATCGCTCTCGCACCGATGCCTTTCCATATTCAAATTATCGGAGCTGTCGATCAGCGCACGAGTGCGTTATGGCGGTCGGTTTGTGCACAGTACACAGTAGATGGATCAGAATAAACGGTTCGAGTATTTATTTTTTATTTCTCAAAGATGACTGAGTAAAAGGTGAAACAAATGAAATTTTGAATGTTTTACCCATAGGAATTATGGATATTAAATTTTATAAGGGAGCGTAATTTCGGGGGTATTTTCAATTGATAATTCCTACTACGTGACACACAAAAATGGTACCCTGAAATGTTGGAGGAAGAGCACCGCGCTGCTGGTGATGCTTATAGGCAGATTTGGGCACTCTTATAAAAATAGCAAGAATAAATCATTTCAATTTTAATCAAACTAAATTCGAAATGATTAATTCCATCAAAAATAATTCGTACCTCAAAATATTGATTAAAATTAACTTATAAACTAAATTAAATCATGATTTTTTAGTTTAACTTATTTTCTATGATTGAGTGTTTTTTTCTGATGTATATAGGTTGGATATTATGAAGGCGAAAGTAACTCTGTCTGCATGTCTGTCATCGTCTACATCATCAGGGTAAATCATACCCCATGATTTCCGCTGATGATAATGATGAGTAGCACACAAGCTGTAGAGCTTATTCAGCCCTTATTGCACTTAAACTAGAGGTATAATGTATGGATAAAGCTCTTATTAGCTTGTGTGCGACTTGGGTACTGATGTGCCGACGAAAAGTTTGCAAACTCGCGAAAGATTCCACATGGAAAGAACTTCGCAAATAGGAAACTTGTAATAATTTCTTGTGAAACTTTCTAGTTATTTCTGAGAATTTTCCCAGCTTTTTGGAAACTTTCGTCAACTTGCATTGTATACTTGGGTACTGTTTCTGCAATACCGACTGTGCGCCTCGTGTAAAATTAGATGTACCTATTACGATTGTGGCGCTTTGTTTGCGCTTGCGCATCTGCCCGGTAGAGCTGGAATTGGGTTTCGGTGCAAATCGGTTTTTTGTAACGGCAGCGGATTCGGCCAACAATGGGTGTTAAGTATGATTGTTATTTTAAGGGTACAAATAATAAGTGAGATTTGCGTCAGGATCGACGTTACAAGTTTTAATAAGTTATGATTTTATAAATAAAGATAACCGTATGCGCGTATGTGTACTTAAAAGTTCAATGCAGTTTTGTTCAACGACTTTCATCGTACATCTGAAAAGTGATACATAGATAACACAAAACACATGCATGATTTGGTTTGAGATTCCGAAAATTGACGCCGATTGATACCGATCAAAGAGTTTGCTCATGTTATCGAAATTCTTTCTCTGCGAGCTTCTCGATTTCTTAATTTGTATAACTTGACTACTAATGCAAATAATAATATAATTTTAAATCAAGTTTTTTTTCTCATGAAGCTCGACGATATTCGTCTTCAGGCTGCCATCTTTAGAAATTATTGAATTAATGAACATACCGTAGATGGGTATGTATGTAATAATAATGTTATGTAAGGTATGTCCAAGGCATTTTATTCTGTTCTTTGTTTGATGGCATTCATCCTCAGGTATGCTGTTTCTAGGTATAACGATTGATAGGAAGAACTTACCATAGCTGGGTTTGCTAAATAGGTACAGTCTGTTCCGTATAGGAAAAATAGGAATAGACAGAAGAAAAAAAAGGTCCTTTATAGTGCCGGTTTTAGCCTGACGTTCAATAAATGACATTTTTAAACTAGTTTATGGTTGGCTGAAAATAAAAAAGTATCCTTATAAAATACCCAAAGAGCCAGAGATAAGCAACATTCAAGATATGAGACAGTTGTGCTCGATGATCAGAGCTGTCATTATATGTTGCTTTAATTCATCGTATGTTGTTTTAATTGTATACTGATTCTGTTATAGTTTGCTATTCCTAAGTACCTAATTGGTGAATTGAATAGTTATTTGTAACGTTCAATTCAATATGAGTGATTCTATGGGGTAGTGGAAGAGGCGTTTGCTCTAGCATGCGTTGTCACTCGACCGTCGCGAAGAAGTGAATGTTTATTTTATGGTTTACAAACTGTCTTACAATTTTCCATTAAATAAATATTATTACAAGTATTACAACTTTACAGAAAATGTTTGGAATCCCTGCTTCTGTATCCTTCTAGAGTCTATTTCACTTTTACACATTTTTTCTCGGCGAAGTTATTCGTTCGATAACTTTGTCTTCTGGCGTACTCTCTTGAGATATGATTAATTTGAAGAACTTACCATATCTGAGTCTGCTAACGAGCTACCTAGTTAATATGTGCGGCATTTTTCTCGGCGACGCTATTTGTTTGATAACATTGTTTTCATTTCAGGCATACTTTTCGAGGTATGTTTGAATTAAAGAGCTTACCACATCTAAGTCCGTTAAAGAGCTACCTAGCTCATAGCTTCATAATGGCTTCACAATGGTGTCGAGGAAGCGCAAGCCGCGCAAGAGTCAGTGTGGTACTGCAGAACCGGTTGGTTCTGGTCTGCGGGTCGCCACACCGAGCAAGGCGCTATATGTATCGCGCCTACATTACACCGCCACGGCTGATGAGGTGGCGGAGTACGTTCGTCAGAAGACCGGCTTCTCGCTGAGGGTGTTCCAGCTGTGTTCGCGCCACTATGTGCACTTCAGCTCGTTTGTGGTGCGCGTGCCGCGGCCGTTGCAAGAGACCATCGCATGTGCTGACTTCTGGCCGAAGGGTGTCGTGTTTCGACGGTTCCGGGGCAACCTGCCGAATCCTACACCGGAGACGACGATGCAACGGGGCCACGCCGTTTCGTCGCCAAAATAGATATATTATTCTTACGTTTCATGACGCATTGGTTTTTTTACTGTAATGTCATGTTAACATGTATTAATAAATAAATAAATAAAATAGCTACGGCATTTTTTCTCGGCGAAGCTAACTGTTCGATAACTTTGTCTTCAAGCATACTCTCTCCAGATATGTTTGGATTGAAGAGCTTACCTTAGCAGGGTCTGCTAAAGAGTTGTCTTGTTCACGGCATTTTGGCTGACCGAAGTTATTTATTCGAAATTCATCTTTAGGCATGCCCTTTTTAGATATGATTAAATTGAAAATCTTACCGTAGCTAGGTTTGCTAAAGAGCTTGCTCATGTCCGCGGAGTTTTTTTTCGGCGAGATGATTTGCTCGATGGCATTTTGATTTCCCCGTAGCTGCGGGTATGAGTCTTGGTACTGTTGCGCCAAGTTTGCAGCCTGGCGATCTGAAAAAAAAACTAAGTTTACAGTCGCAGTCTATGCTATACAGGTTGTCCCAAGACTATGTGACATGAAGGGAAATTACCTCAAATATTGTAGATAGGATATTTTGTTGTAAGGAGACTTTATTTTGATTTAAAAAATAATTGTAATTTTTCAGTAAAATATCCTATTTACAATATTTGAGGTACTTTCCCTTCATATCGCATAGTCTTGGGACCTGTATAGAGTACAAGTTGGTAGAGATCTACAAGAAACTAATAACCAGCATCGGGTGCTGACTAAAACTCCCAATAAGTACCTATAGGTTTTTTAGTACTTATGGACGATACCGCGATTCATGATAGACACAGTGTATCCGTACGATTAAGTAACGATCTTTCTTTATATTTTTACTTCTGGTTCAAATGATCTAAGAACTAGGGAATGCAATACCCGGTCAAATATGAACCCCGGATATTACCCGACTCTAAATAAAGTCAATCACCCGGGTTTTCGGGTTTCGGGTACCCGGGTTGCATTACCTACAATGAACTTGCTGGTATTGCCGGCCGTGTTAAGTAAGATAAACCAGCATGTGATGTTTTTTCGCGTTTGCTTTAAGGGGTAATCCATCATTTTACAGAAAATCATTTCACCGATTATCGTTTCCTATAACACTATTCGCAGAATTTTATTATCACATAAGAATCATTCATCGAACTCTGTTAAATCGCTCATACATTTGCTCGAATTACCTTTTACGGAAGAATCGATTCATCGAATTTTACTTCATTATTTTATTTGTTGATCGACATAGTAGTTCATCGAACCGCTTTTACTATAATTTTGGTCTAACTTAAGTTTCAGTACCCAAAAGTCTTATTACATAGAAAATCGTTTCACCTGTGTTACTATATTTGATAATACGTTTCAATAACAGTACATTTTAACGCCCTATTTGAAACGAACTGCTACCAGAAAAGTAGGTTAGGTTAGGTTTGAACTGCGACCCCAAACAAACCGAAATGCTGCCAAAAAGGTAGGTTAGGTTAGGTTAGGTTCTTATAGTAGGTTTAGGTCGACCCGGGTCAGTAGGTTAGGTTGATTCATTAAAAAAAGGGGCCGTTTGGGGAAATAACTTCAATCAAAAACATACAGGGCCTGAGCGACAAAGGGGGGACGGGGGGGCGGAGCCCCCCACAAGGGGGGCTCGGGGGGCCAAGCCCCCCGCATTAAGAAAAACTCAAACCATAAGTTCAATTAGGTTAGGTTAGGGTTCGAACTGCGTCCCCCAACAAAACCGAACTGCTGTCATAAAAGTAGCTTAGGTTAAGTTGGAACTGCGACCCCAAACAAACCGAAATGCTGCCAGAAAGGTAGGTTAGGTTAGAGTAGGTTTAGGTTAGGTTTGAACTGCGACCCCAAAGAAACCGCGTCAGCGGGGCGTCGTCGACACGCTGGCGGGTCATGAGAATGTCAAACAGTTAGGTACAAAAAAGAAAAATCCAGATTACAAATTAAATGCTTTACAAATTAGATGCTTTATGAAACATTTTTCGTGGCAATACTAATATATGGAACGTACCATCTGTGAATCATGTTTCGATAAATTAATACTACGACTAACTAATTATTCTATGAAAGGTAAATTCGATGAACAGTTAAGCTACGATTTGAGACAAATTCGAAACGATTTACGATGAATAGTTGATCGATTATTCGAAAAGAAATGAATTGATGATTATGTGATTAGAAAAAAATATGAAATGACATTCGTGGAATAGTTTTCGGTGATATGAAATTCGATGCCAGGAAATTCAATACAATGATAGACACCCGCTTTAAGGCGGCCAATGTTATGATTTTATTTATTACCTTTAAAACAAAACGATACACGCATATTTTTTTTGAATTACTAGGTTGTTTTAACTCGGATTCTGAGTCAAAATACCCGGGTTTTACCCGACCCTTAAAAAAGTCGGTTACCCGGGTACCCAGATTATCGGGTACCCGGGTTGCATTCCCTATTAAGAACTAAGAACTTCAGATAAAAAAAAAGTATCTAAAAAAGTCTTGCTAAACAGTTGGGGCATGACGCAAAAAAAATATTAGCACGAATACAATGTAAAGCTTTGTATTGTTATTGTTTAGTTAGTGAACTCATTTTAAAATATCCTCACGTATTAAATGGTGAAGAAAAACCAAATGAACCTCCGAAAAATGCCTATTAGACTGATACGCATCAAAAAACAACGATCGAAACTTACTAACGATTAATAACATTGTCTCCGTTCGACTACCGAGAAACTTTAAGCAAGTTCGGAATCCCAGTAAGCTCCGTCAACTTGTTATTTAATTAGTATCCGAAGAACCCATACAATCGATGTTAATGTCAAAATTTCATATTTCCTAAAACAGAGGACGCAAGCCGCGCCTCCCCGACATAAAGAACTGTAAAATCCATGCAATTTGTACCTACTTACCCTCTGCTCTTAGCGTGTATATAGGTACTTATCGATTTATCGCAAACACGAAACCGTATTTCAAAAAGTCAAGTCGGGAAACGCCAAGCGATTATGCCCTGTAGATAGTCACTTTAAGGATCCTTTTGCCGTGGCAGTGCATGTGGCATGTAGGTTTTCTCGGCACGGTGTTGTGTAAAAATGCCGTCTTGTGGCAGGCCCGCCGCCCCTCCAGCGACATTTTTTAGGGAGGGGGCCACCCGTGGACGCTCGAGTCATTTCGTTGTCATCCAGGGACTTTTTGCGCGAACGCGCGAGCGTCGGCGTCGACAATACCGTTCAGTATTTTTATTCTTTCCGAGAAAATAAAAAAAAAATAGAGAAAATGATGAACAATGCCGCCCTTCGGCGAGATTACCGCCATCAGAAAATGAATGCTTTGTTAGATCCGTCCGGAATGTTTTCAGTTACGTTATTCTTGTTGTCTCCATTAGACGATGGGTTTAGCTCGGCATGAAAAGTTCTCGGATACGATTGTCCCGTTTCAATCCTGGGATGGTCGTAGCTTTTCGGGGTTTTGTTCGAGTAAAAAAAGAAATACGGCTAGTTAATTGTTCTCTTGGAATGCTGATGAAAATGCGTATTTTGCGAAGGAAAATATACATGAAAAAGAGAATGCGAGCGTAACACAGAAGAAAGAAATAGTACAAGGTTGATACATAAGGAGCTGCGTATACTGGTCGGGCTGTATTTTCTATTGAATACCTGAGGAAAACTTTTATGCATTGTCCAGAAAATATTCGTATTTCATTTTTCGACGGCAAAAATGTTATTAAGATTTACACATAATCACATTATCTGCATACAAACATGGAATGAAAGCGGGAAAAAATATTCTTGCTTACGAGTATTAACCGTCATTGGCGTGGCATTCATAGAACCCGATTCCTATTTTAATGTAGGTATCTTACTGCCCTTGAAGGAAAACTATACCAAATCTACTCTGGCCTAACCTAAGGAAAAAGGCATGTACTTACATACATTTTCGCTTGTATGAAAATCCCCGGGAGCGCTAGGCATGTAAAAGGAGGCTGCGATATTACTTAGCTAACTGGGCATTTCTGTGTTTCGTTGCACCCAATTAAGAAACTGTTAGCGTGAAGTTAAATTTTGTCTTTTGGTAACGCACTTTTACAATGCTTAAAATAAAAAAAATGTAGCAAACAGTACACATCTAACAATATTAAAGTAAAGATTAGATTTGTACTGTTTGCTACGTATTTTCTTATTTTAACCATTGAAAAGGTGCGTTACGCAAAAGGACGAAAGTTAACACCACGCTAACAGTTTCTTAATTGGGTACAACGAAAAATAAAAGTGCCCAAGTACGTCTTCAAAATCTTACACTTATACTGTCAAGGATTGCACACAAACCAAACCTAGTCACATCTTATATAGTCCCAATGAATTTCGTTTTTTTTTGGCTTTCCCGTTGTGTAAAAAAATTACACGTGATGTCTTCTCGGACCCCCCTCCCTCCCCCATCGTGATCATTCGTGATATTTTTCTGACCCCCAACCCCCATAGACGATCACATGATTTCTGGACGAGCCCAGAATAGAATAATTCGCCATACACACTGCCACGCACCTTTTCACGCCATTTAGAAATCTTTTATCTCCGGAATAAAAACAACAGATAGAGCGAGTATGCAATAGTTCTTCGTTTATAATATTAGTTTGGATTTTAAGACCTAACCTAGTTCTGAACTCACGTAGAATTTTAGGACCAAATCTAGCTCTGGACTCAACCCCAAGGCGGCAGCATCAAAGGCGGCGGCACTCAACCGACCAAAGCTCGCGTGTAAATCAAGGCCTCAGTGTAAGCTGACACCCATACAGCCATACAGCGCCATACAAATCGGCAGCCGCAAAGCCTTGTCGCCGCCAATCATATCATGTGGTATAAAAGGAATACAACGCAATACACCTGTGCGGATTCGGGGGTTCGAATAAGGCTTGAGACAGGGATTTTGTGGGATATTTCATGTGTATCCCTACTATCCTTTTTAATATTATAAATGTGAATGTTTTGTGAAGATGTATGAATGTTTTCATCACACTTGCTCGAAAATGGTGTCACGTAGGTTCTGCGGACCGTAAATGACCTATTACGCCCTAGGGCGTAATGGTTTTCTTTTTAAATTTGAAACGCTGGTTCTGTTTTAATCTTATTTGTCATTTTCAAAGGAAACGCTAACTTACGTTTTTTAACTTTTATCACTGAAATATTTATTTAAAGAGAACTGTTATTGCAAATACATGTAAACACATATTTCTATAACATTATTAATTAAATGTTTAAATAGTGTATTTCAGTATTTTGCAAATATAAAATGAACCATTTTAGATCTTTACCGCTATGGTTTCCGAACGTGACATGACGTTCGCATTGTCTATGGATATATTTCACTAACGTCACTGTCAGTTTTACAATTTTATTTAGGTTAAGTAAGGTTATTTTAATCAGATTTCCTCACAAGTGTGATGAAAAACATTGTGTGTGCCACGGGCGGTAAAGGAATTACAAACTAGTGTTGTTAAAGCCCTCGGCTTCGTCTCGGGCTTATAACAAGCACTCGTTTGTAGTTCTTTACCGCTCTTGATACACAATGTTCTATTGTTGCTCAAGAGGCAATTAGGTGGTAGGTATATTTCAACGGGAATAAATAAAATAAATAAAAATAAATAAATAAAAAAAATATTAGGGGACAATCTTACACAAATCGAACTAGCCCCATAGTAAGCTCAATAAGGCTTGTGTTATGGATACTAGACGACGATATATTTAATAGATACAAATACTTAAATACATAGAAAACATCCATGACTCAGGAACAAATATTCGTGCTCATCACACAAATATATGCCCTTACCGGGTTTCGAACCCAGGACCTCCAGCTTCGTAGGCAGGGTCACTACCAACTAAGCTAAAGCGGTCGTCAAAAGCGGGAATCAAACGAAGACGGTCAAAAATACAGCTGAACAATAATCTTATTTTTTTTTCATTCTATTAGCTTTAAGAGTTCTTTTCTACCAGAGATGTGCTATGAAGCTATGCTTCGAGGATGTGAAAGCTATCCGTTTCCATCACTGCTATGCTTTGTGGATCAATGAATATGATTGGTGGATACTGGATATCAACACATTCATTTCTTACTAAATAACGCGGTAACAAATTGATGAACTATGATTGATGATGATGAAAGTTCCCATACAAGGCGGCCAAGTTTTGGATTGAAACATATCTTACTTTTATCCCAGTACCTATCTTTACCGGGATAGCCGGTATTTTGCAAAAACCCCGAAATAGCCCAATATTTCGAATTATTTTATGATTTTTATGTAGGGCTCAATAATGCATTTAAGTAATGAATTTGTATTTAGTAGATTGTCCGATTAAAAAATAAAATAATAAACCAAACAACGAAAAGAACGGAAAAAATACCGGTATCCGACCCCTGGATAATAGTATGATAAAAGTTTCCTTAGGATATAACATAGGTGAAGCCGCGAGTAAACGCTAGTTTTAAAAATGATATTGAGAATATAATATAAGTCTTATTGAGCCCTATATATCCCTGAAATTTTAGGTTTTTAAGGACTTTATAGGCTAAAAACTAACTACGTTTAAAATTTGGAGCTTGTAGGTCTGCTACAAGTACCTTAGAATTATGATGATCCGTGAGTGAGTTAGTCAGTCAGTGACAAAACTAAGGAACTTTGACATCATGTTAAAAACTATTGCATGTCAATGACATGCAATAGTTTTTAAACTACACGTTCAAATTGAATGATATTGAGAATATATATAAGTCTTATTGAGCCCTATTATATCCCTGCAGGGTTCTGGCTTTAGCCAGTACAAAATTACGGGAGGCTGAAAATGGCCTGAATGGCTTCGAGAAAAGGATGGTACGGCCGTGCCTTTGTTGTGCTCGACTTGGCGGGGGCACTGCCGTGCGTCCAGATTTTTCCATTTCATTTGGTGGTAGAATTAATTATGCCATTATTATCAATGTTCAAATCTGCTAATAATATTGACTGAAACTGAAGTTGACGGTGTGCAAAGTAGGTCGCTGCCACTTGTTTTTAGCACGCGAGGTTTCCTTCTACCTCGATATATTTCTATGGTTCTACTGCTGTACTAAGGCCATTAAATGCCCACAACCCCCTATTGCTTCTAACAGTCCTAACCTTCTACCAGTCGGCTACTAGGCTAAATCAGTCCTTATCGAAAATAAAACCACATGAATGCATGGACAAACATTACCCTCTATTGACCTAAAACCCTGTATAATTCTTTAAGAAGCCTCATATTGCGACTATGCTTGAATTCAAATCGGAAACGAACCGTAGCGTGACACCACTTCTTTCCGATACCGTGCGCGGCCCGCGTTATCGAAAAACCGTTTCGTGTCGTCGCCGCATCGAATAACCCTTTATCAAGATCGGGTCGCGTTGGGACGTCGCGAACCTCATTACCGAAGAAAAATTATTCATTATTCAATTATTCATCACGATACCTTCGGCATCTTGATAACGCAATCGGATCTGATTAAAAACGGGTTTTGTGACGTATAAATATGAATGATCGTTTGTTTTTCGTTTCGCGACGAAAATAAATGTAGGTACAGGATAGGTATAAAAAACTTAAGTAAGGGCTTTTACGATTGCATGTGTGAGTAAAGTCTTCGGATAGGCATTCCATTTATGAAATTTGTATTATGACGTACGGTTTCCAAACTCATTATTTGCTTAGCTTACGAGTTTGATTAACCTTTCGTTTGTTAGACAAAAATTTGCTTATGAAATTGAAACTTGAAGAAATTTTAACATAAGTTTCAAAGGCGCCGTCCTGATCAGAGCCTAAGAATACGAAGGGTTAATTCTGTCCACCTATAACTGGTAACTGATTAATGGTGATTAATTAATAAGTTCCTAATTTTACTAAATATTACCTACATATTTACCCGACTGCGACGAAGCCCAAAGGAGGGTAATGTGTTTGACCTGTATGTATGTATGTCCGTTCCTGTGTCCGCTCGTAATTACTCAACGGCACAACTGATTTTGATAAATGATACATCATTGGATTCGTCTTGATGGCGCGAGTGTCACTGGGTATGAAGTTCGTTAAAATAAACAAAATGGCGGATTTTATGCACTTTTAAAGTGCACCGCGGTCGGGTTTTTTGTAGTAAAAAAATTTTTTTACTTGTAGATTTCTTGATCCTTGACCTAAAAATTGGGTTTGGTGCTGTTCTAAGTGCTCTATAAGACGTGATGTCTGTATAGTAACGCAGAATCGTGTTTTGTCGATATTTAAGCAGATGGTTAACACTTCGGAATTACGATATTATGATCACTAAACTATTGGCAACCTTATTCAATTCTTTGTAGTGACCTATTTAATAATAGTACATTACACAACTAGGGTGCTAATACAAAGAAAGGGCGAAATCGCAGATGTTTGCGGCCCGAGCCGCAAGCGAGGGACGTAAATATGCGATCGAGGGCTTTCTTTGTTACCACCCGTGTTATGTACATCATTTTATGTCTACATTTGGCCAGAAAGCGGCTTTTTTCGTACGCGCAGCGTGCGGAAAAAGCCACTTTATGGCCAGGTGTGGCATAAAAATCTATATGAAAAAGGCCGTATTGTCCTCATCTAGAAATCCATGCATTGTTGGTATTAGATTATCTTGTTTGTTAGCTAGATCAGTATCAAAAAATGTAAAATTATCAATCTAACCTAATCACCCAATGGTGGATCTATGATCGTTTAATTAAAGTAAACCCACGACTAAAATATACTTCCATCCTTATTTCAGCGCTAATTCTTTCGGAGAACAAACTAAAATGTTCACAATTAAATTCAGAACATACCCAAGTAGCACAGCTGGGTGGGAAATAGCTCGTATATCATATCTATTTAGGTACTTAAGTGAAATATATAGCCATGACTAAGTTCTATATAGGTGGAAAGAACCCTTATGCAACCAATATAGAGCCACGGGGAGAAAAATTGCAGCCTATTTTTGGTTCTATATTGAATCCATAAGAGATCTCACGATTACCTTAAGTGGCAATTAGAACTATGGGTGAAAGTTATGCGCAGTGAACGACGATTTTTATTGGACGATTTTAGGTTCTAAATTGAATCCATAAGAGATCTCACAATTACATTAAGTGGCAATTAGAACTATGGGTGAAAGTTATGCGCAGTGAACGACGATTTACTGAACGATGAATATTTCAGTTCAGTCAATGAGTGATAAATGGGACGCCAAAGTTCTTTTGAGTGACGTGGCAACAATTAAGTCGGTACGTTGTGTTTTTTTAAAGTGAATGTGATCTGCCATTTTAATTTTGGATTTATACATCTGTTTGGTAACTGATTAAAACTTCACGTTCAGGCATTGAAATAAGCACGAAATTCTTGCGAATGTTTTTTTACCGTGAAACTATAGTATGGTTTCTTTGTAAATTTCGATGCGCCCTTGATTTGATCAGGAATATTTAAAAAGAGAGTGTTAAATCATATAAGGAATTGATACTGATAAGAACTAAAACTGTAAAAACCTGACGTAATGATTGTAGGTTACGTACAATGTTAAAGTAACATCGTCACAACTATCAAAAGTCTGTGATTATGCGTCAGTGTAATAAAATTCTGTTTAAAATAAATCATTTTCAAGGACTCCAATTTGTAAAGATGGCGAAACAAAAAAGATCTTACAGTGTTTATTTCTACTTATTTGTTCTCTATTTGAAACTATCAGGTCTGAAAATCACTTATTTGTATCTTGCGAGTGGCAAAGCAGTGAATGCTATTACGAATACTAATTATTTTCTCTTTTGTAGATCGTCCAGTGCTCGTGAATTAGGCCCAAGCAGCACATTAGTGAATTTTGCAGCTTATCTTATAGCTTTATGTTCTAAATGAGTGGTTTAACAGTGTTTGACTACACTTATAGCTTTAAACACAACTCAACCTTATTTACGAGTTCATCCTGTCACTTATAGTTGCTTAGGAACGTTTTTTGTTTCTACTTTATTACTTATAGTTGAGTAAAGTCGATTTTTCTACTTAAAGTTGCATGCAGGTTGTAATTGTCACTGAATAAGAAGCAATATTGATATATAAGGCCCTAAAGTTACTTATGAGCCACTTTTATATATAAGTGGGAACATACCCTTATTTGGAACTTTTAATTCGAAATTACTAGTATAATAGAGTAGTATATCACCAACAGTGGCTAAAGAGATAATTTTACGGCCCTTTTGGAACCTAAAGTGATTGCAACTTTAAGGCCTAGAAGGGTCGTAAAATTATTTCTTTAGCCACTATTGGTGATATGGGCTTTTTTATTTAAAGTGCGTTCTCAACTGACAGTTACAGAACTGACGGTTAGTGTCAAACTCCATACATTTTGTTACGAACTGACAGGTTAGACGGTATTTGAACATAGCTTAAGTTTTGCCTAACCGTACATTTTAAAATAGAAATGCCCATATACTACTCTATTATACTAGTCATTTGGAATTAAAAGATCCAAATAAGGGTCCTAAGGGGAAGGGTAATTTAGCAGCTTATGTTATAGCTTTATGTTGTTCTAAATAAGTGGTTTAACATTGTTTGACAACACTTGTAGCTTTAAACACAACTCAAATTGTATATGAGTTCATCTTGTCACTTGTAGTTGCTTAGGAACGTTTTTTGTTTCCACTTTATTACTTATGGTTGGGTAAAGTCGATTTTGCAACTTAAAGTTGCATGCAGGTTTTAATTTTCACTGAATAAGAAGCAATAGTGCTATATAAGGCCCTAAAGTTACTTATAAGCAACTTTTACATATAACTGGGAGCATACCCTTATTAGGAACTTTTAATTCCAAATGACTAGTATAATAGAGTAGTATATCACCAATAGTGGCTAAAGGGATAATTTTACGACCCTTCTAGGCCTTAAAGTTGCAATCACTTTAGGTTCCAAAAGGGCCGTAAAATTATCTCTTTAGCCACTATTGGTGATATACTACTCTATTATACTAGTCATTTGGAATTAAAAGTTCCAAATAAGGCTATGTTCCCACTTAAATATAAAAGTGGCTCATAAGTAACTTTAGGGCCTTAAAATATCACTATTGCTTCTTATTCAGTGACAATTACAACCTGCATGCAACTTTAAGTAGCAAAATCGACTTTACCCAACTATAAGTAATAAAGTAGAAACAAAAAACGTTCCTAAGCAACTATAAGTGACAGGATGAACTCGTATACAAGTTTGAGTTGTGTTTAAAGCTATAAGTGTAGTCAAACACTGTTAAACCACTCATTTAGAACATAAAGCTATAAGATAAGCTGCAAAATTCACTAATGTGCTGCTTGGGTAAATAAACAGCTTGAGATAAGTTTAAAACAATATTTGTTCTGAACTACAGCGCTGGTAAAAGTACAAGCGGCTTTAAAAATGAAAGTAACAACAACTAATGGGATTTTTCGCGAAATACCCAGCTTATATTTAAGTTGTGAAACCTCAGTGAAAAATTCACAACTTTTACAGCATTTTAATATATACCTCTAGTTAGTTTTTTTTTAGAAATTATACTTGTACATTTTTAGCTGGTTATAAAGGATTTTGCGCTCAAATGTTAAATTTTCTAGGCGACTATGCGGGAGGTATTCAATTCGATGTCTAATCGGGAAAGTTTAGAAATAATTAAGATAGCTTTGGGTTCTAGGTATGGACATCACTGCTCAAAGGTTAACTGGATTTAAGGAGATCTCCTTAAAGGGATAACTTCGCCTTTGTACATATACCGTTATTTTACAATCTTGTACTCTGTTTTGTCTTATTTTGTGCAACAAAGTGTTTACATACATACATATTAGGTCCCCATAGAAGTAAAACCGAATAGAATGAAAGCTTTTCGGTAGGTAATTGTAGTACGGATTTGAAATTACCTAAGAATAATTAAGATGAGATAATGGGAGCACAAATCGTATGCCACTTTACTTAGGTAGATAAGTGTCAATTCATTTGTAAATAAAAATAATAACTATCTAAAAATTCTGCATTGCAATTTTCTTCATATACACCGCGGGGATTTTGGTCTTAGTTTCAGTTTCAAACTGGGTTCAGTTACATTTCTAAGATACTAGCGCCGTTCTGATGGCAAAAATAATTCTGGGTGCTCATTAACATTTATTATTAACATTTTCGGCGTGACGATTGTTCCATTACGTTTTTACATCGAATTAGTTGGTAATATTTAACATGAATCAAATGAAGGCGACCAAAAACATATCTGAACCTGAATCGTTGGTCATAATCTTAGTATGTGTTTAAGATAACTGTGA
Source organism: Eudemis profundana (assembly GCA_947034925.1). Classification (NCBI taxonomy): domain Eukaryota; kingdom Metazoa; phylum Arthropoda; class Insecta; order Lepidoptera; family Tortricidae; genus Eudemis; species Eudemis profundana. Next base: position 12,836,604 of record OX344812.1, read on the forward strand.
ATCCTATCCTTCTAATATTATAAATGTGACAGTTTGTGAAGACGTTAGGAGGTTTAAATGTAATAAATAACGCGGTAACAGTCAATAGATTGAGACGAAGTATATCATACAGGTATACCAAGTTTTAGATTTAAACATACAATATTTATCATCCCGGTAAGGAATTCCATTGAGATAATAACGAGAATAACGCAGATGAAGTCGCGGGTAAATACTAGCTAAATAACTAATACATACTAGTCCATATTATATTTGTATTAAACTCACACTGTACAGAACATTTCATTGCCTACGAGAAAACTGATAACCAATAATTAGAACAATCACTAAAAGTACCTTACAATTGGATCGAACAAAGGGCCGGGTACAAAGGTAAGGAAATAGCCAGTTTCGGGAGAGGGAGCGATATTAGCCAGCCACAATGCCGGTAAAAACGGATGTGTCAATAATTAACTGAACGATCGGTGCCCGCGGCCATCGGGGCGCCCGGGTATCGGGATACACTGGACTGAGATGGGGATCAAGGTTCTGTATAGCCGTATTTATAAACATGGCCGGGACTGACTCATTCCGCGATTCGGTTCCGCGGTAAGTCTTGTCGTTTGGAAGCGGCAAAAGATTAGGCGTTATGCGATAGAGAGAGATGGTCGGATGCGGGTCAAATCCGTCCGCTCATCCGACGCGAACGGCAGTTTTGTTAGCGAGAGAGGCTTCTGTACGTAGTAGGTACTAATTCTTATTCTGTGGTATAAGTTATTTGGGTTGTCGTTTGGCTGAATGGTGAGAACCAATGCCATGTTGAAAGTAAATCCAATGGTGTTCAAGCGTTAGATTATAATGGGTGTAACGACTAAAAAAAACTATTTTGTCCGTCAGTTAGATTATTAAAAAATATTGTACACGTATTTTTTCTTTTGTTTGACAAACAAAAAATGACGAGGATAGAGTGCTTAGAAGTTTCGAGTGACGTCACTCCTAGGAACAATTTTCACCTAGAAGTGACGTCACAAGCCCCCACTCCAGAAGTTTGATGATCTATAACTTGGTCGATTTTTAATATTTTGATAAACCAAAAAATACGTGTCCCATATTTTTCCATAATCTAACGGGAAATTATAAGTCAAGCCGCAGATTTATTTCTTGGCCACGTGCTCAAACTTCTCATTTTATAACTAAGCAACGGGAAAATGAGATAGCCTCTAATAAATTAATTCGTCTCTTTTACAACGCCAACTAAATATTCTTTAGAAAGCGTCAAACAAAGATCAACAATTATCTTAACTTGCCTTCTTGTTTATATATTGCCACCTAATTTACTAACTCAGCCATGGATTTTACATTTCATCACCATTTTACGTTTTACGGCTTCAACACAAAGTCCTCAAAAAAATATAATTCAAGCTTCCATTGACAACATCATTTATTATAACTTAGCATGTAAAATAATTCATCATATTCTGTTATCGAGAAAATAGCCACTTCAAAATTTGGCGCGAGTGCGCGAGACGACAGTGACCGGCCATTTGCACCAATCAGAGAGCGCCATTCATGTACCGACGAGTTAGTCACCAGGGTTGCCAGACGTACGAGGTTCCTTGTACAAATACGAGATTTGTGGTCTGCTGTACGAGGTACGAGGACACTATTAGGCTCGTACGAAATTGTACGAGGTTTTGGGTTAGGAAGCTTTTTTACCATTTCCACATACAAAATTTCGTTAGACTCTGTGCGGAAAGAGAATAGGATTTAGATTGGGGGGCGCTGTAATGCTTTTCTAGGTATTCCCTTGACTTGTCTAAATTTTTTTTGTCTAATTTCAGTTTGTCTAACAACTTTTACTATAATGAATTTTTTGTCTAAAGTCAATATGTATAAATTCATTTTTCATAATTATTGTTTTGTCGAAACTCGTTTTACCTAAATTATCATTTGCATAACTCTTGTTTTGTCGAATATTATTTTATCTAAAACTCACTTTGTCGATTCTTATTTTAACTAATCATTATATAGCCGAATATCATTTTAACTAAATTTTTTTTGTCTAAAATAAGCGTGTTTTGTATGGGTAATTTTTCTCTAAATTTGATAATTACCAAGATAAATGACGGATTGTAAAATGTAAAATTTTCAATGATGGAATATTATGTATACGATATTAGCCTGCGAAAATCCGAATCTAGGGCTCTCGCTGGTTAGGACGCGTGCCGACACAGCGCGCCCTGAGTGTTTTTATAAAGCCGGAGGCGTGGAGGGAGAGCAGCCCTCGCCCGCCATGACGAAGCGCGGGAACGAGTGAGGCGAGCGGCTGAGGCTGGTCGCCGAAGGCGACCAACAAGCCGAAGCTGCGGAGCCGAGCGAAGTGACCGTGCGCCGTCATGCAAGGGCGGAAGGGCTGCTGTTCCCGCAGCGCCGGAGATACGGAAAGTCACTATTGACATTAAAAACGAGCTGCTACCAGAAAACTGTGGTGTGCGGATGTGTTATGCGCTCCGATTTAAAGTCATTCGTCGAAAATTTTACAAGTGCTAGAAATTTGGTTGGTTTATAACAAAGGGGCCGTTGGGGGAAATGACTTTAACAAAAAACTTAAATAGGCTGAACGAAAAAGGCGGCCAGAAAGCGGCTTAAAATAAATAGCGCCATAAAACTTTTATGTTAACCTTTTTTGGTGACGGTTTAATTTCTTAAATTACTTTATGCCACACCTGGCAATAAAGTGACTTTTTCCGCACGCTGCGCGTACGGAAAAAGCCGCTTTCTGGCCAAGTATAGACATAAAATGATGTACACAACACGGGAGGTACTAAAGAAAGCCCTTGATCGCATATTTACGTCCCTCGCTTGCAGCACGGGCCGCACACTTCTGCGATCTCGGCCTTTCTTTGTATTACTACCCTAGTTGTGTAATGGACTAATTTTATGTCTCTCCTCAACAGTTTCTAGGTAATATTAGTGGCCAAAATTTACTATTAGATGACAATTTTAGCTAAATTTTGACGATTAATTAATGTGGGTTGAGTTATATTTTAAGCGTACTGAGTTAAAAAATTAGGAGCTAATAGCATATCTTTTTTGATGGCATATATTAAGATTTTAGATGTCTACTGCTTGAATGCATGTTACAAGTTTAGATGCTAAAAAATAACCACCATGCTGAGTTGTATTTAGAGTGGCCTACATAGAAGATAAGTAGTGGCTAAGATAGTATAATTCAGACGCTCGGTAATTGTGGCTGACTTAGTAATTTAGATGGCAATGTAGATTTTTAGAGGCGAATAATGCTATTAAAAAGAAGTCTGTTTAATTAGCACCCTAATCTAACAGACGGACTAAATATAATTATATCGTTTTAACCCAGTCGTCATCCCCATTGTTATAGAAAATGCCTGGACGTTTAGGGTGATGTTAGGATTTTAGTCAGGACATTTTTTTTCATATGGCAACCCTAACGTGCTGGTAGCTGGTCCTCCAGCGGATCATCATCACAGCAACTTTAAAAAAATGATCGTAATATCGAAACACTGGAAAATAATCGATTTCCAAAACAACAGATGCACTATCTCACGTACGATCTTGCTTCAGGCGGGACCCTAAAAAAATAACGAACGCGCATTGTAGTAGGACAAAAGAGTTTGCTCCGCGCTTCGTGTACTGTTTTCGCTCTCCGTAACGCTGGGGTGAAAAATATTACACCCCCGGGCGTAGCCCGATGCACACGCTTGTGCGGTACAATGGGCCTCGTAATCGACTGGCTATGTAGGCTTTATGTATTGATTGTGAGAAGTTGATACAGGTTTTAATAGGGAACAGATCATCATCATCATCAGCCTATATAAGTCCCACTGCTGGGCAAAGGCCTACTCTCGTAGACGAGAGTGAATGGGATGTAGTCCCCACACCCAGCCCACAGGGAACACATAGGTATACATGTTTAACTAGTTTTCACTTGTATTTAAATACTGGAATTTTCCCGCAACTTTTATATTCCTCACTTGAGAAACTATTGATTCCCTATAGGTACCGACTTCCGCCGCCGGTTTCGTCACGCTGTCCTACGTCTTTCTCGGTGTGTCAAACTATGTATCTCCATACCAGACTTCAACTAAATCAGTCAGCGGTTTAAGCGTGAAAATGTAACACAGACAAACATTTTACTTTTACATTTATAAATTATAATATTAAGTTTCGATGTGTGCAAACCGTCATAATGATCTTTCCTTTTACCTTTTCGGATACTAGGCTTACCTTATAAGATTATGAAGTCTTAACTTTAATTATGTAAAATGGTAATCATTAATTGAAAATGGAAATGTATACGTTTTTAAAAATGTCTTGATTGTAATGATTCTGTTTAGATATTTGTGTGTTCGGTGTTATTTGATCCTGTGCTGGTCTTTGGATTGAAGAAAAAAGTAGAAAGAATTGCAAGAGTTCTAGAGCTTGGCCCTTGATGTCAAAATAAATACATCAAAATGAGATCGTGCGCAGACACTAGAATTTGCGAGATGGCTATGATCCTATAGAATATTTTCAGACGAGTGATAAGCATAACATTGCTGAAGTGAGAGGTGTTAAATTGCATGGGTGAATTGATGTACGTACTCGTCATTGGCATAAAGTTTGCGATAACTGTATAGTAGCTAAATACCTATCAAACTTCTCTAGTAATAATTTTCATAATATTTATTTACATTTAGTTTTGTCGCAATTGACAACTGACAGCCGACACAGACATCTAGCCAGTACTTATTACGAACTTAGGTACTAATTTTGTCAGCCTGACGTCTTTTTTTTCAAGTGTCAGATTGAGAATTTAAAAGAATATTTTGGAAAAAATTCACGGAATAAAAATGCAATAGCGGCATTTTCTACATCATTACGTCGGGAAGTATCGCAAAAATATATAAATTACACATCTTTGCAAAACTTTACTTACCAAATTCCGCATGTTCTTACACTTCAATCATGTTTGATGGTACATAGAGAGTAGATAAGAGTATTGTTAACTTGTACCTAACAGTTTCTTTTTGCCAAGTAGGTATCTGATTCGAAACCAGTTAGTTAAGAAATAGTTTCTTTGTTACGGTTACGGCTTAGTTTCGTTCCAAACGAAATTATTTTTTTGACATAGAAAACATTTGCTTTAAGAAACTGTTTTTAGTAAGAGGTTTATTGTGAAATTAGATTAGACAATCGGTAATTTGTTCTTGTAAGAAAAAATAGTCTGTGATACCCATTTATACTTTGAGTCCCAGTTTAAAAAGTACTGTTTTAGCTATGGCAAGAATATTTACTCCGTTTCTTTAATATTAAATAGTTTTAAAAATGCCCTGCTCTAATGGTAAGCAATGATGGAGTCTACGATTGAGTGAGCGTACCTACTCAAAATATGCCTGTGCCGAAGTAATAAGAACAGACAAGTAGTCAAACTTTCTAAGGAGTAGAGAATTTTGAGTTAATCCGCATAATTACAGGATTGTTTATCTCAGCAGTTTAAAATACCGAGCATTAGTTAGTCACGCGTATAAATTACGCTTAGGTCTCCCCTCCGCTCATATACAGGCCTCTGCTCACCATTTACTTATTAATCCTCGCCTACAGTCATTATTCATAAGCAACTTGTTATGACAAGCATCATGTATCGTGCGGGGGAGTTTCCCGTATTTCACGGCTTAGTTGGTAGATACAAAACAAATTTTCTTTGTATGGAGGGTCACAAGTTATGCAATAGGTTCCTCCAATGGTAAAAGAAACAGATGACGACGTTGAGCAGACAACTTATATCACAAGTTTGTGAAGTTTGATATGTTGCCATTTGTGCAAAAAAACTATCAGAGCGTCGATTTAGGTTATTTTTAGGGTTCCGTACTTCAAAAGGAAAAAACGGAACCCTTATAAGATCACTTTGTTGTCCGTTAGTCAAGACCCTTTATCTCGAGAACGCGTTGAGGTAACGAGTTGAAAATAAAACCATATGTTCAGGACTACGGTCCCTTGAAGCTGTGAAAAAAATCAAGCTTCTAAACGTGGAAAAAAGATACGTTTATGCCGCAAAAAACGTAAATTTCGACACTCAAGAAAGCAAAGTTCAAAGGGTACTTGCCATTGAACTAGAACTATGAAATTTGACAAGCATTTTATACTAGAAGTATAGGGGAAAATCTGAAAACTGTACATTTTTAATTAAATCATTAAAAAAATAGACTTTACTAAGGGAATCAAAATTTACAAGGTTAGGTACGAAACGTCGGGACTTAAAATGTAGTAATATACGCGATTTAATCCGTTTAACTTGTTTTATTACTATGAGTGATAATCGCGGAAACCGAAGACAATATTAAGGTTAGGTACTTTAATATAATATATGTAGGTATGTACGTACAACTTTGTACGGAACCGTCAGTGGGTGAGTCCGACTCGCACTTGTCCGGTTTTTTATTTAAATGTTTATTTAGAAGTGTTCCACGGAAAAGTATCGTAAGACTACTTTTTTTATACTTTTGAAAAGTACAGTTAGGAACCTGAATATCGGTATGGTAATAACATAACTTGGTTTTAAGATTGTTAGTGTTTCTTGGCAGCCAATTCGTTTTATTACCATACGTGTTACGCAAGTGGCAAAAATAGTTTACATAAAATGCCCTATTAAGAGACCTCAGGCGTTTGACGCATCAATCGATTTAGGTTGTTTTCTTAATCCTCCTCCTCGCGTCGATTTCCTCATTGCTGAGGGTCGTGATTCCTCCTTTGCAGAGCAATTACGCGTCCAACAGTAGAGCGCCACTTAGTTCTGTCTTTGGCATCATGGCGTTTTCTTAATAATATATTTTATTTAAGTCTACATATTCACAATTAAATCTGAAAGACATAAATGTTGACAAATACACGCACAATCCCGCACACTCCCGCAATTTGTCAGTGCATAATTGCACAGCAAATCCGACCCCCGAGGGACCGAGATTCATACAGCTAATCCAGCGAATAGTAAAAGTGATGGCTCTATTCATTCGGGGATGGGGAGTTAAGGGGGGGGGGGGGGGTCTGAAGCGCTAAAATTTAATAAAGGGGCTCGCCTGCCGATTAATTACGCAGAGGATAGCGAGGGGTATAAGCGTGGGGACATGTACTTCCCTAGGGCGAGATGCTTATGTTCTAGACAGGGTCGGAATAAGGCAGAAATGAGTGCGGGTTATATATGATGTCATCTAGTCTATTGCCCTATATACTACCATATTTTATAAAAATATTTGTGTTATTGAAATATTTTAATTCAATTAATTTACGATTTATACAGGTACCTACAAACTTTCAGTGGCTATGTATGTGACTGCACTACATAGGCATTTTTCATAGTACGAACGTATACAGGGCGTCCCAGTAAATGAGAATGCAGTATTACTTACTTTTAAAAATAAAATAAAGTCTCCTTTCAGCCAAATAATCTACAATATTTGAAGAGCTTTCCCTTCATGTCGCATAGTCTTGGGACGCCATTAGAATGAAAAACAATAAATCAGTGATATAATCAGTTGAATTTATTTATTTCCATTAGAAATAATGTGCGCCGATGCCATATAAAATGCTTTAAAAACCTCGTCCGCAGCTTGTGGCGGCCAGCAGTGGCCGGGATGTGGCCGCCACTAGTGGCACAGTATAACAGCAGTTGTTTTTCTTCCGACAAATGGTAGTACGGGCGCGCGCATGTGTGCACGCCGTGTACCTACGGACGCACCACAGGCAAACATCTACCAATTGCAATGCGCACAACAGTAAGGAGTGCACTCACACAGACGCGAGATCGTGCGTCTGTGTAAATACGTGTCGCGCGCTCCTAAACGGCAAAAGTCGTATTATTTGTCTTTATTCTTTGCTAGTGGCCCAATGTGCGGAGGTTCTTAAGGTCCTTCAGTCTGCCAGACACCGTTTCTGATGCCGAAATAAACCCATACGAGATCGACAAGCCAGACCACACCAACGACGTTGGCAGTGGTTGATCTTGTCTTCTTGCTGTCGGGTCCGCCTCTTGTTAGCTAATGCACTGAACCAAGTATTGTCGCACTTTGTAGCCCTACACCACAAGCCATTTGCTACTAATACGTAGCAAATGGCTTGTGGTGGGCTTGGGTTGACCCTGTTTCATGAAGAACGTGTTCGTTTAACAAACGCCCAATTAGTTATGAGTAAACGCAGACGACATTACGTTGTTAATTATATAAAAATATTGCTTTGCTAATTCGCGATGCGATACCGTGTTAGACAATTAATGCTAGCTTGTTATAACTACTTACGTATTTTTTCATGCATTTACATGAAAAACGAAAAACATCCAAGTAAATATAACAAACTATCACTAAAAATACAAAACTCGACACGTGTTTCGCTTCTCTACGTAACAAATGAGCACATTTACATTTCGTCAGCGGACACCGGACGGTCCACATCTCCAGCTTCTCATGAGGATGCCTCGTAGAGAGGCAAACACGTGTCGAATTTTCTATTTTTGACGGGCTATCACTAATTGTCTAACACGTTATTATATCGCGGATTAGCAAAGCGATATTTTTGTTTAAATTAACAAGGATTTGCGCAAAGTAACGCCTGATTCAATCAATTATTACGATGATTCGATGATACGATATCTATATTCGTACCCGATTTTCGCCTAGTTCGGGGATTTATTATTCATAGCTCTGTCTCATATTGCGTTGGTACCGATTTTGATGTTAAGATCGCTACAAATTAACATATAACTTCAGCTTATCAAAAACAGCTCTTAAGTACTGAGCCGTAAGGTCTTCAGCAGTATATGTAGATCCCGTAATTAAACGTAATTCGTGTGTTTACATTCGAATGATCACATCTTAGACTTTAGTCGAAAAGCGATCTTATTTCGAACATAATAAAATAACGTCGATATTCTAACGATGCGTTAAAGAGAATTTGTAGTTTGTTAAATAGTTCAGGGTGATGAATTTTAATGACTTGTAATAAGGATAAGTTGGTTAATTGTTTAACCCCGCTCGTTATGATAAAAGAGATTTCTTAATGTGATGTTACATATTTTAGTAAAGTGAATAGGTTAGGCATAATTAACCTCGGGGGTAGGTCTGTGTTAAATTCGGTCAAAGTTCTCTTAAATGACATAAAATAATACATATGAATATTAAGCTACTACACTACTTACTATATGTTTCTGACAGCTTTCCTGCTTTTTGAGTTTGTTTATTAATTGAGAATCGCACTCTTTTTTTTACTTTGTTAACCTTACAGCAGTGTTATAACTTATACAGATGAAATATTTATCTTCACCTCTTCGGCTGTACCTAGCCTGTTTCAAAATATGTATTATGTTTATTTTTTTCTATTTCCATTTTTCTCGTCACCTTACCTTTCTGTTCTCTCAAGTGCAGTAATCAAGTCTTTCAAATGGTGTAACATAGCACCAACGTCACATGCGTCAACTTTTCATCAATCTTAGAAAACTGAGCATAAAATTTCTATTTTCATTGCAGAGTTCATCGAAAATATACCTTATTCATAACGCTGTTAAGTTCAATTTAGACGTAGGTATAAAAATAGGCAGTTTCGAAACACTGATATTCTGAAGTCAAGCAGACGATGTTACATACATGTACTACGCATAGTTACGCGCCGTCTGCAAGGGGAGTCACACGCTATGGAGTGGCAACCACTTAGCGCGAGGATGGAAGTACGCCACTTGGGTTCAGTGAGGCTTATTATGCAAAATCCCCGAACAATGTGGCAGTTAGGTTTACATATTGTGCTTTTCGAAGGCTTGGAAATGTTGTTTTTTCTGTACATAAGCAACCGCTCAAATATTTTTTTCCTTAACCACTATTTTGGTCTATGAAAACCCGGACGCTGAACGTACCCGTACTTGGCCCATAAGGTGGTCAGCTGAATAATTTATAGACTGCATGAGATGAGCTTTAAAATATCTTATTTTGAAGATGAACCTGTGATGCCCAACATAAAAATGCACGATGTCCGGGACTGATTTCGATGAAAAGCATATTATAATGCAAAATTTATAGTCTTCTGAAATTATATCCGACAAGAAAAAAATACAAAAGTGACACAACTTTGCCTAGAACTGATAAACAGATATTTTTGATGGATGAATCACATCACAGGGCTGTCGTCCTTGTCCCCCATTGATTATTTTTTCATTGAACTTGTTTCATTCTTTTATGTGCAATAATGTGTTCACATACACATATTATGCATACACAAACTACATAGTGCGGATTGGATGTATTGCACTCTTCACTATAGTTGACTCCCAAATAAACAGACGTAGGTAAATAATGACAAACAGCTAACGACATCTTTTGTGAGAATTGCGAGCGTCACTCGGCGCGGAGTGACTCGTGATCCTGGATGGAGTGTTCCACATCGCTCTTCATTTGCCGGGGCCTCGTCACACTCCAGAAGAGGCTGAGAGCTTGGTGTCATAAGCGGAAGAACATATTTATAGTAAATTGAGCGCCAGGCTAAGAAAGGAGAGGGCAACGGTGACGATCAGTCGAATTTTGTCGTACCTCGGAGATAGTCATGTCTTAATCAATTTGTACGTGATGGTCGTCGTGGTACTCGTGGTGGTGTATTGGTACCATTGTCAGAGGTTATGACTCGAATTAGACCTTCGATCAGATGAACTGATCAGAGTGTCCATCTTGCTCCTATGCTCATGAAGTGGCGCGATAGAGATTGCAATCGGTTATTTTTAGTATGAAAAAAAAACGACTTTAATCGAAACCGAGTTTTTGCCATAAAAAAACGAGTAGCATTCCCTGGGCGTGACGGACAGATTGCGATGGCAAGCAAATCATTCACTTTAAATTCAAACAGTAATAACAATGGCCCTTTGTGAAGTAACGATAAAAGAGATATTATTAATGAGCTAAGTTCTAATCGATTACAAATTCAAACGTTGTAAGAGTGTAAGTATAACTATGACTAGATCGGATATACACTATTTTTTGTTATCTATAACACAAGTGCTAATAAGCATGCCATTGATCGCATTGCTTCGCCACTGTTTTGTATTCTTGGATCCTACTGTTGCTATAAACAAAGCACTGTTTTATTTATTCTACTCAGCAGGGCTAGTACAATAAGACGCGAGTTCATTTATTGCTCAAAACATAATTTATCATCGATCGACTCTCTTGCACTGCATTGAATTGAGAGACAGGTATATTTATTGCGTATCGCGCAGCTGTGTCAGCGACATTTAGTAGCATGTGAGCAACAACTAAGCGCTCCAACAACATGCTACACTCGTTACTGTGCCGCAGCCCTTTAACTCGGCGTATTGTCGCTTAAGTCGCAATTAGCCAGTTCTTGGCTGTCACTCCCGCGAGCGTGTTCTCTTGTTCGATCTCCCTGCTGCTGCTGCTATTTGACCAATATCGTATGCCTTGCCCGGAACGTGTAGCGACGCAACTGGCGACATCTAGTAGCAATTAAGCAACAACTAAGCGCTCCAACAACACGCTACGCTCGTCACTGTACCGCAGCCCTCCAACTCGGCGTATCGTCGTCGTAATTGGCGCTCAAGTGGCAATTAGCCAGCTCTTGGCTGTGTCACTCCCGCGAGCGCGTTTTCTTGTTCGATCTCACTGCTGCTATAATTTGACCAATATCGTACGCTTTGCCGGGAACGTGTAGCGACGCAGCTGGCGACATCTAGTAGCAAGTAAGCAACAACTAAGCGCTCCCACAACACGCTACTCTCGTCACTGTGCCGCAGCCCTCCAACTCGGCGTATCGTCGTCGTAATTGGCGCTCAAGTGGCAATTAGCCAGCTCTTGGCTGTGTCGCTCCCGCGAGCGCTTTCTCTTGTTCGGTTCCCGCTGCACGTATAAAATTTACAGCAGTATAGCAACCTTAAGCCTCCTTCAAACTATCACTAAAGCGTGGTTCTGAATGATAAGAATAGCGTAGACGTCAACTTAAATTTCCATTCTCTACGCTAGTTTTAGAATGTGACGATTCGATACGCGCGATCGAAATCTTTTGACATTATATCGATATCTTTGTATGTTCAGCATGCCTATTGGTTTAAGAAAATTGAGATCTTCAGTCCGAATTAGTGTAGTTTGAAAAGCGGCGCAGGATCTCTATAGACTGCAATGTTTTTTTTTTAAATATATTCTTGCAATACAGTCACGAAGACATTCAGCAAATGGTTAGGGAGTTGCATCTTTGACTTGAAGGGCGAACAGTCCATTGACAGCGGCCATATCTTGTCTATCTCACAAAAGGTCTATAGGGGCTTTCCTCTTTAATCGAGTGAATGTAGATTCGCTTTGCATCAACTGCGTAGCCACAGCCAGAATGTTTGGGTGATTAATTAGACTGCAAGTCACTAAAATCTCAGAGTCTATGGGCCAAGCTAACGTCAGACTTGTCATTTAAATGACAAGTCTGACGACACTTTTTACAGACTTTTGCTTTTATCTCGAAAACGCGTGCAAATATAGAGTTAGTCCACGTATTTGTATAAAATTACGCTACTGCGGTTTTGTATATTACAGACTAGTGTTCCGGTACCTAAACTACTACTTGTGTTGAGTCGCAGGTGCCTTATTTATTTTGAGTTAAAAACTTTGTTTGGATTACATGGTTTCACCGTGCTTCTATTCAGGGAGGTTTATTCCGCTGCAATTGTTTATCGCTGGTGTAATGTAAAATGCAATGGTTGAGTTTATAATACCCGTGAATCTTTTACTTATAGGGCCTTGTGTAAGTCCTAGATATTTAGAAGAGTGTGAAAACTGCACCCTTGGACCCCATGATACAGGCCTATCCCAGTTTGAGGTAAGTGTTACGCAAATTTCTCGATAAATTAATAAAAAAGTCTAAGCGCCCAATGTTAATACGTCAATTGTGTATTGATGTACCTAATTATCATTATATATAACTTATTTCCATTGTAAGTCATGTCACATTATCTGGTATGGATGAAAAAATTATGTTACTTTCCTACTCATATTATATCATGGTACGTAAATCACGTCAATTATGAAAGAACAAGAAAGATAAAAGATTAAAGGACAAACCAACGAATGGATTGGTTGTGAGGTTAAAGTTATGGCGTAGCGGATGCTACGACGTCTACGCCGTAGCACGACCACGCGTCTCACAGTTCTGTCACCAGCGGTTAATTAATCTATTACCTGAGCGTTTTTCAAAAAACTGTACAAATCGACACCTACTTTAATATTGTTTAAATACCTTCTAACTTTCCGTTGCGTCACGAAAAGGTATTGCTTAAAGAATGTACACTTTTTTTTAAAGATGTTAACTTACATACTAGACAGAGACTGCCCGATACTTTGTTCGCGGAGGTGAACTAAGTTAAATGTCTCTTTTTACCCGACTGCCGCGGATCCCAAGAGGAGGGTTATGTGTTTGACCTGTATGTATGTGTAAGTATATATGTATGTATATCCCCATGTATGTGGCCTGTATGTATTTATGTAAGTATGTATGTATGTACAGTTAAGGAATTTAATTTCCTACCCGTTTCATTGAAATGTTGTTGAGCATTCACGATGCATTAAGGTCGAAATATCTATTTCAGTAATAGTATTTAAATGTCAATACGTATTATTTGTCACTGCACATTACAGATAACCTATTTGCGAAGTCATTTGCTCATCTAATTACGAATACGTGTCAGTTGGTGTCAGTGTTAATCGAGAAAATTTTAAAATAATTCCGAATCCAGACCCCGGAAAGTCTACCGCAAACGTCGATAATCTAAATTTCGTTATCTGCGTTCCTTTCACTCGAATATTGCAAGACCGAGAAAGATGGACTTTCTTCGAATTTCGATTCCACGGCTGTCGTCCTTTTTTGGTACCTAGATAGATAGATAGATAGATCATTTATTTCATGAGAAAATAACAGTATAAATTTGTAGTACAAAGTTACAAGCATTCCCGTCATGATCGTCAATATACAAAATTAGAATAATAAAAGTAAAAATGTCATAATTTCAAAATACAATAAAAACAGAATTAGCAAATAATAATCAAACCCTAGTGCCTTGACGTTCCAAATTTCAGTTCACCATGTCAACGTTGTTAATCTGTTGCCTAGTTACTGACAGAAAACAATGCGTGTGATATGTCAAAGTAACGTCGTACTCTAGCTATAGTCTGTTTTTTATTTCCGAAGACAAATATGACAGCTACAAATGTCAAACGTAAAAATAATGTGGCCAGCTTTTAAGAAACAGTGCTGTCCTTTGTTTCGGTTCGTGGTGTAATTATTAATAACCGATATAATAAAAAATACTTTTTACGTTAAAACATATATTTTTAGGTACTTATCGAAAATTAATTACATATAATAACTACATTGTATTCAACCTTTAACCTACTATTGGATAAATAGTGCCTACGTATGTGATTCCGTTGCTTGAAATGATAATGCAGAGAAATAAAGCGGGTTTGGCGTATTTTCAGCTTTGTAAGATAAGTAATGAGTTTCGAATCAAATAAAATGTACCTTTAAATATGAGAAATATGGTGTATTTACAAATATTCTATATCTCCAAAAGGGTGGCATTCTTACCTAAAGTATTGTATCGTTTTGGAACTTCGCGGATTATGCACTCATTGTGCTACAGACAATAATTAAATAAATTAATATCAATAAACATAAGAACCTACCTAAATTTTTGTCGGTAAATACCGGTTGTATCACATCACTATTTATGAGTTGTAAAAAACAGGCAACACATGAAATGTCATTTTTGTCCTCGGAAATAAAAAACAGACTATAGCTCTTATGATGACAGTATGCTATACGATATTGGACCTTAGGTGGGTTGGAAATTAAATTCCTTGACTGTATGTCCGTTCCTGTGTCCGCTCGTAACTACTCAATGACACACCCGATTTTGATAAATGATACATCATTAGATTTGTCTTGATGGCGTGTCACTGGGTACGAAAAATCCAAGTACGAAAAAACTGGGTACGAAAAATAAATGTATTGTCATTCTTTCTTTCTTTCTTTCAAAATCCGAGACAAAAAACAAAAGGGCGGATTTATGCACTTTGAAATGCGCCGGAGGACCTAAGAAAGCATTTTTGCCCAAGCTGAAAGAGAGGCGCTTCGCTCACTCCGTCATCAATTAAAAAAATGATTCCGGTATCCTTAAGTTTTGGGTATAAGAGAGACATTTTGTGATTACCTATTCTTTCACGAACGCTGAAAAGGGTTACGAAACGTCGGGACTTAAAATGTAGTAATATACGCGATTTACGTAGGGACTTAAAATGTAGTAATATACGCGATTTACGTCGGGACTTAAAATGTAGTAATATACGCGATTTACGTCGGGACTTAAAATGTAGTAATATACGCGATTATTGATCCGTTTAAGTTGTTTTATTACTATGAGTGATAATCGCGGAAACCGAAGACAATATTACCTATTCTTTGTCAACTCGAGGACGCATCCTGTAACGTTTTATTTGCCTGTAATTTAACTTGCTCTTACCTCAAATCCAAATACTTCACGGGTAAAAGCAAGGACCTTAAAATAAATAGCCGGAAAAACTTTGCTTATAGATAACTGAAGCACATCTAGTAAGCCGGTCGCTTTGTACTTACGAGTAATATGCACACATCAACCAGCGTAATAGCCTACAACGAGCAGCACTCACACATCAACAAGCGTTAAGCGACCGGCCTATTATTTTAAAGTCCTTGGGTAAAAGGTTTGGTTTAAGTGTCAATGGGTCTTATGGGCGCATAAATACGGCGTACGGTGGCACATAGAAACTCGCCGATCCTTCGTGTCCTGACCTTACTGAATGCGCTACTGGTATCAGCATCAGCACCTGGGTGTGATCTGCTAGCGTGGCGATGGGCGGCTGTGTGTCGGGAGTGTTTGAGATTTTGCTAGGCGATGGATAATAGGCAGTCTAGTATTCCTACATGTTAATGTTAAGTTTAGTTACCCACTGTTACTGTATGTAGTTCCATATGGTGTATTAGTCTTAAGACTGTAATGCTGTGTAACTTAAATAAATAAATAAGCCAAAAAGCTTTTCACCTGTTAAATATGCGATTAATGACCAGACTTTGTCCCAGTTACCAAAAAATAGGTCTAAAATTACCAATAAATCAGAAATATCCATCCCAACATTTCTCATTTAAAATTTAATCCCCACAAAGCCACAGTCGACAGCGTCAAACAAAGTTAATATTCAATAGGGCGAAATTGCGTACAATTCCAATAGTCCGCAAAACAATATCCAAATTCATTTCGGCACCCTCTTACTTATTAAACCTCTGCCATCGACGTGACGCCGACCGCGACAATCGTGCCAATCCATCTATATAGAACCCTATTACATCGACGTATGTGTGATGTGTACACTGTACAGTGTGATCAGCGAGTTGAGTCACAAAAAACAACTTCAAGATAAAATAAATTGTACCTACCGGAATCTCTCGCAAAACTACAGGTATGCAAGTTACAGATCGTTTCCAATGAGTTGGGAAAGTTTTCGGAAATTTCTAGAAACTTTTTTTTAATGTTATAAGTAGCAAAACAAGCAGACGAGCTGCCTGATGGAAAGCAGTCAACGTCGCCCATGGATATCTGTTACACCAAGGGTGATACCTAACTTTCACAAGAATTTCAAGATAGTTTCCATTTTAGAAATGGAATGGAAATTTTGAGAAATTACCGAGACTTTTCCAAGTGGAAAGTTTTTCACTTGGTAGTATTGATAGTAAATAGTAACCGACTATTACCGTGACACGAAACTCTTTGTCCCGCGATAAATACTATAGTCTGTACTTTTAGGTATTTAAAAAAAGGTAAACAAAAAAAACACGTGACTCGGGTCGTTCAGCCAATCAAAGCAACGTTTTGTATCTGTGGCACAATACTATTGGCTGAACGACCCGAGTCACGTGGTTTTTTTGTTTACCTTTTTTTAAATACCTAAAAGTACAGACTATCTCTTGCCACTCAATATACGAGGGCTGATTGAAAAGTTCGCGGCCTGACCATTAAAAAAAAACTTTTTAATTTTTTTCTACCGCCATTTTGAACTGTCATTATTCAGTTCTCATCCCGCGAAATTTCAATTGTAAGACATTGTAAAAATAAATTATACGTCTGATTTAAAAATAAGAGTCAACAGATTTTTCATTATGGACAATTTGGAGCAACGTGCTGTAATTAAATATCTTCATAAAAAAGGATTGACTCCAAAAATAAATTTTTGACGATATGCAGTATACATTGGGGCAATCCTCTCCATCATATACGACAGTAAAAAAGTGGGCAGCTGAATTCAAGCGGGGACGAGTCAATATCAAAGATAACCCTCGCCCCGGGAGACCAACCACTGCGACCAATCCACATAATGTGGCAATTATATGCGAGATGATAATGCAAGACCGACGATTAAAAGTAAGAGAAATAGCTGACATCGTAGGCATCTCCTATGAAAGAACCCAAAACATTATAGTCAACGAATTAGGTTTTTCGAAGGTGTGGGCGAGATGGGTTCCGAAGCTCCTTTCAGTGGAACTAAAAATCACTCGTCTAACAATTTCACGCGACTGTCTCGACTTGTTTGAAGCTGATCCTCAAGACTTTTTGGACAGATATGTTACTATGGATGAGACATGGGTCCATCACTACACGCCCGAGACTAAACAGCAATCAAAGCAGTGGGTTCGTGCTGGATCTCCGCCTCCCAAAAAGGCAAAGGCCATTTTGTCGGCGAATAAAGTCATGGCATCAGTCTTCTCAGTCTTCTGGGACGCAAAGGGAGTAATAATGGTTGACTATCTTCAGTAAGGTACCACTATAAACTCGGACTACTATTGCGACCTTTTACGCCGATTACGAGAAGATCTGAAAGTAAAAAGACCTGGATTGTTGACAAAAAAAAGTTCTCTTTCACCAGGACAATGCACGTGTGCACACGTCAATAAAATCGATGGCAGAAATTCACAACTGGGTTTGAATTATTGCCCCACCCGCCCTATTCGCCTGATTAGGCACCATCGGACTTCCATCTATTTCCAAACTTAAAAAAACACATGGGCGGTAAACATTTTTTTACCAACGACGAGGTCCAAGCTGAAGTGGACACCTATTTTGAAGGCCTGGAGGAAAGTTTCTTCAAAAGTAGTATAATGGCTTTGAAATCCAGATGGAACAAGTGCAAAGAGCTCGACGGGGACTACGTAGAGAAATAAAAATATTAAATAAAATCTTTGGATTTGATTTCATAATTAGGCCGTGAACTTTCCAATCACCCCTCGTAATATGACATTGACAGGTTATGTCGGGCGACAAGCGAAGTCGCGGCCAGTTGTGCTAGCCCCACTTGTAACACAAAGCTTTCTTCACAGGCAAAATTGTTGAAGAATTCGAAAAAAATTGTCGAGAAAAATTGTGTACAACCGGTTAAACTACCTAGTTGGTACTTGGTTTGTTTTCATATTGTAAATATTACAACGTCGACACCAATCAGATACCCCTTGCCGCTTAATATTTCGAAACACTTTTAGGATCACTGAGCCAAAATCGCTAATTACGCAGTGTATTTATGGGAGGCTCTGAAATATGTTTGTCCGATTACGCACTATCTATTTAGACTACTCTCATTCCGAGCTAATCCTTTACAATACAACTCTTTCGCTTAACTCAACGTCCTTATCCAGAAAGATATAGTCTAACGAGCAAACCGTGAAGCCGACAATTTTTTTCGAATTCTTCAACAATTTTGCCTGTGAAGAAAGCTTTGTGTTACAAGTGGGGCTAGCACAACTGGCCGCGACTTGGTTGTACGTTGTTTTGCCTAACAACTTTTTGCCTATTTTCGTTTTGCCTAATTTCATTTTGACTAATATTGTTTTGCATAATTATTCATTTTGCCTAATTTTTATTTGAGTGAAACTCGTTTTGTATAATCCTTATTTTACCTAAATTTATTTCGTCTAATATTGTTTTGTCTAATTTTTAGTTAGTATAATCTACATTTATATAATGTTTGTTTAACATAATTATTTTTTGTCTAACATACATTTTGCATAATTTTGTTTGTTCTATACTTATTTCGTATAATGTTTCATTTAACCTAACCTAACCTACTTTTCTGACCGCAATTCGTTTTTGTTGGGGGACGCAGTTCAAACCTAACCTAACCTACTTTTCTGACAGCAGTTCGGTTTTGTTAGGGGACGCAGTTCAAACCTAACCTAACCTACTTTTCTGACAGCAGTTCGGTTTTGTTGGGGGACGCAGTTCGAACCCTAACCTAACCTAACCTAACCTAATTGAACTTATGGTTTGAGTTTTTTTTAATGCGGGGGGCTTCGCCCCCCGAGCCCCCCTTGTGGGGGGCTCCGCCCCCCCGTCCCCCCTTTTCGTTCTACGCCCTAATAATTTACCCAAGCAGAGTGGCTTTATGGGCTGCTGTAAAAATATTATTTATGGTTTTGTATAATATTATTAGTATTAGACGCAGTTCAAACCTTACCTAACCTACTTTTCTGACAGCAGTTCGTTTTTGTTGGGGGACGCAGTTCAAACCTAACCTAACCTACTTTTCTGACAGCAGTTTGTTTTTGTTGGGGGACGCAGTTCTAACCTAACCTAACCTACTTTTTGCTTAATGTAACCTTTGTATTGAGTTTTTAGACAAAAAAAATTTAGTTAAAATGATATTCGGCTATATAATTATTAGTTAAAATAAGAATCGACAAAGTGAGTTTTAGATAAAATAATATTCGACAAAACAAGAGTTATGCAAATGATAATTTAGGTAAAACGAGTTTCGACAAAACAATAATTATGAAAAATGAATTTATACATATTGACTTTAGACAAAAAATTCATTATAGTAAAAGTTGTTAGACAAACTGAAATTAGACAAAACATTTTTAGACAAGTCAAGGGAATACCAGTTTAACCGGGCAGAAAATTGAAAGAAAACCTCATTTAACGGCACGAGTAAACAAAGGTACAGCGTTAAAATGGACACCATTCAGAATTGTGCCCTACGTAAATTGCGTAGCGATTTCGACTCGGACCGAGGACAGTGCTCAATAATAAAGCCGTCAATAATTGAATTTCCTGGGGAGGCTCACTTTGGAGGCACGCTAAGCTCTTCATTAATTGCTAGTATTAATTCGTCCCCTCCGCTAAGGGCCGCGGGACACAGGAAGATGTAATGCACCCCACAAGCCGACGCTTAAGGGAAGGGTGGTGATTTCAACAGCTTGTTTATGTATTATTTCGTTTTAGGATTTCGCTAGCTTGTGTTGTATTGATATTTTGAAATATTCCGCCTATGTTGAGTGGTTTTATTGGCATTAATCTCTTCCAAGAGAGTTACGAGGAGGTAAACAATTCCCAGTGGTATGTGTAT
Source organism: Eudemis profundana (assembly GCA_947034925.1). NCBI lineage: Eukaryota > Metazoa > Arthropoda > Insecta > Lepidoptera > Tortricidae > Eudemis > Eudemis profundana. The sequence goes on from OX344812.1 coordinate 12,857,054, forward strand.
TTGTATAATATATATCTCTCTCTCTATTGTCCTCTCTTCCACACGTGTATCAAACACGTGGACCGGTTTGTATGCGTTTTTTAATTGTACTCGCTTTGGATCTAAACTTTTATGAGGCTAGCTGGTGGGTTTGTAATTTAGCATATTTGTTATGCATCTAAACCTCGTTATAACTTGTACTGATTGTTACATCCAGTACATTTTTGACAATGGTATGGCTCAATGATCTGTTCTATTCGTAACGTTCCTTCTAAGAGCGTTTAAGCACTTACTTATACCTAATTCTGCTTCGAGATTACATGTTTCTTATGATTCGACACTTCGGATTTGAATCGGATATTAAGCGTAACTGCACTTAAGCCGCAATACGTGGAAAACATTTATATTGAGACAATTGATCGCAATCCCCATCAATTAGCCACCAAGGTGGAATCATTCAGTCGGCTAATGCGTCTTGCGTCATTTTATCTGCGTCATCGTCTGTCAATAACAGTTGGCTGATCGATGGCAATGGAGGAAAAATCTGTATAAAATTCCTGTGACGCCGCAGAGGTTACTGAAGCTTGTTACATCAGAAGTTTTTTTTTTGGTAGGAATTTGAACTGAATTTTTACATGATGACACCACCACCACGCCGTATCAACACTCCCTAAGACCACCACCACCCACATCAGTAGTCACTGTAATGAAGTACCACAATATAGTACCTACCAGTGGCGAGGCGTAAAATATATTCTTGGTAAAGCCGGAGCAGATTTAGATGACTTTTTCTTCAGGAGTAGGTAGTAGATACTCCGGTCACATACCTTAAAAGATAGGCAAGCCGGTGGGAATCGGGTTATATGGACGCCACGCCGCTGGTACCTACCACCAGCACCGTTGCATCTATAGACGCAAGGATCATCACGTGAATGTTGCCGAACCTGTTCACTCTTCTCTTGGAGAGCGTCATATCCCCCCGGTAAAACATAAGTTTGGCCGTATCTAACCGGTATATCGTCGACGACATGCTCTGTCTCTTTCCCTCCATCGCTGTACTGTGACAGGGAAGTTGATGACATATATGTGTCGTTACCGATAGGTGTAACGCTCTATCGCTGGAAAGATTGGAAGCAGATCTGCGTGAGCACTATGCTGTCGCCTTCAGATCGAACAAAATGACGTAACCCTGTGTCAGAGACCAAGACGTCCAAGACTCATTTTAGATCGTTGCGTTGCGCTATTTAGTATGTCGATAACAATACATTAGTAACAGACATTTATTTTATTAATTTATTTACAAAGTGTCACCTACATACGAGAACAGTTGTAAAGATTCTTAAATCCTCGAAGCTTTTCTCTAAGCAATACAGGAAATTGAGGCAATTCTAATACCAGCCAGTGGCGTTATTTACACTCGTCGATCAGTGCACGGTGACCCTCCCGGGCGGGAGGTCTAATCGCAATCGATCCCTCCCCGGTGACGCTGACGCAATATGCCAAGTATTTCATTCTTTCAGAGGAATTCCCGATATTGCACGGGCGCGGGTGAAGCTAGGCATTCAATCCTCTTCTGTGGGAGGCGTATAGCGTGTTTTGTTTTTGGTGGATTCTTTGGAAGTATTTGTTTCATCTAGGTTCTACCATTACAATTCTATCCAGAGCTATGTGCTTTTAATTAAAACCTATACTTCTAAAACCTAAATTTATGTTCATTCATTATTCAGCTACAAGTCCGGTGTCGATCGGATTTCTAATTCGACTTTGCTGAATTCGTTAGTGTTCATCTACCAACATAATGCCAGAAACTTCATGGCTCTAACGCCAACGGTTTAAGAGTGAAGCCAGACGAGCGTAATTATGTGAGTTGTGAGCTGCGTAATTTCAGTTGCAGAAATTCTCGATCAAAACGAGTTTTTCATGTGTCATTTTGCGTCGTCGCCGTGTGAACCAAACAAGAGTTTTGTTACCGAATGTAGCAAAAATTACGCGACTCACAACTCATAAAATTATGCTCGTCTGGCTTTACCCTATGCTGTGCGTTGTAGTCACTGTTAAGAGAAAATGGTAAGGCCGAGAGAATTGAAAATTAGGTATTTGTAAAATGTGTCGCTGTCTCACACTGCCCGCCTCTCCCCCGCAGAGCGCGATAGAGACAACTGCAGCTTGGACCGAAAATACCTTTTAAAATTTCATGAAAAGAACGTTTCGTAGTCCCCTGATTTCGTCCCCAAAACCTAACCTATTTAACTAATTTTTTCATTAAACATTAAAGAAAGGCTTTTGCCGTGTTCCTATGTTTTCCTTTTTTTTAATAATCTAGTCAAATTTGTTTTCTGGATGTGTGAACACAGCGGAAAATCTGGCATTTTTTTTAGGTTTTCGAAGGTTAATATCTCTTTTGAGAATCAATTTATCGTAAAAAGGAAAACATAGGAACATATCAATTGTAGCCATAGATTTTTGGACAAAAAATTATTGCTCTACTGGCATTAACCAGGGAGGAAACAGGGGACTACGTTTGTATGGAAAAACTACCCTCCTGTTTCCTCTTAAGAATTGTATCATCATCATCATTATCTGCATTAGTCTGTATACGTCCCACTGCTGGGTACAGGCCCGCTCTCATACAGGAGAGTGAATGGGCTGTACTGCCATCCTTACGTTGACCCAATGCAGCAACAATGTTATAGTAGATAGAAATATGTAGGTATTATCGTCAGTTTGTGTCAAGTACAAATATACATATTTTGCATTAATTGGGATTGCTCTTTATTCTATTCGTGCCAAATAAAAAAAAAGAATGCAATCTTTGATGAATCGAGGGCAATCAAAATCAAAATACTAGATGCATCTGTCAGATAATAAAGATAATACACGGGTCACATACTTCGACACGCAAAAATAACTCTAATCCCACATTTAAAATTCGAAAATACCCAACCGGCCACTTCTAAACAAGGCCCAAAAAACCATAGGCAATATCACTTTCCCGTATCCCGTTGCATATCCATTTCGTTCTATAGCGTCACAATCGTGACACCGGAGGGTGTGTTACCCACACCCTTGTGCTGGCTTCATACACCCTTCACACGTACCATTTACTGTTGGCGAAAAACAAACTAAACCAAAATAAACTTTATTCTTAAAGTAGTAAGAGCGTTGTGGAAGTTTTCCGGCGCTTCGGTAAGTTGGCTTTTGTGTACATAGAGGGCGCGCCCCTACTGTCGCCGAACAAACATGGCGGCTAACGAGGTTTTTGCGAGCTCTCGTGAGTGATTTCGCGCCTAATTTCGGTACGAATGTGATATTTTGTTTAACTCGTGCGATGCGGGGAGTGAGTTTTATTTGCACGTCGGTAAGTTTTGAGGTTTTGTTAGAAAGTTTCGAGTTTGGAGTTAAGTCTGCCTTGTGTTGGTTTGCAGGCATATGAATAATGTTTAGTTCTTATCTTATCTACTTTATGTTGACTTAAATATACCCATTTGCTACGTTTAAAGTATAACCTTTCTTTTTAAACCACTAAGTAGATAAGTGCTGTTTTTATATTATTTTAATGTTTAGGCTCAGATTTTGTACAATATCTGCTTTTGCCTAATAACCCTTGCGTTTATCGCTTATCAACAAATTTTTGGAGGTTTGATTTCTCCGAAGATGTTTCATTGAAATGCATCCGTCAATCATCAGCGACCAGAAAGTTATGCGATAGAGAGAGACGGTCGGATCCGGTGCGTTGCGTCCGGTGGTTGGACCCGAGCGCCAGTTTTGCTAGAAAGACAGACTTCTATATACTATACTAGAAGAATAATTAATGGTATGTAGTACTATTAATTATTCTGTGCCTCCACCAACTTCATGTATACATTTAGAGGCTTAACCTATTTTCACTATCCGGTATCAAAACGCTCTCTACGTCGGTCTCGATCCCAATATACAGGGGTGGAACGGAACGAGGGCCTTCCTGCAAATCTGGCATTGTTTAACCTTAGTACATTATTATTTTCAAATAAACTATGTTAATATCTATCACCGTTTTCAAATTCTAACTAATAAATGTAAACAAAGGCGTTAAAGCAGCAGGGTTGTGCGAATGTTAAAAAAAATGTTTTCATAGTTTTGTTTTTCTTTATTATTAATAAATAGCATTTAAGTATATAAATTGTATGATAACTAGTGGGTTAAAAAACAATTGTGATTACCACCTCAGGAAGAGCGAGTCTTCCTGACACAGGTGTCTACAGTACATGCCTACTAGGAGGGCTCAACACTTGTAACTATTGTTAACTTGTTTTCACGAAATAAATCATTATTATTTAACTATTTCAGGTCGATTCTATATCAAATTTACGACATTATATTTACAGGAAAGTCCGTTGTTTCATTCCACTATATCTAACGGCAGCAAGGGGTATCAAGTTAAAAAGTAAGTCAACTCTTCACTCACTTTCTTCTCCTTGTTTTGTCTAACTGTTGCGTGGAATCTTACTTAAATGTTTGTCTATTACAATTTTTTTGAACTATGCACTACATACTCGACACTCGTAGGCAGGTACTATATTGTGGTTGTTTAGATAGTAGATAGGTAAGGTACCCTCTTTCTTCAGAATCGGTGTCCAAGCTCTACATGATTTTTTTTTATTATACTACCATGATTCATCCGCAAGGCTTAAGTTCTTCCCGGTATGTAGTTATATTCAGTATCGATATCGGGGTGATCACGCGTCATGAGTATGCAGTCATAGCATTCTTGATGTGGATTGTCACGAGTGCGCGGTATTGGCGTCGCATGCCTTGGTATAATTTGGGGTATGTGCAATATCCCAAAATAGTCGCATTTCCCCATTGTATGTGGGGAAAGGAGTTTTGATCGTAGAATTCTTGGTTAAAGGATTCTTCGGACTGCTTCGATCGAAGTTCGAAGGTTATTCCGCAGTGCAGTAAACAAGAAAGCAATCGTCATGGTTTTGTTATACCTTAAGTGACGTTAGTCAAATGAAACTAACGAATATATTTAATATCTTTACCAGAAAGCGTGTTTGTTGGTTTCTTAATTCGTTTTTTCCGGCACAGTGGACTAACGGATTGATGTAGTTTTTCATAAAAATATAATATAGGTAAATTACAGTGCTATATAGGCAACTGCTTGTCTCAGAAAATGCACCGTTATTAAAGGATACGTTTCCCAAAAATATAATATTATGTTCGTTTACCAGTATATACATATGTAGTCTGCGTTTATAAGCTGAGTTTGGTTGGACGGACCCCAACAGGCCCAACCACAAGCTATCCTCCCTCATGTTTGTACCTACGTCAATTTATATACGAATGTGTAATAAATTAAATAAAGCTTGTTTTAGAATTTCAAATGTGGAAACACCACAATGCTAATTACGGTTGTAGGTATAAAGACCAAAAACATAGATTTTTTTTAAAGTAACCCATTGTAGCCGGCCGGCTTCGCAACAGCGTCTCTATCTTGCCGGGACAACGTGCTAACCGCTACACCACCTAGGTACTAGCAGACAATATTGAAATTTTCTATGTATTTGTAACAGCGTTACTAAAGATCTTTGTATCTTTTTTCTGTTTGAAGCCTTGTTTAGCCCCACTATAGGACATGTACAGGTGACGACAGAAATATGTTTTTCTACTCCTGTGCCTTTATCTGTGTTTTACTTGGTCACGAACACTAATATAAGAACATACATAATATGAGTTCAGAGAAGTCTATACTCTATTCCCCATAACAGCACTAGTGTCGTTATAGTCACTTTACGTTATTGCTAGCAGCCACAGACTTCTAAATCTAGGCTAAACTTAGGTCAAGGATTAAGCACTCAATTCTAACTTTACGATAATAAAACAAAAAATAAAAACCGACTTCCAAAAACTTAAACTAAAAAGCAGAAAATAATATGTTAATTACCCGAAAGAAATGGATAATCAACGATTCATATATACATATACAGATATTTATAGTTTTTAACCTGTTTTTTTGAAGTCGGTGCCTGCCACGCAAACCAAATAGACTAAAGTCTATTTAGTTAAAAGAAAATTTTTCCAAATCGGTCTAGCCTCAAGTAATCGGGGAACAAACCTACATAAAAATTGATCTTTGTTTTGAAGTCGGTTAAGACTGGAAACTTATATCTAATAAGAAGTGCACGAGAAACTAAGAAAAATACCAAAATCGCTATATGTGTGCCTCTAATATTTGAAGAGTTCCCTCGATTTCTCCAAGATCCCATCATCAGATCCTGATTTGGTTGCAATGGAATCACCTCGGAAGTATACCCTTTCAAACAAAAAAATAATTTTCCAAATCGGTCCAGCTGTTTTTAAGTAATCGGGGAAGATACCTACATAAACATTTGTTCCTTTTTTGAAGTCGGTTAACACTAAAAACTTATTGCTAGTAAGAAATGGACAAGAAACTACGAAAAATACCGAAATCGCTATATGTGTGCCTCTAATATTTGAAGAGTTCCCTCGGTTTCTCCAGGATCCCATCATCAGATCCTGATTTGGTTGCAATGGGACCATTTCGGAAGTATACCCTTTCAAACAAAAAAAGAATTTTTCAAATCGGTCCAGCCGTCTTCGAGTAATCGCGTAACAAACATACAAAAAAAAAAAAAACATTCAGACGAATAGAGAACCGGCCTTCTTTTGGAAGTCGGTTAAAAATGCACAACTACCAACTTAACAAACAATTAAATTCTTACGGCTTTTAAGAAAAACAAAACTTTCCGAACTAAATTCATTGATGCCAACATAAAAAAAGTATTTTTAATATATTCACTGCGTGTCAATTTAAAATAAAAAAAAAAGTTTACCATAGACACATACTGTCAGTCATACGTCATATTTGCCTTGTTTGCAGGTTATGCCTTGTTGTGCCTTGTTTGTATTTTATATTTTAAAAAACCTAGTCGTTGAAAAAGTATTGTATGCAACGTTGTATAATTTAGTCAAAAAACGCTCATTCCGTCTCTATTTGCGATACTCGCCGCATTCACGGCTCGTATCGCAACTCACGCAATTCGCATTTTTTGAACCTTCTTATACAACTGTTGCATAAAATACTATTAGGTACACTTTTCGACCTTAATCCTAGGATATAAGGTCGAAAAGCGATATTTCTGACGTCGACTGTTCAATAAAGTTTTAAAAATTAAGTATACCTACCTACTTTGATAATGTGGTGGAGGTGTTAGATCGCAACGCCTTTCAGTTTCTTATTTCCCTGTGGGTTCAGTTTACCATTTTTAGTAATTTTGTATAAATTCAGTAATACTAAAAACAATAAAAAAACCAAGCCTACAAAGAAATGGTTATACCGCGACCAGAAACCTAAAAATAAAAAGCGGTTAAAGCGCTATTAGGTATGTAGAACCACAAAATGATTAACTATATATGTACCTATGTATGTATGTATGTATGTATGTGTGTGTTGGATATGTAACAGATTTTGTGACAAATATAGTCATACAAAAGTTGATTCCAGCGTTTCTTGTCAGGTGTGGAATTATGCATGATGGAAATAACTATTAAATAAATTGATTCATTATGAATTCCGTTGTTACTGAAAGAGGAACACAAAAAAGTTCAATCCCTGCTTTTTGACGTTGAATCCAAACCAAAAGTTAAAGCGCTCTGGATCAAGCAGCAACAGAAATTTTATCAAAACCGCCGCAACTTTCATCGCGCTGCAAACCGTTTATAAATCGAACAAAACAAGCACCATCTCCATAATACAGCTCACAATGAATGAACAGCACCCAACGCTCTAGCGATTTAATTCCCAAGGATTTATTGCTTATGACAAATACTTACCAAACGGAAGGAGTACTGCTAACGACCACCCTTACCTGACCCTGAACGCCTTTACCGTAACACTTGAAGAATAAGAGAACGCCGTAACGGAGAAGGACTTTTAAAGGTCTTTTTAGAACGGTTGGTAAACAAATGATATCGAGGAGGTTCGTTAAAAGGGCATCGGGTCTAACAAAACGTTATTAAATCTTATTTGAGTGCGGATGAAGATATTTCGAGGTCTGTTGTGCTCATTGTACTGCTTTAGCCCTCCATTGATGCGAACATTTTGCTGTGCATCCGTGGTGTTTGAAAAAATAATAACCGACGCTTGTGAAGGGGATGTTTTGTGCATCAGAAAGAACAGCTTGCATTTGTATAAGAAGTAATTGATCTACATCTGCAAGCCAATGTAAGCTACTTAAAAGTTGCTAGAAATTTGTATGAACTGGAGTTTTGAAAAGATGCTGTAAAATACTACTGTTAATATGTAGGTACGTACCAGTGGCGTGGCGTAAAAGGTATCCTAGGGCAAGCGGGTGCAGATTTGGCGTACATTTTCCTTAAGAGCTCTAGAATAACGTGGTCAAAAGCCTGACATTAGGCAAGCCGGTAGGAATCGAATTGTTTGGATGCCACGCCACTGGTACTTACTTATATTGAAATAAAAACGGATCACTCACGTACTAGGATAGGGCTGCTAGACGTAGTAGTCGCTGGGCAGCGTTCGCGAACACTAACTACTTATGATTAAGGGAATGCCGAATGCTTCCGAAACATGTCGAGTGGATATCTCGTCTTTTAACGTGAGTGATCCGCTTTTATTTCAATATGTTTGAGTCTCACGGTGGTTTTCTAAGTAAAGGTACGTACTTGGTTATTTCGAATGAAGTATTATTAAAAATATTGTAAGATGAAGATAAGAGAAGAAAATAACGTTGTTATGTTATTAATACGTAGGTACCTAAACTATTTTCATCCCGAGGAACTAGCAACAACGTTTAGGGCCGTATATATGGAATTATTAGAACCAGAAATCTTACTAGGATGGAGTATCTTGCTCTACTTGCCATCAATTTAGCATCCTAAGATGCTAACTTAAATTGGAGTTTCCTAGTTTTTGTTTTAGTTCATAATAATCATCAGCCTATTGTAGTCCACTGCTGGACTATAAGATATAGGCTTTTTAGGGTTCCGTACCAAAATGGAAAAAAAGAACCCTTATGGTTAGTAATCGGAAACTAAAGCAAAAAACTGGTAATTCAGCGTCATTACATTCCTGGTGTTCGGGCTACCATACTCGCTATCTAAATCTTTAATTGTATAAAAACCTCACGTTTTTGCAATATTGAAATGGTACCCATTTAAAATCAGATAACATAAGAAACGCGGCACATTACAGACGGTCGATTTCACATCAAAACCATGCGAGATCCCGTGTCAATGTCGTGAGGACAAACGATTAGCCCCCGGCTAACAATCCGGCAAAATAGGATGAAAATGTCAAAATACAATCTTTCACGACAATCTCAACCTTACAAAAATAAACTAAACACTTACCAATCTTAAAAAGAACTTTATTTAATAAGAAATACGAGCGACAAAAATAGTAAAATCGTTGGTCACGATTAAAGTGTCAATCATTGACACAAAAGACGTAACACTAGAACTTGTGCCAATATGATTTACATTTTTTTGCCAAAATTGCTGTTTTGGACAACGGCGTTGAATGACATTGTACGGCATTGTGCCATTAGCATTGTTAAAATGGAACAGGAAGACGCGAGTTATGTTGCGTTTTGCGCAAACTTGAGTTTCTTATCTTGTTAAGGTTTCGAGATTACAGACGTCAGATGAGTCGACGTTTAAGGTTTGTTTTATTTATATTTTTTAATTTTAATTTTATTATATCTGTTACTTACAGCAGACATGGTTATAGGTTTAGGCGGGCTCGTATTCTGAAACTCGACGTCTGATATAATTATTCCTATTTTGCGTGTTACAGCAAAACATAGGTAATAAATATAAATCGCAATTATTAAAACAATTCCATGTAATGCGACTAGTTTGTTAATTTGTCACTAGTATAAGTGGTAAGAATTAATTGGCGTCGGTTAAAATAGATCAAATCTTTTATTGAAAATAAAATGCAGTTTGTCATACCTTTTATAGAATGCATCTAGCATTCCCGGGGCTTCCCCTTGGTGAACTTCTTGAAGCACTTCTATTAGGCTATTTCTTAAAGTTTGACTAAAATACGGTATTAGCGTTAAGTGGTAATGTATCACTAGAATAAATTTAATGAATTGATGTAACGGTTGTTCTATTTTCTTCCTGCGTCGGTTTCTTATTACTGTGGGTGAAGATTATTTCCTTGGCAAAGATTGTCTGGACACTGCCTTTTTGTAGCCGGTTTCGTGTACTATAGAGTATATATGTATATAAACACTATATTGCACATAAAATCATTAAAAAATAATACAAAATAGTATAGCGAAAATAAAAAATAGTGTAGTAGTGTGAAGTAAAAATAATGTAAGTATAGTGTTGAGAGCTGAGTGAACCTGCTTTGTCCAACGAGTCAGACTTCTGCCTTTTCCTGGTTGTTTTACAGTTTCCAATATTCACTTCTCACGAAACAGACTTTTAATGTAATTTAGACAGGTATTGGGGCCCTTAAAAATATATAAAAAAAAAACAAAGAAAAATTGTCTAACAGCGACTCCGATCCTTTTCCGAGCCGGCGGCATGTCCTCGAAAAACCTTCCCCTGCCTGTCTTACCCACAAATAAATTGGCCTACAACCCCCACTTGCCCGAGGGGATTTTCAGATTAAACTTTATTACGTCTCGAAAAAACTATTTGAGATTCTACTAGCTTTTGTCATCGCATTGTTGGATTTAGGAGCCATTGTGACTATCGAGACGGGTTCTATGGCCTTTGACAACTCTTTGAACTTTAGAAATTGTGATTAATGATTGAATTAAAGTGTGATTAGTATTTCTAAAGTAGCAAAGGGTTTAGCGAACATTATTTTGAAATGTAAGAACTTTTGTTATTTTAGTAATCGCCTTATTTTGCGTAAAATCGAAAGTAAAACACAGGATATATATGTTGCTTAAGTATGTCATATAGGAAAAAGTTGTGAGGGGGCATACAATTACAGTACCTGAGTTTGTAGACCTAACTTTTTTTATTGGCCTATAAGAGTGTCCCACTGTTGAGCAAAGGCCAATCCATTAGAAACTAACTTACAATACCGTAACTAGTTCAAATGTTTTAGATTTCTTAGCACATGATCATATAGAAGTATACCATAATTTATGACGTCGCCCCTACCTGGTTCCACCGGAAGACCAGCGCTGGCTCTAAGGTCAGCATTTTGCTGAGGTGGGACCGTTTTGTGGCAGCGTATCTATTTTAATTTAATTTGTAATTTTTTTTATCTTGTGCTGTCATGAATAAATGTATTTTCTTCTGTCTTTCTTTCTAAGACTGAGACATGAGACGGTGATAAAATATATAAGTACCTAATACTATTCTACCTAATTCGTTGTTATTGAGACGGTGAAATAGACTAAGAAAAAAACTAGTCTTTATTCCACGCCTTCCTCTCATTCGATCTCCAAAATTACCGTCAAAGGTCGGTAATTAGCATTCCGAAAAAAGAAAACTTATCATAAACTGGTCGGGTATCACACTAATTCTAAGTGCCCCTCTAAATCCTTTGTGCATTCGGCAATCTGGCGTATCAATGGCGCTACCCTATGTACTTATTAATTACAAAGCGGACCGACAACCCTGAGCGTAACACTGCTTTTAACTACGCACACGTTTAATAAATAGAGAACTGAGCTACTCCAAAAAATAACCTAAAGGCGTGGGAATAGAGTTGAAGTTTAAATGGTGGCGATACACGAATTAACATATGAAAAGGAACCTTTTGAATTTCGAAGCGAGCCAGTTTTAATCGTATGTCTTTTAAGATAAGGTTTAGGTTCGTTTGGTGAGTTGGAATAGCCAGGGGTGTGAATTAAGATATTGTAAAAGGGACAAAAGGGGAATGTCACACGAACGCTTAGTGTCAACCTCACATGTCTTTGAAGTTTCATGTAAAATGGGTGGATATTATTTATTTAGGAATACAAATATGTTTGGGGCGTTGTCGCTTGTTGTGATGCATGTCAGATCCACAATGACATCGAGTGCCTTGGGATTTATAAATAAGCCTTTGTAATGGCTGACAATGACATGGAATACTTGATGATGGTCGGATTTGTAATCGAAATATACCCGAGGAGGACCGTGACAAGCTATATATAATCCTGCCTTTTAAAACATGACAGCATACTTTGAGCTTTTTTTAGGTTCTTAATTGCTATGAAGACTCAACGCGCAACGGTAGCATAGGTTAAAGGTTTCGCTAAACATATATGTATAGCATTACTCTCTAAAAAATCTGAGCCAACTAAGAGAGATTTTCTTGGCGTTAACTTAAATAAAACATACAAAATATTAAACATATCAACGAAAGCTGATTAATTAAAATAGCAAGTTTATTAGTGATTAAAATAACAATCTAGAATCTTGATAATTTTAACAAATATATTCCTTGTTTCTATAATTATTTTCTTCTTTGTATGATTCGATCATATTTAATTAGTTACCTTATACATCAAAGTTTGCTGAATCAAATCAGGACGTGGTTAATTATATTGAACTATGATAAACAATCAATATCATCTTAGTTGGTGCAGCGTTAGATGTATGTCTTGTTAGGCTCATATGGAATCAAGATGCTTGATTATAACTATCACAATCTTGTTAGGAGCAACCAATTCTTTTTAGAGTGTAATTTTTTTCTGCTTTCTTATCTTAGGTGTTTTTATAAAATATATTTGAGGTCACCCGGAGCAAAATCAACTATGAGGCTAAGCTAGGTAAGTAATTAAAATCTCTCACTATCTAATGTTTTTTTATACTAAGATTGAGAGACTAACGAAGTATAATTCAAGTTTCTCTGAATCTAATGGTTTAAAAAACATTAATTACATTAAGAGAAACTTCAATTATAGTCTATTTTAATATTAACTATAAAGTACTGTCAGGGTCGGTTCAGTAAGAGATAGAAGGAATAACGTTTCATATATATTTTATTCAAGCGCTCGGTACTGGGTCTAGATTACAACTAATCCATTTGTTCTTACACTAGAGCGAGACAGACTGAATTCGATTAAATTTGAATATTTGATAGTTCCAAAGGCTGCCAGTCTTGTTATTTAAGGCGGTGAGGTGTGTATCTCATGGTACAAACCTCACACATCTCGCCGCCCCGGGGACCCGGGGTCGGTTCAGTAAGAGATAGAAGGAATAACGTTTGATATATATTTTATTCAAGTGCTCGGTACTGGGTCTAGATTACAACTAATTCATTTGTTCTTACACTAGAGCGAGACAGACTGAATTCGATTAAATTTGAACATTTGATAGTTCCAAAGGCTGCCTGCCAGTCTTGTCATTTAAGACGGTGAGGTTTGTATCTCATGGTACAAACCTCACACATCTCGCCGCCCCGGGGACCCAGGGTCGGAACCTCACAGTACTAAGGCTGAATGCAACAAGCTCATTGGTTCATTCAACTGGTCCGATTTTTGCAACCAGCTATGCCAGCATAAAAAAAATGGTTCATTCAAATTAAGCGCCCCCCCCCCCCTGGATAGCATCACCCCCCCCCCCCCCCCAATCCCCAACGCGCACTGCATGCGGTAGGGACCACTTTGGAAACCTATGGTTTAGTTAGATAAAGACGCAGCACAAAACCGTGCTAGATGGAAATGGGCTAGACGACAAAAAAAATGTTTAGTCCGTCAGTATAAAATATTGTACACGTATTTTTCTTTTGTTTGACAAACAAAAAATAACGAGGATAGAGTGCTTAGAAGTTTCCAGTGACATCACTCCTAGGTACAATTTTCACCTAGGAGTGACGTCACAAGCCCCCACTCCAGAAGTTTGATGATCTATAACTTTGTCGATTTTTAATATTTTGATAAACCAAAAAATACGTGTCCCATATTTTTTTATAATCTAACTGACGGACTAAATAGAATTATATAGTTTTGAACCAGCCGTCATCCCCATTGCGGACAAGGCCGACCCCAAGTAAATGGGATAAGGTCTAGAACAGGGTTCACCAAATGGCGGACCGCGGTCCGGATTCGGACCGCCGACCGATTTTGTGCGAACCTCAAGTACATACTACTAATTTTAGTGTCCGACCGAAACTAGTTTTCACGGCCGAAACCCAATTTCGGCTTTGATCTCAGTTTCGGCAGCAACCGAAACTTCCATATAAGGTCATGTTATCGTGGGATGAAAAAAAAATTCAATCATAATCAGTCAGTCCTCATTTTTAAATAACATTATTAATCATTTAGTCTCTGATATTTGAAGTAATCATTATATAACATATTAAGACTTCTTAGGTATTTTAAATAAATGATGAGTGTTTTTTGAAATTATAACGACTGTCTGTCGGCTGAATGGCAGCCAAAACGGAAACTAAGCCGAAACCCGTTTTTTAGCCGAAATTAGGCCGAAACCGAAAGTTCGGTATTTACTAAGAAACGGACCGCGATGGTATTTTTATTTTTAAAATCGGACCTCGGAATAAACTAATTGGTGACCCATGGTCTAGAACAGCGGTCGGCAACCAGCGGCCCGTGAACCGCTCACTTGCGGCCCGCGAGCCTCCTTGGCTATTTTGTATGTAAAGGTCGATATATTCAGAATTGTATAAAATCACCAATTATTAACAAAGTGCGGCCCGCGTCAATTTCGTTGGCTACTATGTGGCCCTTGGCTGCTAAAAGGTTGCCGACCGCTGGTCTAGAAGGAAGAAGAAGCTATCAAACTTACAGGATACTTAGATGATTTGAAATATTTTCAATTGAGACCACTTATGACAAAAGTATCGATAATATTAGCCAAGGTGGCACATTCGGTGGCTACGTCTATTAGATATGAAACTTTTTTATTCAAACCTTGAACCGCGTAAAACGGAGTAGTTTTACTAATATTCAGATTCCATTTAGCCCGTAAATTATAACTATAGGCAATCGAAGGAGATGCTTGAACCAGCACAATGCCGTTGTGACCGCACCGAATCAAATAGCTACACGAACTTTATAGAAATGCTGCCCTGCATTTGTGCCCTTCGTCTATGTAGCATAAGACCTTGCGTAGCCTATTTTTAGGGTTCCGTACCTCAAAAGGAAAAAACTAATCCCTTATAGGATCACTTTTTTGTCCGTCTCTCAAGACCCTTTATCTCGGAAACGCAAGGAGGTATTGAGTTGAAAATAAAACCATATACTCAGGTCTACGGTGCCTTAAAGCTGTAAACTTCTAAGTAAACGTGAAAAAAAGATACGGTCGTTTAAGCCGCAAAAAAACGTAAATTTTGACACTCTCAAGGAAACCAAAATACAAAGGGTACTTTCCGATGACCTAGAACTATGAAATTTGGCAAGTAATACCTTCTTATACTCCAAGTATAGGGAAATGTCTGAAAACTATACATTTTTAATTAAATCATTTAAAAAAATAGATTTTACTAAGGGAATCAAATTATATAGGGTACTGTAATAGCGAGTGTGACTCGCACTTGTGCGGTTTTTTTTATAATGAGTTTTATATCCCTTACATGAGAAATAATTGACACCCCATATAAACTTCCACCCTCATTTTCACTCCCTTAAGAAAAGATTTCCGAGATGAAAATTATGCTGTCCTTCCCAGGGTCTCGGTCTCACACCATCTTCACGCCAAATTTTATCTAATCGGTTTAAAACAGACAGACAGAGTTACTTTCGCGTTTATTTAGTTTAGGTTAGGTAACCTGTTTTTTAAGTCTGTCTTCGCTTTCTTCACTCGTAGTAGGGATGCCGCTGTACGAAGCCGCGTACTGCCGTCCTCAAACTAAACTAATATTTGAAGGGATGTTTACAACAACAATATAACTAAGCTGGTTGACATTATAAAATTTTCTCTTTTTAAGTACCTACCTATCAGTAGCGTGGCGTCCAAAAAACTCGATTCCTACCGGCTTGCCTAATATCAGGCATTTGAGCACCTTATTCTACAGCTCTTAAGGAAAATGTACGCCAAATCTGCACCGGCTTGTCCAAGGATATCTTTTACGCCACGCCACTGGTACCTATCAACCATTTTAGTGCGTTAGCTATATTTTTTTTGTAAAAATCCCTTCATTTGTACCCATGGGTTTTTTTCTGGAGAAGGATTTTTAAATGAGCGTGAAACTCTTTAAATTATTCATATCATATAAAATCTACAAAGTATACAGAAATATTACTGATCACTGATCAGTTTTATGAACCCTTATTTAGATAGGTACGCGGTACGCCGGAAACAAAATAATGCACATACCAAATGCATGTCCTTTTTTCCGACGACGAGGAGTTGCTATTGGCGATCGGTGTAGCCCCTTCATAAATCCACGTCTGTGTACGCACGCCTTTACAAAAGCGTTGAAGTTTCTTCATTCATAGTGTCTTCTTTCTCATTCGTATGAAAAGTTTACCCTCCCTACACTGTCAACTGGTTTTTGCACCCTCCGATAGATGGTGTTAAACACAACGGACCAATATCGCACGCTAGCGAGATTACGTGGTTTACAGTTCGTGGTATAGATGGCGCTGAACTATAGTTCGTTTTCGTTTAGTTAGTTTTAGTAATGTTCAGGAATATTTGTTTTGCTAAATGGACACTAATTTGGATCTTAAAACTTTGAAACAGAAAATAAAATTGCTCTAATAGATATTCATTATTAGCTGTACATATTATTTGTATAATCAGGTAGGCCTTTTTCATGCATTTTCTATCATCTGAAAAACTCTGGTACGAGCCTTTTTTTTTAAATTAACTAACTCGCAACCTTTATTGGGCATAGCGATCATTTGACCCGGTGGTCGGCCGTGGCGTTCCCTGGGGTCGAGCCAGGTCGCTAGTCGGACGACCCTGAGTGGATCGGACTGGGGTTACGAGCCGGAATTCGAACCCTCTGCTTGAGGCGCACCTACCTAGATATAAGAAAATAACGTTCGGAAACTATAACGATGCCGATGTTGTACTGCCAAAGAGTATGCTCTGCCAACCACGCGTTTAAAAAGTAAATAGAAAATAGACAAAAATCAAAAATGTTATTTTCAAAACAAGCTTTTTATTGCAGACTGTGTCATTTTGTATAATCGTTAATCGCGAGCTGCATGTCAAAATCAATCAAATTAATCCAAACACGATGGGTTCATCTTTTGTAATTTACATGATCAAATGGCCACCTTCCGGCTCCATCATCAGATCAGCTCCATGTTAGAATAATATTGAATTATCATTTGATTCCTGATTATTCCAGCAAAAATTCAGCTCAATCGGAAAGTGGGTCAAATTTTACGTGCAAGATTTGATAACAGACAGACACCGGGACAGTTGAAACTAAATAAAAACTTGTAAATATGTAGATTCAATCATGGTAAGAAAGAATCCAAGAGTGAGTAAGTCTCGTCCTAAAAATTACTTTTACCTGTACCTGATTAATATTAGAAATAAAACTTTGCGAAAGGAATAAAGTAATGATTAGATTTCAAGAAGGTTAAATATCGAATATTTATTTGCAAGCAGGCCTTGAGGGCTCATTTGGGCCGTTATGAAAAAGAGATGTCCGTAGTAAGGCCTTAATTAAACAAAATGTTAATCTTGTTGCTCTATGTAACGAAAGATACCATACAATTTAGATGGTTAACTTCCGTTACACAAAGGAAACAGTTAGCACTTGGTATAATAAACCCATTTAGAGATCTGACTCTACCACGCCTCGGACAGCAAGACATCTAAAGTTCTAGATAGAGAGACTAGTAAAGTTTATACAAAACTGTACTTAGTTATAGATAAGAGTTAAAATGTAAACATCAACTTCCACAATATTATGTTAATCTAGCCACCATATTTTCTGTTTCGTCGCAGTTATGAGCAATACTCCTAGATGAATTATATTATTTAGTTCCGCTACTGCACCAGAGATGGCGCTCGCATGCACTTTTTAAGCAACTTCGGTTCTCGGCTCGAAGTAAGTTTTGTGTTGACTTATTATGTCTAAGTTTATTGAAAATTGCTTACTGATAAACAGCCTTCTATTCTTTAACTCGAATTCTCCTATATATAATTAAATTTAGATTTAGAGCTTTAAACTTGTAACCAAAAAAATCTTAGATTGATTTGAATTAAGATGTATATTTAAGAAATGACTAATCGTCTGTCTAGTCTTTTAGACGAAGAGGAGGGAGGAACTAGGCAGTGCAATTTTTTCAACTATTATTTACAATCGGCGATTTAATCTGAGGAGATATAAATAATCCCATCAAAAACATTACATGTAATAAAATAAAGTTAAAAACTAAAACCCGACTACGAAAAAGTCTAAAACAAGAATCTTGGGTTTTAGTTCACCAGGCAAAGATAAATTCCATTTTTTCATTTAGAGAACGTTTCGAGTATGCCGTCAGTGGTTTGTAGTCGGAGGCCCCGGCAAGAAAACAAACAAAAAAGGGGCCTCCGACTACGATCACCACTCATGTTTGAATCGTTTTAGTAGTTTTTGAGTTATGAGGGAACAAACGAACATACAAACATACAAACATACAAATATACAAACATACAAACATACATACATATATACATACGGTGCTAAAATCATAACCCTCCTTTTTGCTTCGCCGTAGTCGGGTAAAAAGATGCAAGTCTCGCAACGCAGTTCTCCTACAACAAAAAAGTTTAGGATGTAATGTAAAACCAAGTCAGTAAGGGGGGGGGGGGATCAACAGAACCCGATTTCCACCGACTTGCCTATTATTAGAACTATAAAATGTGTTCCTCCGCGGTACCTTAGAATTATGATGGTCATCAGTCAGTCAGTGAGTCAGTGATAAAACTATGGAACTTTTACGTGCAATAGTTCTTAAACTATACGTTCAAATTGAATGATATTGAGGATATATTTAAGTCTTATTGTGCCCTATATATCCCTGAAAATTCAAGGTTCTAGCTTTAGCCAGTACAAAATTACAGAAGGCTGAAAACGGCCTGAATGGCTTCGAGAAAAGGATGGTGCGGCCGTGCCTTTGTTTTGCTCGACTTGGTGCAGATAAAATACACACTGACTCGTGGGCAAGGACCTTAAAATAAATAGTCGGACGCAGGCTCGCCAACAGAGAACTGAAGCCATTTCTAATACGCCGGCTGCTTGAGTACTTACGAGGCGCACGCACACATCAACTAGTTTTTTCCTATTGCGAGCAGCATGCACACATAGGTAGACGGCCGATTAGACATGCTTCAGTTCTTTGTTAGCGATGCTCCGTCCGGCTATTTATTTTAAGGTCATTGCTCGTGGGTATTTTATATCTCTTACAGAGACCTAAGTTTTATTTTATAAACTGTTTATAAAAAGCTATTTGAGTTAGATTACTTCCTACTAGTCTTAAATAGTTAATAAATGTATCCGATCCACGATTCAATACAAAATAAAGGAAACGAACAGTTAGGGTAAACTCATAAATCACCAATCAGTAATATTCTACCAAAACCCCACTAAATTTGCATTAACGACCGCCCCGAGGCCAATTTAAAATAAAAAAGCCAACAAAAAACCGAAAGACAATACTAATTCTTATTTCGTAAAACAGCGATCTGAATCGAGTCACGAAATGTCTAAAAAGCCCATCACATTAATACATTGACGTGCTCAAAACTGTAAAATTACCATTCCAAATATGATTGTAGAAAAAAAAACCGTTTAAAAAAGACAAATAGGATCATGGCGATGAAGGATTGGGGTCGTAAGCGCCTCTGTGCACGAACGAGGTTATAAACGTTATCTATTAGTTACAAAAAAAGAACTTCTATTTTATCTATGGCGATGACAAGTGATAAATAAAAATGTAACGTTCAAAAATTGAATTGCAACTACTGTCACTGGCTGTTAAAAATATAGGGTGCAAAATAACTGGCTGTATAGAATCAGATCGCATGGCGCCGGTTTTCTTTTTTACGTTGTGTCAAAAAACCAAATGTTCGAATTATGATTTGTGAAAAAGTACTGTTTGAAAATAGAACAGCGTAAGTTTGAAAATCGAACTGCAACAAATCTTGCGACTGGCTGGTAACGAGACGACATGCCGATACAAACAGGATAGAGTATTGATAGTTTCGCAAAAACAAAACGCTGAGTCTAACCAAGCCGGGAAACTTAACGGAAAGTTGAAAATCACGCGACACCGACTTATTTATTACACAGCCAATAAGTTTAAAGCGAATTTAACTGTTCAGTTTCACTTTATAGAATCAGTATTCGGATCTTATAGCGATACACGCGATTATTGTTGTAAGACGGTGCCACATTGAATTTATCGTTATTAAGTATTCCTAAATTCTGTGCACGCCATTTATAACTGGAATAACGTTGAAATTTTATTGCCAGTTAGCTCAATAATACCTTCAATTACTGAACGGAGGTGAGTCGGTTTACCATTTATAAAGCTGCACGGAAAGAAAAATGTTAGGAAAAATCGGATACGACATTGTGCACTACATTGTAGACGATGTGAAGAGTAGATAACAATCGAAAGCTCAGATACGTTTAACAGTTACCGATAAAATTGAATCGAAAAACCGGAACGGAGAATTTACGATAATGGTAAAGTAAACTACAGATCGGATCGTCACGTAAT
The DNA here is from genome assembly GCA_947034925.1 of Eudemis profundana. Lineage (NCBI taxonomy): Eukaryota > Metazoa > Arthropoda > Insecta > Lepidoptera > Tortricidae > Eudemis > Eudemis profundana. The sequence continues at coordinate 12,877,651 of OX344812.1, forward strand.
CGGGTTTTTTATATTTTTGTTTGAAAGTAAATGGGTGCTTAAATATTCAAAATTTGCCTACCCCTTTTTGTCACGACTTCCGACCTGCAGGTAATCGCCGTGCGATCGACTACGGTGCATCAAAGCGTTTCATTTAATAATACATTACCTAAGTCGATGTTAGAACTGGTGTTGTGAGTTTAATTTTATAGCTTGATACATTTTGTCTGTGCGAAACAACGTGAGATGTCTTAAAGAACAGAATTAACGTGCCATCAGCCATTTAAGGTCAGCGTATTTTATTAGCATCATTTGAAACTAAACGTTTTTGCAACAAAAACATTTTTTTTTGGGTTTTTGAGTTCTCAAATCATTTCGAAAAACGCCCGTCTCATAGTTCGTGGGGCATGTAAGTTACTAGCTCTGCCGGCTGTCTTCAAGCTGCAGACTTTATTATCGGGTGTTGACGATTATAAGTATAGTAAGGTTGGATTTGCGGCACGCTCGGCAACCAAGCAGTGGATGAGTGTGGCGTAATAAAGAAGAGGCCTATTTCCAGCAGTGGGTGGGTTCGAAATTGGGAAATGAAACATTGGGGAAAAAATAATTCAGCGAAAAGAGAACCAAAATGTTGTCAGATTGGGTGACGTAATAGCGTCTATAGGGAACGTGCACCAACTTTACTCCGTTTTTTTTAGATGTGGGAATTTGGTAAACAAAAGAATCAGTGGTCGTCAACATTTGTAAACATCAATGAACAATTTAAAAGAACATGATATGGGCGATTCCGCTAGAGACGAACCTTGACATCAATTTTCAAGTCCCAAAATTTATTACTTTTTTTGATACCATCGTGTAGGGTGAGGTCTTAAATTAATTGTTATGGACTTAACTTCATATTCAGGATGTTAAAGCGCTTGAAAACCTTAGCATTCTAAGATTTAGGACCAACTGCGAATCATACGATGTTGCAACTGTGCTGAAAAACTAACCATAACGACAACGACATTTAATAACCTGACCATTGTTTCAAAACCTCTGCCTCGTTGGGTATTTTATTGTGCAACATTTTATACCAATATGATTACAATAATAGGCAAAAAAATAATGTGTTTGATTTGTCCTTTCGTTATAGTAAATAATCGTCGGACAATAATGATTGTCAAACCGCGCGGTCAAAACGCTCGGAGAATCGCCCAGCTACACTGGCCTTAATAATCGTCCTTCAACGTCATAAATTGTAGTTATTAATGGCGTTTTCGTCAATGTGACCCCAGCATGAGAGAGTATATGATTTAGATTGGCGGCACAGGTTGGCAGCACCTTCGTCGTGCACGTTCCCTATATGCTTCGTTTGTGACACCAGTGGAAAAAAAATGAGCGAAAAGGCAGAATACTACATTACCCTACATTTTACTTCATCACAGCTACAATCGTCCTAGATCCCGTGCTGGACGCAGACTTATCGGCTGTTGGTAACAAAGCCCTCTCGTCGGCTGTACAAGTAATACTCATCGTGTTCCCGGCTGATGAGGTTCAGCAGAAAAACGCCTATTAGCGTGTGGGGCATGTAAATCGCCAGTTCACCGGCGCTCGCCTCCGCTTGAGGCAGCGTCACTGAATAATGACATGTTTTCCAGGAAAAAACTGTTGCGTGCGACATTAAAAAAATCCAAGGAAGCCGATGGAAGTAAAAACCAAGCAGCAGTTAGTTGTGTAAGTCTTTGGGAGATGGGCCCAACGCCAAAACATAATTCGCCCAACATAACGCCCAGATACATACTTCAAGATTTTTATTTTGGATTTATGGTATTTTTTTGTATCTATAGGTGGTTAGTAAATTTCGTTTTTGCGCCCCGCCTCCTTGTTGACGCCCAGGGCACGTGCCCTGCCTGCACCACCCTCGCTACGCCACTGAAGAACATACCTTGTTTTTTGTACCAAGCCTTAGGATAAGCAAAAACGGTTCAATAAAGCTGCCGATGTCTAAGCGAATAGAGTTCTTGGACGCCTCGTCACTGACACGGGTACCTCAAATGTTCTCACTAAACGGCGGCACCCTCATCTCCCTAACTATCGGAAGCGACGTCGTGTATAAATTTGTATGCAAATGTCCCGAAGAGCGGCAATAATCGCCCGCGATCGTAAATAACGTTTACGATGCGGCAACTAGAATCATCTACACTGCTATCAAACCTTTTTAATGCATTCGAATTACAACCTTAAATATAAGTAAGTAAGCTCTTATATGGAACGGCATGATTGTGCTAGATAATAGCTTGCGAAAATTATGAGTAAACCCTTGGAATTAACGCTACTCCGATTCTGTAATCAATTATCATTCCTACATCCGTATTCAGCTGTAATCTCTTATTGGAGCTTGAACTTAATGTACAAGGCCGCAAGGTTGGGTTTTGAGTAGGTTTGTTGGGTGAGATAAGAGTTTCGCAGAGTTATAATTGGAATTAACGCTTCGCGGTTGGTGCTGGGCGGTGCTGGGTTTAAAGGACATCTCCGTGTCACTGGGGACTATGATACTTGCGTTAATTTAATTAAATGAGGTTAAGGTTATCTCTAAGATTTAGTCAGAAAGGCGTGTTAAAAATAAAAATATTTATTTTGTTGGTTATCAAGAACCGTTTTTTATTTATAAACAGCGTGATCCAAGAATTAGTGCCATGCGGACGGCTAAAGCTAGAGTAAGACAGAGATCCTAAATAGCACCTACTACGTATAGAAGTTTTTCTTTCTGACAAAACTGACGTTCGAGTCCGACCACCGGACGGAACGCCCCGCATCCGATCGTCTCTCTGTTACATAACGCGTGCTCTTTCTGGTCGCTGGCTAAGTCCCTCCAATGGGGCAAAATTTGGTGCTAGTAGCCGCGCGGCGAAATCGCGTAGTGATGCACTCCCAGGAGTGCCTTAGGTCAGTCTAAGTACTAACAAGGAAAGGTCCGGCTGTCCGGCTGTCCGGCTCCGATCTGATTTATTTTGATACTAAGCATACATAGGGACATAGGGACAGAGAAAGCGACTTTGTTTTATACCATGTAGTGATATGTTAGAGAGTAGTCTAAAATAATAGACACGTATCTTTTAGCTGCCCAATCTCAACCTATTGGGACATACTGACCTCCAAAGTACTGAAAAGTGACTAAACCCTCCAACTACTACAGAAAAAAAATTCAAGCAAGTTGCTAGTTAATTACTGGTTTCATTATATGTTGGGGAACATGAAAAAAAGAATACACGTGTTTTGTCATTTCACCTCAAACTCGTATTTTCCTAAAAAAAACACTCTCAAAGGACCTTTGGAGGATTTTTTTTTTAGGAAAATATGAGTTTCAGCCGATATAACGAAACACGTGCTTATTATTTTTTCATGTTCTTAAACATAATATCAAACCAGTAATTAACTAGCAACTTGCTTGAATTTTTCTTTCTGTAGAAGTTGGAGGGTTAAGTCACTTTTCAGTACTTTGGAGGTCAGTTTGTCCAAACAGGTTGAGATGGGCAGCTAAAAAAATACGTGTCTATTATTTTACACTACTCTCTAACATATACCAAAAAAATCAGATTGGAGCCGGCCATTTGGGTACCCATGGGTACCTTTCCTTATAAGTACTACTTTATAAGGAAAGGTACCCAAATGTCCGGCTGGCAAAACAGCATGTTCGATTGTACAATCGCTGTTGTGTTAACTGTACATTTGAAGTTGACGAATGTTAACTTTATTGCAACGTGTTAAGATCTATGGGTTGTCAGTTAACAGTGGCTTCGTTTGTACGTAAGTTCAGGGAATTGTTGTACTCGTAGTTTAGCGACATTAACCAAACATTTTTGCACTTGTTACAGGGTTTATACAGTACCTTAGGTATATGAGGATCTCTAAAGGGATACTATCGCTTCCTACCTACCTACTTATTAAATTAAACCTGACTATTGCTAGATTGTATACCTAAGAAACAGATTTAACATTTTGAGCATTTATTTTTACCAAGTAGGTACAATCAAAAGCGGTGCATGAGACTTTAAAAATAATATAGCAGATTAGCGACTGAAAATAAGGTTTACTCCTTATTTATATGTAATATGGATTAGCATGGTAACCCTAACCGGCCGATCGTAGGCGCTGACATGGCTGATAAACTATATGCAAATAAGGTTAATTGGCATTGGCATTAAGATTGAGAGTACGCATGAGGATTTATGCGCAGAAAGGCCGATGTGGGATTGTCCCGGCCCCGGTAGGAGTCCTACCGGGGCCGGGACAATCCCACATCGGCCTGTGACGTGTGGTTACAAACTGACTTCTTTTTTCCGTGTCATTTGAACAACCATTTTTTTTAATTTGGTTTGGATGCAAAAGGGTTGATAGGTCATTTTGCATTCGAGAATTTTCATTTAGAAATGTGATGTGTATTTAAGATACAATTTTAATGTGGTTAAAATATAACAATGCATGTCACTTTGCTATTTCTGTTTCAGAATATGGTCTAATTCCAATATCATCATTTAGATATCACCGATCAGCCAATCACCGATGGCTCAACGACCCAATGTGGCTCCAACACCAGAGAGTGCCACTTGTTTCTGTCCATAACATAACCTCCTCACGTCATTCTGGCCGTTCAAGCAGGGTTAGATTTTTCTCCACCTGGTACTTCCAAAAGTACCTGGGCCGTCCATTGTTTATTTAGGTTAAATAAATAACTACAGTCAATTAATTAGTTTACTGCCTCGTATATCGTATTAATCCATCGCATATCATAGAATCTTGAACGATAGTTTCCGTAAGTTTCATAGGACAACAATTTTCTATCATTTGTCATTAACAAAAACGCATCGCGGCGCAGATTCCGAATTCAAATTCAATTTGGCAAAGGGTTGCCAGCTACGCGGAACGAAAAGTCCCTAAAAACGGGGTAAAAGGCGAGGGGAGAGGGAGAAAGGAAATTCAAAGACATGTCTAGGGGCGGCGATGTGTCACGTCTCGCGTGCGGGTTGGGAGCTGGGTAATTGATGCGTTCCCGATTAAGATTGCTTTTTTATGTGCCGGAGCGATAGTGATGACAGGGCGAGGTAATTTTGGGGAATGCGTGAAAATTCAAGGTGATTTGGGAGACGGGTGTTGCTTTTAGCATATTTGTTGTTCTGTGAAAACGGTTTATATTGTTGGTGCTGGTAACGTTATAGCTATCAGAATTAGGACATCAATCTCGCCTTTTAACATCTTTCATACGTTTGAGAGCACATGAATAGAGTTAGTTTGTCTTAAACAATCATAACGTCCAAAACAGTGTCATAAACAACTACACGCTTGATAACTTGTCACTTCACCTCTTTTGACATTTTCGTATTGTTCTATTGATACCTAATTTTTTGCATGTAGGTATGTTAAATCGACAAGATTTTAGAGTATACAAATGTAAAATGTTCCTCGGTTTAGTTCATAAATGAAGAGATATTTCATGAAAGCGTAGGCATGTTCGGTAATAGGCTATTTGATGACAGTTCAAATCAGCTTCTTTTTATGAAGTGCTAAAATGTCAATGCTCGGAAAGTATGCTGTTATGAAATACTGACTTATGACGTTATACTCAACGTGGTGCCTTATTTTTAATTTTTGTCATTTTAAAATCGTTGGTGGCACGGAAATAAGTTTAAATTGATTTTATCTGGGCAGTTTTGGAAACGTAATTTGATGGTTACAGTAATTAATTTATTTCAATTGTTGTCAAATAATCTATTTCAAAGGACATCTATTAATTTTCATGGCACTTGCAGATTACCAAGATACAGGTGAAAACCTAGGTTCAAAACAGCGTAATATTGCACTGGAACAATCATATCCCCCAAACTGTTACCTCGGTCTCAAAAAAACGGTAAACTTAAACGACATTTTAATCTTCATCAACTATTCACCACTGAAAGCATTCGCTTTGTTATTTTTTCACGTCAAAACAATGTTTTATTGGTTGCATTAGACCGTCCAAACTTTGAGGGAAGTTTGAAACGAGCAGTCAAAATTCGTTCACGATTGACTTGTCAAAAAAGGTCGGCATGACGAAAATTGCCGGGAAATTATCGTTACAAAAACTAGTGCTGTAAAAAGGGCTTATATCAAATTAGACGTTGGAATAGAATGTCTTTTCAACTGTAGATAGATAAAAATGCCAGCAGACATCCGCCAAAGCCATCTGCTTTTTGGACACCGTTTCTCACTCGTTTTAAAACGTCACCCGAAATGCGGTGAACTTTAATGCAGAGTTAGTTTTTTCTGTCTGAAAGGAAGATGACAGGCGAAAGAGATAATAACGGCGACGTTTCGTACTAATCAAGCTAGTTTTAGTCTAAGATCCGAGTATAGAACGACCTTCACCGAACTGGTTAATGGATAAAAAGTATTTTATATTAAATTAAATATGTTAATAAATATATTGCAAGTGGGTTGCCTAAAAAAATTCAGTCCAGAATATGATGTATTAAAAATTTAAGTTAAATTTGACGACCGCTTTAGCTTAGTTGGTAGTGACCCTGCCTACAAAGCACGAGGTCCTGGGTTCGGATCCCGGTAAGGGCATTTATTTGTGTGATGAGCACGAATATTTGTTCCTGAGTCATGGATGTTTTCTATGTATTTAAGTATTTGTATCTATTAAATATATCGTCGTCTAGTATCCATAACACAAGCCTTATTGAGCTTACTATGGGGCTAGTTCGATTTGTGTAAGATTGTCCCCTAATATTTATTTATTTATTTATTTAATTTGCACCTGGTTGGTATGATGCTAAGGAAACGAGGTGCAAACTTAGCTCAACCGGTTAGTATGAGAAAGTTAGGATGAAGTCGGCACGAGTCGGGTCGGGGAGGTTCACAGAATGAGCAGATTTTTATTTTAGGGGCATTTTAGCCCATAGCAAGCCGCGCCGCTCCGTGTGTTATTCACCTACGTGCGACAGAGAGGTCCCAGCGAACCATCCCACGCGATAAAAGAGTGTTATCCGCTAAAATGCCCCTAAACCAAAAATCTCCTCATTCTGTGAACGGGAACCCGTGCCGACTTCAACCTAACTTTCTCATACTAACCGGTTGAGCTAAGTTTGCACCTCGTTTCCTTAGCATCACATACCAACCAGGTGCAAATTTAACTAAAATTTTTAATTAATCATATTCTGGACTGAATTTTTTTAGGCAACCCACTTGCAATTTATATTTATCAACATATTTAATTTAATATAAAATACCTTTCATCCATTAACCAGTTCGGTGAAGGTCGTTCTATACTGGGATCCTCTACTATTTACTTTTACGTTTTCTTTCACGTGGTATTGACATGACTAGAGACCGGATTTGAAGTAGCGATCTCAATATGAATATGGATATGACTGGTATAATTTATTATTTTTCTACAGACAAAAATAATGTAACTTATCGGAACAAAAGAGTAAAAACCTTTTTGGAAGCTTTTGTAAATATTTATTGGGCAAAAATGAAGGTGATAATAAAAAAAAACATCGTTTGTAAATTTTTGAAATAGTTAATTTTTTTAAGTTCTTCTTCTTTAATATTTCTTCTTCACAATGCACAGTATAAATTAAGACCTTATATAACCAGTCATATCCATATTAATATTGAGATCGCTACTTCAAATCCGGTCTCTAGCTAGACATGACTACTAAAGTACACGCCGTGAGGGTTTTCATACACATGGTCACAGAATAAGTAATACAGAAGTAAAGAAGTTTCTCTTTCTAACAAAACTGACGTTCGGGTCCGACCACCGGACGGAACTACCGCATCCGATCGTCTCTCTCTGTCGCATAACGCGAGCTCTTTCTGGTCGCTGGCTAAGCCCTTCCAGAGGGGCAAAATGAGGTATAGCTTGGCAACTTCGTTGGTGACCCTCACCTGTCTGCTTTTTGTTATGTGCAGCCGTAACTACATAAACAAGTTACCGCCAACACAAACGGGGGCCTCCGGAGACTGCCTCTGTCGGTCACCGTTCGTGTTGGCGGTAACTTGTGTAAGTAGTTACGGCTGCACAGAACAAAAAGAACACAGGTGAGTGTCACTAACGAAGTTGCCAAGGTATAGTCGCGCGGCGAAATCGCGGAATGAGCCACTCCTGACATGGTTACCTAAATTAAATCTGCTACGTGCACAACGCGACTGAAGAGATCTTTTCTGATTCGACCAGTTACTGATTGGAATGCCCTTCCAGCTTCTTTGGGGTCATCCACAAAGTACGTCACACGATTTTTCAAACTTTTAGCCGGACGAAGCCTCGCCAACGGAGAACTGAAGCCATTTTTAATAAGCCGGCTGCTTGTACTTACGAGCCGCACGCACACATCAACTAGTTTTGTCCTATTGCGAGCAGCACGCACACATAGGTAGCCGGCTTATTAGACATGCTTCAGCTCTTTCTGTTCGGCTTCAGTTTTTTGTTAGCGAGACTCCATCCAGATTTATTCATCCAGGTCCTTGGTAGGGATGTAACGATACATAGTTTTGCCGATACGATACCGATATATTGTAGTAAATATCGGCGATACCGATATCTCAGCTAAATAATGAAGTATGAACTTCAGATATTTGTATCTCCTTATTATACCTAAAACTTGGCTATATTTAACAGAAAGTCAACCTTGAAAGTGTATAGTAAAAATAAATAGATTGTCAACTCAAAATTCAATTTTTTTTATTAAGAAGCAAAGATTTAATTAACATAGTAATAGACCAATACATAAAATAACTCAGTAATTGAAATTACTTTTCGCAGGTTTTTTTTCATACAGCAAATTCTTTTCGCGCTCTTCAAATATCGGTTGTATATAATCGGCGATACCGATATATCGGTATCGGTATCGTTACATCCCTAGTCCTTGGTAATAGGGTTTCGTTGGCATCCTTTGGGTACGAAACCCTAAAAATATATGGATATTGTATCATAACAGAGTTAAAGCAAAACAAATAGAAATTAATTGATATCGAGTAACTTTCTAATGCCAGTCCTAAGTTTAACAATTTCATGGGCTAACTTTAATTGTCTTCTATTCGACACGCACGGGTCGTATGGGATGAGGGCTAACAATTTTTAGCTCAATAGATGTCGCTTCAGCTGATGGGGCGGAATATCTATTTAGCTAAGCTGTAGGTTAACGGAAATAAAAACACGGTGTATATCGTCACTACTTTAAAAAATCTTGTATCTACAAACGTCGTCGTAGAGAAAAACGTCAAAAGTTACATACGAATTTCATATACACTTACTGCGTTTTTACCTAGAGTCAGTATCAGATACATGTTTTTTTTTAAATAATTACGATATGTGACGTTCCACGGCCCACAGGTAAAAGTACCTTGTGGTCGTTAGTGAGTTATCCATATATTAATTCATAATCTGCCATTGATAAGTTGTACATATTTAAAAAGTTCAATGTCCTAAGATGTGTAGTTACCGAGATATAAATTTCGATTTCTTTATTAAAAATTGAATAATTCTACGAAACAGACAATACATTTACTTTAAAGCCACTGTAACGGGTTTATAATTCACTAATAATATAAACGCAAATAGGCAAACAAAAATATTACACCGCATGGTTAGAGGAGCAGCGATTAAAAAGGAATCTAATTTTTTACATCTTTTTACAAAAAACGTAATATCTCCGAAACTAGAAACCGCCAGAAGGTATCTTTGCCTGTGGAACGTCACCTATGTCAATTTACCACTGGGACTGGTCATTTGGTTGAAATTTGGCATACTCATTAAGTAAGTTCGGTTACAATGCAATATTATGGCACCATCAAGCCGATTGAGCTTGCATGTATGGACTCGAGCTTGTACAGGTAGATTTGGGCGTGCGTTTTGAAAAATATCTATTTTATACTTTCATTTATTTGTTCACTTAGGTAGAGTCTGTGCGGAAAGAGAATAGGCGTGGCGAAAAACGGAACTAACCTAACCAGTATGGCCACAGAACAGAAAATACGGCACATACGGTAGAAAAGCATTGCAGCGCCCCCCCCAAAATTAATCCTATTCTCTTTCCGCACAGACTCTAGTATATTGTTATAAATAAAATCGTCACTCTTTTAGTAGGTATATACGCAAACAATTTGTGCATCGCCTCCTTATAATATCTGTTGCTGAGTAAGCGAAAATTCTTTTACATTTATAAGGATAAACAGATTACATAATACCGGAATTATTGAATTTCAACGAATCTAGCTGTAAAACAACATTCAGCGCCAACAAGGAATGGAATTTAAAACGCGACCGACCACGTTCTATAATCGTTGGTCGGGCTCCATTATTAGGATTCCGTACCTCAAAAGGAAAAAACGGAACCCTTATAGGGTCACTCGTGTGTCTGTCTGTCTATCTGTCTGTCACAGCCAATTTGCTCCGAAAGTACTGGTCCGATTGAGTTGCAATTTGGTACATAAATTAAGGTTAATGACCCAAACACGGATATGTCACGAAAATATATGAATTTTAATCATGGGGGCCACTTTTGAGGGGTCAACTAGAAAATTAAAAAAAAAAAGTTAGCAAACTATATCGTGTGACATATTAAATGAAAGGGCTCACTGTAAGAATCTCAAATATATTTTTTATATCAATAGTTTTGAATTTATTTAAGAAAATAGGCAAAAATTTACCATTATCTCCGAAAATATTGGACGTACAATTTTGAAAAAAAATATGGAAATTAGTCCTTCACCTATAGATTACAGGAAAACCTATAAGAAGTCTGTGCAATAAATTATAATTGTTTTGAACGTACGGAACCCTCTCCACGCGAATTTAACTCGCACTTGTCCGGTTTTTTACTCTATGGCCGATTTATACTTGGCCACATTGTCTTGGCGCAAAAAGCTCGCAATTTGGCTGGCTGGTGCGAACTAATTACACTACTTTATGACCATTATTACTTATGCATTGGTCCATATTTTATCATAGCAAACGAGCTAATTTGCCAAGGTGAAAAGATGAATCGCTTTTTTTGCGTTCATGTTAAAGATGCGTTTTGTTCGCTGAACCATTGGCAAAGCGTGCATTGTTTTCAAAATGGCGGGAAAAAATATGTAACTGGTAATAGGGTAAAAACAAGATTTATTATGTCTCAGCGTTAGACGTTTTGTTGCCTATAATTGTTACTATTCTCACGCGGAAAGGTAATTGAAGAAAGAAAAACATGACAGCGATTCGATTTAGTGATATATACGCTAAACAGAAATGGCAGCTATATCACGAACGCTTCGCTTGTTTAGCTTCTAATGCTGCAGATTGTACTGCGCTATACCACACCACACCACACCCTGTAATTTTACCACCAACTTGTCACACGATCAGTTGGGAGACAATTGACTGCAAGTTGCGATCGTCTTTCTTATGCAACCGCTACATCAACCGATCGCAACAGCATGTTGACGAAATTATAAAGTGTGTAGGTTGGATTTCACAGCGTTTAAAACGCCGTCATCACCAATCCCGAAATTTCGACCATTCACTTTAAGAATGTATCCCATTATTTTGATAAAATCCGAAAATAGTACCTACTATTTTCATGTTTTGATCAAAAAATATGTAATTTTTAAAAAGATGTCATCATAATATCGGAATTGGTGATGACGGCGGTTGAAACGCTATGAAATCCACCCTGTACGAGTACAGTTTTCAGTTAAGGACGAACGTCCACGTTACTTTTTGCAGCAATGCAGCCACGATACTAACACGATGTTCTTGTCGACCATAATCTCTGTCTCTCATAATCTACGAGTACCATAATCTACGCAAAACGATTAGCTGCGATAACGATTAACAAACGCGATTTGGTATCGTTAAATATGAAATTCGCGTAAACCGATACAGCGCGTCTGCATCGCTTTATTCACACGTGTATATCGATGCAGACTAGTTAGCAGTGGCGTGGCGTCCAAACAACTCGATTCCTACCGGCTTGCCTAGTATCAGGCTTTTGACCACCTTATTCTAGAGCTCCTCAGGAAAATGCATGCCAAATCTGTACCGGGTTGCCCTAGGATATCTTTTACGCCACGCCACTGCTAGATAGGTATAGGTAGGTCTTAGGTACAGGGCGAGATTGCAGCGTACGACTATAATACGACTGTTTATGATAGTTTTTTTCACGGAAATTTAAGTATTCCCCAAGTAGCGTTTATCTAATATTTTGGCAATAAAGAAACATTGACTTTCAATATTCTGAGGTATCTTACATAATTTTAATTATTTTTCCACTTTGTTATATTCATTTCACATTTCTCAATCTATAAAAACAAAGTTAGGTAGTTGTGAAGGTTAACATAGCAATTGCTAAATGAAAGAATTAGGTACTTTCACAACTTATTTATTGCGAATTGGTAAATTTTATCGAAGTTTAGAATTTGAACAATAATAAGTAGAAACGTGAGTTTCCGCTAAGTATTTTTTAACTTAGTTACCTATTGACGATTTCGCAACTTTTTGGCATTGGAATTAATTTAAGTTTTTTCCCTTTCAGTAGTGGTAACTCGTGACTTCGATTCCAACCAAATACATTTAACAGGGAAAATTTAATAAATAGGTATTGGCGGAATAGGCTACTAGACTCATATCAAATTTGGTGCAATAAATGATTATTTTCTGTAGTATTTATTTAAGAAATAAATATTTTTCGATTACGGTTTACTAAAAGTGTTTGATGGCTGCATATCTTTAATTGAAAATTTGTCTTATTTTTGTTATTTATTTTGAACTTTGAAAACAGTGTCGGCCATGATGTGACGTCATAGGATCTTAATCTAACTTCATGTGGAATCTTATACGAGTGAAACTTGCCATGTAGCTTTGCTTTGCTGTGACACTGACATAAGTGACTTGGTGGTTTTTTGAGGTTGTGATCGTTAATCGTTTTGTTTTGATTGATTGATTACTATTAGCATTCCCCATGAACGCTGGATAAATGTCAAATGTTTGTTTTCGGTTTGAATGACGTCACACCACAGATAATCTAAAGATTAACATAGCTAGCATCGTTTTCGCCCGGCTACGAAATTTTAAATTATAATTTTGCGGTTTTCTAGGTCCTAAAAAATAGGGTAATATTTTTTCCGTTAATCAGATAATAATTAATAATATAAGACTAACTTTAAACAGGGGTCAAGTAGCCTATTATGTTATAAAGTAAAAATACTCACGTTAGATGTCGCTTCGGTTCGATGTTCGTCTAAATGTTGCCATTAGTAAATAAACGGTACTATGACCTATGTCGCCGCGCCGACGTGTCGTGTGCCATGGAGAATAAAAAAAAAATTGTAAAGAAAACGATCTATATAAAATATCTCTTCACAGATAGATACAATACATCTATTCTTTCGTGGCGATCGAGGTCTATGTATGATTGGGGTCTACGGTGGTCACTTTTATCACGCGATATTTTTACAACGCGAACAGCTGTCAAGTTCTAACGGCGTAAGGGCGTTACTAGCTTTTATCCGTGACTTCGTCTGCTTAGTATTGGGAAGGTCGCACAAGGCAACTGAATCGCGGCATGTGGCCCCTTGGCGCATTTGCAAGGCGCATCAGAAGCACTACAAACGCACGCGATGCAGTCGCGCTGTTTTTATTCAGCATCGCTTCTGCATCGATCCAAACGCGTCAACGTATTGAATCAGCATTGCTAGTAGAAATTTGCTACTAACGCACGACTGTTTCGCGCCACATCGGATATAGGGGGAGCCACGGTTTTGTAATTGTAACGATACTGTGTCACGGCTGTATGGCTGTATGTTATCTTTATCTACAAACTTCCACCCCCCCCCCCCCATTTCACACCCGTAAGTATAAAAACTATCCTATATCCATCCCTTGATTTCCAACTATCTCCAACTAAATTTCATCGCAATCGGTTCTGCGGTCAAGCGTGAAAATGTAACAATCTGGACTAGCATTTACCCGCGGTTTCGCCTGCGTCCTTCCCGTCATTATGCTAAGCTTCCTACCGGGATATACTAGTATAGTATCCTATGTTTCAATCCAGGACTTGGTCTGGTAGTATGCCAAATTTCATCGCAATCCATTCACTTGTTACCGCGTTATTTAGTGACAAACATCCAAACATTTAAACATCTTCACAAACATTCACATCTATCTATTTTTATTACACTATTTATTCAATTCGATTCGTTTATTTCGGAATTAATCCATTATATAATATTATAACTCGAGAACGGGTGGACTGATTTTTATGATCTTTGATTTTTGGATTTGTCTCTGCCCCGAATAACAGAATAACTATTAAAACATCTAAAAAATTCAAAATTCTGAGGCAGAACAAAGTTCGCCGGGACAGTTAGTTTATAATATTAATAGGATAGGATTTATGGCGCGACCATCATAGTCCTGCTGGTCTGCTTGTATCCCGAACTAGTCACGCGAGCAGTGACGTAATATATCGAGTTAGCGAACTTCACTGCGAATTTTACCGCTCGAGTGCACAAAGTTTTGGTGTAAGACTTCATTTCGGGCGCGGGAACGGAATAGCTTCGTATGTGAGAAATCGTATTGTTTAGTAAATTATACAATATACACATTCGACGACACGTTTAGCCTAGTGGGAGTGACACCGCCTACAAAGCTAGAGGTGCCGGGTTCAAATCCTGGTAAGGGCAAAAAATATTTGTGTGATGAGCACGTTCCTGAGCCTAGGATGGGTGGATTTCAGAGCGTTTCAATCCGGTAGACTTGATGTTTTATATCGGAGTGACTTGGTGTAATAAAAACATCTTTACAAACTTTCAGATGTTAGGTAGTTGGATGGATACAATTTACACATTTCTGCTTTGCCCTGTGGTCGACTAGTATGGCACTAAGAGCTTGGCATTTTGTACGATAAGTTTTACATCCCACCAAAAATTGTTCGTGTAAATAGGTTACCAATTAATAGGTATTTGGTTTTATTGCATGTGAAAACAGGCTATTTATGTATCAATTTTGGTATTTAGAGAGAAGTTCAATCAACAGTAGATTCACACAACTACATTGCTAATGGAAAAGGAAAAACATTCAAATACAAAACTTAAATTAAACATTTAAAAAACCCTCCGCTAAAAAATCTCCTACCTTTTCATTGGAAATTAGAATATCTTATGAACGACTGAACTGATTTTGATCAGACACAAAATCCTTTGACGCTGCCCGCCCCGCCGGACGTGACGCTGGACGCTCGCCACTCAGGCCTTACACTAAGGCTTCTTAAGTTCATAAAAGCTAACTTCAAATCCCAGGAAAGTATTACCATATTTCGCCCTTTCCTTTGTGTTACGAAATATTCATATATACGATGAAAAAAGCATAAACTTAAGAGGAATATAGATAAAATATTAGTGGTTCTTCTTTACACTTAAAATATTTGCTGTAGTATATATATATGAATATTCCGTAACACAATGGAAAGGGCGGTTGACACGCTCCGCAGCCTTGCCCATTTAACGTTTTTTCACCGATCGAAACTCCCACTAAAACATTCAGCCTGAAAGTGCAGCTACAATCCTATGCAAACAAACAAATGTTGCATGCAGCAAATATATTCAGTATTGGCGAAGCGCAATTTTCGTGTTAGGCTGTTGGGGATGGCCGGCGACAACTGCTCTATGATTTATGGCAGCCTGGTCCCGCAACGTGTTCGGCTTCCGGCACGCGACCACTTGTCTTTGCTTTAGGCATTCAAAAAAAAAAGAAAAACTCGTTTGAAAGACTTACTTTGGTAAAGACTTTTAAAATTATTGTTACTAGAAGTAACTCTGTGAAAAATTATAACCCTCTTTGCGTCACTATACTATAGACAGGCTAAATGCTATCATTTTGTCTGTTATCTTGCTAATGAGGGATATGATAAAAATTGAAATCAACCACCGATTGAGCATACAAATTCCAAAGTTGTTATGTCTCTTTATATTGCACCACAAGTGAAAAAAAATCGGCCAAGTGCGAGTCGGATTCACACACGAAGGGTTCTGTACCCACCGTTTTTTTATTATTTGTTGTTAAAAGCATTCAAAATACACGTTCTGTGAAAATTTCAAGTCTCACGTCGCACCAACAGGGGCCTCTCCAGCTGCGGCAGCCCTAATGCAAACCCCCCATCAAGGACCATTAAAACAAGAGGATTGTCATTTTCCATACAAAAAGTTGTTCCCCGAATTTACAACGCCATCTATGTATAAGCTGGGTAAAAGAATTATATTATTTACAATTATTCAACTTTGCAAACGTGACACAGTATTTAAATGTTAGAATTTATTTATTATTAGCTGTTTACGAACTAATTGTTACTATACTATGTTTCTTTGTTCAATTATAACATCGTTAAATGTTTAGTTTTTTAGCGCCATTTAGTTTTTGCCCGGAAATCCCCTAGCGGTCGGGTTACAATCCAAAGTATGGAGAATGACAGTCCTCTTGTTTTAATGGTCCTTGCCCCCATGCTCAAAAAAAGAACGCGGACTGTGGACCTACTGCTACTATACCTACCCTAGCCCGGGCCCTCAACTGGCTTAGTCCTCCACTGGTTGACACAAGACTTATGAGGAAAGATCTTCCTCTTCCTCCATAGTATTTGTTGCTTTGAAACTTGGCTTTGACATAAAGATAGCGTGGACCTTTAATCCATTAGTCAATATCATGTTGTTGTTGTAAAAACATAGTTATTGATTATATTGAATTAAAACGGATCACTCACATCATGATTAAGGGCATGCCAAATGCTGTGGAAGTCTCGTTTCTTTAGAACGTGAGTGATCCATTGGTTAATTCGTTTTTAATTCAATATGTTTGCGTCTCACGGTAGTTTTTTGAGTAATGTTATTGATTTTCAAACTATAAGAAATTTGTTCTGAACATTTTAATGTTTTTGGTATAAATCATTACCCGGGTAATGACCCCGTGAATCAAAGTATCCCTGGTCAACAGTACATATTTACAGAAAAGACACTCCATATTTACAAAAAAAATTCACTTACTTTTCTGGTGCTGTTGCCATGCCAGCGCCGCACACAGCAGGGCCAGTGTCTTCCCCGAACCCGTGGGACTCTCCAACAAGCAGTTCTGTCCTTTGTTGATTGCTGTTATCACCTGTAATTGTATCTGTTTTAGTAATTTATTTTAGGAGCGTCCTCAATGAGAGCATTCGCGTGTAATGAGTATTTGTCGTTGAATATTCAAGTGGTGTGGTGTGGATGTTGAGCCGAGTATGGTTGGTGCGATTGCCTGTTTACAAATGCTCGCGAAAGAATGCTTTCAGTGAGGAAGCCTCTTTACACATCTGTAGAAGTAAAAATCTATTGCCATATGAATGAATCATCATTCGCAATGAGAGGTTAAACTTATTCAACTGTTTTATTTGGTGTGTGGTGTGTTTATTTATTTTTATAATTGTCAGAATATTTATGAAAGAAATTTTAAGACTCAATCGCTCAATAGTTTGTACAAAAACCATTATCAAACTAAATGATGACAAAGTTAATCACCCGCAACTAATGGAAACAAAAAGGAAACCGGAAGTCTCTGGAAGTCCAATATTAATAAAACTTTAATTAAAAATTTAAAAAAACCTCTGACAAAAAACACAAAAAATAAAAAAGTATATGTACCTACCTATCTATTCGCTTTTTATGTTTTTAAGATAGGTCTCTTCTGTTTTAGTATTGCAGGTCCCCCGACAACAACTTATTTTAAAAACATAAAAGGCCAATAGATAGTTAAGTACATATTATTTTTTACTTTTTAGAGTTGTTTTAAGTCAGGGGTTTTTAAATTTTTTAAGTTAAGTTTTATTTAATGCTGTTTTCTGCCCTCCGGCCGGCAAGTGTCACCTTGCCGTTTTCAAGATGCCGCTTTCTGGCTCCGTCGAACAGAAAAATAGTATACAAACCTTGGCCAGTAAATAAGAAAGCCTCAGATCACCTGTATGTAGTCCTCGGCTTCGCCTCGGCCGACAATTACATGTTATCTGAGGCGTTTCTTACTCTACTGGCCTTGGTATGTAATGTACTATTAAATGTTATTTTTGTACTAATTGCCGTTTGTACAATATTATTAATTTATTACATTATCAATTCTGACCACTAATAATGGTTTAAATAATCTTTGGGTTTCTCTACATTGATCCACATAGAATGGCATTGTCAAACAATATATTTTTCGCTTTTAATATGGGG
The DNA here is from genome assembly GCA_947034925.1 of Eudemis profundana. Lineage (NCBI taxonomy): Eukaryota > Metazoa > Arthropoda > Insecta > Lepidoptera > Tortricidae > Eudemis > Eudemis profundana. The sequence goes on from OX344812.1 coordinate 12,895,861, forward strand.
ACATAAAGCTTTTTCTGATCGGCTTTATATGACTCCCCATGGAGACCCATAGTCTGTATTAATGCGCACTTTATTCAAAATTCAAAAGTTGACAATTCCACATTCAATCTGTGTGTGATGAGCAGACATCGGATTTTAGGGGGCAAACACCTGACAGGTACTAGAGATAGACATTTTTTTATCGATATTTATGGATATGAATATTTTTATGTTAGATTTTTTCTTCCCATATGTTTTACAATTAAATGTTCCATGCAAGATACTGAAATGATACCTATAATTTTTTTTATGGAATGGTATATTTTTTTTAAAAGTCTGTGACAAATGACACTAAGGAAATCCTTTAAAACGAAAACTATTTCGTTAATCATTACCACAAAGCTGGGTATAATTACTAGTTTAGGCGGAAAGCATCGTAGGTATACAATCTATCGACAAATATCGATATGAGAACTCTCTACTTGCGTTTCTATTTTGCACCAAAAACTTAAATATCTTAATGTCGATAATTTTTTTTGTTTATCTCTAGTACCTGTCAGGAGTTTGTCCCACAGAATCCAATGTCTCGCTGATGAGAGATGAACAATATTCTTTGTAGTTTAAAGCTAGTAACATCCAACTTATAAATAGTTGCTTATAAAACTTATTTACCTTGAACATCAGTGCCATCTGACTACCATAAGGCTCAACAGGCAAGTGTACTTTGACTCCTCCTATCATCTTCTCAAATCCCGGTACTTTTGGCTCATTGAAGTGCTCCATGGGTAGTTTGAAGCCTGATGCTGGTACTTTTGCCTCCATAAAGTGCTTGAGAGGCACTTTGGACCCTGATGCTGTTGCATTTCCCGGTTTAGAACGCGTGGGGAATAGATTCCTGATTGCCGCTGATTTCTTTGAGCTTAAGTCGACCTCTGGGAGGTCTGTCTCCTCGTCTGATGTCCAGTTTGTGTCACTGTATTCCAAAGTCTGGTTTGAGTCGGCGTCGCTGGATAACTCCGTGGTGACTGGAGCAGAGGACCTGGTGACGCGCTTGGTAGGTACGGGAGCCTCAAAACTTTCATCATCGTCAGATATTTCAACCGGAGAAGACATTTTTCGCCGAATTTGAGATAATGATCAGGAATAAAGCGCGCGATAACGTTCGCCTCACTACAAAATTCCAACTTTTTGATATCACTGTAAGCTTGTGATAGAACTTAACTAATCTTAGTTTTCACAACATTTTATCGTGTAGTTTCATGTTATTTTGTGAGAAACTAACAAAACAATCGGCTGGTAAACACGAGTGTTTGACATTGACAGTGACAGCTGACCAGTTTAGGTGTCAAAAACTGACTCGGCGTTTCGTTTTTCCTTTGAAAAATTTTGATTTACCAATCAAAATTAAAAACTGATAATTAAAATAATGGTTTATTTATAAAATATAATACAATTACTGTCACTTAAATCCACATAAGTACGTCTATTTCAAGATAAATATCAACAACATGGGTTTTTTCTCACTTAATTTGTCCTCCGACAAAGTCGTATAGCTCGTACATTTTACCGGAGTGTCACTGCAATAAAATAAATCAAAGAATAAAATTTATTAAATGATAATGATTATTGGCTATTGTCTACAGCCTTGTAAGGAAAAAGCCATAATGAAATAATTAATGCATACCTACTTACTTATTTAGCAGGAGTATTGTACATGTAGGAGAAGAGTGAAAATATTGCTGCCCAGCCTAACCAACACATTTTGCAGTTGTGTAAGTATCAACGTATCTTCACTTTTGATTTAGTGCCTCATACTTTGGTGCGATATTATTACGGATAAAGTTATAGTTTAGGTATCCATATCTGAAATCAATTCGTAACTTTTTGCTTGACGGATGAAATCTGTTTTTTTTATTATAGTGGACGTTTTCTTGCTAGCTTCTATTAAACTATTCTGTTGTTACAAAAAGTTTTTATGTAGGTACGGTCACGGACTTTAATTGTTGAGCCATTTAGGGCTCAGTCTAATTTTGTCGTGACACAAACTATGACACGACTATTGTAAGGTGAACCCCAAATGGCTCAACAATTAAAGTCCGTGAGTGTACATGTAGGTAGTCACCATGTGGATGGCTCCACATGGTGACTGTGACTGTGACCTCCTTGTCACTGTTCTTAATTTAGCCGTGTAGGTAATGCAAATGTTATCAGTTGCGTGCCGAAGTACGACCGATTTGTACCTATAACACGGCTAAATTAAGAGTACCTAATGACAAAGTGGCTCAACATTCCCGTGTGATGGTTGTACCATTAAATCACAAGGAAAAAAACAAGTAACTGTGAATTGATTTCTTTTTGTTAAGAAAAAGATAAAGCTGAAATGAACTTTCAGATGGGATTTATCCCGAGATTGAAAAATCAAACTTTATGGTTCTGTTCCTTATTCCAAAGTTTTATTGACGCAGCGTGAACGCAACATTCAATCTAAACAAATTATTTTACTGCAAACATTTTATGATTAAACGACAAAAACGTATAAAATGTATTTTATCGTTCACCCTCCATTAACACAGTCGCATTAGTCAACTGGCTGTATAGTAGTGTTGCCTTCGCCTCGCTGCAGCGCGTTCCCGCCAAAACGCGGCGCCATTACACGAGTGAGTTGTCAACGGAGGTTATGGTGCGTTATAATTTGGTTTATAACCCGACACTGCGCTGTTTAGTCAATGCAATTAACGCGAAGAAATGTCGATGTCGTTGGCGCATGGCTAAACATGTGACTACGTGTGTATGAACATATGGGTAGATTAATTAAGATTACTTGGTCCTTCGAACCGGATGGTTCGGTGTTTCACTGGACGATAAGCCTGAAAGGATCCATTTAAAGAAAAAAAAGAAAAAATCACATTTATTACGGTAATAAATAACAGTACCAATACAAAAAATAACAAAGAGAAAATTTAAATAAAACTAAAACAAATTAACATTTCATTACTATAGACAATTTAACCTAATTTTTGTACAGTAGTATGCACTTATGCAGTAAGCTTTGATTTGATGAATATTAACGGTTTAACGCTAACTTAAAGACTGAAAAGACCAAATGCCGTATTATTTCAACCTATGATCATTTCAACGTTGATACGTCCACTGCTGAACATAGGTCTCCCCTAAAAACTTCCACAACGAACGGCCGCACGCGTCCTGCCTCCATTGACTTCCGGCGACTGACCATGCTGTTAGACCATCTTGTTAAGGGCCGTCCTACGCTGCGTCTTCGGTTCGTGGTCTCCGTTTGAGAACCATTTCGCCCCATCGGCCATCAGTTCTACGAGCTATATGCCCAGCCCATTGCTATTCTAACTTGCTAACTCTGGCAGCTATGTCGGTCATCTTAGTTCTTGTACAACACCAAGACAAGATTAAGGAACATAATTTGATGTTTCGTTGGTAAAGGTACCTTATGGACGTTATCGCTTGCGTCCTTTTATCTTGATGGCCTATGGTAATGGAGTCGGACACGACGCAAGCGACAACGTCCATAAAGTACCTTTACCCGCGAAATACGACATATATTGACCGAGGGAGCGAAGTGCGTTGCTGGTTACGCAAAAATGCTTTCGTATGTCTGCCTGTTCGTCGGATGTCGAGCTGTTCTCCTTTATAGATCGATTTTTTGATTTTTCAGGCCATTCTCGTGAACTTTTGTGAAGTTCGGTAATTATATAGAATTTTTTCGTCGATTCAGTCTTTGGATTTAACTCAAAATAGCGGAGCCATGGGGGTTGCCAGATTCGTAAGGTCTCACAGCTCGCAGAGCCGCTGGTAGATATATTAGTGATTATAAACCAGATAGTAAGATACATGTTATATGAAAAGATGAAATATCAAACGGATCGAACCATAGGTTCGGTCCACGAAATCTGCCGTGTCACTCGAGTATACCTACAATTTTGGGACAATTCTTCCTCAAGGTGATTCGAGTCGGTCGATTTTCTATACAAACATAAGGAGGGTCATCATTTGCTTCAACGGCATCAACTATGTTTAAAACGATCCTTATTTTAGATCAATATTTAGTTTAAACGATCTATATTTAGCTTAATACATTTTGTCTGCGCGAAATGACATGAGAAGTCTCAAAAAACCACAATTAACATTCAATCGGTCCTTCAAGGTCAACGCCATCTAGCAGCATGATTTCAAACTAGACTAGACGTTTTTTGCTAAAATTTAATATTTTTTTATGCCACACTGGCCATAAAGTGGCTTTTTCCGTACGCGCAGCCAAGTGCCAAGTGTAGACATAAAATGATGTACACAACGCGGGAGGTAATAAAGAAAGCCCTCGATCGCATATTTACGCCCCTCGCTTGCACCTCGGGCCGCACACTTCTTCGATCTCGGCCTTTCTTTGTATTACCACCCTAGTTGTGTAATGTACTATTGGCTATTTGAGAACTCTAATCCCATTTCGCATAAATATGCTGTTCCCAGAGTAAGTAATTACTATGGGGACAGACTCATCGAAAAGCGCTTACCATACTTACTTAACGCCTTACCTGCGACTATTAGGACGGAGAAAAGTAAAAATAAATTTAAAAAAACATTGTGAAAATACTACCTCGATAGTATTTAATTATTTAAATTGATTTCTGTTGAAGTACTTACCTAGTTTCTACGTATATTTTGTCAGTTCAGTACCTAATTAAGTTTTCTAATATTGTATAATAGATAGACTCACGGATCCCACAGTCAAACTGTGAAAACAGTTTTGTGGGACGATGTACCTATTATTATGTATTTACCATTTGAATAAAGATATCTATAAATAAAAAATAAAATAAAAAAAATAAAATGTATCAAGCTATAAGATAAGACACATTTCAATAGTAATTGATGCCTTGGAAGCAAACAATGACCCTCTTTTGGTATGTATGAAGAAGCGACCGATTCGAATCACTTTATATCTCAACGTAAGTAATTATCAACTTATTTGTGCATTAGGTACCTAACCTTCACAGATAACTAATAAAAATCTCTAATAGTGGGTCCATTTACTATTACGTAACATGAATACTTTTGTTTTCTTTTTCCATGTTCGTATTTAGTTTATGACAAGTTGCCAGATAAAACAGTGTTAACACAACGCATCTTTATTCAAGGATGTCACCCCATTTTTCGGGCCATTCAACAGTTAGCGTCCGCCTTTTAATACGATTCCTACAAATTGGTATACGTCATAAATTACAGTGAAGACGCAGCCCTGGCTCCCCTCGCTTGGCTGTTCGTATTGCAAGACTTTTTTAGTCTTTATTGACGTTTTTTTATAATTATAATGTAGGCATAGATTTTTAATAAATTTTTGCCTATCTACGTGTATGTTTCTGTAAATAATTTTGATGTGAGTATTATGTAGTTCAGTTTGCACGAAATATGAGATGGCAAGATTTAAACGGTTAAATATCTATGTTCACACAGAGAGTTTTCGTGGATCCATGTTTCGTATCTTACCGTAAATTCATAGTGTCAAAGCTATCACTAATGAAGTAATGATCTTCGCTTTCATCAGTCTTCCGCTATCTTAACTGGGTCTTTAGTCCATTTTGTAAAGGAACTGCCAACCTGCGACTCCAGTTTGTGGTCTCCAACTAAGAACGTTTGCCTAGCTATCTGCCCAGTCTGTTGCTCTTGCTACTTCAACTTGCTTAAATTAATATTACGGCCACAGTATCGAGAATTCGGCGATTATTCGCGTTAGGGTATCTTCCTCTGATATACAAAAAGAGCGAGACATCAACAGGAATATTTGACGAATCCCGATAATGTAGCATAAGATTAAGCAACTTGAATTAGCAACGGACTGGGCAGATCAGTCCGTTACTACTACGTATATACTTATCTTAGATGGAGACCACGAACTGAAGTCTACGAACTGTAGATATGTTCTGTTTCAATCACGTCAAGGAACTTCGAGCATATCTCTCCTCAATCCCGTTTAGTAATTGAAACACTTTAAAAAGTTTATAGGTATGAACCAAAGCGAAAGACCCCGTTTCTAATCTTATTGTGAAGTACCCCACTGTGAACAAGGAAGCTCTCGCGGCCAAACAGTGGCGCGTCCCTACCAATTATTGACATGGTTTATTGCGTTTCCTCTATCTGAGGCGCCTTTATCAACGTATGTCGCTCCACACGATACAGCGCCGCTCTCCTACGGCCCAAACACGACAATTTCAACCTTAACATCTAGGATATAAGGATGGAGAGAGATGCAGGGATTGATGGCGCTGTCCGTTTTGCGTTTCTACTTAATTTGATGGCAAAAGTTGGTATCGGAGTCATTTGTACGGTCTTATTATAGATGAACAAGTTAGTAGGTTTTTATTATGTCTTCTGTACATCTGTATAATAAATATAGTACAACAGTTTCTCTGGTACATATATATGTATATATATATTTATTTTTTTCCTTACCATTTACCTGACTTGTCACCTACATCAAAATTCTTACAGAAATTAGGCAACTCATCAGAGAGATTACACGACCAGGGACTTTATATACAATAAATACATGTGCATGCAAACTGCTGTAATGCACATTCAAAAATGCCGCTCCCGAAAGTTATGCTAGAGACTATGCGGTCTAATGTTTCAACTTAACCGTACATATCCATAGATACCAGTAGCATGGCGTCCAAAGAATTCGATCCCTACCGGCTTGCCTAATATCAGGCATTTGAGCACCTTATTCTACAGCTCTTAAGGAAAATGTACGCCAAATCTGCACCGGCTATTTTTTACGCTACGCCACTGATAGATACATATCCATTCTAACTTAGTTTTGACCTGTATCAAATCAATGCATGTCACATTACAGGTATAAGCAGGAATCGTAGCCCTTAAATTTTAACAGAAACAAACAAATATGAAGTTTAATTTATACGGAACGATTTGTGATTTATTCAAAATAAGTCCTACTTAAGACATAAGACGTCTTGAGACTCTTAAGACGTAAATAATACTGGCCGCTGTCATTGATCGAATATTGGCGCGGCTAGTTCACAGATAAGAAACACCCCACAGTTTATACTTCTGGCAGATTGCAATTCCCAAGTCCATCGCTCCTTAGAAAGATTGTTATCTTAGGGCAAATAGTTCCATCGCTGCTGTTTGGCACTTCTATAGCATTCGTTAACTCGCCACTTAATCTCCGAATTACGAACTGATAAAACAACAATTAAAAGAAATAATGGCTGGTTTAACTTCACTACTGTTGTTATTTCTGCTTGAAGACTCATTTCTAATCTAACATCTTATTGTAGAGTAGGTACCGTCTGTGCATGTGCAATCTTTAGGATTTGCTAGTTTTATTTATTTAGACTTTATTGCACAATACAGGAAAGTACAAACGGCGAACTTAATGCCCTAAGGCATTCTCTACCAGTTAACCGCTGGAACAAACAGAAGTAGATTTTTTAAAAGTTTTTTTCTTTCGACAGTTAATTGCAGTTATATACAATTTGTAAACTTGGCTGTCAGACTGCCGATGCCGTGTGTTAATATAATTTCAACAGATCATTTCCTACATTAAAGATACCTATTTTACCGCTAAAAATAGGCGCAGAGAACTTTAAAGTACAAAAAAAACACTTTGCCGCTAGAGCGCTTTCTCCTAGATGACGTGATATACACACGTTCCTACAAATCTGCAACAAAAACAAAACAAAATCGACCTCTTCATTGTTGCCAGTTCCACTAACACCCGGGCAGCCGAATCAGCCGATCACTCCATTCTGCGCGACCACTCGTGCGTGGTAACCCCAGTGTGACCCGCCTAATTTCTTTGTTACTTTGTTGGGTTTAAAGCCTAAGTTTTCAGACCATAGGGGTAACGTTTTTGTAGATTTTGTAATTCGAGGGATGCCTTTGAAGACAGATAACTGGTTACTTAGGTACTGCACCAAATAACTGAAAATCCTACTAAAACACGTAGACAATTTATTATACTGCACTGCACAGTGCACACACATACGTATTTTTTTAGCAAGTACACAATGTTCGTTATGAACAAGTTATCTGATTGCCACTAAGGTAAATAGGGTAGGATCTAGTACTTAAGTTAGTGTTGGTAGATAATGCCTAATGACACGGAGAGCACTACAATTATGCACACACCACAAGCGTTAATGATCCCCCCCTGATCGCTTATTTATAGGTACCTAAAGTTCGGGCCACATTTAAAACTAAGAAAAGTGAAACGATATTGTTTTGTAATGATTATTTCAAATCAGTAGAGTAGGGGAAGGTGTGCATGAAAGAGCCAGTTTTATTATAATATATATTAATAAATATTTTAATATTAAAATTTACCTCTTTGCTCTTTCATAGCGTATGGTCATGGAAAGAGCCACCACATTTTATGAAAGAGCCACGCATGCCAATAAACTACTATTTAAATAGATTTATTAAAAAATCGGTGGATTAGCCACCATGCTGCAGCCACTTTCGTCTGTATTCAATATCATATCTATATCTACATATACATACATAAAACAAAGTCGGGTTAAATACACCATTTATAACTTGAGAACGGGTAGACCGATTTTTATGATCTTTGATTTTTTTAGGTTTGTCTCTGCCCCTAATAACAGAATAACTATTAAAACATCTAAAAATGGCCAAATTTTTATTTCGATGCATAAATCCTCCGAGCCAACTGATGCTATGCAGCCAACATGAGGATTGTGATCTGATCCATGAGGAATTATAATGTTTTATTTGTTCCTTCTTTATGTCTCGATTTTCACACAGCGTTTTTGGACTTTGATCACCAGATACCAAACACGTCTTCTCAATAATTATGGCGTGTCTTTGCGTAGAGACATAATATGAATGTTTTGTATTACAACAAAACATATATGTATGTATTATGTCTTGGAGCAAAGACACGCCATAAGCAAGGCTCTTGCTGATGAAGACGCAGTGAGAAGCATATAACAGCGTAAGTGCCTAAGAGGAACCTCGCAGGCACCTTGTGGGGCTCAGACATAAGGGCGAAAATCGGGTAACAATACTGGTTGCTAGGTATGTGACCATAGATTATAAAGTACATCATAAACTCTATCTCATAATATGGCGTGTCTTTGCTCCAAGACATAATACATCTTTTGTTGTAATGCAAAACATGGGTACATATTTACGATTTTTTGACTTTTAAATGAAGGTGTTGCCATATACTCCACTGCAGAGATATCGTAGACGCACTCTAGTAATTATATAAATAGTATTCCAAACTCCTTGCGTCTCCATCGCAACAACGTTCAATCTTGGACAGTCGGCTTGTTAGCGCAGCCAAGCCGTGCTCCCTCGCCTGCCGGCGACATATGTCCGGAGCACCGCTCTAACGAAACGAAAGTAATGTGTACAATTCGATATAGTGCTAGTTACATGTTGGTGTAATGGTTGTAATTGTGAGGGACGCCAGTGACATTGTCATTATAATAACTCAGTTAAATAAATGTTGTACTTGGCTAGTAGATACTTTTTACCCGACTGCGGCGAAGCCCAAAGGAGGGTTATGTGTTTGACCTGTATGTATGTATGTATGTCCGTTCCTGTGTCCGCTCTTAACTACTCAACGGCACGTCCGATTTTGATAAATGATACATCATTAGATTCGTCTTGATGGTGCGAGTGTCACTGGGTATGAAGTTCGTTAAAATAAACAAAATGGCGGATTTTATGCAGTTTCAAAGTGCACCGCGGTCGGGTTTTTTTTAGTAAAAATGTGGTTATTTGAATAATTTTATTGACTTCATTGTTGCGAGTAAAGCAGACGAACGGTTCGTTTCAGGATTTATATCAAATATCTACTGTGTATGTTACTCATAGAATAATGTATAAATCCTTGATAAAAACCAAAATAGCCTCAAAACCCCGGCAGTTGAGTATTTTCTAATAGTTGATCAAAATCTTGCAGACCCAATTGTTTTAATTATTAATTTTAAATGTTTTGTTCAATGACATGAGGATTGGGGAAAATTATCGATCGATTTCTCGGTAGACTGAACGCGTTTGTCATTGTTCGGGAGACTTAATTAAATGTCACTGGCGTTTCAATTGTTTTACTGTAATTACAAGAACACCGGTTAAAAAAGACAGCTCCCGTTTAAATTTCTTTTTAAAAAATGTTGCCATCCCGTCCACGGGCGTTTCTAAGTAGAGCTAATGCAATGGAACTATGCTACGAAGGCTCAAAGTATGTTGTAACCCGCATATTTATGGAAAAATACACCCGTGCGTTCCACGTTCCTTAAGCCAAAGCCGGGAGAAAGAGACAGGACTATATTTACCAGATACGTTCGTCTCGTTCACTCATTTGGAAAGAAGTGTAGTTTTATTACAGTTGGCTGCTATTACACCTGCCTCGTCCCTGTAGGTCCCACGATAGCAATCGGAATTGTATATTTTAATCGCGTTAATTATCTTTATTTGGTCACCCCATCACACGGTCGACCGAACGGTTTATAGAATACGTCGGCGATGACATTGTGATTTTATGATATTATCAAAATGTGTTTTCTTTGTGAGCTAACAATGGCGAAGATAAAATTATTGATACATTAGAAAGTAACTGCACAGCAGTGGCGTGGCGTAAAAGATATCCTGGGGCAAGCCGGTGCAGATTTGGCGTACATTTTCCTTAAGAACTCTAGAATAAAGTGGTCAAAAGCCTGATATTAGGCAAGCCGGTAGGAATCGAGTTGTTTGGACGCCACGTCACTGCTGCACAGTTCGAAACGATAATTTGCTGTAATAGTTTTACAGGTCTAACGCGATTAAGTATAATAGGATTATTTTTAGGCGTTTCGGCACTGTTACGCCCGTCGCACACTTGGCAGCCAGATATTTTCATACATTTGATTGGGGATGGCTGCCGTAGCCTGTCTGCGCAGCTAGGCTGCCTAGTGCGGGATGTGGCTCACCGCGATTTCGTTTCGCGGCTACTACCTATAGCTTGGCAACTTTGTTGGTGACACTCACCTGTGTGCTTTTTAGGGTTCCGTAGCCAAAATGGCAAAAACGGAACCCTTATAGTTTCGTCATGTCCGTCCGTCCGTCCGTCTGTCCGTCTGTCCGTATGTCACAGGCATTTTACTGAAAAACTACATTATGGATATTGATGAAATTTGGAATATAGGTGTCTTGCATGAGTCGCTACTTAATTTAGTAGTTAAACAACTAAAATAAATATTTTTAGGGGGGGCACGCAATTTCCTTTCCAAAAACTGCTTCAGTATATATTTTTACCGCGAATAATTAGATGACATATTTTAAATGTGTATTCTTGTAGTTAAGTTTGCAATTTAAAATTGTTTATAATGTGTTATTTGTTATGTTCATGGCGACTTTATATAAATAAAACTGCAAAATATAGCAAACATCGTTTATTGTTTTTTTTTAATGGCTGAACGCCGTGATTCCGTGTCAAAAATTAAGTCCGAACGGTTTAATCTGTTTTTTTGGATATTCGAGCGAGACTTGTTTATGGAAGGATGGAAAACTGTACTATTTTATATTTGTATAAATGTAATCAATGTAAAATGTAATGTTAAACCGTGACGAGTGGCGAAAAAAGTAAAGGCATTGGCTCAGCAGTGGGATTAAACGAACACCCTGGAGATAAGAACACAATTCCTAATAGATATTGTAATAATTATCATATAATGGATCTTTAGCAAAGTTTCTCGAATCCAGTATTTTTTTTAATTAATTGCGAAATTGTTCACAGCCATAATCGATAATGAAGGGTTTAAGTGTAATTTTATTCATTAATTGCAAATTTCAGACCTCATAAAGTAGGGCATGAATATTCAGGTCTCCCTCTGAGCTTAAATTAATGGTTAATTTAATGGAATGGTTAAGTAATACATGCTGTGTAAAGTGGTATGATTTAGTCTCTAATTCTGCAAAAAGTCTCAGTAATTAAGTTTTTAAATATGTAATTTAATTGAATGTTGGAATCTTCATTACTTTTTTTATCTGTAAAAGAGGTAATACGCACAATTGGTTTAGGTACTCGTACTCGTACTTCCAACATATTATAAAACGCATTTTTCAGTGGTTTTTGTTAACTTTGATTTAGGTTATAATAGTATATTACACAACTAGGGTGATAATACAAAGGAAGGGGATGTAAATATGCGATCGAGGGCTTTCTTTATTACCTCCCGTGTTGTGTACAGCATTCTATGTCTACATTTGACCAGAAAGCGGCTTTTCCCGTGCGCGTAGCGTGCGGAAAAAGGCACTTTATGGCCAGGTGTGGCATAATAGTACATTACACAACTAGGGTGGTAATACAAAGAAAGGCCGAGATCGCAGGTGTTTACGGCCCGAGCTGCAAGCGAGGGACGTAAATATGCGATCGAGGGCTTTCTTTATTACCTCCCGTGTTGTGTACATCATTTTATGTCTACACTTGGCCAGAAAGGGACTTTTTCCGTACGCGCAGCGTGCGGCAAACACTTTATGGCCAGGTGTGGCATAAATGAATTTACGTACAAAAAAAATCGGTAACAACGAGTAACTGAACTCGCAAACTTGTTGATTAGTATGGATAAAGGTTACAAGTGCTTAGTAGGTACTATAAAGAATAAATGCCTTCGACCGTAGGTCCAATTAGCGTAAGGAACATTTCTTAAACTGTCTCTTACTCTAAACTTACACCATGAAAGAATTTTCAATACATCAATAAAATTAAAATATCTTCCAAATATTATGTCTGATTTTATCGGCACTTCGGAAGAAATTCACCAGTTTCTTTTTTAAAACATAACAAATTTGTGTAAATGATGATGAAAATTAATAGTAAGCAAGTATCTAATCATTTTACATAACGTTGATTAATTAATCAATTTATTTTATTACTATAACTACCACATAAAAAAAAATTGAATATAATATCGTCGACTTTTGGTTCAATTGGCGCAAGTTACATTGCTTTGCCGGTCTGTTACCCTAAAATGACATACTTACTTGAAGAATATATAGTCGTCCATAGATTTAATTAGCTTTGCCTGTCTTTTAACATAAAAGTACATACTTGGAAACTATATCGTCGACTGTAGGTTTAATTAGCGTAAGTCACATTGCCTGTCTCTTATCCTAACTGAAACTACGCTATGTGTATATTCAAGGATGTAATCCTAGTTACATGAGGGCCAAACCAAGTTTCAGCTTGATATACTTCCATAGATATACTCCAAGAACTTGGGTGCGATTATTCTGGCAAGTTCTGAAGACGCCCGCATCTGAAAGTTGGGAGCTCAACTAGATGTTTGCTCCACACTTTCACTTGCAAACTTGGATTTATCTAGCCTCCGTTTGCAAGTTCCTTGGCACGTGGTCAGCGTGCTAGATTTACTTATATTTATTTAACTTTGTTAGTAAAAATTAAATTATTTGATTTAAACTACTTATTAAGCTAGTTTTGTTCGTAAAATTAAATCGTATTCCGTATACACGGCTTAAAACCGGTATTTTGCATTATGAATTATTTTATGCTTTTTATGTAGAGCTCAGTAATGTAATTTAAGTCATGATTTCGTATTATTAGATTGATGGTTAAAAAACGAAATAATAAACCAAAGAATGATAAGAACGGAAAGAATACCGGTATTTTTGTATGGAGCAAATACCGGTTTCCGAGCCCTGATTCCGTATGCCCTTCATTCGTACATTCCAATATGATAACTGCGGCGTTAAAATAAACAACCAATTTAAAATATAAATTGGTTCACATTTGAAAATGAAAAATGAAAAATCGTTTATTGGTCACAATCAGTGTTTACAATTAGAAAGGGTTGGGACCTTCTAGTAAGTATGAGAATACTTGTGACAGAAGATCCCGCTCTTCCAGCATCAAGTTTAGTGGTATAACCAATACAATATGGGTTAAAAGAAAATAAGTTAACAATTCTTTAGACTACTTGTTTTTATGCTAAAAATTATAACCTAAGTTTGTATGTATGCTTGGGTGTGTGTGTATGTGCAAGGGTGTGAGTATATGTAGATGTGGGTGATTTAATGTGCAATTAATTAAGTATCATCACATTTGGTGGAAATATGTGCATAAAATGTGTATCCCTTATTTTTCTATGTTGAAGTTGAATAAAAAATAAATAAAAAAACATAAGTATCGATTTACAGGAAAGCCAAAGGAAAGCCTGATCCGTTTTAAGCTCGGCAATAAAACTAACTTTGGTCCATACCCTGATTCATTAGCGTTAGGGCAGAATCTTAGTTTATATTATTATATATTATATAGGTACAGCAACTGGTCGCGAAGACGAGCGGATCAAGCTGTTTTAAACAAGCCTAAAAAAATAAATTGTCCAGCGGTATTAATAATGTTCCTAAAGCAAAATAAACATGGAAACAATGTCGTAGGTACTTCCGTGTCCCAATCGCCACATTAGGCTAATCGGCGATGCGTTTTCACTAACTGACAGAAAATAAACACTCTAAATTTACATCCCTTCTCTTTTCTCTTTTAGAGGGCGAATTAAAAAAAAATGTGGCAACCCTTGAGATAATCAACATGTAAATCAAAAAAGAACCATTCGTATCGGTTTACGAATGAGGGTGTTTATAAAATCATAAATCCACCAGTTGAAAAGACTGTCGCGAGAGGTCTCTTTGACAGCAGCTGTCGAAATCTTGAAATTTGAATGGTGGATTTATGGTTTCTAAGCACCCTCATTGGCTAAGATATTTTGGGACGAGCCAAAAACTCAAAACACAATCGAACAAGGCCCTCCGGTCGACTCTGACCACTTCCTAATTTGTCCATTTCCAAAATCGTCTACTTCCTAGTTCGTCCACTTCCTAACTTGTCCACTTCCAAAGTTGCCCATTTCCTAATTTGTCCACTTCCTATTCAGTCAATTCCTAACTTGTCCACTTTAGTTAGAAAATTTTTCATCAAATTTTTTTTGCCGTTTTTAGGCTTAGATTAGATTGATTCGTGTAGATTACGCTAAAATAAGCATGTTTTGTAAAATGAACTTTTTTTCTCCGACCAATATTTACCAAGATATTGGGGTTCGAAAGTCAGTCATTTTTATAAGAGCTTCTGGACTTTGAAATTTTTTCGATGGGTGTGTTGTCATTATGACACCTATTTTAAACGATTGTAACGTATAGAACACGTTAAAATAAGCATCTTTTACTTGAAAATTTTTCTCTAAAATTAAAAATGGCTGAAATAGACGCTTTCAAAAATAAATATTTTAAAACTTCGATTTTTTTTCGCCGAAAGTGGTGTCATTATGACACCTATTTTAAATGATTGTATCGTGTGGATTACGCTAAAATAAGCATGTTTTGTCAAATAAACTGTTTTTCTCCGACCAATATTTACCGAGAAATTGGGGTTCGAAGGTCAGTCATTTTTACGATTTTGGCGATTAACGTCGGGATGGAGAAATGACGAGGTATAAAAATGTCGAGAAATGCTTCATAAAAAAAACCGGTCAAGTGCGAGTCGGACTCGCGCACCGAGGGTTCCGTACAAACGCATAAGTAGATACATGAATAGTTCAAGAAAAAGTACAACAAAATGGCGTAACTTCATATTTTTTGGACACACGGTTTAGAAGATAGAGGGGGGAGAGATATTCACTTAATCAAAAACATTACTTAAGAACCTTAAAATCTTTTTGAAAGAGCTATCGAACTATGTACCACACGTTGATATTTCATGAAAAAAAAAATTTAGCTTCTGTAACATGTATGGAGTGCCCCCCCTAAAAATATTTATTTTAGTTGTTTAACTACCAAACTAAGTAGCGGCTCATATAATACACCTATATTCCAAATTTCATTAATATCCATCGTGTAGTTTTTGAGTAAAATGCCTGTGACATACGGACAGACGGACGGGCAGACATGACGAAACTATAAGGGGTCCTTTTTTGCCATTTTGGCTACGGAACCCTAAAAATTACGATATGGAAAAATTACAAAGTATTATAAGGTCGAGGAATAAAAATGTCTAAATAGAATTTAGTCGAAGTATAAAAACGACATACCTATCCTCCTCGCTTCGCTCGTCGTCGTACCTAACTGTCGTTCTGTCAGTTTTTTCTCTTGGACAGTGGCGGTATGTTGTGATCGCTCTTCAGTAATAATCGTAACTAAAAGTAATTAAAATCATCAATATTACGGCTTGATAAATGTATGACATTTGCAATTATTACTGCAGTCCGTGTCCGATTCATATTCGGGATTAAGTCGTATCCTTTCTTCGACGCTTTTATCATTACTCGTATCACTCATTTTACACTTCTACTATCCTCAAAAATAACAAAACGGTAAAAATCACTGATAAAATACGTAAATGACACCCTGTATATATTACAGTGACGCCCTGTATATATCACAGTGACACCCTGTATATATCACAGTGACACCCATTATATATCACAGTGACACCCTGTATATATCACAGTGACACCTGCTACTTGACAGCTGACAATTACCGAATGACAAAAAAAAGTTCTAAGACTGCGAATCTGCGAATTCAACTTCTTGCAAACTCAACATTTCAACCTTTCTTCATTCAACCTTTTGTTCCTAAATGTTTCTCGACATTTTTATACCTCGTCATTTCCCTCCAGGACCACAAGGTTGAATTCCTAAAATGTTGAATTCCCAAAATGTTGACTTTCCCAGAATGTTGTTTTTTTTCAGTTTCGCAAAATGTTGAATTCTTATAACGTTGAAATATTAAAAAGTTGATTTCTCAAAATGTATAATTTCAACATACTGGGAAAGTCAACATTTCGGGATTTCAACATTTTAGGAATTCGGCTTTCATTAGGGCGCGGCTCCATGTCGACGGCACGGCGCCGTACGCCGTGGAACGGCACGACGCCGTCACCGTGCGACACACGTGGCACGGCGTCGTGAACGGCGCCGTGAACGGTGTGACGGCGCCGTGAGTCCGGAGTGCAGTGTGCGGCGCACCGCACACTGCACTCTTCCCGCTACACTGTGGATCGAAAATTAATCGGTAAACAAACACACAAAAAAACATCCTCCTTTTGAAAGCCGGTTAAAAAGTCGCCGCGACCAGCGATTCTCAGTGTGCCATACCCCGCGATTTTTCGCCGCAGTGTGAGATCCGCCTAGAACAAAACTACCCAGCCGTGCGCCGTCCACCGGCGTGGTGTGCCGTACACGGCACCGTGCCACGGCACGACGCCGTACCGTCGCACGGTGACGGCGTCGTGCGCTTCCACGGCGTACGGCGCCGTGCCGTCGACATGGGGCCGCGCCCTTAGTTAGCAAAATCAACTTTCTGCAAATTCAACATTTTAGGATTCAACAAGCTGCAAATTCAACTTTATGCAATTTGGACATAAAAAGAACTCAACATTAAGCAAATTCAACATTTTCACTATCAACATGCTGCAAATTCAACTTTATGCAAATCCAACATTTTAGGTATTCAACCTTGTGGTCCTGGAGGGTCATTTCTCCATCCCGACGTTAATCGCCAAAATCGTAAAAATGACTGACCTTCGAACCCCAATTTCTCGGTAAATATTGGTCGGAGAAAAACAGTTTATTTGACAAAACATGCTTATTTTAGCGTAATCTACACGATACAATCATTTAAAATAGGTGTCATAATGACACCACTTTCGGCGAAAAAAATCGAAGTTTTAAAATATTTATTTTTGAAGGCGTCTATTTCAGCCATTTTTAATTTTAGAAAAAAGTTTTTCAAGTAAAAGATGCTTATTTTAACGTGTTCTATACGTTACAATCGTTTAAAATAGGTGTCATAATGACAACACACCCATCGAAAAAATTTCAAGTCCAGAAGCTCTTATAAAAATGACTGACTTTCGAACCCCAATATCTTGGTAAATATTGGTCGGAGAAAAAAAGTTCATTTTACAAAACATGCTTATTTTAGCATATTCTATACGATACAATCTAATGTAAGCATAAAAACGGCCAAAAAAAAAATTGATGAAAAATTTTCTAAGTGTAAGTGGACAAGTTAGGAATTGACTGAATAGGAAGTGGACAAACTAGGAATGGACTAAATAGGAAGTGGACGAATTCGGAACATAAAAAGAGACAATTTAGGAAAAGGACCTTGTAGGAGTGGACGAATTAGGAAGTGGTCAATTTTGGAAATGGACAAATTAGGAAGTGGTCAAAGTCGACCGGAGGGATTTTAGCGTAATCTACACGAATCAATCTAATCTAAGCCTAAAAACGGCAAAAAAAATTTTGATGAAAAATTTTCTAACTAAAGTGGACAAGTTAGGAATTGACTGAATAGGAAGTGGACAAATTAGGAATGGACTAAATAGGAAGTGGACGAATGCGGAACATAAAAAGAGACAATTTAGGAAAAGGACCTTGTAGGAGTGGACGAATTAGGAAGTGGTCAATTTTGGAAATGGACAAATTAGGAAGTGGTCAGAGTCGACCGGAGGGGAACAAGGAATTCCTTTCGTCGCTAATAAAACTAACTATATGAGAGTAGGACTGTGCCCGGCAGCTGTGGGTAGGCTGATGATAATGAATAAAATGTTCCTAAAACATGTAAAACAGTATTCTACTTTCGTGTCCCAATCACCATATTAAGGTAATGGGCGATGCGTTTTCGCCCGCCCGACACTGACTGACAGCTCGTTACGCGCTGACACGAATTTTTCACAACTTTTCCCTCCTTTGAATAATCGCTTCCAATTTTTTGGGACTGCCCCTAATGAGCATGTGGATAAGTTTTGGTAAGCGGATACTGATAGTTTTGGGTGAGGGTTTCGTTGTTTTTTTTTTAAAGTACCTAATGTAGACCTTTTTGCTTATTATAATAACGTAATTTAAAGTTTTATAATTGCAAATTTTCTATTCATTTATGGAATAAATGGGATATAGAACGGAGTGGAAAGGGGTCATCCATATAGTACGTCACACCCATGGGGGGGGGCTACACTAATAAGGTTAAATATGTTAGGAAAAGTGTGACATGGAGGGGGGGGGTCTAAAAGTCCACTACATAATTCTGAAAAGTCATTATTCCGATTATTCTTTTGAATTTTGAAATGATCCCGCAAACATCGATTTTTCTTGCACTAGAGCACCGCTAAAAAATAGTACATTACACAACTAGGGTGGTAATATAAAGAACGCTGCAGATGTTTGCGGCCCGAGCTGCAAGCGAGGGACGTAAATATGCGATCGAGGGCTTTCTTTATTACCTCCCGTGTTGTGTACATTAGTTTATGTCTACACTTGGCCAGAAAGCGGCTTTTTCCGTACGCGCAGCGTGCGGAAAAAGTCACTTCATGGCCAGGTGTGGCATAAAGGATTGTTCTTAGTGCCTGACGGTGACGGTGGGCTGACGTTAGTGGGTTGTTTGGAACAAATTGTGTTTTTTTTTCAATCCTTTCAAACGAGAACATCATAATCATAACGGACTAACGTGTTGTTTGCATAGAGATATTTTTTCGGCTATAGAGAGGAAATAACATTATTCTTTTTCCGAAAAAATACAGGGTTTACTGGTGAGCGAGCACATTTTCTACTGATTTTAAAGAACCCTAAAAACTATCACAGCCTCATTATGCTAAGCGTGTCGCCTCACGCAACTATTTAGACTTTTTTTGTAAACTTTCTTTATCAGATTTGTTTGATTGCTACGCTTTCCGTGCCGTTTATTGGCCGCCATTTGTTGCTTTAATATCATAAATTAACTGGTATTTTATAGTCCTTTGTGTACACAATAATCCGTGACAATATCGTACCTTGGTAGGTAGGTTTTGAGTTATCCATATATAAAAAATCTGCAATTTATTAAGCCTGTAGATATCAAAAAGGCATCTAAAAATTCCATAAAACGGAAAATATTTATTTACTTTACTTAAGGACACTATAATGGGTGTATAATTCACTAATAATATGCATTGAAATAGGTAAAGAAATTTTACATCGTATGGTTTGCGGAAGAGCAACTGAAAAGGAGTCTAAACTTTTACACACTTGTACATAACGTCTATCTCCGAAACTAGAAACCGCCGTAAGTTACCTTTCCCTGTGAAACATCACATATAAAGGCTTGATAAGGGAAAAAATAAACATCTACCATTCTCGTTAAGGGAATCTAACCCGGGATCATTAGCTTCGTGGGCAGAGTTACTACCACTAAGGCTTAGTGGTAGTAATTAGTAGTAGTATCTATACCATAGTGTTTTGTATGTACGTCTATCTCTGTTTGTTCTCCAAATAAATAATAAAAACTCTCGCGAAGTTTGTGACTAAGATGGTTCGCCATCAAGTATTAAATAAATAAATTAAAGTTCTGTGGACTAGCCCTCATTTTTATACTCAAATCAAATCACAACAATACCATACGCCCTCCACACATAAATTATGCAGTAATCGAACAGTTTGGACGGGCATTTCAATGCATCGAATAGCTCGGACAGTTTACTCAAATAGCTTCCATATCCCGCGCTATTGTTAGAGAACAATGCGAGTAGTTTAGTGTTAGTGGACAGTAATTTAGTTTAAAAGCGTTTTGGACGCCCCGAAAAGTAATTAACGACCCCATGATTTTAAAATAACATTTGTTTTGCTATTAGGCATTCCACTTGGCTATAAAATAACTGTGCACTATCAGGTATTATCTACCTACTTACCAGGAAAGCTATGGCATTTGAGTGGTTCGGAAGTGCGTCTTGGATCCTGTACGTCTAGCATAACTGGCCGCGACTTCGTTTCTCGCGCGACAGTGCATCACCTGTCACTGTCACACGATATTTGAGTGGAAAAAGATAGGGAGCATTTGTCGCGCGATAAAGAGTCGCGTGTCACAGTTGTGCTAGAGGTATTGAGGTAGGAGGCTCGTATTATAGCAATGAGTTTATCGGAACTTATGTTCGAAATATGACCCGATATTTACCATTAGCTTTTGGGTCAAGGAAACACCATTGTGAGGAAACCTGCATACCTCTGCGAAGAAATTCAAAGGTGTGAAATCCGTAAGGATTTGCGGGCGAGCTGCAGGCGGGTTTTCATACAAAAACAGTCGCGGCGAACTCGCGGCGAGTTCGCCGCGAGCGACATTTGTATGGAACTTCGCTTCTAACTCGCCCGCAGCTTGCTCGCAAATCGCAGGTGTGATAATGATAAGGCTCTAACCTCTAGCCTGCACGAGGCAGCACGGAGACTGTAGCCCAGTCACTCTCATCTGCGAGTGTCTCATGTGTGTGAGGCAGTGGGACGTATATAGGCTGATGATGATGACTTATATTAGGTACCTACCTATCTGGTTAATGATAGTCTGTTGTGGATGTGTTTGAGGCAAAACGATGTTCTGAGGACTTCTGGTTGAATTGAAACCAAATGTATGATTGTGTGCTTAATACTAAAGAATACGCACTGTCAACAGAATTTTACTGTAAAATCTTCTATATGACTAGAGTCTATGCGGAAAGAGAATAGGATTTAGATTTGGGGGCGCTGTAAAGCTTTTCTACCGTATTTGCCGTATTTTCTGTTCTGTGGCCATGCTGGTTAGGTTAGTTCCGTTTTTCGCCATGCCTATTCTCTTTCCGCACAGACATTAATTGCGTCTGATTCGTTATTTCGTTCGCTGATTAATTAGTGCTTTAAAATGTTTATATCGTCCGTATTTCTCAGTCGATTTTAATTTTATTTTCACTTTATGTCATTTTTTTACGGTAATTACTTTATTTTGTTCGTTTAATTTTCTTTCTAATCAGAAACGAGCTACTAGGTAAATTGACGCATAGTAACCAAGATTATAATGCGTACCTACATCATTATTTATCTCAAGTACACTTCTAGGTACAAGTGTTCTTGCTGTAAGGATTTTGTTGTTGTTATTGTATGTATTGTGTGTAGGAGGTCGCGATATTCATACTAGGTATGTAACGAATAGGTACTTATAAGTTTTTTGACTCTAGAAAGAAATAAATGAAGTGAAAACCTAATTAGTGAAAATTCAATCCTCAATTTGCAACTTAATTAAAGTTTGCAATAAAATAAATAATTATGCAGGTAACGAAGTCTTTAGCGAAATTCGTCAACGTGTAATTAATAATATTGGTAATTGTAATATATGAAGGGTCCACGGAAAGAACATGTCTAGTCACTTAAGTAACTTTTTGAGTTATAGCGGTTTGAAAGTTAGTCATCGGGAGCAATTACTATGGTAACCATTTCTTTAAAAGTGAAAAAGATATATAATATTTTAAGTTGCGAGCTCTACATTTTGAGATTAAAATCTCATTATCAAAAAAAGTGATGATGTTCTTTCCGTGGACCCTTCATATGGCAACATGGAGAAGTCACAGCAAGAGGATTGGTACTTCGCAATAATTCAACCCTTTATTACATAGGCATGTAGGCACACTTACCTACTGAAATAAATATCTGTGTCAGTCTTGCAAACATCGATCTAGTTCCAACCAAACTACTATAAGCTATTTGACCTCTGCAAACTTAGCGTAGTCGCACTCTATCCTCAGCTACATTTTTACTAACCTATACCTAGTTTTTATCACTATTTTACGGCTGAATAGTCACTTGACCCCGAGACCTGTAAATAGCGTATAGGAGCCAGTAAAACCGTGTATTAGCCGTTTAGCAGTGTATTAGTCGCGTAAAGACCGTGTAAGTGCCGTGGGGTCACTAAATGCTATTAGGCATCAGGTGTCGGTGTGGAGGTTACGCGATTATTTCGTAGGTACGCTACTATTAGTTGTTGCGGTGGGTTTACATGGGCGTTGACTAGCGATTTAAATACCGGTATTATTTGTATCAACGCTCAACATTAAAACGAGACTCTCCACCATCTGTATACAGCGTATCCAAAGTTTCTTCGGGCATCTGGTCAGGTTAAGTCCGGATAGTCTGGGGAAGCTCCTAATTACTGGTCGCATGACAGGAAAAAGGTGTAGGGGCCGTATGCCTATGCGATGGACGGACACAATTACATCTGCAACTGGAGCCACATTACAGGCTAGCATTCATCAAGCCCAAAATTGTGCAGCTTGGAGAGCGTTGGTGAAGAGTTCCCACAGCCGTCACGTCCCTCAGCCATGAGGATACAACGAAGAAGAAGAAGAAGATTATTTGTATGGATCCCGCTATTCATCGTACTAAAAATACAGGCATGGAAGCCCTAGTGTTGATGTCAATCACGGTATAATAAAATAACTTGTATGTCATGAGAATGTTGCTATTGTAAATAAGATTCAATAAGCTGTCACATGGTCAAGTTTGTATTTATAACGCCATCAACTTGTCCGGGAAGAACATAATTATCTCAGCTCACAAGCTTAAACATTTTTAGTTTTTCTTATACGCCCGTAATTAAGAAACTACAACATTTAGCTTCCAAACTGTGGCTTAAAGATTTGAATTCCCATTTATTAAAAATTAAATGTGTAATCTTGAAGATACATGAGTTGTGCAAATACGAACTGATATTTTCTGTACTTATAATGTCTGTCAAGGGCTGTTGATTATTGATTAAGTAGACCGAGACTGAGCAATAGCAATAGGTGGCAATATTTTACAGGCGTGTTGTACTACTTACTTATACCATTATTCGCTATGAAAATTATTCAAAACGATGTCTGGTAGTCTATATTATCGAAGTGTTTTATGTACCAGAAAAATAGACGAATTCAATACACCGAACGCACTATTAAACATTATCCTGTCACCCAGACAATATGCGACAAATTAGGAATTAGCTTAGATGTTATATCTCTCCTAATTTTGCTATATTTGTATATATATGTAGCAACAAATGTATTTTCTTTTTTTTTCAATACTCCATGTAAACCAACCCGAAGTCACACTCGCAGCGCCCAGGTGTTTTAACACCATTAATATCAATTGAACATTGACCGTCTGCCACTGTGCGACCGCTCTACCCTGACCTTCCCGTCCCCTTTACCACCTTTTAGCCTCGACCAGCACGGGGAAAGAGCCAACAGGACGAGGGCCAAGTGGAACTGGTCGCGAAATATTTTATGAGCCGATTTCCGTTTAAAGAGTAATGCCATTTTGTGCTTTCCGTTTTGATGTCTTTTTTCGTAATTTACGCCCGAGCCATGTGGTGGTGACATGAATTATTGGTCTATTGATGACATTATCATTGGGAATTTAGATATACATGACGTATTATGAAGTGGGATTAGTGATGAGCTGTCTATAAATACGAGGGGTGGCTGAAAAGTAATCTACCCTGGCTATAAATAGTTTAAAAATACACTGACTAATATGCATGCGTTTTTATTGACTTTTCTTTTTTCAAAATTTCGAGCATGCATTTGTTTCTGGCTCTTCATTTGTTTTTGGCGCTTGAATGCTTGCAGCATGTCGGTAGAAAAAAATTATTTGACCAAAATTTAACAGCGTGCAGTGATTAAATTCCTTACTAAAGAAGGAAATACGCCTTCACAGATTAAACAGCGCATGTTGCCCGTGTTTGGTGATTCGTGTCCTTCTGATTTCACCATAAAATTCTGGTCTAAGCAGTTTAAATCGGGCCGTGACAGTTTAGAAGATGATCCTCGTAGTGGGCGGCCAATTTCTGCTGTCACTGGTGAAAATGTCGCCAAGGTGAAAAAAATCATTTTAGAAGACCGTCGACTGAAACAGTGGGAGATAGCTAGAGATATGGGCATTAATAAAGAACGGGTAAATGAAATAATTCATAGCCATTTGAATATGTCTAAGGTTAGTGCACGTTGGGTCCCTAAAATGCTGACTGCGTTAGACAAGGACAGGCGTGTCAAATGTTGTCAGGAGTTTTTAGACATGAGTCGCGGGAAAGAGGAAGAAATTATTTCCAGGGTCGTGACATGTGACGACACTTGGATTAGACAATGGGATCCGGAAAGTAAACAAGAGTCACTACAATGGAAATTCAAGGACGAAAAGCCTCCTCGGAAGTAAAGATTCGACCATCAGCTGGCAAACTTATGGCGACAAATTTTTGGGATGCTGAAGGCATTTTACTAATAGATTATTTGCGAAAAAATACTACAATGAATGCTAATTATTATGCAAATTTACTTTGCCAGCTTCGGGATAACATAAAAGAAAAAAGAAGGGGCAAACTCAACAAATGAGTTCTGATATTGCACGACAATGCACCTGTGCATACGGCCCGCACCACACAGCTAGCCATAGCCAGAAATGGCTTCGAAGTCATCGACCATCCCCCCTACAGCCCAGATTTAGCCCCCTGTGATTATTTCCTATTCAGACTTCTGAAGAAAGATCTCAGGGGGCGAAGATTTTCAACGGATAATGAGATGATAGCCGCGGTGAACGAGTATTTTGACGACAAACCGAAAGAATTTTTTTTTAATGGCCTAATGTCATTATTTGACAAATGTAATAAATGCACCTTGCTAGATGGAGATTACATAGAAAAATAAAAAATAACTAGCCAGTTATGTCTTTTATTTCATAGTGAGGTAGATTACTTTTCAGCCACCCCTCGTATTCCCGTTGTAATGTACTAACAAATTTATAGCTGTAACGAAGGGTACTAATAATGTATGCAATGCTCAATGTTCTGAAATAAAAATACTTTATTTTGTTTTTATAGGTCATTCTGGATTAGGGAATGGCTCCGCTACCCAAAGGTTGTTTGGAAGAGATCGCTCTTTAGCGATAAGATCGCCTATTGTTTACCACTGTTTTTATACAAGTTTACATCGTATTTTATCCTTTGGTGTGCAATAAAGTTTGATTGTATTGTATCGTATTGTATTCACAGCACAAGACATCTTTAAGTAGGCTACTTACGCGTACTTTGAGAAGCCTACTAATTATTAAGTATGTTATTCAGATGCTAGATGTAGAAGATATTGTTAGTAATTGAAAGTTATTTTCAATCGATCGACATAAAACTCTTTATTTTATTTGATTTTAGTTGTCTTACAGATCATTATCTTCTGTCTCTTGTTTGATTTTTCTAATATAATTATTGTGATCTCCGTCCTAGATTTTCAAGAGAAACATGATGTTTTTAGATGAAGCAGGAATTAGGTACTGCCAAGTTAAGAATTCCACATCATAGCGCTATTGTTGAATTAGTTTATTTATTAAATTTAAATATATAAAGTTATGCGTGAAGTCTGTTACTACCCAACACTGGACAGATGCAAACTGATGACTACAAAAACTAGGACAAAATTACAGCAACCAGCAATTTAGCGTTCCTTTATAATTGCTCCAAGGGTTGAATTACTTGAAACATTAAAATAAACGATAATTCCCTTAATAACCCTTTGTTCTGCTACACGTACTGTCAGCGTCAATAGTGTTGTCACCTTCACACCATCATCATCATCAACATTAGCCTGTAGTCGTCCACTGGACATGGGCCTTCCTCTGTTCACGCCACCATAGACGGGGCGAGAACTCGTATGCGAGTTTGATAACATTGCGGGCTACCTATAGGTGCGTTGAGTTAATCGATTAATCGCCGCAATGAAATGAAAATTGCATTTCTCGCCTCCTCTAAATGGGGTCTATGGTGGCCTATGTTACATTTTAAGTACCTAATATCTCTTATACGACTTACAAATAGTCTAATCAATAACTCCTTGAGAAGTAAGATAACGTCTACAGAGTACCTACATTACAATTTTAAACTATAGGTAGATATTGTACAAATCCAATGTTACTACAGTTCAGTGGCGTGGCGTAAAAGGTATCCTTAGGCAAGCCGGTGCAGATTTAGCGTACATTTTCCTTAAGAGCTGTAGAATAAGGTGCTCAAATGCCTGATATTAGGCAAGCCGGTAGGAATCGAGTTCTTTGGACGCCACGCTACTGGAGGTAGTATCAGTGTTGCCAACTCCGAATTTCATTCAATGCTAAAATTTTGCTGAAAATCTGCTAAACTTATGCTAAAACTCGATAAATTCTGTTAAAAAATGTGCTAACTAAAAAAAGCATTATTCTTTCAAATTTAACGTATTGTGATTATTACAGCTTTACAATAATCCTTTTTGTAGCCCATACTAAACTTTCAGCAAAAAAATTGCTAAAGATAAGTAGTGGAGTATGTGTGAAAGAGAATAGGATTTAAATAGGGGGGCGCTGTAATGCTTTTCTACCGTATTTGCAAAAAAAATGCCATACTGGTTAGGTTAGTTCCGTTTTTCGCCACGCTTATTCTCTGTCCGCACAGTAAAATTAAGAATTTCAATGTGTTAATCGACATTTTTTTTTATAGTACAATCAAATTAACTTTTTTACTACAGCTTACAAACAATCATAGAAAAATTTGTTAAAAATGAAAGTGGCAAAAAATGTAAGCATTCATTACATGTTTATTACGACTTAGATAGTTAAAGTTATATTATTGTCAAACATGCAATCGAAGGTTATTTTATAAACTTATGTCATCACCAACTTGTATGTTTCTAAATTTACCATTTATCTGTGTGTTTGTCACCAACAGGTAACATTTCTATTATTTACAAAATTATGCCAAAAATTATGCTAACTGCTAAATGTAAAAATTTTCTGCTAAACCAGTCCAAATTATGCTAAATTTAGCACTGAAACTGCTAAATTGGCAACACTGGGTAGTATATACGTATATGTTCAACTATCTGCGTACAATCACTTCAATGGTAGCTGAATAGTCCATTATGTATCATCAGTATTGTAGTAGTAGTTTCTAATACATCAATTAATAATGAAAAATATATATGACTGTTGGATTGATCTGATGTACTAAAAGGTCTATAAGATTATTTACTAACTACTTAATAAAAAAAAATACTTGTAGAAGCCGTGACGTTGTAGTACATTACACAACTAGGGTGGTAATACAAAGAATGGCCGAGATCGCAGATGTTTGCGGCCCGAGCTGCAAGCGAGGGACGTAAATATGCGATTGAGGGCTTTCTTTATCACTCTCTTATTGTGTACATCATTTTATGTCTACACTTAGCCAGAAAGCGTCTTTTTCCGTTCGCGTAGCGTGGGGTAAAAGCCACTTTATGGCCAGGTGTGGTATAAAGACATATGTTCATAGAACATCAGAGTGGTCATAAAAATATAATCTCAATTTTAATGATTATTCTCCTCATTGACCGGAGTATAACGTCAGTTTCACCTAAGTACGAATTGCGGTAAAAACCAGACTACAATGTACCATAACATAGCAATGCGTCGTGACATTACAAATTCCCTTATCATTCCCATCCCAGCGCCATTAAAAATAAAAGAAACGATAATCAACACAATTTATGGCTATCGATGGTGTCTTTATTGCCTGTAATCGATTCCCATGACATGTGGCGATGACAATACGTCTGCCCACCCGTTAGAAAACGCCACAAGCACCATGCTACACCATTGCAAAATCCACCTTAAAAGTTTACACGTAAAGTTCATTTTCAAACGTGCTTATGTATGAAGTTAGACGGAGGGTGTTGGGTAGGTAATGGTGGGGTGGGTTCGCGCCACGCTGCGTGCGCGCAACGGAAACGCATTTGAATTGGCTGTTGATATGGTTTACTAGAAATTTAGTGATCGGGAAGTCATAAATTGGACCGATTATAAGCTTTTGGAATAAAAGAGGTATGATTGGAACAAAATAGGCAGTTTTTGTCGTGCCACCAAAGTTATCTTAAGTTAAAATATGTATGGTCGAAAATATATCTACACTCACAGACAATTAATTCCGATTATTTTCTATGAACATTATATAGAAAATTACCCGAATTAATTGTCAGTGAGTGTACTAAACAACTTATATACCAATACAGTATGTTCCGAGAAAATAATAATTTAACTCTCATTACCCTTAGAAGTCCTCATTCTCATTTAGTTTTGATTTACTTTTACATTTTACAACGAACCTTTATTTATTTTCCTGACGTTAAGTGAACTGTAAAGGTACCTTAAACTAAAACGAAAACATCACATGACTCCCTCAAAATGATCCTTCAATCACAGCTAAATCCAATGGCTCAGCAAAACCAGTGAATCAAATTCACGACCGAGGCTACAATAAGAAGGGGCATTTAAAACAATGATAAGATCAGAGGTTGAGCCCGGAATCAATATGGGGATCAATAGGCTTAGGGTTGGCTGTCGGATGCATTGGGAGAAGCTGAATACCCCTGTGTATAAATATGCTATTTTACTGTACCAGAAATTTGTAAAAATGATACCGGGTGGAATGTAACAAGGGACTTCCCTGAAAATATAGTGTCATATATTTGATGTAGAACCGATTTGCAATAGTTAGATGCTTGTAATAATAAAAAAACTGACAAAATAGTACTTTTTAATGTTTGTACAACCCTACTACTTCGCCGCCGCCACCGCTACACGCTGCCGATGCCGGCTGTGTCCGACCGCGTCTAAATAGGGTTGAAACACGCAGTTTTTAGCATGAAAGTCAAGCTGTAACTTGAAAACGGTGATAGATATTAACTTAGTTTATTTGAAGGAAATAATGTACTAAGGTTATACCATGCCACATTTGCAGGAAAGTCCCTCGTTCCGTTCCATCCTGTAGATCCTGTTAAAATAACCAAAACAAGGAAATACTTCGGTTTCGCGTACAAATATGTATCCATTGATGCTACGGAAGCGAATGATGACTCTCTATTTGTTTCCATGGAAACACACCAACTCATATCATTTTAACGAAATTCATTTTACAGGCAGTTTTCACCAAAGTGCTACTTGGAGTTCGATGTTTACTGCGAATGTTTGCGGTGAAGTGTGTGACGGCTCTCCAGAGAGCTTGCTTACTTTTTGAGTTTCATTATGGCCTTAACTGATGTCTCTTAGGAGAGGGGGATCAAAAAAATATAATGTGGTGGTTAAAATTATTGAAATTTAACAATTCGGCGATCCACCCCGCTGAACCTTGACACTGCGAGTACGCTATAGGCGTTGTTGGCGTCACGTTTTCTCCATACATTTGGTTGCATACACGCACCATCACTTCTTTTAAACAGTAGTGTGATTACCAGCTCTTTGTTACATATTATCCGAAACAGCACCCCGCAAGAAATCGTCCCGGCTTGGACATAAATATGTAATCTCGATATAATTGCGAGCCGCAAACAGATCTGCAGTCGCCCTCATATCGACTCGCGCAACACAGTAAAGAATGGAAGGCCACTTCACACAATTTCGTACCGTCAAATGGGATTTGACATGCTCGGGATTAGGGCATGCAATACTGCTATTACTTGCATCGGTTAACACCCGGATCCCGGTATTAAGTTAATAATTAATTATTGTTATTAATTATTATAGTACATTACATAACTAGGGTGGTAATACAAAGAAAGGCCGAGATCGCAGAAGTTTGCGGCCCGAGCTGCAAGCGAGGGACGTAAATATGCGATCGAGGGCTTTCTTTATTACCTCCCGTGTTGTGTACATCATTTTATGTCTACACTTGACCAGAAAGCGGCTTTTTCCGTACGCGCAGCGTGCGGAAAAAGTCACTTTATAGCCAGGTGTGGCATAAATACTATTAACTAACAAAAAATACCCGTAACGAATGCCCTACTCGGGATAGCATAGGACATCTTTTCAGACATATTTTTTAATTATAAAATGCACTGGTTCTTTAGCGAAACAAAAATGTACTGACATAAATAATATAAGTCAAAAACATAAAGAAAAAGGTATAAAACATAGATACTAAAAAAACTATAAAAAGGCTGTGCAATATTGCACAAATTCCGTTAAACATATTGTCAGCTAACGATTTGTTAGGCCCCATTTAGACGAGGCGAGAACTCGTATGCGAGTTTGACTACATTGCGGGCTACCTAGGTACGATGAGTACAGTTGATTGATTAATCGCCGCAATGAAATGAAAATCGCATACGAGTCCACGCCCCGTCTAAATGGGACCTTAAAAATAAATTGAAGCAATCTAACTTTGAATTTATATTACCTAATAGGCTAGACGACTAAAAAAAACTGATTAGTCCGTCAGTTAGGTTATTAAAAAATATTGTCCACGTATTTTTTCTTTTGTATAACAAACAAAAAATGACGAGGATAGAGTGCTTAGAAGTTTCGAGTGACGTCACTCCTTGGTACAAATTTCACCTAGGAGTCACGTCACAAGCCGCCACTCCAGAAGTTTGATGATCTAAAACTTTATCGATTTTTAGGGTTCCGTAGCCAAAATGGCTAAACAGGAACCCTTATAGTTTCGTCATGTCCGTCCGTCCGTCCGTCCGTCCGTCCGTCCGTCCGTATGTCACAGGCATTTTACTCAAAAACTACAAGACCTATACTGATGAAATTTGGAATATAGATGTCTTGTAGATGCCGCAACTAAGTTTGGTAGTTAAATAATTAAAATAAAAAAATCTAGGGGGGGCACTCCATACATGTAACAGAAGCTAAAAAAAAATTTTTTCACAAAATGTCAACGTGTGGTACACAGTTCGACAGCTCTTTTGAAAACATTTCAAAGTTCTTAAGTAATGTTTTTGATTAAGTGAATACCATTGGAAATAATCGCTCCGAAAGTTGTGAAAATTGTGTCCCCCCCCCCCTCTATCTTCTAAACCGTGAGTCCGAAAAATATAAAAAAAATTACAAAGATAACGCTCAATTAATACTTTCAACGAAAATTATTTTCAACAAGATCGGATTAACCGTTTTTGAGTTATTGCCGATAAACTGCGCTTCTCAACAAAAGGACGTAATTGCTATGAAGATACGCTCTTTTGTTGTTGTACTTTTTTTACCTTATAGTTACGGCTATGGAACCCTATACTGAGCATGGTTCGATATGCTCTTGGCCAGTTATTATTAATATTTTGTTTTGATAAACCAAAAAATACGTGTCCCATATTTTTCCATAATCTAACTGATGGACTAAATAGAATTATATATTTTTAACCCAGTCGTCATCCCTATTATACTTAAAATAAAATGGTACCTATACGTGCATAAATCACATAAGACTGTTTGTAAAGATTTTTCCAAAACAAATAACTGGGGGGTATCAACATCTTTGTCTGTTAGTACTACACGTAAAAACTATTGGACCGATTTCCATCTAATTTGTTGCACCTACAGGTTAATCCCTATTAAAACATAGAATACTGTTTATGGGTAAACTACGGACTAAAAAGAGACATTTAATAGATATACTCGTATTTTATTTCAGCTTGCGGATGAGGTTGCGGAAATCCTATAATTATTCAATAAATAAGTATAGGCGCTGTTCCAATAGTCTGTGGCATCGTGTGAGCGACAGTAGCGTGGAACTGATGGCGAGGGTGCCTGCTGATGGAACGTCTGCGACCAACGATACGATACCCATGTATATGTATGTATACACTATCTTAGTTATTGACCGAGCGAGCGCGAAGTGTATCCGTTTCAGATTGGGCAAAAACGCTTTTGCACGTCTGTCCGTAGAGTTGCTAGATGGTCGGGAATTGGCGGGATTCTCCCGATTTTTTGTATGTTCTCCCGACTCCCGACAAAGAAGAAAATCTCCCGACAAACGACTTCATTTTAAAAGTTAGGTCGATCCACTCAAGGTGGTCCGGCCAGCGAAAATTTCTGCTGTTTCAGGCTAAAAAAAAAGCTCGCGCGTCGCGGGGCATCTCCCGACCTAAGTCTCAAAATCCCGACATATTGTTTCCTGCTCCCGATAATACGGTAATTCCATCTGGCAACCCTATCTGTCCGTCCGGCTTTTTCTTCTACAGGTCGCATTTCTCAACCGATTCTCGTGCGTGACATTTTGTCAGCAGGTTCGATAATTATATGGATTTTTTGTCGATTCAGAATTCACAGGTAAGATTTTTTTCAAAATCTACAGCTCTCAGAGCCACTAGTATTACTTGTGGGTAGGTATCAGCGGCGTGGCGTCCAAAGAAGTCGATTCCTACCGGTTTGCCTAATATCAGGCATTTGTGCACCTTATTCTACAGCTCTTAAGGAAAATGTACGCCAAATCTGCACCGGCTTGGCCAAGGATATATTTTACGCCACGCCACTGGTAGGTATACAATTTACCTACATATCGTCAGGTGATAACCAAAACTCGCTAATTACGATAGTTGTGTACAACTAGGTTGGTAAAACAAAGAAAGGTCGAGATCGCAGATGTTTGTGGCCCGAGCTGCAAGCCAGGGACGTAAATATGCGATCGAGGGCTTTCTTTATCACCTCCCGTGTTGTGTACATCATTTTATTTCTACTTTATGGCCAGGTGTAGCATAAAATGGTAGGTAAGTAGACACGGTCCCCATACAAAACTATCGGACAATGTCACAAGTCCCAACTGTGCAATCAGTATGGGGAAGTGACCCCACATTGGAAGCACGGACTCCTGAAAAAGCCTTCAAGACCCCACATCGCGGGCACCGGGACAGGGAACGATTCTTCTTAACTGACTAAGTCGAAGCAAAAACGTACCATTTAACTTATTTCACCCCGATTTGGGCCGGGTCTCCACAAGTAAACAATATTTATAGATACAAGAAATCAAAGTACCTACACAGAAAAATTAAATGGCACTCACCTGTGTACTAAAAACATAAAGCGTATTAAAAATGATACGGAAGTCAAAGTAGATGGCAAAGTTGAGGGCGCTTAGTGGGTGCTACGGTGGACGAGTGGTTGAGTCGCTGGGCCGGAAATCCAGAGGTACCGGGTTCGATTCCCGGTCTGTACACAGGTGAGTGCCATTTAATTTTTCTGTGTACATACTTTGACTTCTTGTATCTATATATGTAACATAAAATGTGGTGTAATTTACCCGCATTAAAAAACCAATGAAGAGACAAAATGTTTTTTTCATATAAAGTAATATTTTCTTAAAAATGAAAACTAAAATCCAGTGGTTACAAACTGTTCCGCCAGACACCGCGGGTTGAGCGCCCCTGACAGATAAGGAATAGTCGACCGCTGTCAGGCGCAGCCACCGACGAAACCACGGTTGACGACAACTGTCTATTCAGTCTATTGTAACCTGTCCATGACGGTGTTCGAATTTCAAAACAGTTTGAAAGTATTGAGAGTAAAAATGTTATTGTTTTTATACCAAGTTGCCAAACATTCCAAGTTTATTTCTCACTGGGGTCGGTTTCAGGCGTTTTTTTAGTTTTAGGGTCCCGTAGCCACTGCCCGTAGCTCAAAAGGAAAAAAGGGAACCCTTATAAGATCACTTTGTTGTCCGTCTGTCTTAACAGCACCGCCCACAAGTTATCTGCTTTGCCCTAAAGTTGTATGGTAGAGCATGCCTTATGGCATCAAGTTCGCCTTTTGTACAACAAGTTTTCTTTTGTGCAATAAAGTTTAAATAAATAAACTTTGTTATTTTATATTAATAGTCTTATGGAACACAATAAATAGAGAGAGACCGGATCTGAAGTAGCGATCTCAATATTAATATGGAATTATGGATATGACTAGTGCAATTTGTTAAATACATAAGGTCTTAATTTTTACTGTGCATTGCAGAAGAAATATTAAAGAAGAAGAACTTAAAAAAATAAACTGTTTCAAAAATTAATTCAAGCCTTGTCGGGATTCGACAGTAACGTGCGATAGGAGTTGGAAAAAAATACAAAAAGATGGCCAAAGAGTTTGTGAACTGTGGTGCACATTGTCAAGTTAAGGGTTGAGATCGCTACTTAAAATCCGGTCTCTAACAATAAATCAGCAAATTCAGCCCCTCCTTGTAACCATATCCTTACTGGAGGAAGAGATATCAAAAAGAAAGAAAGAAGTTAAAATGGAAACAAAAGGTAAATTTTTGGCTTCGTAGTCGCTTACTACAAACGTACTCAAATCCTACGAAGGTAAATTGCTATTATACTGTGCCTTAGTTCTCTCGATAGTCGATAGTTCTTTTGCTTACTGAAAATTAAAATTAAATTAAGTACTCCCATCTATAGGTACCTTACCGTTAAAAAAAATCAAAACCATTCTAGAATTTCTAAGGCCCCTTATTTTTTTACCTATAACAAGGGTGCACGGTAGAGGCTACCCAAGTTCCACAAATACCAACGGCCTAAATAAAGGCTTCCGCCGCTAAAAGTCCGAATGACATAATTGGCAGTTACCACTAGTTAAATAAAGCGGCATGACGACGACACCTCGGTCACACTCCGTGCCCGTACACTTGTCGTAACCTGTCATTTACCGTAGGGGGCTTCCATTAAACACGTGATTGTTTTAGGACACTTTGTGACCAAGGGAGTGTCCTAAAAAAATCACGTGATTTGGTGCTGTTTAGTGAGAGTTTAGGATGACCTGTAGGCTTTTGATGGTACGCTTTGTCACGCGATAAATAAGTGATAAAGCATCAGTAACTCTCACACACTATTTGTTAAAACGTGACGAATGCTTTATTATTTAGTTATTGCGTGACAAAGCGTCGCATCATAAGCCTACTGGGGAAGGGTCCCTACATAACATCACGTGCATTTTTTGCGCAATACCTTATTTTTCTTAGAATATATGAAAAATCATACAAAAAATAATCAAATATATTTGGCTATGTTTTGCGCGAGTAATGAATGAAAATCGTGAAAGGTTAATTCAATATTTAGTCAGATATATTTTGTAAACTACAACACTTACTGCAAGCGCTTACTTTATTAATGAACTAATTATTTTCTCAGGAGTTAAAAAAGACAAGTGATATCTCCACACACTCCCCTCCATTAACGTGACCATTCGTGATTTTTTCCGGATCCCTCCTCACGTGTTTAATGGACGATCCCATGCTGGCCGAACACTTGTCGTAACCTGTCATTTCGCGTTTCATGGTGCGCTGAGCATCCTGCGAAAGTATGAATTAATGACGAAATTAACGCGATTATTACAAATAGGGAGAAATGTTGATCCGTTGCACGAGTCTCGTAATTGGAGCATTCCATGAGAACATCTACTTTCTGTCGCTTACGTAACAGTATCCTATGACGATGCTACCCTAATAAAACGTATTAGCTGCTAAGAAACGCTACCAATCTTAAAGCCTAGTTATGATATTACCATACCGATATTCAGCTTCCTAATTTTACATGTCTATTAATGTATTAAAAATGTAGGTAGTGTCGCTTACGTAACGTTTCCGTGGAATGCTCCAATTATGCATTACGTATATTTTTCTACTCCTGTACTTTTATCTGTCTTTTACTTGGTCACGAACACTAATATAAGAACATACATAATATGAGTTCAGAGAAGTCTATACTCTATTCCCCATAACAGCACTAGTGTCGTTATAGTCACATTAAGATACTGCTAGCAGCCACACACTTCCAAATCTAGGTTAAACTTAGGTCAAGGATTAAGCGCTCAATTCTAACTTTACGATAAAAATGCACAACTCACAACTTAACAAACAATTAGATTCCTACGGTCTTTAAGAAAAACAAAACTTTCCAAATTAAATTCATTGATGCCAACATAAAAAAAAGTATTTTTAATACCGTCACTGCGTGTCAGTAGCGAGTATACTTCAAATTAAAAAAAGTTTACCATAGACATATACTGTCATGTCAGTCATATGTCATATTTGCCTTGTTTGCTCGCTATGTTTAATTCTGTATTTTATATTTTAAAACCTAGTCGTAGAAAAAGTATTGTATGCAACGTTGTATAATTAAGTCAAAAAATACTCATAGCGTCTCTATTTGCGATACTCGCCGCGCCGCCACGGCGGCTCGTATCGCAACTCGCGCCATTCGTATTTTTTTAGCCTACGTACACAACTACTATTATTTTTTGTTTAACCAGAAACGTCTGTTGAATGATTTTCTTGTAAATAGTACCTTAGAAAATTATACCAATTTATTTTTATACTTAAAATTCAAATTATTTATTTCAGACTATGGATATAGTGTTAGTTAAATCTACTGTCATAAATTGTACACAGAGCCTCTTGCTTTCATATGCACTGAGTCCCAGTGTTTCCAAAAAGCGTAGGCAGAAGATTCAAGCTCCAGGTGCACGAGAGATGGATATAGAAATAAATATACATTTGTAAGGTACGATTATAAGTCACAATCACAAATGATGACCGCTGAAATGAGCGCTGAACATAGGAATAATAATAATAACATTAGTATTCCTCGTCGACATCACCATCCCCCATGACGAGAACCTCGTGAAGGCCGAGAAAGACAAGCTCAGCAAGTACCTTGACTTGGCTCACGAGGTTACCGCCATGTGGGATGTTGATTCGACGATCATTGTTCCGATAGTCGTTTCGGCGAACGGGCTTATAGCGAAGAGTCTCGATCACCATCTCAAGAGACTCTCGCTAGATGGCTGGATCAAGGGTCAGATACAGAAGGCGGTACTTCTGGACACGGCGCGCATCGTCAGGAGGTTCCTCTCTCTGCAGCCCTAACCACCGGTAGCTTGGGCCCCGCCCCGCTGCCGGCGGCACCCTAGGTTAGGTTTTTTATAATGTGTTTATACTTTGTAATTTCATTTTGTATTTTACTTTTTATATATGTATTATAAAATTCCTAGCCTAAGAAAATAAAGATATACACGAATATTATTCCTATTTCTTATAATATTAGCGAAACTCTTCGAAATAGGTACTCACATGGTATTCACATTAAATTAGTTTTAATCAGAGAAACATAAAAGAAATGGCAATTAAGATTCGTGGAAAACATATTTGCTAGAATTGCGCTAATGAAAAAGCGTCGCGGTAGTAACCAAAAGTTATGTGATGATTGTAATTGTAACCCTCCCTGTAAGCGACAAATAGCCGACAAATGTTCCAAAACGTTACAATTTGATAAAAAACGGACAAAGACACAGGAAGTGGAATACGGGGATATTTATTTATTAGAGTTTGATTTATACTGTCAATGCGGAGGCGCGGCGGGTCGCGCTTCGGAGCCCCAGCCTTACAATAAATACTGGAAGCGACATGTCACACCGAGGACCTTAAAATAATTTCTAGACATTCCTAAAATACCAGATTTTTAAAATAGCTGATTCTCGATATATCAGATTCCCAAAATAATACATGCAACAAAATCATTTAGTAGCCTACGATTTTATGATCTGTAACAGGAATGTGGTAAGACAGGAATGTGATAAATCGAGAATCTGGTATTTTGGGAATGCGGTATTTTGAGCATGAGCGCTTCAGATGCGCGGCTATTATTATTATTATATTTAATATACTTACTTGAGAAATTATTGCTTCTCCATACAAACAAACTTCCACCCTCCTTTTCACCCTCTTAAGAGATGATTTCCAGGATAAAAACTGCCGTATGTCTGTGTCCTTCCCGAGGTCTCAAA
Source organism: Eudemis profundana (assembly GCA_947034925.1). Lineage (NCBI taxonomy): Eukaryota > Metazoa > Arthropoda > Insecta > Lepidoptera > Tortricidae > Eudemis > Eudemis profundana. The sequence continues at coordinate 12,934,237 of OX344812.1, forward strand.
CTGCCTTAATACTAAATTTCTTCTTAATCGGCGAAGCGGTTTAAGCTTAAGAAGGTAACAGAGAGTCACAGAAAAACAAACAGACAGGGGTACTGCTGCATTTATAATATTAGTTTGGATGGCAATAAGTCCTTTCCAGCAGTGTAGCGTCGTGTGTCAGTTTTCACGCGCCGCTGCAACTATTAATATTGAAATTGGCGCGACCTGTCGCCGCCCGACTGGCCGAGGACTATAATTTATTTGTGAATCCGGACTGGACGCGTCGCGTAATCGCCGTTTTGTGGGAAACACACATATTTCTGCTTGCATTTCATTTTGGAGCAATAAAATGCGGAACTGTTGATTTGTAATTTCTTGTTTTTAATAGCAGACGGCATGCCTAAATACAACAACTTATGAGTATTTCGCTTACCTATGGCAAAGGATAAAATAACTAATAAAATATTGTTACATCTTTCTGCCAAGGAAATACGCGTAATATGACGGGTATAAAATATGTCATCGAAGATTTACTTAAGTACTCAGGTTGTACCTACCTATTTAAAAGTATGTCATTAATATACAATACAATGGCAATCTATTATTGCACGCACCAAAAGAAAATTACAATGCAAACGTATTTAAAAACAATGTAAGCAGTAGGCAGTCCGATCTCTAAAGAGCGGTCTATTCGGTCTTCAACGTCGGTTTAGTTCATTCAGTACATTTAAATGAAATACATATGCATATGAAATATATGTCAGCTTAGGCTATTTCACGATAAATCTTGAAAATTAAAGGTGGCTTGCCGGCCCTCAATTATGATAATGAATTTATTATGAATGACATCGTTTATATTTCGCGATAATCCTAATTTAAATATCTTCATGAAATAGTGAATAAGCTATCACTGAACCAGCGAGCTACACATCTTCTGCGTCGCTCACCATCAGGTGACAAGGAAGTCAATCGTTCAGAATTTAAAAAAAAACAAATGACAATCGTGCACTTGTTTATGAGTCCTAAACATTGGTTGCTTTAGTCTCTTTTCCTCAGTTTGAATGTAAAATGAAAGCGACAATAATTTAGATTTCCTACGTACATTCTGTGACACACGGCGGAGTGACGGGAACAGTGGGCAGTAATAACAGTGAATTAGCATAATGCGGGAATCGAGTGCTGTGCCGACGCGCGGGAAGGGTTTGGAGCGGTACCACGGACCACAATAGTCATTGATAAACTCACTTCTTTGATCCCATACTAGCAAGGTTTGGACAGTTCGAGTCACTTTAGCTGTCTTTGGTAGTTACAAATCTTCATAAAACGCATTTTTTTGTTGAAAACTGTTGTTGCCTTTTGTATAAATTGTATCGAGTATTGTGATTCGTTTTATAAATAAAACAGTTCTAAGACAAATTGGCAAAATGATGTTCATAGCAAACAATTGCCTTGAGTTGTTTTGTAAATGAAAATATCGCAGTATTTGGCAAAAAAGGTTAATCTCCAGAGTCTCGAGTATACAGAAACTTGTTAACTACAACAACTACGAACCATCGGACTGTCGTTTTGAACCGAAAACTCTTCATTGTAAGGTATGGGAATATTTATTTCGTCGTTTGATTTTCGTAATGTTTCCATTCTGTGACACACAGTGGAGTCACAGCATAATAGCAGTAATTTTCCTTCCTACAAAAGGTACGTCACGCGCTTGAATGTGTGCGCGCCGTGTACGAACGCGCTACAAACAAAGAAATAAGAATGCGTAAGAATGCTCCAGTATGGATCGCACTTACACAGAAGTGCTATCGCGCGTCTCTATGTGTATACGTGTCGCACGCTAAACGGCCGAAGTTGGACTACTTGTTCGTCTTTATACTTTGGTGGAGTGACGGGACCGTGGGAAGGAACGATAATCAGGAGTTCATGTAGCTAATCAAAGTAATATCTATGGGGTTTTCAAAAAGTGACATTCTTATTGTAAATAATGAAACAAAAATAAAAATAATGGAGGTCGGATCTCTTTCCGGGGTATTTTATCCAACCTGTGCTGCCCCCAGATATGTATCAAAGTTAATTAGAGAACGTAATCAGTTATTTAATATTTGTAAAGACCACAACTTCACAAATATTCGATAACTAATTAACAATTAATTGAGCCGGACTTTGAATGTTAGATTATAAATAAAATAAAGATCACGGGACATCTTACACAAATCAACCTAGTCCTAAACTAAGCAATGCTTATATTATGGGTCCTAGACGACGATATATATATACTTATATAGATAAATACATACCTACTAACACACATACACGTTCACGGACACAGCACCGTTTCGAAAATTGCGTGATATGGCACAAATAAAGTTCATACAAAATATTTAACGGCCACAGACGAACTGCCACAACGTCTTAGCTGACTGAAGGTGACACCATAGCGTCGGATCTAGATGTATGTAATTTGCCTTAAAACAAGTACCTCCCATTAAGGCAGCACAGTGTATGACACATAAGGTTGGGGGTTACCTTGCAGCTTTTGTTGTGGCACTAGGGAACTTAGCGACTTTCCAAAAACGGCACAAGGTACCTGCCTCCATATAACTGCTATGAGAAATTCACGGCTCTAGACGGAACGCCACTTTTGTAACAGTAAAGATCATCGTCTACAGCCAGAGTGTCGTATCACAAGGGTTTTTATTTACGTCTGACGACGTACTGTCCGTGAACGTGTTAAATAGACAGAAAACATCCATGACTCAGGAACAAATACTCGTGCTCATCACACAAATATTTGCCCTTACCGGTATTTTAACCCGAGACTTCTAGCTTCGTAGACGTTGGCACTCCCACTAGGCTGAACTCGTCAAAGATATTGGAGGTCGGTAATTCATTTCGACCAGAATCACAGAATTAGTAGTACCTACTACGCACTGAAGTCTCTCTAACAAAACTGACGTTTGGGCTCGACCACCGGACGGAACGCACCGGATCCAACCGCCCCTGTATATCGCATAACGCGTGCTCTTCCTGTAGGCGTATGATGCTACGCTTTATCGCGCGATAAATAAATGATAAAGCATCCGTCACGTTTGATAAATAGTGTGTGACAGTGCTTAATAATTTATTTATCGCGCGACAAAGTGTAGCATCATAATCGCCATCTGTTTTACCCAATGGTTGACTGGTAGAGAATGCCTTAAGGCATTAAGTCCGCCAATTGTACGTTTTTATTACTGTGCAATAAAGTTTAAATAAATAAATAAATAATCCTACTGGTCGCTAGCTAAGCCCCTCCGCGCTGGAAAAATTTGGTAAAATCGCGTAGTGAGTCAGAATGAGTAATTTCAAAAGCGAGTTTCCAATGAGTTGGTGTCACTAGTAACGCGGCAGGTTTTTGTTGATCCCCATTTAACGCTAACCGACAGAGAGAACGTTTTATAACCTCTAATTGTGCTGTATTTATTGCCGTGAAGCCGGACAGGGGAGGCGTGGATACGCTCCAGCTAATTCCAGGGAAAGGACTTTTGAGACATGTCAACCCTTTAATTGGTGATGCGCCACAGAAGTCATGTTTCGGGTGTCTTTTTGTTGCTCTATACCAAAATTGGCGTAAAAAATATACATTAATACTGATATAAATATGTAACTTTTAAATTATTGTCACTAATTCGTAAGTACTTCTATAATAATTGTGCTATATTTATTGTCGTGGACAGGGAGGCGTACAAAGAAAAATACTGTTTCAGTATGATTTTATGGGCAATAAAGTGTTTACATACATATATGTCGGATATTCTCGTGAGACTGACTTGTCAGGTCAGGATGGGTTAGCTGCAGAATGCTGGCCGTTGAGGTATGTTGGTTAAAGAAGTGGATTCATGTCAGATCAAATCATTTATTCGTCTGATTCTTTTGGCGACTTCGGTAATGACATTCTGGTGAGAAGAAGCGCCGAAGAAACTCACCAGGTTCTCTTTTAAATCATCAGGCATTACAATAGTTGTTACAATATTATGGCGTAGGTACTTGGGTGAGCAAATCTAGACAATTACGTTACACAGTATGATTCATTTCACTATTAATCGACAGAATTACAATTATCAAGTAGCAACTTTAACTACTGGCAGACGAACTGACAGAAACGTAAGACAAGTGTTGTCGCCACGACAGTCAGAAAGAGAATCGACACTCTTGCCCAACGAACCCGTCTACGTGCACCGCAACCGGTCGTTACGTCACACGGCGTTCGCGCCATTTTAAATCTACTTAGTACTACAGTAGTCAATTGACGATCTAGGATTTCTTGAACTATCGCTGCTGTCCCCGACACGGCCATCCTGCTGAGCACACGTCCTCGTGTGTCTATCCTGAAACAAGCAAAAAAAAACAACACAGTACGCCATTCGGTCATTCCTGACAATAATCACCAGAGTGACAAAAAATTAAAAAACCGACAAAATAATTTTATTTTCATTTCTCCGTAATAGTTCTTTACGCTACAACTAAACACATAGCAAAGTAAACTATGAAAATAAAGTGAAATTTGTGGTTTATAATTTCTCAATATTTACAGTGGTACCAATCAACTTTCAACCAATTACCAATTGAATCATTACTTGGATATTTATGTGCTCACATATAGTCTAAGATTTATGTACCAACAGCAATGATTAGCTAAGCAAGAGACTGGCAACTTGTTCGTGGCCTATGGCAATTAAGCCCACACAGCAAGTCACATGCTTGCTATTACGCGCATCCACCAAATGGATCGCCGTGCATCCCCCTGGACCACACTACGGTCTGCAGTAGACCCGACCTCCACTAGGGCTAGCCGCGCACCGCGCATCCACGGACTACTCAGAGCAGATACCGACTTCTAACGGACTACGGCTACGATCTAACCTCTAGTATAGTCGACCAACCGAACCAAGAACCATCCCTCACTAAGCAACTAATAAAAAATCATAAAACTATTATTGTTTTAATTACCATCCCGATTTTCCTTTTCTACAGTAATGTCAATAGGTATTTGGCTTTCAGGCATTTTTCGCAGCCTATCGTGTGCGTACTTATAGGTGTATCTAGAGTTTAGTACTTTCAAAACAAAACACCACTTTGTGACATCAAATGGACCTTTGAATTTGGGGTGAACTTTACTTAGTTCCTTTCTTGTTTACTAAATCAAAATAAAATTTAAAGTTAGAGTTCAAGTACCCATTACGAATTATAACCAAACATTTTTTCAAAAACTAAAATATCAAGGTAAGTACCGCTTTTGTCCGGCAATTTCTGTAGTGTTACAACCATCCTTGTGGTTACTCGGCATAAAACCAACTCCGTAGTCCTATGCGATACATCCGATCACCACTGAGATCATTATTATGACTCCATAGGACATTTATCTTGATTACCAAATTTAAAAATCAAATAAACTGTACTATACGGGAATTCTGAATTACTAAAATTAACGGGTATTTGACTCAAGACCATTTTTAGTACATCGCAATATTTTCAATCACTAGAATCCATAGAACCGTGCTTTTTCTCACATCAGTAAACTTTACATTAGGTACTTCAAAACACGAATACGTAACTAGCTAGGTATTTGTAAAATCATTAAATTTATAAAGGTAGTTGAAAACAACGGTTGACAACATTTATTTTCCTCTCAAGAAACGTAGTTTTGATTCGGTTATATGAACGGAGAAAATCATATCCAGAACAGCTCGAACAGTTACAATATCGTAATTCGAACAATTGTCGGGTAGAACGTAAAAATAAGTGACTGTCATAAATAGCTACTTCATAAACTTTGTTGTTACTGTTAACTTTTTCATTGTTAATCTTAAATAGCAAACTAAAGTTTTTCTGGCAATTTAAAAGTAAAGTTTCGTTTTGTGAGAAAATACTCGGGTCCAGAAACGTAATAAAATAGGTACGACTCACCAGATCACAGTTAGATTTCCACAAACTCGCGAATATTGCAGGCGTTGGTGCCTAATGTTGACTAACGCGCCTGAAGTGCCGTTGCCGCCCATGTCACCTTGTAGTGGCTCATCCGTAGCGTGTCGTGATGTAGTCCAAACGACGAATCTTCTTTTGCTCGCGGCAGCAGATCATTGATGATATTTGTTGTGGCTTCAAACCGTACTTCTTGAAGGATTCTTCATTGTTTGTGACTATATTTCACGGTGTTGACTGTTGTGCAGTGCAAGTGCATCTTTATTTTCGGAGATCACAATTAATAGTGTTGCGGTCAAACTTTCTTCAGAGACTGCATTTAAACAAAACCGGCAGTGTTGGATATTCTGAATACATTAACGTAGGCTGTGTTGCAGTTTGTGTGCTTGCTTTGAAGGTAAGAAACTGTCTTATTTTCTAGTAAAACCATTTTTGTTTTGTGACAATGATTCTTCACGCAGTAAATGCATCCGTTCGGTTAATTATCATTGACTCACATGTCTACTGTTGAGATCTAAGCATTTGCAAAGCATGTCTTATTCGCTAGACACAAAATCTCGTAAGTGCCTTTCACTGGATATTGACGAAGATGTGGAATACCTCAAACACTGGAAATCATTCACATCCTGTGGGCGCTGATTACATCCCACTTCTGATGTCGGATATTCTCGTGAGACTGACTTGTCAGGTCAGGATGGGTTAGCTGCAGAATGCTGGCCGTTGAGGTATGTTGGTTAAAGAAGTGGATTCATGTCAGATCAAATCATTTATTCGTCTGATTCTTTTGGCGACTTCGGTAATGACATTCTGGTGAGAAGAAGCGCCGAAGAAACTCACCAGGTTCTCTTTTAAATCATCAGGCATTACAATAGTTGTTACAATATTATGGCGTAGGTACTTGAGTGAGCAAATCTAGACAATTACGTTACACAGTATGATTCATTTCACTATTAATCGACAGAATTACAATTATCAAGTAGCAACTTTAACTACTGGCAGACGAACTGACAGAAACGTAAGACAAGTGTTGTCGCCACGACAGTCAGAAAGAGAATCGACACTCTTGCCCAACGAACCCGTCTACGTGCACCGCAACCGGTCGTTACGTCACACGGCGTTCGCGCCATTTTAAATCTACTTAGTACTACAGTAGTCAATTGACGATCTAGGATTTCTTGAACTATCGCTGCTGTCCCCGACATATATTTAAAATTTGTACTGTCCATGCATAAGTAAGACAAATAAACGTCCTTTAATACAGGTCGATTCACAAGAGCTGGCACGAATGGATTGAACGAAAGTAATTGCACTTGTCACTGTTGAGTGACGTTATACGGAAGGCTCTAAATATTTTTGTAAACAAGAACATCTTCGTCATTCAAGAAAAAAAAACATAATAGTCCGCATGCAACTGCAAAGATATGGCAGAAAGGTAAATTTGACGGTTCGCTACAAATATTTTACTTAGAGTTTTTATTTAATTCATACCCTGTTTTCACACTGACGCCGCAATCTGCGATATCATGGCGAAAATATGCGAAACTCATACGAAATTTCGATTTTTCGCTGCAATTTCCGTGGTTCACGGCGTCAGATGCTGTCAGTGTGCAAACAAGGTTGCAATTATGTAGGTAGGGATATTTATTGTTCATAAAATGCACAATGCAGACTACATTACGAAGTTATGAGACAAGATTGTCTAAAAACACGTTTGTCGCTTCTTGAATCAACCTGTATTTAATCATTTTGTGATACACAGCACAGTACACACATAGATATTATCATTCACTCATTCAATCCATTCGTGCCAGCTCTTGTGAATCGACCTGTACGTTAATGCCCAATAGTTAACATCCAACTGTCACCCCTATTGCTAATGACTTAACAATCAATATTGCGACTACTGGAATAGAATCAAACACTTGGACGTCTACCTTTATTACGACCAACACTTTAATACCATACCAACACAATACCTCTAATAAGTATTACATAATAACAACTCCAGCTCCAACAGAGCAGTACAAACGCAGTAAAAACTGATTTAATCAATGGCGGCTGCAATTTGCCCGCTAACGCTGATTGTTAACACGTAGTTACCGTGTCATCGACATAATCATCACTCAACCTTACATAAGACTGACAAACATTCCCTAGCGTTTATTCCCGTTTCTTCGGGGTTCTATGTGTATACGCTTTTTGAGTATGGTTCCAGATGTCGCAGGTCAGGTGAGTGGTCAGAGTAGTGCGTTGCAATATTAATGGTGATACCTTTTCAATAATTATTCAATACCGTCGAGTAAAAAAACCCGAAAAAACACGTTTCTTGTATGGGGCCCTTTTATTTTGTTTTTATTATTTGTTGTTAAAGTAGCAATAAAAATACATATTCTGTGAACATGTCATGTCTCTACCTACCTATGACGGTTCAAAAGATGACAGACGGACAAACAGACAGGCAGCGGAGTCTTAGTAATAAGGGTTTCGTTGGCAATGGCACCCTTTGGTACGGAACCCTAGAAACGATAAAATGGGAGATTAGCGCCGATTAATTTTCAAGATGAATCACATATTAAACATCGATAAAACCATAAAGTAGGTATATTAAATTTACATTGCCATAATAATATGCCTTGACTGCATGTAAAATAACATAAATTTCGATACCATTGCTTAAGTTTTTACCCGAATGAGCCCAAAAGGAGGGCTATGTGTTTGACCAGTATGTATGTATGTCCGTTCCTATGTAAGCTCATAACTACTCAATGTCACACCCGATTTTGATAAATGATACATCATTAGATTTGTCTTGACGGCGCGAGTGTCGCTGGGTATGTAAAATTCATTGAAAAGAAAACAAAATGACGGATTTGTATTTTTTGCTCCGTAGCCGGATTTTTTAAATATGAATAGCAGTAATTACATTTATAAAATTTTCAGAACAATAATGTTCAATTCTTCAACAAGTAACCATTGTCCACGTAATAGGTCGACCCAGTGACGCTCCTAGCTTTGTCGCTAGCTACAAACAGGATGGTATTCAAAATGTCCTCGTTTGAAGCCATATAATCTAATGCTACCATCTTAAGGTGATTCTCGTTCCGCTTCTCAATGTCATCAAAGCTGTTGTTAGCCAAAAACTCATTGTCTACCGGTCCTGGGTTCACATTATTCACTCTGATTCCAGAAGGCGCCAGCTCCGCAGCCGCGCATCTTGTGAAGTGGTCCAAAGCTGCCTTTGAGACGTGATAAGCGAGCATGTTTGGGTTGCTGTTAATACTCGCTCCAAGGACACTGGATATATTCACGATATTACCCTTGGTATTGGTGAGGTGGGGCGCAGCTGAGCTCGTCAACTGAATCGCTGAGCGAACGTTGGTGTTCATTACGCTGTCGTACGCTGGTAACGCATTGCCGTCAAGAAGCGAGCCGTCAATAGAGACTCCAGCGTTGTTGACCAACACGTCTAGCTTTCCGAAATGCTTGATTGTTTTGGGGACCACGGTGGCGGCGTCGGCTTCTTTAGACAGGTTCGCTTGGATAATGAGCGGCTTCTTTCCATAGGCTTCGATCTGCTTGGCGACGGCAGCGAGTTTCTGCTGGGTTCTGGCCACGATGGTGACATCAGCCCCCTCCGCGGCGAAGAGTACCGCCGCCGTGGCACCGATACCAGAGCTTGCGCCTGTCACTATCACCACTTTGTTAGCAAAACTCATGTTTCTATAGCTTTATGATATCACTTGCAGGATGGTGTTACTTGTGTTATGAGTCGGACTAACTGCACGGCCTTATAAATTATATCGTATCAATATTACTCGGATAATAGAGATAAGAAATGAAACATCATCGTACACATCAGGTAAGTGTTTGTGTTCCGCTAATGACACTTACAAAAACACTATATACCTATCTACTTTTTAACAGACTTTGATATTTGAATGTATGTCTGTAGATAATTGAAATGTCCTAGCTCTTGACTCCGATAATGCACACGGCTAAGCATTGATTATAATACAAAGAATTATTCAATAGGTAACATCTTAAAACTAATATATGTACTGATACATAGCATTATAGAACGTAGTGTAGTAGTAACCAGCGCAATTAGTTAGTACAGGGCAGCTTGTGATGAACTGTTTGGGAAAATTGGGCACCGGAGCACCTTACGGAGAACCTCTGATGTTTTAATGTTTAGAAGTTTGGAGGTTGGCATGTTTGTTTCTAAATAACGCTGAATGGATTGTGCTAGAATTTGGCATGCCAGTAGACCGATTCCTGGTTTGAAACATAGGATACTTTATATCCTGGTAGATCTCCTTAAATCTACGCCACATCTAAGGCTTCTAATCCCGGAATTTTTTGTGCGGCCCACACCGGAATTTCGGTATAGGCCATACTTACAAATAATTTTGGGATTGAATCAGCTTCATTTGAAACTAAGCGTTTTTTTGTTAAAATGTCACTTTTTTTTACTTTTTATCAGTTATCACGTCATTTCGCGCAAATAAAATGTATCAAGCTATAAACTAAAACACACTTTAAGCCTAATTGACGCCGTGGAAGTAAACAATGCACCTTTTTATGTTTACATGAAAAACCGACCCACACTAATCACCTTAAGGTATGATTTTCAGAACAAAAACTATCCTATGTCTTTTCCAGAGTCTCAAACTGACTCCAACACACTACAAATTTAATCTATATCGGTTCAGCAGTTTAAACGTGCAAAGGTTACAAACGGACAGACATACAAAGTTACTTTCGCATCTATTGACCGAGCAAGCGAAGCGTCTCCGTTTCAGCTTGGGTGAAAATGCTTTCGTATGTTCTTCTCTACAAATCGCATTTCTCAACCGATTTGTGAGCAGATTTGATAATTATAGATAAAGGTTTTTTTGTAAATTCAGCCGTTGATTTTTTCAAAATGTCGGAGAAATGGGGGTTGATAGACTCGCGAGGTCTCATCTCACAGAGCCACTAGTAATATTAGTTTGGATTTATATTGCAATATAGACCTTGCAGGCTCAGTTACTTGCAGATGATGAAAGAGGATTGAGCAGAACAGAGCAAGAAGAACATACTTGAGGAGCCATGGTAGAGATGAATTTGCGTAAACTTTAAAACTAGCAGGTCAGTAAGGAGGCGTGCGTTGGTTTTGGAAATAATAGTACATTACACAACTAGGGTGGTAATACAAAGAAAGGCCGAGATCGCAGATGTTTGAGGCCCGAGCTGCAAGCGAGGGACGTAAATATGCGATCGAGACCTTTCTGTATTACCTCCCGTGTTGTGTACATAATTTTATGTCTACACTTGGCCAGAAAGCGGCTTTTTCCGTACGCGCAGCGTGCGGAAAAAGTCACTATATGGCCAGGTGAGGTATAAAGATATTTTATTTGGGTCTATGAGCCAAACTACCTAAGTATTTAACTAGTTTCTTCTTTACAGATGCTTTTGCTGACAGTAAAACTCCATAACCCACTTACTTGCAATTATTAGGCTTTGTTAAGATCGATAGTAAAGCTTATTTTTGATGAAAAGTGCAATCTTAGAAAAAAGGTAAATTTAAATACATTTTAATATTTAAATACAACGTTTATTAGAGTTAATCGCTCTTCTAGGCAATTACATATACCACAAAGATTACCTCAGTTTTTCAACTATGCTGTCACAGTTGTCTTTAGACCTAGCTTAGTTCTTCAGGGTCCAACCGTTGTCCATGACATAGTTAGATCCAGTGACGCTCCTGGCCTTATCGCTAGCAAGGAACAAAATCACTCCCCCGATCTCCTCATTCGTGGCCATGAAACCTTGAAGAGTAGCCTCCGCCAGCATTTGCTTCAACTCCTTGGCATTCGTTCTACCGTTGTTGGTGATAAAGTCGTTGTCCACTGGCCCAGGGTTGACGGTGTTCACCCTGACTCCAGAAGCGGATAACTCCACAGCTGCGCACCTTGTGAAATGATCCAGAGCCGCCTTTGATACGTAGTATGGCATGGCTACAGGAGTTTTGCTCGGTCTCAAAGCTGCTCCACTTGAAATATTGATAACGTTCCCTTTAGTCTTGACCAGGTGTGGTGCCGCCAGACTGGTTAGTTGGATAACCGCTCGAACATTAGTTTTCATTACTGTATCGTAAGCTTGCAGTACGTTGCCGTCCAATAGCGATCCTTCTACGGTTATTCCAGCGTTATTGACCAGGACATCTATTTTTCCAAATTGCTTGATGGTTTTGGCGACTACAGTGGTAGCGTCGGCTTCTTTGGAGAGGTCCGCTTGGATGATTAGGGGTTTCTTGCCGTGGGCTTCGATCTGCTTGGCGACAGCGGTGAGTTTGGCTTGGGTCCTAGCCACGATGGCTACGTCAGCGCCCTCAGCAGCGAAGAGCACCGACGTCGCGGCGCCGATGCCAGAGCTGGCGCCCGTTACTATCACTACCTTGCCATTAAAACTCATTTTGCGAACAAACTAGCCTTGTGAAGACACTGTCTAGACTGGGCGCAGTTGATGTTTTATACCTATTTTAACAGGACCAATTCATAGATAATGCGTGAGATAACCTATGCAAATAGCGATAAGCGCTGCATAAGAGCATTGATAAATAAGTGCATACATATTTACGTTCAAGGCCTATTTCCTACTGCAAAACGTACTTACCTGTAAGATAAACACTATGATGTTACGCAATATTTTGCAATAGTGCCTGGAATTTAGAAATATTTGATCACGTATTCAACAGTTGTGAGCTAACACTAGGAATATATTCATATATTGGTTCTACGATCGGCTTGAAATAATTCACACAAATAAAATAAAAAGTCTGTCAGGAAATTAATGAATGTCGATTATTTTATTATGTGATATCCAAATAATAATGTAAACTTAAAAGGCTCCTCAATTTAGTATTTTTCAATATTTCTGTTGTTTCCAGTTTCAGTGCCACATTCCTTAGGTGATGTCTTGGTGATCTCGCTATATTACCTACCCGAAAATTAATTACGTCATGCCGAACAAGGTTTGAACTGTCAGTTTAAAAAAAGACTTACGTTTGTCCGACGCCCGTACTATCGGTTGATATAGCCATAGAAATGAAATTGCGCTGTTATGCATGTTCTGATAGCTATATCCCGAAATTCTCGAATTACTAAGTAAAGCGATGTATGCATTCAGACTATCCCTCCCGCGACAATATTACCATCCTCACCACTTAGATGGTTGGCAGTCCACAACTGTGCGTTTTGCTAGAAACTTCCTGTCTCGCACGACTGAACTGTGGAATAAATTGTCGCCTGCAGTGTTTCCGGACCGATTCGACCTTCAAACCTTCAAGAAAAGAGCGTACTCCCACCTGAAAGGCCGGCAACGCACCTGTGACTCTTTTGGTGTTGCAGGTGTCTATGGGCGACGGTGATTGCTTACCATCAGGCGACCCGTCTGCTCGTTTGCCCCCTATTTCATAAAAAAAAAAAAAAAAATCCCTATCCGCACCCTGCGACCCCTGTTCAGTTGCTCTACACCAGGTTTTCTTAATATTTTTCCAATGACAGACCACTTACAAGATCCTCCCAGCTCTCGAATCACAGACCCCTAAGGTGTTAATGGACTACAGATTAAGAAACCTCGCTCTACATGTGTAAAGGTATCTGTGAAAGCGACTATATGTTTCTTAGACTGTGTTGCTATGATATATCTCGTACCCTTGGTCAAATAACGTCGCATGTGACTTTACGTCCAAAGTTTTTTTATTGCTTATTACACACAGATCCTGAAAAGTTGTCATTTTGCAGATACGTCGTTATTTGACCAAGGGCTACCGTCTGCGAAACCCAACTTGAAACGTTTTTTCGATATTGTGACGAATCCTCCGCAAATCCCTCCCTCAAGGTAGCGTCCTCGGTTGTGTACTATTCTTGCTATACATTAATGATCTGCCCAAAGCAATAGATGATCCCTGTACCTTATTCGCGGATGATATATCGATTGTTATACCATGTGAGAAAGACTGTAACCTAAAAAACCAACTTGACTCTGTATTATTAGACATCACGACCTGGTTAGCCGATCACAACTTGGAAGTAAATTTCACAAAGACGAAACTGATTCACTTTAAACCATACCAACGACGATCGATAAACATGGAATATATGTTCAAAGACACCAAATTAGAATGTGTTAATACGTTTTCGTTGCTTGGTATCACCATCGATACAACAATAAACTGGAAAGAACACATCAATAAAATTATTTCCAAGTTAAATAGGTTTACTTATGCTCTCTATAAACTAAAAACATCAAGTGACCTAAAAACAGCCACTTGTGCTTATTACGCCTATGCCCACGCTTGGCTGAAATACGGAATAGTGATGTGGGGTAATAGTTCAGATTCTGTACATCTTTTTAGGCTCCAAAAACGATGCCTTAGAATATTAGTAAATATAAAGACGATAGAAAGCTGTAAAAAACACTATCGAACAAAAGATACTTACACTACCATCAATGTATATTATGGAAGCATGTATATTTGTTAAGAAAAATATGCCATTATTCCCGCAATACTCTCGGCCACAAAATCTCCGGCGTCGTGACAAATTGGACAAACCTTTCTCAAAATTACACATGGTGAACTCTGGCCCTTTCGCAATGTGCATAAAAGTCTACAACGCGATCCCGGACTTTCTTAAAAAAGAAAGCAATTTGACTAAATTTAAAGCCCAGCTAAAGGAGTACTTGCTTCGGAAATGTTACTACTCCACACAAGACTTCTTGACTGATGTATAGTCCGTAAGACATAGCTTTAGTTTATATTTAGTTGTAAAATATGTCCCTAGTTTTAAGATTGCTGTGCCCTTGCAGGGTTCATGTTCTTGCACTTGTTTAAGCACCTATAAGACCTTTATACACATGATTTGCAATAAACCATTTGATTTGATTTGATTTGATTTGATTTGAAAATAAGCATATCAATACATATACTTATGTGTAACCCTAATGTGTGAGTCAATGAAGTGTCGTCGCTGGGAGCGACGGCGCCGCTGACGCGTGAAACCGTCGCATTGTCGCGCGGCGACCGCGCGTGACCGCCGCGCCGCCGCGCCCGCGGTTCACCTCGGCTGAGGTTGGCGTCGCCATTTAATAAACGGTTTAGCATCCGGCTCGAAGGACTAGGTGATCCGCCTCGAAGGACCAAGTCTATCTGATGTCGTTTAACTTCACCGGAAGTGGAAGTATAATCGACGGCACCATTACATTACATCGCGTTGTATTGTACGTACTAGATAGCAAGAGACACGCACGGCTAGTTGTTCAATCCGAGTATTCGGAAACATCTATAAATTCTTACATTTCATACAAACTCTTGAGTACTTGTATACAACGTGTCCCAAAACTCAACGATAAGCCGGCACCAGAGGATGGAGCTACTTATGATTAGTCGAGAAAAAATAAGGAAAAAAATATATCTCAAATTATTTTTTCTCGACTAATCATAAGTAGCCGGCACCAGAGGATGGAGCTACTTATGATTAGTCGAGAAAAATAATTTGAGATATATTTTTTTCCTTATTTTTTCTCGACTAATCATAAGTAGCTCCATCCTCTGGTGCCGGCTTATCGTTGAGTTTTGGGACACGTGGTATATAAATAAGTGTTTCGGACCCGACAATATTTACAAAGCAGTGACATGAGGTCCATACCATACATCTCGATTTACATTTACACCTGTTGCAAAAAAAGTAACCTAACTTTGCTGCAGCTTACCCACAAATAAGTATCTTGCCAAGCTGTTTGTATGCGGTATAACCTATTTTCAACTTTGCAAAAAAAAGAGAAGATTGATCTTTCATAATAATCTGCATACGAACTACGAACGCACTATTTCAGAAAATCTTGTATCTATAAAGGATAATATCAACACAGTATAACGTCCAAAGTGTCAGTAGCCGACATTTTTTCCCGGGTTTCCCCCTCCTTAGATATTTAATTTTGATATGAAAGCCACCGTGACGCCACGAATAAATCTTATCCGGCATCTACTGGCCAATATCACCGCGAAATATTAGCCGTCGCGAATCTTAACATACAGAAATTGTCCACTTTGCCCACAAACATTAAAAAATAGGCCTTAATTTAAAGGAAAAGAGACGATTTTCCATGCGCAGTTGAGAGGTGTCTATGAATTTGTGATAGAGGAAAGTATGTTCTATAGCTGTGGTGTGAGATTTGAGTTTGGAACATTCGGATTTGGAGCCAGGAAGTATGAATTATTTCGCAATACGGGCCAAGCGATTTTTAACACTGTCGTCCGGTTTTAAGGTTGAGAATTGTTTGAGGTTGTCAATGATATTGCTTGACCCATCTCCAGGGATTTAGTAGGGCTCTTAGTTACGGTTTTATTTGAATTTACCAAAATGCTTTGTGACAAATATTTGGACATTTATTGCGATCGTCGGTGGTGAGGAATACTAAACGGACTATTTGATCGGTCAGATTTCATTGGTCACGGGGTGTTTAGGGATTGCGCGAATTACTTCTGTTGGGGTGTTTTTTGATTGTGGAAATAAAATAAATGAATATTGGAAGAAAATCTTACACAAATCGACTAAGAAATTTTTGTACTATTTATTTGTACTAGATAATTTTAAATAACTTTAACTGACTATTTTTCCTTAAAAAATATAAGAGACAGTGGCGCGGCATCAAAAGTATGCTTGGGTAAGCAAGAGCAAGTTTAGCATCCTTTTTAACACACTCTTCGTAGCGGAAAATGTACAATTTAATATGTAATTGAACAAATACTGGCGATTTTATCAACTTAACGGTGACGCCTGTTTTGGCACATTTCGCTCGGCGCTGTCTTAAGGAGCAGTAAGTAAGGTACTCAAATATCTAATATTAGGCAAGCCAATAGGACTTGGGGTCTATGGACAGGCTTCGGGTTCACTGAATTAAACACATGAACAAGTCAACATAATCGACTTGACAGACATGATGGAAATAGAAATAGGCTAATTTATGACAGATCAAATCAGCTTTTTACGAAGTGTCAAAACGCTCAGAGGGTGTGCAGTGTATGTAATACTGTCTAATGACGTCATGGTACAGTATTTTTAATTTCAGTCATTTTAAAATCGTTAGTAGCAAGAAAATGAGTGTTAATTTTTTTTTAACTGACAAACTCGCAACCCATTCCCGGGCATAGCGATTGTCGGACCGGGTGGTAGGCCGTGGCGTTCCCTGGGGTCGAACCAGGTCGCTAGCCGGACCACCCTCGGGTGTCGACTGCGTGACTTGACTTTTCGCTGATTGCTCAGAGTGAGCAGCGGACCAGCGGGAAGGATGAAGCGGATCAACCTGTCCTTATGTGAACGTGTGTATCGAACTAAAAAATGAGTGTAGTTGACTATATCCGAGCAGTTTGGACACATACGAGTAATTTGATGGTTAAAGTTAATTAGTCCGACCGAAATTTCGGTTTCGGCCTAGTTTCGGCTAAAAAACGGGTTTTGGCATAGTTTCGGTTTCGGCTGCCAACCGGCCGAAATCGAAACTGATTTTGATTGGTTTCGAACTGCGATCGGACAGTCTCTTTTTTCAAAAAGCACAGATAAACTATTTGAAATAAGAAGTCTTATTATGTGTTATGTTGTATTAATCATTACTTTAAATATCAGAGACTCAATCATTAATTAATAACTTAACATTAATAACTTATGGCTCAGAAAGAACTTATGGCTCAGAAAGCTTACTGACTTAGTAAACAAGATGAGCATAGCCTATTGGTGTTTGAAAGGAAGATCTTTCGGAGGATTTTTGGCGCGGTGTTGGAAGATGGACAATGGCGAACGCGGTACAACCACGAGCTCTACGACCTCTTCGGGGAGCCGAAAGTGATTAAAACTATTAAGCTGGGCCGCTTGCGTTGGGCTGGACACGCGAATGGATGTAACTAGAGCCCCATTAAAGTTACTTGATGGCAAACCGGACGGCCGTCGTAACCGCGGCAGGCCGAAACTTCGATGGTTGGATGGCGTCGAGAAAGAGCTTAAAGCGATCGCTGTAAGCGGCTGGAGAGAAAAAGCCAAGAATAGACTGGAGTGGAGGAAGATACTCGACCAGGCCAAGGCCCATCCAGGGCTGTAGCGCCTCAGATGATGATGAATCATTAATTAGAAATGAAGACTGACTGATTTTTTTAAGTGTTTTATGTTGTGTATAAATGAATAACAATACTGACAAGATTATGATTGTATTTTTTTCGGTCGGACACTATTAATTTATTTGATTGTTGTCAAATACCCTAGCATCGGCACGGGGGTGCTATGTTTTATTGCATAACAGAATTAGCATTTATTCGCGGCTTTGTCTGCGTTCTTTCAGTTTGATATGGGAACTCTTTATCCGGGTATAAAGTACTTATCCTAACTAACTCTGTTTTAATTTAGAATTTGGTCTACTTGTATGCAACATTCTCAATCCATTTAATTGTCACCACGGTATTTAGTTGCGGACATCCAAACCTTCACAACCTTTCACATTTATTATAATCTTAAGAAAAATAATTTATAATAATCTTATATGATAGTAAGTTAGGATATTTTATAACGTATATAATTAGCAATTTAGAAACTTTTTGAGACCTGACTAATAATTTGCTCTAAAATGCAAGTTTAACAGCCCCGTCCGGCTGATTTGCTAAATAAACGGTTAGACATATCGCGTTGGTGGCGCGACCATTTGGGGATCCGAAAAAGGTAAAAGTGCCTTTGATCCTCTAAGCAACTTATTGCCTTTTCGAGTAACATCCAGAATTTTATATCTTTCCCGCGCCTGCGCGACGCCGTCTCCCGTCAGCGCCAAAAGGAGCAAAACAGTGACAATTGGTGCATATCCCCGACGAATTATCCCTCTTCGGCGCCTTTGTCCAATTGAAGCTTCCTTTATTTCACCATTTTTGCCCTTTTTCCATTCTCATTTGGTTATTTATCTCCTCTTTTTAGCTCCGGACAATGAGCCGGCCTCTCCTCATTATATCGTCGCTGGTTTAGCACGAGTCGTGGTACTAAATCTCCTGTGGAATTCTAGCGAATTACCCGTTGAACATGGGCCGTTTTTTGGAGTGATTGATTGGAGTAAAAATTACTTTCTGTTTTTTGCCGACGCGGGACGTGGCTGTCGCGCGCGATGCGTGATAAATCGAACTTTGATCTGCCATTTGTTTAAACCTTTACTTTAAACATCTTCCTTGAAGCCAATAAAGTGCGGTGAGCGATGGGGCAGCTACTTATCACCGCGACATATCATTGGTCCACTTATTGCGCGAAACAACTGAACAGACTAATTGCTGCGTAATGCTTTCGAATCGAAATTGGTTTAAGTAATATTTTTCATTCAAAAACACAGCAATTGAATTGAAACGTGAAAGCACGCTAAAGTGTATTAGCGAATTAGCCGCAGGGTTTTAGTAAATGCCGTCGCTCTAAATTTCGATTTGGGAGTAGGTATATTCGAGAGTATTTGTGGCATTATGTACATTTGAAGCTATCGTTCAATTTTTTTTTCATCACTGGAATGTATACCAGTGGCGTGGCGTCCATAGAACTCGATTCCCATCGGCTTGCCTAATATTAGGCAGATCAGCACTTAATTCAAGTGCTCTTAAAGAAAATTGAAGCCAAAGATGCTCCGACTTGCCCAAAGAATTCTTCAACGCCACGCCACTGATGTACATTTGCCAAGTGTTCAAAAGTACTTAATCAATTTTTATTTTCTCGCACATCAGTTAGTGTCCGATTCTAGAAAACTATGCGGATCTTACACCTGAATAAACACATACATATATCTTTCACGTTCAGCCGTGCTAGTACGGTAGTTAATAAATGTCCTAGTATTCGACGCGATAATGACCAATAATTGCAATAATAGCCAAAGTGCGAATACGATAACTTTGCTGAGCGGGACACGGCAAAAATTATATTTAAACGTCATGTTTTCATAGAAATTTGACTTTTAAACGGAGGTGTTTGCATGTTCCGCCCTGCAAAGTTATCGTAGTCGCACTTCCATCACCGCTATTGCTAATGACCCACTATCGAACACTCGAATGTCTACCTTAAACCCCATTTAGACGGAGCAAGATCTCGCATGCGAGTTTCATTATATTGCGGGCTACGTACGTAGGTACGATGATTTCAATCGATCGATTAAACACCGCAATGAAATGAAACTCGCGTACGAGTTGTCGCTAGGGTTGCCAGATGTCCGGTATTTAAGCGTACAGTCCGTTATTTTCGAGGCCTGTCCGGTAAAAAATAAATGGTCATACCGGACAGAACAATGTATTAGTATAAAAAAAACCGTAGTTTTCCCCCCTTTTTGGGGTTGTCTGGTATTTTTTCGCGACTCACCTGGCAACCCTAGTTGTCGCCCTGCCCAAATGTAGTCTAATGCCCGGGCTACACAAAGCTAGTTTTTCAAGCTAGGATAGCAAGCTAGTAAGCTAGTTTACAAGCCAAGACAGTTTTTAATAGGATGGAATTCTATTTTAAAAGCTAGTAGCGTCCCCCCACCACTGATTTTACTATCTTAGCTTGAAAAACTAGCCTCGTGTAGCCCGGGCATTATTCTATTTATGATACAAACACAGATTTTCCCCAGAAAATTCATGATTTACGAAGCTTAAGCAAACACACGGGCCAAACTGTCGCACAAAATAAACAACATTGAATACCATCCGTAGACTTCCTGCAGATAAGTCCGGTGTTATCTACTGCTCAGTACATTTACAGACACACTAATGTACGAGAGCACCATTAATCGTGGACTATCGTGGCGTGATCTGGGGACAGGCTCGGCAGTCCTCGGCGGTTCTCGGGAGCACTCGGAAATAGATCAGCCCACCCGCGCTCCTGCGCGTACTGAACTACCGAAAACCCAAGACATACTATATGTATTTGCAAAAGCGTGCTTGTTAGTTTGTTCTTCAATAAGAAAATTTGTAATTACTGAGCGAGCCAAAGTAGGTCTATGAATGAACTAGAGATACAGGATAAGACACCGATTTGTTTCTTTTGTTGGCTTATTTTTGTGAAATTTGTTAAAAGAGTTAAATCTCGCACTTTGTACCAGTGGTGTGTGTGGTTCAGTCAAACGGTACAGTCAAGGGCAAAGATAAACATCCACACAAAGTTCCAAAATATGTATACATAAACCTTACTGCCATACTAATAAGAGCTGTATACATATTTTTGAAACTTTGTGGTGTATACATATTGGTGCCCTTGACTGTACCATTCTATTGCTGTAAAGGACGACTGAATAGTTTAAGTATAGGTATGTAGGTATTGTTCGGTTGTATCGCTCTTTAGCGATAATACCGCCTATTGTTTACCACTGTTTTTACCCGACTGCGGCGAAGCCCAAAGGAGGGTTATGTGTTTGACCTGTATGTATGTATGTCCGTTCCTATGTCCGCTCGTAACTACTCAACGACACAACCGATTGTGATAAATTATACATCATCAGATTCGTCTTGATGGCGCGAGTGTCACTGGGTATGAAGTTCGTTAAAATAAACAAAATGGCGGATTTTATGCAATTTTAAAGTGCACCGCGGTCGGGTTTTTTCCTAGTAAAAATATTTACTTTTTTTGTATAAGTTTACATTGTTATTTATTTTTTGGTGTGCAATAAAGTATGATTATATTGTTCATAATGATGTGTCGTTCTCGGGCAGAGCGAAATTACTCCCTGCAAAAAAAAAATTACAGCTGTTAAACCTCATAGAGCAGACCACAAATCTCATAACTGTACGTAGAACCTGGTACGGTTGGCAATCCTGGTAAAATATGAACAGCTGAGGTTGAGGGGTTACTGAAGAAGTCGTAAGGTCTCAGAGAATTTGCTGGCCATCACTAATGTGAATTTTATTTAGTTGAAAATGATTCGTCAATTCTATCTATGTCACTTAGGTGGTCCAAGTTTTTTTTTAATTCCAAAAACACTATGATTCTAATAAATAATGCATGGAGCAGTATCGTCTGCACAGGATGTCTATCTAAATTGCGCAGCGATTAGATTCCAAGTAACTATTTGATATGCAATTGAATGCACTTACAATTTGGGAGAAATAAATGCAATTCGTGTGGTGAGGAGAATTAGAATAGGTTTGACGGGCTTTGGGATCATGGTCTGAATATTTGAAACGAAGCGTATCACATTCATCTATCTAAACATATAATAGTATCAAGACTGTGTGTTGCACATCACACAACAACTACTGGATCGATTTCCATAGAAATGACATTATCATCATTCATTCATCATCATCATTCATTCAGTCATTAAGAAATGGACGGCGGACTGCAGAGCTCCTGAGGATGCCTCGTAGAGAGGTGAAACATGTGTCGAGTTTTGTATCTTTGGTGATGGTTTGTTATATATTTGCATGTTTTTTTTATTTTGCACGTGAATGCATGAAAAAATACGCAAGTAATTATAACGTGTTAGCGCTAATTGTAGTAATTTTCTAACACGTTATCATATCGCGGATTAGCAAAGCAATATTTTTGTTTTATTAGGGTTCCGTATCAAAATGATAAAAAAGGAACCCTTATGGTGCGACTCTGTCTGTCTGTCCATCTGTCCGTCTGTCTGTCCGTCTGTCACAGCAAGATATCTCTGGATCTACTGATGCTATCGACTTGAAATTTGGAATAGTGTTAAGACCTCTAACCCGAGCCTATTGGATGTAAAAAAAATCTTGTAACTTTTTACTTTTTTTTAAAGGTAATGGCACTTTGAAAATTGAAAGTAGGGCTATTATATCGAGTGGGGTATCAAATGAAAGGGCTTGATTTGTAGATTAAAATGCGTTTTTTTTTTAATATGTATTTTTTGATTTATGGTGAAAACGTTAAAAAAAATACCATTCCCCCTATTATCTTCGAAGTTACTAAACAGAAAAATCTGTAAAAATTACCATCTTGCCGTCTTACGCATCGCAAACGTGGATATTCAACACACATACTAAATACAAGATTCTAGCAACCCAAAGAGCTATGGAGCGGAGCGTTCTGAAACTTAAATTAAAACATAAAAGAACAAATGTAGATACAAGAAAAACAACAAAAGTTATTGACGCTCTACAACATTGCAAAAAAATTAAATGGAAGTGGGCCGGTCATATAGCACGTATGGAAGACACAAAATGGACAAAAAAGATAACCACGTGGAAAGGCTCACTAGGCAAAAGAAATAGAGGCAGACCAATGGAGAGATAGCTCGATGAAATAAAGAAAACTGCGGGAAACAATTGGATGGACAAGTCTTTTAGAATTAGAAATATTTTAACTCTCTCTTTTAATAGCCTGAATTAAGCTGTACGATGTACGAGTCTTTTCGTCCGAGCTTTTGATATTTGAATCAATTCATGAAGAAATTTTCTCACAACACATTAACCAAGGTACTAGGGTTACATTAAGACTCGAGGTTAGGAACGTGAGAGCCCCATGGGCGCAATTATATTTGCTCCGAGTTCATGTTGTCCGTCCATGCAGCTAGATGTCACAGGGACGAGATAAATAAGCCACAGTTTAGTATTAGTATTTTATGCAACAGTTGTAGAAGTAGGGTAAAAAAATGCGAATGGCGTGGGTTGCGATACGAGCCGCCGCGGCGGCAAGTATCGCAAATAGAGACGCCATGAGCGTTTTTTGACTTAATTATACAACGTTGCATACAATACTTTTTCTACGGCTAGGTTTTAAAATAAAAAATACAAAATTTAACATAGCGCGCAAAACAAGGCAAATATGACATATGCATATGACAATATAATAAGTGTGTGTCTATGGTAAACTTTGTTTTTAATTTGACGTATACTCGCTAGTGACACGCAGTGACGATATTAAAAATACTTTTTTTATGTTGGCATCAAAGAATTTAGTTCGGAAAGTTTGTCTGTTAAGTTGGTAGTTGTGCATTTTTAGTGTAAAGTTAGCATTGCACGCGTAATCCTTGACCTAAGTATAACCTAGATTTAGAAGTCTGTGGCTGCTAGCAGTATCTTTTTGCGACTATAAAGACACACGTGCTTTTATGGGGAATAGAGTATAGACTTCTCTGAACTCATATTACGTATGTTATTATATTAGTGTTCGTGACCAAGTAAAAGACAGATAAAAGTACAGGAGTAGAAAAATACACTTATACAGTTGCAATAATTAAAACCAAGATATTGAAACATTTAACGTGGCCTATACTGCCGTCAAAATTGAGTTATATATATATTTAGATGCATCTTTTTTAACTGATTCTTAAAATATCAGTTGCGCCCTTTCTCCGTATAACGGCAGTATACAGTAGTTAAGGCCGGATTAGAACCACTGCCTTTGTCTTGCCAGAATAATGCGCTTACCACTACATCACCTGGCCACTTACCGGCCCCGTTTAAATTTTTAATGTATGGTCAGTTGCACAGAAAAATAAACCTCTTTTCTCTGCTCAACTTACGGTCCATTTGTCTCCGCTCTTTCCAGCACTGCGTCAGTGGAAACGCACCCTAAACGTCTTCGTCGGCGTCTGTATGTGCTTAGATTATGATTTAAGTTTAAGGTGTGCCCCCATTTAAGCAGTTTAAGTGATCATACGTCACGAAATGCTATTGGTCGCACGACGGGTCAACATTTAGGTCTACAAAAACGTTGAGCACTTTACAGAGTAGGTACTCTATTGAGGCCGATTTTACGACAATGACTTTTAAGACATTATGTAGACACATAAAGTTTGATTAGGTTTGTTTTATTAGCCAACAGTTTTAAAAAACACGAAATTTATGTCGAATACTTAATGGTAGCCGAGTGGTGTGGATATGACCCTTTCAAGCAGATGTCGTGGGTTCGAATCTTGGCTCGAATAAATGAGTAGTTAGCTTTTTGGCGAAGGAAAAAACATTGTAAGGGTAAGGGAACCTAATATATACCTCAGTGGCGTGGCGTAAAATATATACTTGGGCAAGCCGGTGCAGATTTGGCGTACATTTTCCTTAAGAGCTGTAGAATGAAGTGCTCAAATGCCTTAATGTTTGGCTACTTTTACATTAGGCAAGCCGGTAGGAATCGAGTTCTTTGGACGCCACGCTACTGATACCTACAGAAATTCAAAGGTGTATGTTAAGCCCTAAAGTGTAGCAGGTAGTGCCCACGCTTGGCCACTGCGATCAGTGGTCGATTCACTCTAATTCTAGTTGTAGTCCTGTGCTCAGAACGTATATAGGCAGATGACGAACTAAAAAACTATCGTTAAGACTCCGAGATACTCTAGCTAGATTACCTTCGTCACCTATTAAGGCATACATGATCTCCCATACGTTTACGATGTGAACGCCAGCACCCGACGGGTCGTCACGTCCGTGTCGTGACGCCGCCGTCACGATCTGGGCGCGCACGTGACGCGTGCTATCTGAGATTGGGATGACATCTGGGTGAGATTGTGCCGGTTGCTTCTATGTTAGTGTTGAGTATTGTAGTTTATTCTGCCCTCCTATGACTAAAACTAGGCTAACCTCTATGGAGTTGCATAACTATGAACAACATTAGGGGTCCGTACCTCAAAAGGAAAAAACGGAACCCTTATAAGATCACTTTGTTGTCCGTCTGTCTGTCCGTCTGTCAAGACCCTTTATCTCAGGAACGCGTGGAGATATCGAGTTGAAATTAAAACCATATACCTATTCCATATAGTTCCTTGAAGCTGTGAAAAAATCAAACTTCTAAGTTAACGTGAAAAAAAAATACGGCAGTTTATGCCGCAAAAAATATAAATTTCGACACTCTCAAGGAAACCAAAATTCAAAGGCTGACTTCCCGTTGACCTAGAACTATGAAATTTGGTGTCCTGCCGTTTGACCAAAAGTCATTTGGCAAAATTACACTTGACAAACAACGTTTTGCAAAAAAATGTTTCGCCAATTGATCATTTTACTACTAATCATTTTACAAATGACTCACTTTACCAAATGATCAACAGTTAAATTTACATTTTATAAATAATTATTTGACAAAATTAACATTTAGCAACTGAGTTATCAGACAAAACTACGCTTGGTCTAAAAACGTTTGGTACAATGTATTATTTGACAAGTGTTTCGTTTATTAATAAATCTAATAATAGATATGGTATGGGTCAAATTAATACACAGTACCTATTTGGCAAAAAGAGTAGGTCGTTAGGTTAGGTTAGGTTAGGGTTTGAACTGCGTCCCCCAACAAAAACGAACTGCTGGCAGAAAAATTAGGTTGTTAGTTTAGGGTTTAACTGCGTCCCCCAACAAAAACGAACTGCTGCCAGAAAGACTAGATTGTTAGGTTAGGTTAGGGTTTGAACTGCGCCCCCAACAAAAACAAACTGATGCATTTAGACTAATCATGGAAAAAACCTAGGTCGTCGGTTAGGTTAGGTTTGTATTATGACCACCAATATATTATTATGAGCGAGCGAAGCGAGAGGAGCGTCATAATGGAAGATTGCTTGCCTTCTATATAATTTTGTAACTTGTGGCGATATAAAGGGTAGCGGAATAAATTACCCAACAGACTAAATCATAATGTTTGAAAAAAGAAGTACATTTTATGACATAACATCTTGTTAAATGACATTTGGACAAATGCTTAATTTGCGAAACATATTATTTGGTGAAATGAAAAAAGGTCAATTGACATTTTATTATTTAACACATTTACCAAGTGTAGTGTTTGCTAATTAATCATTTGCTAATTGAGTTTTTGTAAGATGATACTTTTGTCAAATGTCTCGTTTGCCAAATGGTTATTTGGTGAAACGTTGTTTGTCAAATGATCATTTGTCAATAATTTTTTGGTCAAACATTAGTGAACCATGAAATTTGGCAAGTAATACGCTCTTATATTACAGGTATAGGGAAAAATATGGAATCCGCTTCTTAAAATTTTGATTTTAATAATGTAGATTCCGGGATTCCGCGATTGTACAAAACGTCACGATAATGTGGTACCTCGCAAATATGCTTAGGGTTTGGCTACTTTTACCCAACCTCAATAAACGAGGACATGGAAAATAACTGCAAATAGTTCATTTAAATACAAAACAAAAGTAACACAAAGTAAGTATCATAACAAAAGTATGTAATAACATTTTCACTCAATCTTACCTATAGCATTTAGGTCTTGACATCCGTTTCATCGAACCTATGTTATTGCCGGTAACTGTACGGGACATTAAAGTGGACAAAGAAAAACCTTATTTCAAAGTTCAAAGCAAGGCTGCATTGATATTCCGCGGACTTTTGAAAATAGTGGTCGAATTCACACACCAAAAACAAAAGACAGAGATATTATCATATCTCAGCCCCAACACTTGTAAAATCAGCAGGATCGACTCATTGCCAACCACAAAAACCCTAATACTTATCCAACATTACATACCACTGTCTGAATAACCCGAGAAAAAAAACCCGAGCGGAAAAACTCGACGCTCCCGTCAATGAACATTCGTTAAAATTCTGCGGCGCCTCGCTCGGCGGCGAAAATGTCCAAAAATTCATAAGTTTTTGCGTTTGCGCAATTCGTTGTGCCAAAACGTTCAAATAACTGTCATTTTTTTGTGCGAGATGCAATTGAACCGGACTGAGGGCGCGGGCCTATTCCGATATCATTTTAATTTAAGTATGGATTTTTAAGATTGTGTGTTACATATTTTTAGCTTGATTCTTAAGTCTGAGTGTATATACAGTCAAAGAAAGCAAGAGCTAATAGGTATGCACATTGCCATAGATAGAAATATCGGTTAAGTTGTTTCGTCTTCATAAGTACTTAGTATGTAGGTACCAATCACGAGTAATAGTTACGATTTACAGTCCCGAAGTGTCATTTCTAAATAAGAGTGTTTCCTCTCGGAAGAATATTTTTGGCAAGACATTTTGTGTAGCTAAGTTTATGTTTTTTTTCACAATAAATGGGTTTGCCCTTGACTCCGGTCACGCTTGATAATGAACTTTGTTGAAGCCTATGAAGAAGCGAGTGTGACTTTTCAAAAATAAATAACTACAAAATATGTATAATATTTAAACTTAAACACATCGACCTACAGTTTCAGAATAGGGCTCTCCTCGTAAAAACGTAACATACGAGCCCCCACCTGATATATCGGGGGAACGCTTGTAATCAATCGCAGAGGCATCCCGCCTTTCTTTCGCTTCCTTCAGGAGTTCGCACACGGCGACTTTTTGCTGCGATTCAGAAGCGATAATCGCACAAAAGCCAGTCGCGAAGTCGCTGGTCGCATCATCTCGCACTCGTAAATACGACTCTGTATCCCTACTCTCGTGATACAGCATCTTCTATATCTAGAAATAAGAAACTGGTGTTGTCGCCCTGGGATGGCAGCACTGGCTGACGTCACATCCGAGTGGCGACGGTGGCGATGACGGGCTTCTCTTGGCGCGAAGGCGTGGGGGGAAGGGCGCGAGCGGCAGCCGGGCCGTCACTCTTGTGCTGGACTCCGAGCAAGAACGTTGTGATTAGATCAGATTACCCAATTACTTGTAAAGTGCTTACTTACTCTTGATTATTATATCTGTATATTGCTTCCTATCGTTCGTTTCATTTATACTGGCTAACTGCTGCAACTCCATAGAAGTTAGCCAGGAGTTAGTAATTGCACGGTAGATATAGCACCGACACGGAATTCCTCTCCACTCTTCCTATATCCGATATCACGCAAAACAGTCGCGCGATAGCGATCCTGTAAGCTTATGATGCTACGTTTTGTCACGCGATAAATAAGTGATAAAGCATTCGTCACTCTCGCACACTATTAGGTAGAACGTGACGGATGCTTTATCATTTATCTATCGCGTGTCAAAACGTAGCATCATAAGCTTACTGAACAGGGCTCGAAATCGAAACCGGTATTTTGCAAAAACCCCGAAATAGCCCAATATTTTGAATTATTTTATGCTTTTTAATTTTTATGTAGAGCTCAGTAATGTATTTAAGTCATGATTTCGTATTATTAGATTGTCTGGTTAAAAAACGAAATAATAAACCAAAGAACGATAAGAACGGAAAGAATACCGGTATTTTTGTATGGAGCAAATACCGGTTTCCGATCCCTGATCCTGAATCAATACAAGCGCGTTTGCATTCGGTACAAATTGACTGTATCACAACTATTGCTTCCATCGCACGTCGCAAATTCAACAAGCGACAAGCGCGTTCACGAAACGCGCGACTGCATCGCTACAAAAAGTCGCAGTGTGGGATCTCCCTTCACATTACCTGGTTTCGCCGATTAGTGCGTTAATATTATACGCTCCATTTTAAAATGACGTTTGTGCTTTAAAAGCTCAAGCAAGTAAAGCGTTTCGATATTAGGGCGGCTATACGTCAGTTTTTAGGGTTTGGGTTAATGAATCTCTTAAAATAATTATATTTACCTAAGCCGTTAGTGATTTAACTTTTTCGACGCTGACGATTGATATATCCGCACCGCAGGTTCAACAACAATGACGGACTAATCAGTCAGAGAGCGCAGAACGATATAAACCTACCTACATGCACCAGCATACAGTTCAATTTCGGTTTTGACATTGTTACGTACGATGAAACATAGATATGTGCCAAGGACCATTAAAACAAGAAGACTGTCACTCTCCATACAAAAAACTGTTCCCCGAATTTACAACGCCATCTATGTATAAGCTTGGTAAAAGAATTATATTATTTACAATTATTCAACTTTGCAAATGTGACACAGTAGTACGTACCCTTGGTCAAATAACGACGCATGTGACTTTACGTCCAAAGTTTTTTATTGCTCAATAGTCATACAAATCACACTAACTACACGATACACACAGATCCTAAAAAGTTGTAATTTTGCAGATGCGTCGTTATTTGACCAAGGGTACGAGTATTTCAATGTTAGAATTTATTTATTATTAGCTGTGTACGATACGAACTAATTGTTACTATACTATATTTCTTTGTTCAATTTTAACATAGTTAAATGTTTAGTTTTTTAGCGCCATCTAGTTGTTGCCTGGAAATCCCCTAGCGGTCGGGTTACAATCCAAAGTATGGAGAATGACAGTCCTCTTGTTTTAATGGTCCTTGATATGTGCGTAGAAATGGTATGTTATACTTCCTTCTAGGGTCCTTCAGTATTGCTTCTGATCACTCCTAGTACAAAGAAACTTAACTAGTGCCACAGAATAAGTAATATTGCTACGCAGGTACAGAAGTCTCTCTCTCTAGTAAAACTGACGTTCGGGTCCCACCACCAGACGGAACGCACTGGATCCGACTGTCTCTTTTTATCGCATAACGCGCTGGACGCTGGCTAAGCCCCTCTGCGGGGGCAAAATTTGTTAGTACTCGTATAGTAACCGCGCGGCGAAATTGCGGAGTGAGCCACTCCCGATGGCAGTACGTAATTGGTAATTGTGCATTCAGTGTTTCAGGTTTTCAGCCAAACGTGCTAATATTCGGCCTACCGTTTATAGGCTTTATGAAATTCGATCTATTGAAATGCACATCATACACACACTGTATGAATGAAGAGGCTTGATCTTAGAAACGTCTGCAAGTTTTATAAAACGTATTCATACTCCGTCCACCAAAACTATAACCAGCCAATTCTTACTATAAGGCGCGAAAAAATAACCTTAAATAGCAAAGACCGCAAACGGGCATCTGTCTCATTGTCCTCAGTGATTTGTGACGGCTGAGGAGCGAGCGAGAGGTCTACATGGACTTACAACAAATTGAAAAGAGACGGACGATAACCTAAGTTAAACCAATTAATTATAATGAAGCGTCCTATCTCTTGTTAGGCGGCATTTTTTCACTTGCCGAGGGATGGTATTCGAATTGTTCGGATTCCAGTTCACACTGAATTTAAAATTGACAACTGAGTTAAGTCGTAAATAAGGTTGGAGACAAATTCCTTAACCGTTTTGAGAATATAATAAGGACTGTGTAATTGGTTACACAATTGGCTGTATTTTATTTTAATCTGTGGTGTCTTTGAGGTTTCGTAAGCATTTCTGCTTTTTTTTAAATTTAAAATTGCACGTAAAGAGTACTTGTCTATCAAACTCGTTTTACTCATTTCATCTAGAAGCTGCTAATTTGGTGTCCTTTGAAGACTTGTTAAGGCAGATGATGCTCGCGTTTATCACTATAGCATAGATCAGGGGTTCCCAAAGTGTACGCCGTAGAGAGTAAAGAGGGGCGCTGTGAGTCGATCCTCTATCATTATCTCAAACCACAAATATTCGCGGGTCAGTACGTCTAGCATAACTGGCCGCGACTTCGTTTCTCGCGCGACAGAGCCTCACCTGTCACTGTCACACGATATTGAGTGGAAAGAGATAGGTAGCATTTGTCGCTCGACAAAGAGTCGCGTGTCTAGGGAATGCAATTACCGGGAAAATGAAACCGGTAATTTACCGACTTCGGTAGTTCAAAACCGGTAAACCGGTAAATTACCGGTATTGGTGATTTGAAGTAAAAGGCTGCAAAAATGTTGTTTAATTTAAGATTTCTGTATAATAACCATCCATAAACTAAAATAAATCAAGCCAGGTGCGAGTCGGATTCGCACACGAAGGGTTCCGTACCATTGTCGAGCAAAAATACGCCAAAAACACATTCATTTATCCCCCTTATTATTTTTAACTTTATTTTTGGTTTTTATTATGTGTTGTTATAGAGGCAATAGAAACACACATTCTATAAACATATTAAGTATCAATCAGTATTAAAATCGAGCAAAAAATGCCAAAAAACACGTTTCTTGTATTCTTGATTTATTTTTCTTTTTATTATTTGATCTCTCAGCGACAACACATTTACACATTCTGTGAAAATGACAAGTCTCTTTATTACGGTCCTGTAAGATACAGTCCTGTGACTGATCGACACAAGCACATTTCCTATATGGGTACCCCCTTTTCTTTTTCATTTAATTTTGTTTTTATTATTTGTTGTTCTAGCGGCAATAGAAATAGATATTCTGTGAAAATTTCAAGTCTACGTATTACGGTGTCAAAATTAGAGCCCTGTGACTCACGGACAGATTGACAGACAGCGGAGGCTTAGTAATAGGGTTCCGTTGGCACCCTTTGGGTACGGAACCCTAAAAAACAACCCACATCGTGTAAAATAAGATTATATTGAAAAACGCTTTTGTGAGATACTCAAATAATCAGTGTTTGTGGAAGCACTTCGAAGCCCAAGTAAACGAGGCTTTGGATGACATCGTTTCTAAAAGAGAAAAGAACCATAAAAGATCCACATGGATTACTGAAAAAACGTGGAACCTAGTCCAACACAGGAAAGACATGAAAGCCAAAAGCCTCCAAGATCCTAAGAGGATGAAGGAATATTCCAGTCTATCAAAAGTGATCCAGAAGGAATGCCGTAGAGACAAAAACAACTTCATCATGGACATCTGTCGCGAGGTTGAGTCTCATGCCATGAAGATGCAAACATCAGATCTCTTCAAGAAAGCCCGGCTGCTCAGCAAAAAGTTTAAGCCCAAATCTTGGGTCATAGAAAACTCCGATGGGCAACTTTTGCACGAACTTGACAAAATTGCAGAGCGCTGGCGTGAATATTGTGAGCAGCTGTATGAAAAGTCCTCAACAACTATCAAAACCGGAATGGTTTGGAATCTCATGGACCTGGAACCTGATATTCTTAAGTCCGAGATAGTGGCAGCAATTGATCGTCTTAAAACTAAGATGGCCCCAGGACAGGATAATACCCCGTCCGAAATTCTCAAGGCCCAAGGTGACAGGGGAATTGACCTTTTGCACAAGATCTGCAACCGACCAAAAAAAGCGATAACTACCGTAGGTATCCTTGCTCTGATCTCCCATGCCAGTAAAGTCCTACTTCACGTGATAAACAGCAGGATCCGTCATTATCTAGACTGGCAAATCCCGCAAGAGCAAGCGGGTTTTGTGAAGGGTAAAGGTAGGTACTAGGGAGCTGATACTGAATATCAGACAAATTGTGGAAAAATGTTACGAGTTCGACACGCCAGTCATCATGTACTTCGTCGACTAAGTACAGTAAGGCTTTTGACTGTATTGACTGGGGCTGTTTATGGGAGGTTTTGACGGATTTAGGTGTACCTCGACACCTCACAGTCGCAATATTACAACAGCCAGGGAATAGTGAGAGTCGACAAGACTACATCGAACCCGTTCAGTTTTCGTAAGGGCGTCCGACAAGGCTGCATCCTCTCACCCATCCTATTCAATATATACGGCGAGTACATTGTACAGAAAACATGTGACGGCTGGAATGGTGGCATCACTGTTGGAGGTCGCAAGATTGCGATATGCTGACGACACCACCCTTTTAGCAGCAAATGAAGCCGAGATGGTCAGTTTTTTGGATAGAATGAGATGGGTTAGCGAAGAACTTGGCCTCGCAATTAACAGATCCAAGACTAAAGTCATGATCGTGGATCGCTCAGGCAAGCTGGAGCTCAGCGGAACGTTCAATTCAGAAACTACAGACAACTTTGTATACCTGGGTTCCAGCATAACATAAGCAATAATGGCTCTTGCGAGACGGAAATTCGCAGAAGGATCGGAAAGGCAGAAGGAGACAAGATATGGAAAGATAGGAATAAAAAACTTTTTCAACATTTTTGAAGCAAAAAAAAAGTAAATTAAATCGTTAAATCACATAAAATCATTGGATTTCGATAAAGTACAGGCGTTTCGTAGTACATAAATTTATAAACGGCAGCGTAAACCAATATTTATCTATTTATATGTTTCGGTAAAAAACCGGTTTGGGGTTATAATTACCGGTAATTTACCGGCTTCATTTTTGACCGGTTTACCGGTAAACCGGTAAACCGGTATACCGGTTTGCATTCCCTACGCGTGTCACAGTTGTGCTAGAGGTACTGGAATCTATAAAGCAAGGACCATTAAAACAAGAGGACTGTCATTCTCCATACTTTGGATCGTGCCCCGACCGCAAGGGGATATCCAGACAAAAACTAGATGGCGCTAAAAAACTAAACATTTAACGATGTTATAATTGAACAAAGAAACATAGTATAGTAACAATTAGTTCGTAAGCAACTAATAATAAATAAATTCTAACATTTAAATGCTGTGTCACGCTTGCAAAGTTGAATAATTGTAATGTAAGTAATATAATTCTTATACCAAGCTTATACATAGATGGTGTTGTAAATATCGGGGAACAGCTTTTTGTATGGAGAATGACAGTCCTCATGTTTTAATGCTCCTTGCTATAAAGCAACAATACCTATTTTGAGCAAAGTAGGGTAGGGTGCCGTGGCGAAGTACCTACTATTAAGTACATACTACTGTTACCGATTTTTCTGTGTACATATGTGGACAAAGCATATTGTGAACTTTGACGAAAAGTTACCGATACTT
The DNA here is from genome assembly GCA_947034925.1 of Eudemis profundana. Classification (NCBI taxonomy): domain Eukaryota; kingdom Metazoa; phylum Arthropoda; class Insecta; order Lepidoptera; family Tortricidae; genus Eudemis; species Eudemis profundana. The sequence goes on from OX344812.1 coordinate 12,968,645, forward strand.
TGAGACATTTTAACGACACTTGGATGCCTGTTTTTTTTATCAAATTTCAATAACATTATCCTAAATTCTCCTTCTCTCTCTCTCTCTCTCTCTCTCTCTCTTATAGATTCGTGACTCATCAGTCTGTCGGTGGATTTGGTCACCATAATATAATTGGTCTCCACCTAGCTATATCGTAGCGAGAGTATGTGTAGGGGCGAAGAGTGTCGCATAGTTTCATAATAACAGCCAGCATTCGATAATAATAGTCGCAATAGCGCATATTTCATGGAGCTCGCTCGTGCCGATATTCATTTGTTTGCATTGATCAGTGTCAGCCGGCAGTAATTAGGCGCACCGTCCATTGATACTGCAAAAATATACGCGTATATTTACCGCCAAAGCGTTGGAACCGTCTGCGCGCTCGCTTAGCCCTGTCCTTTGTATACGACAATGGCCGTACAAAATCGCATAGAATAGCTTAGCTGCTCAACTGGACGCCCTAAGTAGGTAATACAATACCTAACTGATAGCTACTGTCTGCGCAAAATTAAGCCGCGACTTAACCGCAAGCATGATGTATACAAGTCGATGTTTTTCAACTTTGACTTTTGCCAAAAAAAAGAATACCACCAATTAATCCACGTAAATAATTTAATACATTGAAAAAAAAAAATGGATTAAACTGAAGACTTCTGGAAGTTTCATATTAATCCGTCGATATGTCGAAGAAAAAAAATACATCGCATAAAATCGCGTCGGATAGCTTGACTTCTCAACTGGACGCCCCAAGTATTTGCTGACAATAACTGATAGCTACTGTCTGCGCAAGATTAAGCCGTGACTTAACCTCAGCCATGATGTTTCAATACTAGCCAATGTTTTTTGAACTTTGACTTTTGCAAATGTGGCTTTCAATCTTAGACGCCAGCCTAATACTAAGTATGTATATGGGAATCTGTTTGCGTGGCTTTTTAAGAAAGGAGGTTTTGATTTGATATTTTTTTATGATGGCTCCAAGATATGCATTCACAAAAAAGGTGTTTGTTAACAGTAACCTACATTTTGCTAATATGGTAACATAACTGTATGGTAGGAGTAGTCAAAAAGCAAGCATAATTTTAGTGACTTAGGTACGAAGTAAAAATTGTTTACTATAAGTAAATTTTGGCTGTTCCTCATGTAGTTTTTAAAATAGTACAGCTATTCTTAGACGCAGGATCTCAGGATTGAAAATCCCAGGAATATCACAGGATTAAATTAAACGATTATGATTTTCTGAACCTATTCGAAAGGCACAGGAAGAAACGTACAATTAGGTGTTACAGCACAGCCGGTTATTATTGTAGGTAATATTATGTAGAAGCGCTTGTTTTAAAAAGAATGTCCCAAATTGCAGAGCACGCCGATACAAGCGATTCGGGTTAGCTCATTGCATAGAAAGAATCACAGAATAATGGCCCCACACCATTCTGTGATTCTTTCTAAACGTCTCGGTCGCCCGATGTACATTCAGACATCCTGAAAAGTACAAGTAGGTCAACATATTGTATGTTGGTGTAGTGATAAAGTGTCCGGGAGTGGGCTTAGCGTCTTTATCCATGAGGAACTCGGACTGAAACTGACTTACTTTTTCTTCAAGAGCTTCAGGATGAAGTGCCTATATACCTTAAAATCAGCAAGTCGGTAGGGTGATGTCTCTTCGGTCCAGCTATTTTGCGGACCAGGAAATTTAAGAAATTTTAGAAGAGGAACCGCATTATAGCACAAAAGAATTTTATTTAAAAAGTTTTATACCGATGGATTGTCAAAATACACAATCACGGGCCATATATACCTACTACTTATTTTGAAGGACCGTTGGCGGGCCGGATTAAACCCTCCCGCGGACCGTAGGTACTTTGCCCGTCACTGGTTTAGCCTGAGGTGGTATGAAAAATGCAATTATGACATTGTCATGCTCATCCCAGGTCACTGCGGGTCAGTAGCCTCATTACACACCCAGGCCTCGTATGAATGGCCGTATCTGCGCACTTTATCACTGTAACACCACGACACCACTTATCTGACATCTTTCGCGGTAGGTATGCGAGGTTTGTTTATACCGTGAAGCACGAATGCTGGGATAGTCGGAGGATAATTTGAATCGAAGCTGTAGATATTTTTTAATGATAAGATTATTATATTTTCTTCTTCAAGATTCATTCATGAAGCCCTTGGTTTGGTGCCAGATATCCGCACTGTCAAGGAATTGAATTCGCTCCCAGTGTCAGAGTTAAGATAAGGGTCAATAGACTTTTGCTGAAGCGGCGAGCTACATCTTCAGCGTTGTAGTCGCTTACCATCAGGCGCTACTGATGTTAATCACAGGTGAGTTATAGAATAAAAAAAAGATATCCTCTTACATCGACTGACCGATAATTTTATAGATTAACAGATGACAAAGTTAGGGGAAGGACGGGATTTTGCTAGTGAGCGCGGATATGCTAATCCAGTACTAATGAAGGCCAAAACTTTTTGTACCTACTAGAGGACAACCTTCTTCGTTACCACAGCGGTCGTTGTCGACATGAGAGAGGATTGGTGGCTGTTGTTGCATCCCTTATGATGTCTCGCCATCTCGTCCCACTGCTCCTTCTTTATCTGGTGAGGTACCTACTACATTAGTTTACAGGACTATGAGATCATTTTAAGGGCCGATACAGACGGACTGCAACCCAACTGCAACTCCCTACGATTTGTATGGGAACTGCATCACAACTGCACGCCGACTGCGCAGTCGGCGTGCAGTTGTGATGCAGTTCCCATACAAATCGTAGGGAGTTGCAGTTGGGTTGCAGTCCGCCTATCGGCCCTAACACTTTCACAACCAACAACCCGCCTGGTAACTTTTGCTCAGATGACGGCCTTTTTTTTTGTACCGCATTATTGGCCTCACAAATCCACCTAGCGGGCTCTGTCGGTCTCTCGGTTATTGGTAATTTTTTTGTCTGGTCGTGGAAGTGTTAATTTTCTTTCCTAATGGCAGGTATCCTGTATATCTCTACGGAACTCTAAAATTCCTTAGTCAAAGATAAACGTGTAAAGATGTCACCTAACGTCCACACCTAGGTCTCGTATGAATGGGCTACCGTCTATCTCCGCAATTTATCAAATTAGCTCCAAGGCACTATCTTGTATCTTTCGCGGAACGAAGCTTTTGGTGACCATTAGACAAGTGGGCAGTCTGCGATGTCGCACGTGTCTAAAATAACCATTTTCTTGTAGATATATTATATCCAGTGTCTACTTTTAAATATAAACGTTTCCGTACGAGTATACTTGTAGGTACTCTACTCGTCATCTGATTATGCTATCCAAACGATGTGCTTACAGTTGAACTTGCATTTATTAGCTTTCTATCAATTTTAATTTGCGAGTCAAAGGCAACGGTTTTTAAAATATAGCCAGTTAAAAAGAGTAAAACATTATTATTTGTTTAGGTTGGAATTTCCCTATCAGAATAATCGGACCTCCCTCTACAGGTAAGTACTCGTACCGCAGATACTCGTATCATCGTCTAGTAATGTGTTATATCGTGTTATTCAGAAACAGTTGCTGTTTTACGTGGTTTAACACATGCTCAATAATTTTGAAAACTGCTATTGTGTGTTTTCATCAGGTTGTACAACATCAATCGAAAGAAGTTCACTGCTGGACATAGGTCTCCTTCTAATTACACCACCCATCCGCCCATCGCCCATCTAGCCTAGCGGACTACAGCAACCGTGACCAAATCGCCAACCCACCTTGTAGACACCCATGCTGCGTCTTCCAGTGCGTGGACGGCTTCAGCACCGCAAACTCAGGATTCCATGATCCAATGCACTCAACTGTGGAGTCTTTGAAACTTTAGAGTATTCCCATCTAATATTTACCAATAGGTAGACATCAGTGGCGTGGCGTAAAAGATATCCTTGGGCAAGCCGGTGCAGATTTGGCGTACATTTTCCTTAAGAGCTGTAGAAGAAGGTGATCAAATGCCTGATATTCGGCAAGCCGGTTTTTTTTAAAGCCTGACTAACTCGCAACCCTAGTGGGCGTAGCGATAATATGACCGGGTGATCGGCCGTGGCGTACCCTGGGGTCGAACCAGGTTGCTAGCCGGACCACCCCGAGTGAACTGGATTAGGTGGGTGCCGGGGGCGCCTGGGGTCGAACCAGGTCGCCTTGTCCCGGTCCACCTCGATAGGGTCGGACTAGGTGGGGGCATGAACGCCTGGAGTCGAACCAGGACGTTTGCCCAGGGCCACCTTGACTTTTCGCTGATTGCTCAAAGTGAGCAGTGGACCAGCGGGAAGGATGAATCGGATCAACCTGTCCTTATGGAGTTTTAGTTGTCGGTTTGCTAAACCTAGCCCAGCTAAGAAGACTCCGGCAAGAAACTTAGCTGAGCCCGAGCAAGGTCGGAGTGAAGTTAAACCAGGACATTCGGGTCCTGGGGCAAATCGGGATGCTGTTGTCGCGAGGAGGTCGACCCCGCCGGCGGGGTCGACGCTGTGTTCGTCGGACTCCGTCCGACGACCTCGCAGTTATGATTCTTTCGAATCGGCAAGCCGGTAGGAATCGAGTTCTTTGGACGCCACGCCACTGGTAGACATCACACGCTAGCTACTAATTAAAAAAAATCTACGGAACTAGGACCTCGCTTCGTAGAACAGATTCGCTATCTGAAATCTTCTTGTAACCAGTTACGAAAACTAGTTTAGCATACGGTATGAAGTGGGTGAGTAACGCTCATCTGATAGCGCCAATTACGTACGTGACACCTCCTGATGTCGAGATAGAGTGTTGTGAGATCGTGATATGGAGTGCGTTAATTAAGGTTTGTTTGTGGGAATAAGGGCATTTTCAGCTCGCTACATGTCGCTTTCATCATTTCATCACGTGCAACGTTGACCAAAGGACTCCTCCGAAGCCTTCCACAAATAATGGTAGCACGTTTTATCCTTGCATCGACTTCTAGTGACCTTAAACGTCGATTAGGTTTGCACCGCACAAAATGGTGGAGATGCAAACCTAACGGATCGAATGGTTAAAAGCAAAGAGCGTGCGACAATTACGTACATACGTGACGTTCTGATGTCGAGTAAGTGTTGTGAGATATCGTGATATGGATTGCGATAATTAAAGTGTGTTGGAATAAGGACACTTTTAAGTCGCTAGATGTCGCTTTCAACATTTTCTCACGTCCACTGGTGAGCAAAGCTCTCCCCCAAAGGCCAGAATGAGTGGTAGCACGCGATTTGCCCGACTTCAGGCGACCATTATCAGGTTGTCAGACATAATTTTTGGGGAGCCAGACCATGCTGCGCCTGCCGGTTCATGGTCGACTACTGAGAAGATGTCGCTTTGTAGTATCATCTTGTCTGTATAGGTAGTTTACTTCGCTAAATGTGACGTTTACAGGCAAAAAGGTATTAGTTTGTTACATATGAAGGGTACACGGAAAGAAAATGCCTAGTCACATTGTTGAAAATGAGATTTTAATCTCAAAAAATGTAGAGCTCGCAATGAACTACACTCACGTACAATGCATTCAGGTCATTTTCTATATAATTTTTTTTTTCACTTTTAAATAGATGGTTACCATAATAATTTGTTCCCGATGACTAACTTTCAAACCGCTGTTACTCAAAACGTTATTTAGGTGACCAGACATGATCTTTCCGTTTGTTTACCACTAAATATATGGTTTTAGTGGTAACAGATGGGAAAATAATTCCCAGTTGTTACCACTACATCAATTTGGTAGTAACAGGTGGGAATAACCCGCTGTAGGGTGCGCCAGTTAAGAATGCCCTAATGTCTACTAGGCCTTAGTCTGCTTTTTAAACCTCTTTTATATTGACCTCAGATACCTTTACTACAATGCTCACACACATTTTTACTTAACTTCTTGTGGTGTTTCACGTGATGTAGGTAAATAGGTGTTACTAGATCAGGTAGGGGTACCGACCGTAGAATCTTCGTCTATAAATAATGGACAGGTCTTGGAATTGTAGCAAAAAAAGAATTAGTTTTTCGTCAATAGATTTATCTATTATATTTTAATGAATAATTTCTCAATTACAGCTGTACTTACAAATTGCTTGCAGACCCCGCCGCAAGCTCGACTTGTAAAAAATGGCAAAATAACAAATTGTATTGCATGTCAAATCTCCGTTTATAATTTACAGTAAAGTGTTCTACAAACTAAATGAATGGAGTGAAGTGAGTGGTATATTCAACATTGTGATTGGTCGTCATTTATTTGCCACGTTCTGAGTGGCTTATATCGTCGTGATGCAATAAATACAGGCTCCTGATTGGCCAATTAGTGTGACTCAATACTACATACATTTATTTTGTAGAACACTGTAAGTACTTATTACAAAGATACTTTTTGAAATAAACTCTTAAAATGCTTAAATTTAATGAATTCCATGGAAAATTATTTTCATTTTATAGATAATATATTTTGCATTTTTAACTACAATAGTTATTAACTATATATTACAAACTTTTTTTAACTTAAAGTTAGATTTTATCAATCGTTTTTTGCGCGCGTTCAATTGTTGGAGGTAAGACAATTTTAATTCACGTTCAAAATCATAATAAAAATTAAACAAATGAAAGAAAATGAAACGCTTAACTAAATATCAGTTCTAATACTTTTTAAAAACATTTATTTTACGTATTTTATGTTTTTAAACAAGTTCCTAACAGACGTTCCTAATCGTTAGATATTTTTACAAAAATACTATTTCGCGGTTTTTTGTATTTTTTTTTGTATTTATGAAATTAAAATGCAACAATTAAACGCTCGCCAATCTCACAGCACAATTGACAAACATATTTTCGAAATATGTCTATTAGTAAACACGCATATATACCTTACAAATTGTATTTACAAAATAAAGCAATGTATAATATTACTCTATATAGGGTGAGTTTAAATGAACTGATGAGCGAATTGACAAACTGCAGTTGTAGATACAATACAACAAAAATAAAGAGAAAGAAAATGAAAAACCTGTAGGTAGAATTGACAACAACTTATTATAAAACCAGGATGAAAATCTACATACACAAAAAATCTACACCTCCATGGCTTATGTGCATTGGCAAATCTAACAAAAATCTGATTTATTACGAAAAAAAAAACAGAAAAAAACCTGCTTATAAAAAAAGTTTCCATCCCAATTGCTTATATGCAATGGCAAATCTAATAAAAAATATGTTACGCAGTCCTTAGGTAAAGGACATTTTGTCGTATCGCTGCTAACTACAAACATGACTCCTATAATTTTAGTAGCACTATCTGTTGTTCTGTTCGACCTGGTCAATTCACAACTTCACTGTAAACCTTGCTCCAATATAATTTGGACCGTGAACGAGGAATAACAAGTTCGTAATCGTAGGTCAGGCTGTTGTGGTCCGTCAAAGTCAATGCTACGAGCGGATGCCACATTTTGACCCCCGATTATGAAGTGTTATTATTATAACCAATCTGTAACTCTTATACTAAGTACATAGGTCAATAGTACAATACACAACTGGGGTGGTAAAACAAAGAAAGGCCGGGATCGCAGAAGTTTGCGGCCCGAGCTGCAAGCGAGGGACGTAAATATATGATCGAGGGCTTTCTTTATTACCTCCCGTGTTGTGTAAATAATTTTATGTCTACACTTGGTCAGAAAGCGGCTTTTTCCGCACGCGTAGCTTTATGAAGATTATATCGGGAATATTTTTCCTTAATTATCCAAATGAGCAAACAAAACATCAATCAATAATATAATATAAATAATTATCAAAAATATTGCAAGCAAAATAGGATACAATTAAGGATTCGTTAATATACAAACGTTTTTAGAAATGCTCAGGTTACCTGAGCATTGCACATTTAAACTTTATTGTAAGAACGTTTTCTTTTTTAATCAATAAGTTACATGTTGCAAGAATGTTCTCAGAACAATCTCGAGAATGTTTCCACGTTTTGAGAATGTTCTGCAACTTTTACATTGCTACTCAGGTATAGTATCACAACTGCAGTTTTATCGCTTCGAAATGTCTATATTAACACCTATTGCTATTGCGGTGGAAAACTATTAGTGATTACTATCGTGTCTCCGATATCCTACGTGAAGTGTTCGATGTTAATGTCATGAAACATAAATAATTCTATGCGCTTCCTAAAGTCCTATTAACAAAATATCTAATTTTGTAGAAAAAGTACTATACGAGTACATTAATTGTAAGACCAACGTAGACATTATTTGATGTAGTTGCATGATTAAGTTAACACTTTCCCTACCCAGTGTATTAAGTCGGTTACGACTATAAAATAGGGCTTTGCAATCCATGCATTCAAGTAGGTACAGTAGTCGTTATACTTAGTAGTTAAAATAAGTGTCTACATTAATTTTTGAGAAAATAAACAAATCTTTAACACAATATTTTTTATAAATTTTAGTAAACAAAACTTGAAAAGTCATAGTCCAATAAAAAATATTTGAACACAAATAAAAATAGATTTTGTCTTTCTTGGACAGAGAAAGAGTTAAATTCTGCTACAAGTGTCAGAATATGTGAAGTTTTTAAATAAGTACTGACAACAGAACACGATAAGCAGAACGGTACCTATACATATTTTCGATACCTTTAGACTTAAAGGGCGTAAACGCCATTGAGAACAATGTTGTAATGGCGTTTACGCCGTTTGGGTTTAAAGGCATCGTAATATGAAGAAATTTCATCGTTTTTGGAGATCTTCTAAGAAAATCTCTTTTAAAACTGTATTTCAAATCATAAACACGACTGTTATAGGAATCTAAGAAGCGCATTTGTTGAACGGGCCGCCATCCTTGTGACGTCACAGTCCACGTTGAACTGCCTTACAGGTGTCTAACAACCTAACGACCTAACTTAACTATTTACATTCAGTATACGAATATCGACCCGAATAGAACTCGACAGAAAAAAATAGGAACGATACAAAAAGGCCGAGGGCCTCGGGCGCATACATTCGCGTCTTCGCTCAATGTTATAAATTCATTTAATTTATTTATTACGTAAACTATCTGGCAAATTTGCCAGCCTTGCATAAACAATAATTATGTATAAAATTGAATACAAAATTCAGCAGTGTATTTTCTCGATCATGCCATTTTGGTTTGGATGCAAACGATTTCGCGAGTGTATGGTATTACTTTTTTGATGTAATAAATAAGCCGAACTTGGATTGACACTGTCACGTCTTCACAACATTGTAAATAAAATTGATGAGCTTCCTCACTTTTACGAAACAATAAAATATAGGCGACCCTTTTAGGGTGAAAGCCCACTGCGGCAATTTTGCCATAAATGTTAGTACTAAAGACGCGGACGCGTGCGCCGGGCCGGTGGCTACATCGATATAAATACACGGTATTTACAACGCTAGCTCGCGAGTCAGTCCTGCGTCTCCACGTCCAGGCCGTTCACCATGCGCTCGATGCTCTTCAGGTCCGAGGGGGGCGTCCCGACCGTGGCCGTGGAGGTGGGGGGGTCAGGTGGGGGGTCCGCCGAGGCCGCCCGCGCCGGCGGCGACCCCACGCGCGGCCGCGCCGGTGACGAACTCAAGCTCCTCGCCCGAGGAGCCACCTGCTCGAACGCCGACCCCAAACCGGGCAAAGCGTACGGCGCGAACCTGTGCGTCTTCCCTAACGGAGGAGCTGGCAACGCGGGTGGAGGAGGCAACGAGTACTGCTGCAGCAGAGGATGCAGGTTAAACAAGAGCCCAGGCGGCATTTGATGATGCGGGAAGAACGGAGGTGGGTACAGCGACGGCGGGTACAGGTAAGGTAGTAAGGGGGGTTGGACGGGGGGGCCTAGGGAGACGTCGGGCGCGGGGGAAGGGCGCGAGGGCCCTGGAGGTGGGGAGGAGTTGCGCGCACCGCCCGAGCACGAGGAGTCGGAGCCCGCCTCGTTGCCTTCTTCGGCGCCGGAGTCTCCGCCGCCAGAACTGAACCAGGCTGTAAGAGAAAACATAAATTAGCTTGCTAGTTTTTCTGTGGTTAAGTTTGGGTTCGCACGTTGTTCTAATAGAGTTGAAATCACCTTATAACTATTATTATAGTCAACTTATAAGCAGACTGAACACAGTACTTTACTATAGTCACATGTGCTGGTGTGGTGAGTGCTTGGCGGAGCGTGGGGGTTTGAGGGTCCCCCGATATCATGGGACCTCTCGACGTCCTCATCGTGGGGTTCTGAACGCATTATCTTTCTATCAGTACTATACGTATACTTACATGTGCTGGTGTGGTGAGTGCTGGGTGGGGCGGGGGGGCTGGAGGGCCCCCCGACGTCGAGAGGCCGCTCGTCGTCCTCGTCGCGGGGCTCCGAGCGCGCCGTCAGCAGCGCCTGCCTGCGGTACACGGACAGACTACTCGTGTTATCATTACGAATTTTACAGAAACATAACTTATGATACTTTGCTTCAAGGGTAGCACAACTAATACGATTCCTTTCGTCAAGTCTGCATATTTTTAATTAGTAAAGCTCGAGCAAGATGACTATAGTAGCATTATTTTTAGGTTCCAGAAAACCGGCAGAGAACCAAAAATAGTAAAATAATGTTAGTTGTGCTGGCCCTTATTTAGATTTGAGAAAGACCAGTGATGGACAATCTTTCATCATGGGGGGCCAAGAAATTTATGACATATCAGAGAAGGACCAGAATGATAGCAACAATTAAGTTTCTTTTGAAACCTCTGTACCGTCAAAATATTATCACGAGCCATATACTATTTATTACGAAGGCCTTGCTTTGCCCACCATTGGCATAGATCAGGGGGCTTCAAACTACGGCCCGCGGGCCAAATCCGGCCCGCAAGCAGGTCCATCCGGCCCGCCAGTGATACACCCGGGACGCCAGGGGCCGAGAAAAAAGATAACTTAACTCTATGATTGACCATGTCGTGTGGCCGTTTCATAAAAAGTTTGCAGACCCCTGGCAAATACTCATGAAAAACGGTGAAAATGTTTAAATAAGAAAAAATTGTTCGTTATGTACACAAAAAGTTCTCTGTTCGAGACGAATCTAGAATGGTATAGTACCTTGGTTTTTGAATATATTTATGAAAACAAAGTATGGTAAAAATATTTTTTGGTGTATTCTACCTTGTTTGTTATCAATGAAAAACTATTAGACATACAAAGATCAAATCTAATTCATCTTCAAATATTGTACTTTAATCGTAAAGAACTGCTTCTAAAACGTTTTTCTTAACCCTAAACCGCTCAAAGGGCAAATTGCGCAGGGTCGGATCCGGCGATCATTAGGAGATGATTAACCTTTCGGCCCGTTGCGGCCCATTACCGAAATGCCAACCGTTTGACACCCCAAAGTCCCCAAAGTGCACGCTGTCATTTTAAAATTAACGCAGTTGTCACGTGCTATTAAGTACCTATTTGTTTTACGTTTTGGACTTTTATTGTTTTAAAACACGATACAACTTATAATACTGGTATTATGTGTATGGGCTATACCGGGATTCCGTATTAAATATACCGATACCAGGCTGTCTAGCATAACTGGCCGCGACTTCGTTTCGGAACTAATTTTTACAACTGTTATTTAAACAACACAGAAGTTATCATGATCAGTTGAAAATTTTAATGGGCAGTCATTTAATTTTTCAGCGGTTAGTAAATTAGTGAGTCAGTAAAACATAAACAGTAAGTAATAAAAATATTGGTCTGTTATTTCATCATTCAATGTCAGTGCAAAAATTACTCAAGAAGTTTAATAAATTAATGAGCAGTAAAACAGTTGGAATGGGCAGTTCGAAAATAAGCAGTGAGCGGTAGCATCCAAACGTCACTTTGATTGAAAAGAGAGGATACTTTCGTTAAAAAAGCCAAACCTGCTCTTATTATATAATAAGTTTCTGTCGCTGATTCATTTTTCATCATTGACGGAGCCACAGTTAGGTACAACGACGAGCGAAGCGAGGAGGAGTGTTAGGTATCTTGCGATCACAACATACCCCACTTACTATCCAAGATAAAAACAATCTGTAATAGCAATGTTTTGAATAAAGCTAAGTAACTACTAAGAAAAAAACAGGCTTATGCGTTTTGCAGTTTATGCGTTTATACAGTATGGTTAAATTGTTTTATGAGCAACCAATTTATGTCCATTATAAAGTGTGCTTAATTTTATTTTTATGGGCATCTAATTTATGCCCATTACACTGTCTGATTCATTTGACTATTAACATGTATCTTAGTTTTTGTATCCTAATAATATCCTAATAGTATCCGTATAAACAGATTGTCGTAATGTTCTTTATTTTTACTCTCCGACCATGTAAAACATAAGGTAATGTTTTCATGTTCAGCATTTAATGTGAAGAAGGAAAAAAAACATGATGCATGGTAAATATGGTTATGCTTCATATTTTTTCCCTTCTTGACATTAAATGCTGAAGTACACAAGGAATACATTTTACCGCCTCATCGTTTATAGAACTGCTTAAAATAAAATTTATAACTAACCAAATACGATTTGTTAACTGTACGCGCCTAACCGCCCAGTTCAACTATTCCACTGCTCAGTATTTATTGAACTGCCCGTTTAAATTATTTTACGACTCATTTTTATTCAGTTTACTGCTCAGTTTTTACTGCTAAACTAGTTTGCAAACATGCGTTTTTTATTTTTTTACCTACCATAACTCAAATATTGATCTGCCGCTTTAATTCCATGCCCATCGTTTCTCGCGCGAGCATCACCTGTCACTGTCACATTATATTGAGCGGAAAGAGATAGGTAGCATCGAGGCGCAGACAGTCAATCCCTACTGGGGCATTCTTAAAACTTTGCTTATAGTGCTTTCGTTCACGGCGCGCACACATACTGCCGCGGGGTGTACTTTTTGTAGGAAGAAAACTTACTGCTATTAAACTATGCCTATGTCCAGCACTATGTCCGAGCTGATAGATAGAATCTAACAGTACTACAACAAAACTCTAAAACAACTAATACATGCGACGTTGACTTTACTTTAGTGTTTACTAACTAAACTAGTTTTAGCTGCCGAAACCGAAACCGAATGCTGGCTGTGATCTCAGTTTTGGCTGAAACCAGAACCGAAATCTCCATATTATTAGGTCATATTTTCGTGGGAAGATAAAAAAATGACAATCATAATCATTCAGTATTCATTTTTAAATAACATACTAATCATTTAGTCCAGGGTTTCTTAAACTGTGGTCCATGGACCACTTAGGGGTCCGTGATACGAGAGCCGAGGGTCCGTGGCTATGCATACAACACAAACTTTCATGTACCCTTGATTTTATTTTTCTCTGATTGTATTCGGAAAGGGTCCGTAAGGTTTTCAAAATAATGTAGGGGGTCCGTGACCAAAAAAAGTTTAAGAACCTCTGATTTAGTCTCTGATATTTAGAGTAATCATTAGTATAACATATTATAACTTCTTATTTCAAATAAGTTATCTGTGCTTTTTGAAATAAAGACTGCCTGATCGCAGTACGAAACCCCTCAAATTCAGTTTCGGTTTCGGCCGAATGGCAGCCGAAACCAAAACTATGCCGAAATCCGTTATTTTGCCGAAACTAGGTCGAAACCGAAACCGAAATTTCGGTCGGACTCTACTTTACTTTCCAAAGCCGCGGGCCAGCTAAACGCAGCCCAGCTTTAAAATGATTTCCATGACAATGCTGCACAATTATTTGCCGGGTCTCGGCAAACAGCCATTGTTTTACGGTTCGCGGTCGACTGTATTAACTCGTCTCATTGTCGCTGATAGAATTTAATTCGGGCCACCCCTGCGATCTAGGGTTGGCGATTATTGCTCTATACACTGAATGTGCGTATTAAAGCTAAACTGTTCATTATTAAGTGAAAGAATTCGTTGCATAATGATATAATATGGGTTACATTATTATTTTTTTACAAAAGCAAATCCAACAGTTCCATTGTGAAATGACAGACAAATCAAATGAATGATAAAGACAAAGTAATTTTCAATCGAACTAAATAAACTTTTTTATTCTAATTAACAAAATTCTAGGTCGTGTGTAAGTGTGCGTGTACACAGCAGTTAGGAACTTAATCAAATTACAAAGTGTTACTTAATTAAACAAATAAGTGATTCTCCTGGTTTATATCTTTGTCAAGCAGCTATTAATACTATTTCCAGCTTATTTTTAAAACAATTATTTTCATATACGTATAAAGGTAATATTTTTAATTATTTTATTTTAGATAAATGCAAAATTTTGTTAGACGTTCAAGTCCTGATTGAATAAGTATCATCGAAGCAATGATGCTACATCGTCCCATCTATTTTTTTTACTATCAGTAAATACCTGCATATTATGCATAAAAAGAAACAAAATTTGGCAGCCCTAAGTTAAACTGTCGACATTAGGGTGTTCGCGTTACAATGTAAACTCTAGGGGTGGCTCGCCTTGTAATTTCACTAAATTTCATCCCAGATCGCTCCCCTCGCTTTTTTATTGATGCCTTGTAGTTTATCCCTAAAGCTTGGATGATGAATTTAGGGATTTGATTATCTTTGGTAAAGTTGGAATCATTGGTTATAAGTAAGCCTAGTAGGGTGGTAAGTGATTCGCAACGGATGATTCACTAACTTCCTTCCTGGTAAGTAATTGACATCGAATAAATAAGAGTATTGTTTTATTTTGCAGTAAATCGATAAGCGAAAATTGAAGGTATAATACGAGTAGTCGTTGTAATGTATTTCTTTTATTAATTTTTTTTTTATAATTAATAAGACCTCAAAGCGTTGAAAGTCTACAGGAAAATTAAAACTAAGTTAAAGATACAACGTAAATTTTTAATTCATATTGCCGCCTTGAGTCCACGAAAGAAAAAAAAACAAAAATATTCCAAATTCAAAAATTCATAACGATCAACATCTTGGCAAAGGACATCACTGCCGCGCAACCACAGACAACACAAAGGACGATGAAATATGCTCGGCATGTGTCCTTTTCCGAGCGCGGCGTTTGTCAAAACGCTCACGTTTCCCGCCTTTCCGGCCGGCGGCCATTTTGAAAAAAGAACTTCCGGCATCCGGCTCATCCGTTCTAATTCGGAAGCTGCGGCATGAGCTCGTCCGGCGCAAAATGTTGTGTGAGCGAATTAAAGATTCCTAGCGTATAGCGTGTACATACTTGTGTAGTGTGTAACTCTGTGAAGGTAATACCGCACTAGGAGTAACCACAGTATAATTGCAGTATTTTTTCTTCCTGCAAAAGGTACATCGCGCGCTTGATCGCGCGAAGATTAAAAAAAACGTGGTCTATCTGTCATGCGTTTTCAAGAACAAAATCATCGTCATACATAAACATAAACGTGGGCAGTGGGCAGTGTTACACAAATCTAACTAGCCCCATAGTAAGCTCAATAAGGCTTGTGTTATGGATACTAGACGACGATATATTTAATAAATACAAATACTTAAATAGGTACATAGAAAACATCCATGACTCATAATCAAATATCGTCACATCAATAATATTTGCTCTTACCGAGATTCGGACCCAGGACCGTCAGCTTTGTAGGCAGAGTCACTAACCGCTAGGTCGTCAAAATCGATAAAAATGTATAGTTTAGAAATTCTTTATGCAGATGGGTCGATTCCAGGAGTAATCCCAGCGTTTTTTTATTTCATTAGTGTCTTTTCACTTTTTACCGCGAAGCACTATCGAGTGACGACTACTTTTGACTAAATAACCTCGACTCGACTTTAGCCTCGATACCGTCTATCGTTTATAATAAAAGTTAACTGTCACCACCACTTGCTGCTATATATATTTGTTGGAACACGAATGAAAAATACCGCCGCAGTCCAAACGGTCTGAAATCGACCCAGACTAGCGGCTCAGTTGTCATTCAAATTATGGGTTTGTGCAGTCTATAATGGGAATGGGATGAAACTTTATTTATGCCACACCTGGCCATAAAGTGGGTTTTTCCGCACGCTACGCGTACGGAAAAGCCGCTTTCTGACCAAGTGTAGACATAAAATGATGTATACAACACGGGGGGTAACACAGAAAGCTCTCGATCGCATATTTACGTCCCTCGCTGGCAGCTCGGGTCGCAAACATCTGCGATCTCGGCCTTTCTTTGTTTTACCACCCTAGTTGTGTAATGTACTATATCTAAAGCATCTATCGTAGTAGTAAGTATAATTTTGCAAAAAAAAAACGAATATGGGTTTTCTTTCGGAGTTTTTTCTCGACAGTAAAATGCATATTTCAGAATACTTGGCCTACTTCCATTTTGTGATTTAAAAAAAGACAAATAGGCTAACCATTCTGATACCTTTGTTAAATAAATAATTTCTTTAAATATTCTCAATCACGGTAACTCAGTGGTCCTCGAGTGTCCCCCGATTTGTATGAAAATAAGGCATTTACCACTGCGTTACCATCTTTTTACATCAAACAATATATGAATTTTGGTCAACAAATTCCTATTATTTGGTTCAGGTACAATTTGGGAGTACATTTTTTATATACAAATTCAATATGTATCATACTTTATTCTCAATAGATGGTCATGAAGTATAATGACCCAGGTACAACCAGACTCAAACTTATACAAGAAACCTACCCCGAGCTACTATTTTATTAAAAACTTAAATTAAATTATGCGAAATTGCGATATTGCGGTACAAATGCGGTGTTTATTTATTACTGATTTTTCCACTTTACCAGGAGTTACACTAAGCATTACCGATGGGACGAATTCTTTAAAGATATAATTTTCAAAGAAACTACCATGATCAGTCCATACTTGCGTCTAAATACTTAGAAAAACCTGCACTTGCAATATCCCGGGTGGTAAAACATTATAAGTCTTCTGAACAGGTTTGGCTGCTTGTAAACGTTAACTACGATCATAATTCGCGAGACAATGTCTTAAGCCTGTTTCATACATGCTATACATGAAACGCATCGCATTATGTATGTAGGTAAAAACAGTTTTGCGCATAAAAGAATAAAACAAAGTCATGGACAAAATAATCAATATGAACGAAGGAGAACTTAAGTAAGGGATTTCTTCCAACTGAACTTTGAGGTGCTTTGAGGAAAGTAGAGAGTAAATGTCAAAGGAAATAGGTACTCGTGAAATCAAATAATTTAAAATTTTATAATTGATGCGATCCGGCGCGTCGGTAATTATTTATTAAAAGTTGTGAGATGCGAACACATTTTCAGTAACAATCATGTCAATTTGCGGACTAATGAGTAGGTCAATAAGATTAAAAAAAAAACAGACAAGTGCGAATCGGACTCGTACTACAAATAATTTAAATAAAGACTATATTTTTATGATTTAATGACAAATTATCGTTTTTCAGATTTTCCCTATGACATGTTGTATAAGTCGGTATTACTTGCCAAATTTCGTAGTTCTAGGTCAACGGAAAGTAATTAAGTAGTAAGTAATTTTGGTTTCCTTGAGAGTGTCGAAATATACTTTTTTTGCGGAGCTTTTTTTTTACATTTTCTTAGAAGTTTGATTTTTTCACAGCTTCAAGGAACCGTAGACTTGAGTATATGGTTTTATTTACAACTCCATACCTCCACGCGTTCCCAAGATAAAGGGTCTTGCTTGACAGACAGACAGACAGACAGACAGACAGACAGACGGACGGACGGACCGGACAGGCTGACAACAAAGTGATCTTATAAGGGTTCCCTTTTTTCCTTTTGAGGTACGGAACCCTGAAAACGAGCTAGTTTCCTAACAGATCAAATCAGTTTCTTAGTAAGTATCAGATCTAAAGGCTGAGATAGTATGCAGTTTTATAGAAAATACGAATAAATCACGTCACTGGCTCTTATTGTGAAAATGTCTTCTAATTTTAATTTTTTAATATGTTACAATAAATATAAGAAAATAAGTGAAACTGGATTTATTTGGAAACTTTATTAGACAATTAGCGTTGTGTAATTTATTATTACTACAGGAAATTACTCTATTAAAGAATTCAACACCTCACAGAAATGAAGCCAAATAAGAGTTTGAAATGGCCGCGGGCACGGAGATCCGGGGTTAACCCACATTTTCGCTTAAACTGAAAAACCCCATAATTCGATTTACCTATTCATCAAAAGAGCTAATTGAGTTCTCGTTCGAAATTCAAATACGTTCGCGGAAGAACCTATCCTACGGGTAAATTACGCCGCGAAAAAAAGCAAAGCTGATTTTATCGTGGAAATCCAATTTTCTCCCTTGCACGCTAAAGACGGTTGAAAAAAGCGGCAAGTCGAATGACTCCACCGTTTTGAGCCGTTACTCGCCGTGTTTAAACTCGGAACACGAATAAGGAGGCGCCGGATTGGTTTAATTTGAATTTGGAAAGGCGCCGGTGTTGCCAGCGCTGCGTTCGGAAATGTCGGCACTTGCAGTAATTAATTCGAGATTCGGAGATAGGACGCTAATTTCGTTAGCTGTTAACTTTGCTTAAACTGCCGGCGGTTTTTACCTTCATTAATCTTGCACTGGCCTTTTAGTGGCGCCACCTACCGCGTTTTATAATAATTGAATCGCTATTAGCGTAATTGTGTTTTCTAATACGACGTGTCCCCCTCGTTTGTGTATCTTATCTGTCCGGGAGCGTTTCGTTTAGATAATCTTATAAAACTTCAAAGCTTTTTTTCAAAGATTGGGTTGGAAAGATAGTCAGTGCTAGTTATGGGCTTCATATTGGCCTCTTAATTGATTACCTTCCAGATTACACAACAAAATTAAAAAAAAAGAAGTATGCAGTTGACTTAAATTCTTCGCTCAATTGACAGCTTGACTTTAGTTTATTCACATTTTTATGGAGCTTTTACACACTAATTAGTGTATATTTAAAAGAATTTTTATAAAGCTCGTATATTTGTTTCATATCTTTTGACAGTCTTTTCAAATACTTCTATTAAATCGATTCTTACAAAACTTTGAGTCCCCGCCACAATACAACTAATTTCCACTTGGAAACGAAGGTCTAATGATGGAATCAGGAGGTGGTCAGTGTAAATGATTTCGTTTTTGTAGTGGAATACCTAGTTACTTACCCTATTCCACTAAAATAAAAATAAATAACCGATATTGACGGGTCACATTTGATGCAAATTTCCTTTCATTTTACCGAAAAATTAACCCCACCGGCTTGATTCACCGTCCATTCGGCGTAAATTGGTGAATTTATTTAACGAACTGTGAACCGGTGCATTCTGCTTGTGCGCGGAATATTTCGGTAAAATCAGGTGAGAGTCTCATGTCCAATAACTGAATGGAGCCCGAATAGCGTTACCGATCTATTTCCGAATTTGTTTGATAGATATTGAAAGCGTAACTTGAATTTATGACGTAAACTTCGCTCATGGTTTCCCTATTTCACTTTATCGAAAAAATAAAGGTACGTTGTACAACGTAAATTATGTTGTGTTGTGGTGTTGTTTTTATGTTGATATCAGTATTTGACAACAATCAAAATAAATGAATCAACTCTAACAACTAGCCCGCGTTAACGGACCTAAACGCTAACAATCCAATTGTGTCAGTGTAGCGAAAGTATGCAGTTTAGTATGAATGAAATACTGACTTGTGACGTCATGTTCAACATGGTGCCTTTATTTTTAGTTTTTGTCATTTAAAAATTGCTGGTGGCACGAAAATTTCCCTTACTCCTTACAGATAACCGTGGCTAGATAACTAGTGAACTGTGAAGATTTTTTTTCCTAGGAGATAACTAGTTATCTCCGAGGATTTTATATTCTTCGCAGATATCTTTTTTTTTAACAGTTTTCTGTGAGGAAAATCCCATCCTTGTAGATAACTGGTTACCTCCAAGGATTTTATATTCTTCGCAGATAAATATTATTTTTTTAAGTTTTCTGAGATGAAATTGTATTCATCGGAGATAACTAGCTAGCTAAACTTAAAAAAATAATATTTATCTGCGAAGAATATAAAATCCTTGGAGGTAACCAGTTATCTACAAGGATTGGATTTTCCTCACAGAAAACTGCCAAAAAAATAAGTTATCTGAGAAGAATATAAAATCCTCGGAGATAACTAGTTATCTCCTAGGAAAAAAAATCTTCACAGTTCACTAGTTATCTAGCCACGGTTATCTGTAAGGAGTAAGGGGAAAATTTGTGTATAGTAAGAATTATAAGGTGTCCGAATGTCCGTAAGAGAATGAACAAACATTCTGACACCTTAGCAAGTCTTACTATAATTGATTTTATCCGGGCAGTTTTGGTAACGTAATTCGATGAGTACCGTCAATAGGGAATATGAATGAATATTTTTTTATACATTTCTTAACAAAATATTAAAATACCGTAAAAAAGATGATATAAAGTCAAAATAAAATAAAATCCACCGAGAAATAGGTACGAAAGATATAACACCACCACCGGGCATTTCTCCAGAAATATGTGTGCGACTCATTCATCTGTCTCCATACATTTAGTATGAAAAAGGACCAGATGAATGAGGTGACCGCAGACATATTTCTGGAGAAATGCCCCACCACACTATATTTTGTTTTGCTAGAAAGAGATAGAGATACATCTTTGTTCTCTTATATCTTGGTTATCTTTATAGTTATTCGAAAAATATTTTTTTCCTACTGTATAAGAAACAAACATGAATGAGCTTTTATTAAAGTAAATAAAAAATATCATGCATATTCCCTATCGATTTATTTTCATTGTTATCAAATACCCTATTGAGACGGGACACCGAAAGAAACTCGTAGATACGCTGGTGTTTTAAGAAGTCATAGACAATACTGAGGAATAGACACTTACTTTTTCTCTCTCTTTCCCGCGCCGGTGTCCCGGAAGCCTTTCGCGAACGGGTTGTTGTCGATTTTCAGCTGCGTTATCTGAAAGTAAGATATATTTCAGTACAATCCAAGAACATCATAACTAAGTAGCTCTTCAGCAGCTAATATTATTTATCCTTTTATTTTAAGTAGGCAACGTTGTGAGTATATACCTGTTGAAATTCCTGTCCTAGGTTTCCAAGATGTTTTAATTTCATCGAACTTCAGTAAGTATAACCCTGTGGCTCTAGTGAAAAAGAGTACAAGTCGCATTTAACCTAGGAGCAAAAGGGCTTAGGTCATACAATAGACTATAGAGTTGTGACCTTTTGGTCCTGGTATAAATGTGACATGTACCCCTTTTCACTAGACCCACAGAACCAAATTTCAGTTAAATCCGATTGTGATTGAAATACGAGTTTGAAAATGGTGGAAACTTTTCGGTGATGGATAAATAGCATAAGAAAACCTGCATATATCCACGAAGAAATTCAAGGGTATGAAGTTCACAAACCGCACTGAGTCGCAGCGTGAGGACAGCCCATTCATTCTCATAAACAAGAGTAGGCCTGTGCCCAGCCGTGGGATGTAAATAAAAACAGTACAGGCCAAAAATATATCACATAGATGTGTTACGAATAAGAAAATACAACCATGTAATTAAATAAAAACAAAAGACTGAGAAATAATCGCCATTACCGGCCAAAAATATAGTAGTAGCACAGTATAATACATTAAGTTTTCTTTCTACAAAAGGTACATCGTGCGTTTGAATGTGTGCGCGCCTTGTACGAACGCACTACAAGCAAAGATTTACCAATGCGCACCAATGCTCCAGTATGGAGTGCACCCACACAGACGCGCGATTGTGCGTCGTGCGCGGTCCTGAACGGCCGAAGTCGACCTACTTGTTTGTCTTTATACTTTACGACCCGCCCCGGCTTCGCAAGGTGTTTCTCTATTATATTATGCATGTATTATACATATAAACCTTCCTCTTCAATCACTCTATCTATTAAAAAAACCGCATCAAAATCCTTTGCGTAGTTTTAAAGATTTAAGCATATATAGGGACATAGGGACAGAGAAAGCGACTTTGTTTTATACTATGTAGTGATACTCCTCGCGCCATCATGATCCCTATGACAGTTCACTCTTTCCACTTGTATTTGTACACCTGATTCCGAAAATGATAAACAAAACTTATTTGTTTCATATTATAATTACTGAAATTTGATTTTATATGTAAATGTACGTGCTATACTTCCGAATAATGTCTACAGACCGTTTAAAAATGACAGCGACGCCATTACAAAAGTATGGAGAAAGAACTGTGATGATCATGATTCGGTGCGAGGAGTATAATAGTAGTAGGTAGTAGATAGGGTCGGGAATTGGCGGGATTCTCCCGATTTTTTGTATGTCCTCCCGACTCCCGACAAAGAAAAAATCTCCCGACAAACGACTTCATTTTAAAACTTAGTCCGATCCACTCAAGGTGGTCCGGCCAGCGAAAATTTCTTATCTTTCAGGCTAAAAAAAAAAGCTCGCTCGTCGAGCGCGCGGGGCATCTCCCGACCAAAGTCTCAAAATCCCGGCGTATTGTTTCATGCTCCCGATAATAGGGTAATTCAAGGGTTGCCAGCTAGGTGGGGATGATGAAGAACTGACCTTTTCGTTCTGGTACGCGGTTACCGCGATGAACTCCGTCTCCTTGAAGACGTACGTCCGGAACGTGGAGTACGGCAGCTTCAGGATGTCGTTGGCCCGCACCAGGTGGAACCGCGGCTGGTACTTGTGCATCGAGTTCAGGATCGTCTGCGTGACACACTTCAAACAGCTTAGGAACTTGCCCGGAGAGCTTATCATTGGAACAGATATACAGGTCAGGACCATTTAAACAAGAGGACTGTCATTCTCCATACTTTGGATCGTACCCCGACCGCAAGGGGATATCCCCTAAAAACTAGATGGCACTAAAAAACTAAACATTTAACGATGTTATAATTGAACAAAGAAACATAGTACAGTAACAATTAGTTCGTAGACAGCTAATAATAAATAAATTCTAACATTTAAATACTGTTTCACGCTTGCAAAGTTGAATAATTGTAAATAATACAATTCATATACCAAGCTTATACATAGATGGCGTTGTAAATATCGGGGAACAGCTTTTTGTATAGAGAATGACAGTCCTCTTGTTTTAATGGTCCTTGCTATTATAGGTAATATTGTATCAAAACGGGACTTAATAGATATAACACCCGTCTCGCCAGTCCCTTCGCGACCATGGACGTCACGGCGCCTCCGAAACGTCGAGGTAATATTATGTTTTTACGCGATTATTATATTAAGTCCCGTTTTGTTATAATAATTAGTGAAAATCGTAAAAGCTTAAATCAACGTTTACTACATAGAGAGCCACGTTTTTGGAAGCGATGCTGTCGATTTTTTTTTCGTAATAATGAACAATACGATTTTCTTTTATTTTGTCTGTAGTTCCGTACCCTATTTACTTATAAAATGACCATTTTGGTAAATCGGAAATGGTGTCCTGTTCCGAAGGAGCAAATCATGAAAATTCCACGAATTATTATGCGAAGTAAATTTTATAAAAAAAATATTCAGAACAGTTCCATCAACTCAAGCGAGATCTGTTGAGTTTAAACATTTTTGTCCTTATTCCCGAGAGTAATTTTCCGGAAAGTTTAATTCGTAACCCATGTAGCACTGAGAAAACTTAATATTTATCCTTAATTTTCTAGTTCAAGTATATCATTTACGACTAAATTATTACTCAGATAAATAAAAATAAGATTAGGTGGCAATAACTCAAGACTAATAAAAACCGCCACCTCTATGCCTTTTTCGGGTAACTGATTGTCAAAACTACCAAAAATTAGTATAAGCTGGTTACTTTTCTTAAATGAGGCCTCAAGTTACCATCAATACACTTTCAAAAAACCACTATTAAAGTGAAAATAAGAAATCTGCAACCTCACTTCGCCTTGCGACATTGCTTAATCATAATCAATGTCTCCCACAATTTTATTTCTTCACCGACACTTATATTTTAATTTGCTGTTTAAAATTATCGTCAAATTGCGATCGATTGGTCGCACACGAAGCTGGGTGCTATTACGAAGTGGCCGATATGAGGGCGTGTACGTAATTACCCCCCGCTATGTATAATCACATACGGAGTCTGAGACGTAAATTGGGCTCATTTACTGAGATATACCTGTAATGATTTCGGTACCGGTACGCGGGATAATTATGATTGGTCGGATTTTGCTGAATGGATGTCGTAATTTTATGAAAGTCACTAGTAAATCTGGGATACTCAAAATAATTCGACATGTATACTGGAATTTTGTGGGTCTAGTGAAAATGGTACAAGTCACATATAACCGAAGTGCAATGAAGCTTAAGCCTTACAATAGAGTTGTGACATTTTGTACCTAATTTATGTATGACTGATACCGAATTCACTAGACCGAATATTATATAAAAAAAAAAGATGAATTATTTTATTGGAAAAAGAACAAACTTTCCTAAATTTTCCTTAAAGCGCTTTTAGTGCAATATTTTTCATGTTTCAAAGATGAATCGCCTGAGCTTTACTTCTATGTACTCTTAAAAAAAATATGGTAATAGGTTTAGCAATTGCGAGCGGTGGGTGGGAACGGAAGACACCATTGTTTTTTTATTCAACAAAACTGCTTGGTAGGAATAAATAACATGGCGGCACCTGATGGTCAGCAGAAGCTGCCATATAACATGCAACCTAAGCTCATGGTTACGTAGAAAAATATCTAAAAACACATGTTATATACGGTCGTTTTGCATACGGTCAAAATACATAACAATTGCAGAACATACGGAATTCATAACACCTTTTATCACAAGATAAAAATATATACGGTCTAAATTCATGACGTTTATAATCTATAGTGCTGAATATGTATGAGGTTCAAAATACATAATGCCAAATTATATAACTATTGAGACGCTAGGTCTCCTAATAATCGTTTAAGCGGTTAACCAAAACCTATATTTAATATGACTTGTAAAATATCTGGCACCAGAGACATATCATCTTAGTCCTCAGGTAACGACGCATAAGCAGCTTATTGGTGCGGCTGTGTCTATGGGCGACTGGGCGGCGATCACCAGCATTTACTATCACACGGCTCGTCGACTCGTTTGTTCCTTAATGGTTTAAAAAATATGACAGTTCCCCAATTATTTGTCGATTCGATTTTTAACATTCTAGACATATTTATATCAATTTTATATGAAATAATCATATTCATTTTGTACTTCGATATTATAATCTTTCGACCGATCGTGTTTTATGTATTTCGAACGCCATAGACAACGAACATTATTCATTTAGATTTTCGACATTCTAGACATATGCCATAGCTTATGACATTCGATTTTAGATATTTTGCTACGTAACCAAGGTCATATACGAATGATTCGTTTGATGATCGTAACGTGTCATCCCTCTCCTTATACTGATCAAATAATATTTAGAGTTTATTAAATCTACTCTTGTATTACACATTCCAGTAGCGCGATCAATGTGATACTTTGTAAAATTGTAGGTTTTATTTAAAAAAAAAAAACTTTGAAAAACTCCATAAAAAAGTCAGAGTAAGCAATAGACAACTTGCGTTTTTTAAAGCGTATGCACCGAGATCGAATGTCAAAAGGGCGTATAATTATACAACCTGCATGCATTATTACAGGTTTTTTCGAATAAATGTCTGTTGACGGCTTTATCTACGTGTTCCACTTAACTGGGCACGTGAAAAAACGCAAAAAAACGTCAGTCCTAACTTTTTTAACCTAACGATTACATGCTACTTTTTTTAATTAATTGCAGTGTTTAAGGCCGTTTGTCACTGGGAAGGTTAACTCAATTATTTTGCTGTACGATGGAGTTATGACCACTGGAGGGATGATTGATAACTGAAATCGATGGTATACAGGTGATGGTGACAAAAAAAATCACTTTTACTATGAATATTTCGACTTGTTCAAAACGCCTAATCGGTAGTTTAGTAACTTAAAATTACAATGTTTTTTTATTGCACACCAGAAAAAAATCAGACGGGATTTTTATATTTATGATAGAGAGAGACAGTCGGGTCCGGTGCGTTCCGTCCGGTGGTCGAACCCGAACGATAGTTTTGTTAGAGAGACTTCTGTACGTTATACCTACTATTACTTATTTTGTAACAGGTAGATATCTCGGAAACGAGCTTGGGATGTTATAACGCAATGCAAAAATGCAATCATAAAGTGGTAATATGTTTACATAGGTTTATAAAACAAATAATCGGTATTATAGGTACATTATAATGGGTTAATTTTGTAATGAAGTGTTATTACAAAGAAAATCAAAGAAAAAATCCTAAAATATATAAATACTAATAATGAAATTAATGCTAATAAATATCAAGTATATGTGAAATCTAATAAAGCAGAAAGATGCATTGTGTAATGTAATGAAATAAAATTATTACCTATGGGTACATAGCTTTTGTTTAGTTCTTTACTAGACTAGTAATTTTAGATTTTTTTTTCTAATATAAAATAGGAATAGAGGTATTGGTAAAAAACTTAGCAATGCCCTTTTTGTGTAGTAGTAACCTGTCCGTATAGGCAGTTTGACATACCATTTTACAAGAAAAAGGACATAAGTTCCTTAAAACTTCCGTACACTGCTACATACATGCTCTTATTGGGCTTTAGTTATGTTTAACCTATACACAAGTCTACTTCTATAGACTACTAAATATTTTTTTACACAACTTACTCAGTCCATTTCTATCATCGATAAAATGCTCATAAATGTGTGATCGTAACAGATATTATTCCGGTATTGACCCCTGCAATCGAGCGCCCTGCACCCCATGTCATTAAGGCTGATTATCGCGTACACTGTTGAATGTTACATGAGGCGATCGCGATCTATTGCTGACGTGGCCGTATGGGAAACTAACTCTAATTGCCCTATTACGATGCATCGCAATTTTTTACCAATTACATGCATTTGTAATTTTATCGATCGCGTTGAATGGTGTCATGGTTATTGATTAAAAGAGGTTATTAATTAGGAAACGAGTGCTTCCAGCACATGTCGAGACGACGAGTCATACAGAGTATGTAATGGGTTATTCTTCAGAAATACGAGTATGTCTGCGGTCACCTTATTCCTCTGGCCCTTTTTCATACTAAATGTATGGAGACAGACGAATAAGTCGCAGACATATTTCCGAAGAATAACCCTAATATCAGTCAAGTCTTCAAGTCTTTACTATGCTATGGACGTGTCTTTTAGAGGTACAGATTTAGTAATGCCATTAGGGATCTAATTTGACCGATTTTTCAAAATAATTGTCTAAGATATAAGTGAACTCCGATGAGATTTTAACTCCTTTTTCGTGAAAAAAATAATGAAATTGTGTCTCGTTAATCGTCTATTAAAAATGATCACAATTTCAAATTCCGAGTTATCTATATTTCTACCTATATAGGCATAGCGCACTATAAATAAAACCGCGTAACGCGAACGCTATAAAAACTATCCACCTTTGAGGAGGGTCAAATTCCGAGGGTTTCCCAACCTAACTTGGGGCACTCTTTAGCTAACCTCTAGCATAAAATATTCAGCGCGTATTACGTTAAAATATGTCCGAAACGGTTCCGATAATGAATGGTAGCCGGCCCCAAATTATAGTGAATTAGAGAGCCTGCCTTGTAATACGGGGTTACATGTCATGCAGTATGTGGGAAGATGTTTTACAAGTGAGCAAGTGACACACAGGAAAGCTTGTCCCGAAAATATATAAATACTAGCATTTAGCCGCGGCTTCACCTGTGTTGTTCCCGGAATTTTCCCAAGGGAACTATTCACCGGAATATAAAGTACCTATCCCATATTTCAACTCAGGACTTGGTCTACTTTTATGTCAAATTTCATCTCGATTCATTCAATTGTTACCCTTCTAGCCTCCAGACATCTAAACATCAGTGGCGTGGCGTAAGCCGGCATCCTTGGGCAAGCCGGTGCAGATTTGGCATACATTTTCCTTAAGAGCTGTAGAATAAGGTGGTCAAATGCCTGATATTAGGCAAGCCGATAAGAATCGAGTTCTTTGGACGCCACGCCACTGCTAAACATCCAAAGCTCTTCACAAACTTTCACATTTATAATATTACTAGAATGTCGTCTCGTACGTAGACAATACGAGTAATGTCTAGAAGCTTGTCAATAGTGCTTACCTAGATAGCGTCTATATTAGTGGTTCTTAGACATTTTCAGAATTTTGAAACCCTTAGTATTGAAAAAAATTGTGGGAAAATAGAACAATGCAATTTAAAGAGTGAATTGAGTATGCGGATGCGGACCCTGTAGCAATATAGGATACTTTAAGAAATCCTGACCTTATATTCACCGTCAACTTGAATATGGGAAGAGTATGAAAAGGTCCTATCAAAATCTAAAATAAACGTATGGAATTACTAGAAAACATCGTCTCTGATGAATTGTGTTCATAATTCGCACAACTTTTATTTACTTTGCTACTTGCCACTAGATGGCGCTACCTAACTAGAATCCTTTTCTTTTGCAAAATTCTTGATGACTTGATTCGGTTTTGTAAGTATCATTACTTTCCTTACAAAGTAGACACTATTAATAGTGTCATTACAAGATTATTCGATCAATGTAAACTTAGAAGTGGTCTGTTTTTACAGCAATAGAATAGTCTAGTAATTTCAACAGTCCATATCCATACAAACGAGACACAATTCCGACTCACATGTTATCTACACTTTGTATCCTAGAGCATTCTTGTAGTGATGCGCCAAATATTGCCGACTTTAAGTCGATGGAATAAGAACTACATTCGAAAACCCGGGGCGTAGGTATATTATGTTTGACAAGGCATAGCAAAAATGCGTTTGTATGCAAAACATACATTAGTATTCTGGACACGATGTGAATAATATAGTCGGAAAACCGCTCTTATTGTTTAATGTATAAGGTCGTGGTGTATCAATATTCATGCTTTTGATTTTGTTTTTGCTGTATTGGGATTGAATTAGTTGATATAGTCATTTTTATCGTCTTTGATGTAGCAATGCAATATATTGTAGGTATCATCGCTTGGAAAAGGACATACTTGCTGATCCGGCGACCGATACAAATAGTGATGTGCTTTTCGGGAAAATTACCAAGTTGTAAGGGGTTTTTCAGGGAATATATCCGAGGTCGTCATCACAAATATACAGCACAAGGCTGACTTGAAAATTTGCATCTACGCACCTTTGTTAAAGAAATAAAATATTTGAATTAAGCCTCGAATTAATAAACCCGTCAATAATTTTAAAATTTAGACATTTTTATACCTGTAATTACTACTATCAATTATGTTTGTTACTGTTTGTTTAATCAAGCATTATGAATTATTTTTTTGTACCTAACAATAGGAAAATATCCCTTAAGGGGATAAGTTCGCCTCCGTGCATAAACTATCATTTTATAACCTTGTACTGTAAATTGTCTTATTTTGTGCATCAAAGTTTTTACTTACATACATACATACATACAATACCTAAAAGTCTGCTTGCAGCGGGGACTAAGTGATTGCATTAAACAAACATTTTATTGACTAATTGCGGCTCCCCCATACAAATCGCTGCTTGATTCGTTTAAATTGTTTTTAATTTTGAATCATTTGATTACGGCTTCCGTTAATTTAAACGGTGTTGCGTTTCTTTTTGTTGTGAGGTGACGGTGAGAAAAATAATGCCTTTGTACAAAAACAATTGTCAGATTGAATGCATAGCAAGTCTGTAAACGACAGTTGACAGACTCCTGACGGGGTTATTTACACACGTTACTACTATGCTACTATGTTACCATGCTAATTATAACTAAAACCCGGCTAACTTCTACATAACTCTTTAGCAGTTAGCTGGGTGTTAGTCATAGGGCGGTAGTACTAGTCATAAAGAGGCATGATTTATACACATAGGACGTTACGGTAACTTAATATGCATTTTTCCCAGGTAAACGGCGCATCTAATCTACATTTTAAGTATTATTAATCTGTAAATAAGACATGTAATCATGAATGCATTTTAAAATTGTGAGTAAAAACCGTGCCATGACACACTTACACAGCAAACATTAAAAAAAACCGCATTAAATGTCTTGTTTGTTCCTAAAAAATAACATGTACATAAAACAGATAAACACGTCATAATAACTTTAATAGTCTTAAACCTGCTCACAAATAATCGAACAATACTAACTTAACTAACGTACCTTTATCCAACACCATTTCATAGACCACCGACAAAATGACATTACTTTTTTCTCTAACGAACCGACTGACGAGACTATCCAGCCAGCAACATTAAAATATAAATAATTAAGCTCGTATCGTGATAGAGTTTAATCGTTCGGGTTATTCACATCACTAGCTAAGAACGATGTATACTCCTTAAATACAAAGCCATTTAAGCTCTTTCGAAAACAGTATCCATGCATCCAATTTCTTTATTTTACGGTTGGACAACATATTAAAATGTAAATCGAGCGGCGAGGTGGTCCGCGTTATCGATGCAAACGTATCGATTAAAAATAATCACTCGGTTCTTAAGAACGGTTAGTAAGTCAGAATGATTTAAGAGAAGATGAATTGCGGGAGTTGTTTTATTATTAACTTTCTAGTTATTGTGATCTAGTTTGATTTAGTTGTTATGGTTACAGCAATTAAAAGTAGACTGGTGGTCGTCGTTAAGTTTTACGCGTCATAAACAGGCATACCTACTCATTCTTTATCGAGCACCACTATCATTTGAAACAATAAACATCTTTGTGATATAAACTAGTAGACGGGTCATTATTTGAGCGTTTCACCGCCTCACTTTCGTGGCCACATTATTGCCGAGATTCCGGCAGATTTTAATGTAATTTTAAGGTATTGTTGGTAGTCCCGGATATGTACCAAATAGCTCGATATGAGACTAAAATCTGAGGGAACTTCGACAAAAATGTGTCCACGAAAGTGAGGCGAGCGAAACGCTCAAATAATGACCCAGATGGGTGGATTTCAGAGCGTTTCAACCGCGGTCATCAATAATCCCGAAAATTTTACGATTCAGTTTAAGAATGTGTCCGAATTAAGAATATTGATAAAATCCGAAAATAGTACCTACTTGTTCCATTAAATATTATGTATTTTTTAAAAAGTGATGTAGGCGTCTGAAACGCTCTGAAATCCACCCAGACCGTAATTATTACAAGCTATTTCATCAAACATTTAAAAATTAATGAAATTAAATTCATATGACATACAAATACTATTTACTTAATAATATAAAACATTTTCGTACATCTATAAAAACACTAAGAGATGCCCAACTCCAACTAAACTTGAAAATCCTTATGTAACTTAAAAACATCGACGCCTAGTACAATTTCGTTATAGTTTCAATTTGTTTGTAATATTGTTGGCGTGTTAAAATATCTACAGATAATACCGAATATTTTGTATAAATGAATTATCGATATCTATAATTGGGCAGCCCTAAGCCCATTAGTTAGATTACGTCTAACCGGCGAGAGATGGCGCCAGGGCGGCGTTTCACTGGGTTTCGATACGCGCACGGTTCATAAAGAAATTACCGAACTTGTCTTTAATTAAGATGACGTAAGAATGAGTCAGATGTTTTGATTTTGTGGTTTAGAGTATTGGGAAATACTTGGTTTATTGTACAATTTCACGTAAAAAATGTGTAGTAATTGTTTAGTATTGCCATGGTGCAATCTTAAATTCAAAGAGAAAAGTATATCTTATTCTTCATACGTTAGAACCATTGATCTCGATGAGTTGGAGGATAATTCGAAACTATGACAAGTAGATAATTAATAGTTATTTGTAAGGAACAAATGCGACATAGTTTATGTGAAAAGTATTTAAAAAGCTGTCACGGAGATTACAACTAGGTTACATATTAAATCTGCCGTCCTAGTCTAAAAGGCAACTTTTTACTATGAGATACCATAGTAAAAAGTCGCCTTATAGACTAGGACGGCAGAAATGACATATTGCGTTCATGACATGTTGTATCCCGTAGAGTTATTTACTAGCAATGTATTTATTTATTAGTTATCTATTGAATCAGAAAGTCTTCCGGACTAAAATTAGGTATAAATTTATAACATTTTGATAAAAAAAATATGGAACATAAATTGGACCTCTTCAAGTTGAAAGTGAAAGAAATAAAAGGTAATAACTCAATAAGAATGCAGCCAAGTGCTTGAATATTACGCATAAAAAAAGTACCTTTTCTACTCCTGTACTGTTATCTGTCTTTTACTTGGTCACTAACACTAATATAAGAACATACATAATATGAGTTCAGAGAAGTCTATACTCTATTCCCCATAACAGCACTAGTGTCGTTATAGTCACTTTACGTTATTGCTAGCAGCCACAGACTTCTAAATCTAGGTTAAACTTAGGTCAAAGATTAAGCGCTCAATTTTAACTTTACGGTAAAAATGCACAACTACCAACATAACGAACAATTAAATTCCTACGGTTTTTAAGAAAAACTAAACTTTCCGAACTAAATTCATTGATTGATACCAACATAAAAAAAGTTTTTTTAATTTAAGTATATTTTAAATTAAAAAAAAAGTTTACCATAGACACATACTGTCAGTCAAACGTCATATTTGCCTTGTTTCCAGGTTATGATTAATTTTGTATTTGGAATATAATTTAATTTAGTTTTTATTACAATAATACACACAACAATAACATAACTTAAACTAAACAAAAACAATAATAAAACTATAAAATAAGGCTTAAAGATAAAAAAATTGCTCCAAGTCGCCGTCAGCGGGTAGCGTGCCCAGAAGGCTGGCTGCATTGCCACGTTGGATGGTAATACTTATCCTTTGAGCAAAATAAAGGCCAGCCCTCTGTTCACCAGTGGTGTCTATTAGGCGCGCCGACAAATCTTTATAGAGTCAAATATTTTGTATTTTATAATTTTTTCTACTCCTGTACTGTTATCTGTCTTTTACTTGGTCACGAACACTATAATATAAGAACATACATAATATGAGTTCAGAGAAGTCTATACTCTATTCCCCATAACAGCACTAGTGTCGTTATAGCCACTTTACGTTATTGCTAGCAACCACAGACTTCTAAATCTAGGTTAAACTTAGGTCAAGGATTAAGCGCTCAATTTTAACTTTACGGTAAAAATGCACAACTACCAACTTAACAAACAATTAAAATCCTACGGCTTTTAAGAAAAACGAAACTTTCTGAACTAAATTCATTGATGCCAACATAAAAACAAAAGTATTTTTAATATATTCACTGCGTGTCAACTTCATTTAAAAAATAAAAAGTTTACCATAGACACATACTGACAGTCATACGTCATATTTGCCTTCTTTGCAGGTTATGCCTTGTTTGTATTTTATATTTTAAAACCTGTCGTAGAAAAAGTATTGTATGCAACGTTGTATAATTAAGTCAAAAACCGCTCATTGCGTCTCTATTTGCGATACTCGCCGCATTCGCGGCTCGTATCGCAACTCACGCAATTCGCATTTTTTGAACCTTCTTATACAACTGTTGCATAAAATACTATAAAACCTAGTCGTAGAAAAAGTATTGTATGCAACGTTGTATAATTAAGTCAAAAAACGCTCATTGCGTCTCTATTTGCGATACTCGTATCGCAACTCACGCAATTCGCATTTTTTGAACAACTGTTGCATAAAATACTATAAATAAATTAACTAATAATTTAGTTACAAACACGGGACAAATAACTGTGTACGCGTTCGCATGTAGTTCCGCTACCGCCCGCTAGATGGCGGCACATACCTTTAAAGTTGAAAGTTATAAAGGCTTTTAGGCTTGTGTTTACATTTGAGAATAAAATTGTATTATTCAGAATGAACACCTAGGTACTAGTTTTATAACTTTTGATATTGCGGTCAGGAGTTGCCATTTGCCAAATGCTATTTTAATAGGTTTGCGTGATGTGAATACCTAAATTTATTACGAAAAATTGGGCGGAAATAAATGTAAGTATATGTTATCCCTGGATAAGTGGAGTAAAATGTAATTCGTAATTTTATTCGTCTGTGCCAAATTGCATTCAACCTCCCAGGGACGTTCAAAATTCGGTCGACTAGACTAGAAAATAATAATAGGGAAACAGATACTTAGGTAATTAGGCTGTATTACATAAATTGTGGTACGTACAGACTTGTATGTGTCTGTAGCTACTCAGTTTTCTTGCACTTTTCAAATAGTTAGGAGCTTTAAATAGCGATCGATTAAATCTAAACTCAAATTACTGGCAATTTTCAAGCCTGGTATAATCGGGTACAAAAATGTTTTAGATGGATTATTAAGATTTATTTTAATGTAAGTCGGAGATCAATTTCATAATATGGTAGGTACTAAGCATGTTTAAGATTTTCTAAAACCGATTTGATTTATCTATTACAATAAAGCAAAAAGTAGCCAACATTGTGAGTACTTAACTAATTATATTTGAAGTTAATTATTAACTAGGTAAGTGAAATTGACACTTTTCACTACTATATTTTCCTATTTTTAACGATGTGTAAATCAATATGAGTTAACTATTGAGATAATCGATTGATTAATCATAAAGAGTTCGCTAAAGCTTATCAACCGATCCTTATACCTCATCTCGCGCCGCCCCACACTCGCTAATTCACAGCATAACTTCATATCTCGACGACCCACCCGACCGAAACACACCCCTCTCACTCTAACAACCTAGAGAAACCCAATCCGACTGTTTGTTTTTCCTTTTAGATCCTTTCAAATCTTATTTTGAATTTTATTCTTTCGTACAGGGGCGTTGCAGTTGTCGCATATCCGACCTCTCGTTTCAACTCACCTGTGAATACGTGGCGTCTCGCTCTCGCTTTTTGTAATTTTAATTCGCGGAACGGTTTGAAACGTGATTCGAGTCCATAGGAAAAGTTTTTTATTGCAGATGTTTGGAATTCGCCGAAGCAAGGACGGGATTTCGGCAAAGCAATGTATCGATTGAATTTCGAATATCAGTGTAGAGATGGGAGTATTCTACTGTTTAAAACCAAAAAGGACGTGTTTCAGTAGAACTTTAATTTACAGATAGGCTATTTCAAAAACATACCAGTAGTGTCAGGCGTTTATTTGAAGCTATTGGGAATAAATGCGATTGCTTTTCAAGCTTGATTAAAAGATTCTTCATCCGTTCGCTGTTTGATAAAAGTCTATATTACTACAGTTTATTAAATGGACTTAACTGCTTTAGTTAAACTAAGAACATAAGTGCCTTTTTCAGTTGGATCTCTAAATGAGTACATATCATGTTTGCCAGTTTCAAACTATTTCATTTGAGATTGGCATTGTATTCCCCATTTGTGCATTTTTATGTTATTTCAGTCAAAGGAATATTTATCAGGTATTTTATTGATTTGAACATATATCCACGTTTAGCGTAGTGGGAATGGAATGATACCGCCTACAAAGCTAGAGGTCCTGGGTTCAAATCCTGATAAGGGCAAATAATTGTGTAATGAGCACAAGTATTTGTTCCTGAGTCATAGATGTTTATTTATTTAAGTTTGTAATTAGTGTATGTGTATGTACGTATGTATTTATATGAGTATGTATATCGTCGTCATAGTATCCATAGTACAAGCATTGCTTAGTTTGGGACTAGATCGATTTGTGTAGGATGGTACCCGGATATTTATTTATTATTATTTATTTCTTTCTTTTTAACTAAAAATGCTAACCTAACCAGTGCTGTAATTTATACTATAGGTACTTTATGCCCCTACTATTCCTGAATCTGTCTCTAGACCAGATAGAATGTCATTACTCACACGGTTGAGCCTGATGGTTTGAGTTGCCTAAATGTCGATTACATTGAATACCGTGTGCCATGTGATGTCTATACCTTGGTTGGTATCAATCATTATCTCCGATTATGTTTTTCAAAAATATTTTATTACATGAGAAAAATTTAAAAATTGTTGGCAATAGTTGACACATACCTAGTTGACAGACGTTAATGCTATAATCAAATTTCATATGATTTACAAAAGTTATTATTTAATTTTTTCTTAAATTCTATTAGAATTCATTAGGCTAGGCGAGGTTTTTATTTCTGAGCTATACTGAAAAGCGGTCTACGCAAATACGCTTTTCCGATAAGATTTTGAGTAAGTATTTCAGATTTGAAAAACGTCTCTGGCTTAAGATAGCTAACTTACTGAGACATTACTGTTAACCACGTTTGTGCGGTGTAAAAATCAATCCGATAAACTACAAAAAACAGTAGAAGCCGATCTTCGAGTTCTTAAAGTGTAAAAGAACAAAACCAGAGGCCCGCCGACAGATTACCTCGCCGCTCCAGCACCAATATTTGCGCTGACTGTTGACACGCAAACCGCCTTAGCCGAGTCAATAGAAGGGTTCTCTAATGCCCTTTTTACCACAAAAAGCTTGGGCAAATATTCGGAAAAACACGCACGCTGGGAGCTCTTGTTTTGGATGAATATTGATAAGTTTGTAATTATCTGGTCTATTGGTCGGTACCTATTATAGAACAGAAGCAAAGCTATCAAGATCTCCGTGATGTCATTTTTATTTGGCATGGAAATGCAAGATTAATGAAAAACGATTTAATGCCTGAGAGAGTTCATCATCATCATCATTTCAGCCATAGGACGTCCACTGCTGGACATAGGCCTTCCTCATAGATTTCCAATTAGTTCGGTTGGAAGCAACCTGCATCCACCGTGAGCCAGCAGCCTTAACCAGATCATCTATCTCAGAGAGAGTTATCAATCAGTAAACAATTTAGTAGCTAAAAATATTAATTATATTATTATATTATCTGTTATCCTTCGCAGATGGCCTGACCACCTGAAGCTTAAAATCCTATTTCACTAGAGATCAACTATTTGCGTCATGTTTTGCTAGTCGTGTGGTATATGGAGAAGCTTACCTACTTGATCTTTCATTAGAACTAGCAATGCTGTCTGCGATTTTATTACTAATCTGACTATACCAAATAGAAATTCAATAACTCTAAGGAAAAGTCGCCGTCAAAGCAGTAAAACGTTGCACCTAAAGAGTATACAAATAGAAACGTTACAGAGTTTTACTCAGATTATACCTAACTGCATTTATGTTTTTCTATGTATAAGGACTTTCTGCTATACTTACAGAAAATCTCGGTTAATTTATGATACATAAAATCTTAACCTGATACAAACAATAAGCTTGAGAAAATGGTTAATAAATCGACTTAATTTTCAGAGCTCTGACGTCAGGTCTATGACGTCACTCACTCTGAAACAATCGCAAGCAGGCCATTAGCGATTAACGAGCGATCGCCGGCGGGGTCTAAATTAAAATAAATATTTGCGCCCGCGCTCCGCGCTTTCAAGTCGCCGACACAGGTGCCGCGGTACGCTCGCGTGCATAACGCGTAACGTTGCTTTTCCAAGGATGTACTAAGCTGCGTAGCTTAGGATGTGTAAGATTACCAATAAATAAATAAATAAATATTAGGGGACAATCTTACACAAATCGAACTAGTCCCATAGTAAGCTCAATAAGGCTTGTGTTATGGATACTAGACGACGATATATTTAATAGATACAAATACTTAAATACATAGAAAACATCCATGACTCAGGAACAAATATTCGTGCTCATCACACAAATAAATGCCCTTACCGGGATTCGAACCCAGGACCTCCTGCTTCGTAGGCAGGGTCACTACCAACTAAGCTAAAGCGGTCGTCAAATACCAATAAGGTTCGTTATTTTGATAAGTCAGCTTAGAGCTGGTGGAAATGGGTTAGTTCCTCGCTCACCTAGCACATCTCTGATGGAAAAGCCAAAGTCCGTTGCTATGGTCAAGTTAACTAAACTATAAAGCTAGTGCTGCTCACTCGATTAGGTTAGCACTTTATCGACAGTATCCACGTAAGTAAGGGACATTTAATTTTTATGAAGGAACTTAAAAAGGTGGATTTTTGTTTTTCTATTGTATTGTGCATTAGTGTTGTATATGTTGGAGCAAACATTAGGTAATCTGCGCCCGGGAATACATTTTTTCATTTCAACATCACTGTAATCCAAATATCATCTATTCTTTACCAAGGACCTTAAAATAAATAGCCGGACGTAGCCTCGCTAACAAATAGCGGAAGCACCTCTAGTGCGCCGGTTGCTTTAACGCTGGTTGGTCAGGTTCATGTGTGCGTACTGCTCGTAGTAGGAAAAAACTTGTTGATGTGTGTATGTGGCTGGTAAGTACAGAGCGACCGGCCCACTAGAAATGCTTCAGTTATTTGCTAGCGAGGCTACGTACGGCTATTTATTTTAAGGCTTTTGTTCCTTACCAAATTTTTTCTCCATTATAAATCATACTTACAAACATCAAAAGCCACATATTAAATGAAATGAAATCTGACCTATTCCCTAAGAAACGCCATTTCCCGAAAATTCATATCTTTTAAACGTTACGAGTATCAAGCCCGATTGATTATTAGTCGACTGTATTTTATTTAAATACGAAGCTATTGAAGCGGTTGTCGCTCACTGTACCTATGATACATGATACTCATACGTGTCATGATTTTAAATATGGCAGTTGCGTGGTTGTATAGGAACATATAAAAACTAATATATGTATTAGTCGAGAGTACAACTATTAATAATATTAACGTTTTACACAATCTAATAGTCCTATTTATGTGAAGGAATTTTCGCGCGTAGTAGAAAAAAGGATTGAAAATCTTGAAATTATTGCTAACGGTTTAAGTAGTTTGCCAAATGTTGTCGCTATTCTACACAATATGCGTACATTGTACAAATGTTTATTATTTAGATATTCACAGAGTAGAGTATTTGTCAAACAAATTCTTAGAAAAACCTTTTCTTGGCATACATGAATACGATACCTTGGAGCAAGAATTGTAAAATTGTATCTAGAAGTCTATAAATAATTGGGTACAGTACTTTATATTAAATAGATAAATTTCAAGCGAATCTGAGCATTAACAACTAGCCATTATGTATTAGAAAAGAACAACTTGAGTACCACTGCCCTCTTTTGTCTTAAGCCCAAAACTCTGTGCCTATTCATAGCGCCATCTCTCGTCTAAAGTAAAATTTAACATTGTACAGCTTTCGCGCAGAATTGTATTCAATAATTATAAACGCAAATCGGATGGCCTGCGAAAGTACACGTACCCAATCAGAAGTTATGACTGTAGTGTGAATATCTCGATCGGTTGACCAACTGGTTTGTTAATAACATCATAAATGTATGCAAATTTAGGTTAAGAGTCGATAAGGACTTCAAATCCACAGTGTCAATTATAACTGTGGTTTCTTGTGTGGTCGAAATAACTCCCACGTATTTTTTTAATTTTGGTCATATTTTTTCAGAATCGATGTTGGTGTATTGCGTGCCACCGTTTTGGCAAATTGTGCTGAACGTTAAAATACTTTCTTT